>VZTD01001046.1:1870447-2505404 GCA_013397725.1 Rhagologus leucostigma | reverse complement strand
GCCCGCCCCGCCCCGCGCCACCGCTTCCGGTCAGCTGGGCGGCGCTTCCGCCCGCGCCGCCGCCGCCATGCGCATCGAGAAGTGCTACTTCTGCTCGGGGCCCATCTACCCGGGACACGGCGTCATGTTTGTGCGCAACGACTGCAAGGTACCGCCCGACCGGCACCGGCGCCGCTCTCCCCGCAGCCCTCACGGCCGCTCCCTGTGCCGGCCCGGCTTGTGCCGGCGGTTCCCGGAGGGGTTCGCTGTCACCGGCCGCGCCTCGCGCGGGGCGTTCACAGCCGGAGCCCCTGTCTCGGGCCGGGGCCGCTGCTGGCGGTCGGCACTAGGCCGTGCCGGAGTCCGCACGCACCGCCCGTGTGTTTGGGCGAGCGGGAGCCCGAGATGTGCGCAGTTGATCAGAGCACGGTGCTGAGAACACCGAGGTTTTGGGTTCGATCCTTGTACGGGCGATTTACTTAAGAGCTGGACTCGGTAATCCTCGTGGGTCCGTTCCAACTCTGACTATTTTGTGAATCTGCGGAATTCACGTCTTACTGATATTTAAATGTAAGGACCTGGAGCGACGCAGTAATTTGGCAGGTGCTGTGGCCGTCGGCAAGAGCAGGGGCTGAATTATTTGCTTTCAGTTTTTAGTAAGAAATAATACACTTCTCAGAACACAGAATCCTCATCCTTTAATTTTCAGATTTTGATTTCAGGTGGCGGAGGCAGGTGGGTCCTCGGCTCTGAGCCGTGCGCTTTGCAGACACCGCAGGCAGGCGCTGAGGGCCCGCGTGTCCCTCGTGGCGCTCTGGGAAAAGCTCTGACTCCGGGATCTGATGTGACTCAGCCAGCTGAGGCTGTCTGAATAGCAGGGGCACGGCACTCCGGGCTCTGCACCGGGCTGACAAGTTTGTACACAAAATGTTGTGTATAATTTTCCAGCCTCCGCCGCGCTCCTCATCGTTGCTGCGGGGCATTGGAGCCCCCAGTGTGAAGCGAAGCTTACGCAAGTCGCTTCCTTCCCGTGCCCAGACGTCAGAACAGATCGCGGCCAGGCCGTGCTGCTCGCTTGAGTCACAGCTCCGGAGAGCTCGGGGGTGGATGCGCAATGACACGGGTCTGTGAGCTCAGAACGGCCACAAGGGGTGTGTTTTTAGACAAGATAGCACAGTGGCAGCTTCGTTGTGAACAGATAATCTGTGAAATTACAAAATAGTACATTACAAAAATGGCAAAATACAGTGGCAGGTGTGCCTGAGTTGAGGTGAAAAAACGTGGTAGAAGAGTGTAAAAAAAAAAAAGTTATTCGAAGATGATTGCCTTAATTAAAAGTTTCGTATTTTCTATTAGTTTTCTTTAGAGTTGACTCAGATGGGAAGGAGAGTACGGCTGTAGAAAAATACGGTTTTCAAAACCTCACGAATAACATGTAATTCTGACCACTCCTAAGTGAAGAGTCCAGCATTCTGTAGAATGTGTAGAAAAATAGGGAAAAAAGAAAAAGGCCGATTAAAACGTTTTGGCATATGCTTTAACAGCTTTCAGTAAATTCAGTCCAGGACTTAACTAATGTGTTTAGGACTCCTGCAGGGTAATCTTTGGGGCTTAAGGCTGCATCCCAGAAAATAGACGTTTTTGTGTGTGTATTGCATTCAGTATGAGAGGTGTGAGGATTTTTTGTTGTTCTCAGGATGGTTCTGTATCTAAAAGGTGCTGGCAGCTGTAGAAGATTGTTTGTTCATACTACAGGTTTGGTTTTATGGTTATTTTTGCAGAGTATAAGTCTCACAACTCAGGTATATTTTATTTATAGTCAGCTTAATTGTAAGTACTCGTGCTTATCCCTGGCAGCTGTGAAAATGATTTTATAATGGAAAAACAATATTAGTGCTTGAAATTATTTTTTTAATAGCTGTATTTTCTGTAAAAATACCAGCATTTGAAAGATGAATATAATTTCTAATGAGCAGTATTGTTAGAGTAACCTTAGTGTTTGATATCACACTTGCAGTGGGGCAGGAACAACATGATTTGACTAAGATTTTTCTTTATTATCACCCCCTTCTTCTTTAAGATATTTAGATTCTGCAAATCAAAATGCCACAGAAACTTTAAAAAGAAGCGAAATCCCAGAAAGATGAGATGGACTAAAGCATTCCGTAAAGCAGCTGGCAAAGAACTGACAGTGGTAAGAAGCTGAACTGGTTCACACTTTACATTAGCACACTAAAATGGCTCTTCCCATGGCAGAGGGACAGGGTTAGAGGGCTTAAAGCATTGTCATTTAATGAAATGAGCTCGAGAAAAGAGAGATTGTGGAAGAGAATGTGAGAGTTTCTTGAGAGTGAGCTATTCATTCAGCTCGATTAAAGCTTGGGTCTTCCCACTTTGGGATGGAAGCCAGCGTATCAGGTGTCTGTTGGTAACATGTGGTGGCTCCCAAGTCCAAGGCATTTTTTCCTACCAATAAATCTTCTTCTCTCTGCACATACAGAATTGGTAGTTGTATTTCTGCACAAATAATCTGAGTTACCAGGTACCTCAGGAAGTCTCTCTATGTAGACCCCTGAAGTAGTTACTTGTAAAGTCTCTTTAAAAGCTTACAATGTGTAGGAGCAGTCTTTGCCTAGATAGGAATGTTTGAAAAACATCATGAGACCTCAAATGCAATTTCAAAACAAAGTTGCTTCAGTGGTAAAAATATTAAACATTCACATTTGGTGGGACAGTCCTTAAACAATTTAAGAATTACTGTGACTTAATTACCTGTTTTTTTTACAGAATATTAAAAATTTAGTAAGCATTTTGATACAGTGGTTTACTGCCTTCTGTGGATCTTACATGTCTATATAGGTGACAATATGTTCCAATTTTGAGATACATAATGTATTTTAAGAATAAAGCCAATACATTAACTTAGTGCTGTGTAACTCGGCTTTACCTCAACAAAAACCAGCCTTTGGGCAGGGAGAAGTCCTCAGATAAAACTGATATAAAGCTAAGTGTGCCTGGCATAAAAGAGATCAGGAAACTGTTTTTTCATCTTCAGCTCTTGGGGATGAGGGGACATGGTTGGGGGATGGCAGCTGTCCCAAATGCCAGAGTCACTGACTGAAATATTTCACAATTTTAAACCATACTGTTTCAATATTCTTAAAATTAAATAGTGCTTGGGTTGGGTTTTTTTTAACCATTTCAAAATTACAAGCTGTTGAGTAGAACTTACTTGTCCAGCAATAAATGCTTTCAACTCTACAGGTTTTCAATTTTGCCTTCCACTTGTCTAATCTACTCTGTATTTCCTATTCCACATGGATTTTCTCTGTTCCTTTTGTCTTTCTGAATAGAAAATAGCTGAGGGAGATGTTGTGGTAAATAGTTCTCTTCAGACAAATCCTTGTGGCTCCTGACACTTTGAGGTCAAACACTCCACTCCATTTCCTTCTCACATTTATCTCTAATGATTGTTCAAGTCTAGGAACGGAGCTTCTGAAAAGGGGGAAAAAAATCCCGTAAAATATGAAGTTATATGAGTGCGTGCTATAGTAAGAATGTATTGATCTAAATATGCTTCTGCATATAGTCCGTGTTTACTTTTTCTTGTTACAGGATAATTCATTAGAATTTGAAAAACGTAGGAACGAACCAGTGAAATACCAGAGAGAGTTGTGGAACCAGACTGGTGAGTCATTGTAAGAAAAAACCGTAAGATGGATTTTTTACTTATCATGAGTGTGTTTTCAAAAGACGACCTAGAGTACTGACAGCTTGTAGTGATTGTGTTTGAAGTTACTGAAATCGTGTCCAAATTCTCATCGTGTGGAGGAGGTTTGAGTTGTAAACAGGTGTGGAGTTTCACTTGATGTTTTGTTTCAGAAACTGGTTAGAAAACCAGGACCGGAAGTCCTTTATTTTGAATTATTGTCTTCAAAACCCCTTAGTGGTTTTCCAGCTTTTTAAGAGGCTCCCAGTGTAAGTCTTTTACACTGATGCAGTTGTTTCTATGTTTGTGTTCATTCCACTTCAGTTTGTTTCATAGAATCAATTGCTATAAAATGGGAGAACTGCTTATATTGTGAAGGAATGTCACAAAGGAGAAGGTGGTAACTTGGCATCTGTTTTCAAATAGAGTCTTTTGCAGTGATGGTTAACATTAGAAATTATGTGTAGGCACAAAAGTGGAAGCATAAATAAGTTGTAAAATTCAAGTAATCATAGTTGCTACACAGAATATTTCTTTATCCTCCTGCTCTTTGAAGAAGGAATAGCTTCCTCTATATAGTGTAAGAGTTGCCTCTGGTATTATGTATTACGGGAGTACTGGTAGAGCTGCTTTGCAAAAATAGCATGGATTTTCTGCTGCAGGGATTTAAACACATTTAAAACAACTTCTGCTTTATTTCAGTGGATGCAATGAAGAGAGTGGAGGAAATAAAGCAAAAACGCCAAGCCAGATTTATTATGAACAGGTGAGAATTATTTCTGTGATGGGAAACCCTCTCATGTCTGTGTTAGACAACCTTTCCAGAAACGGGATGATCAACTTTTAAAGAGTTATTTGCTTTGTATGTACACAGTCATCCAAGGGATGGGGTAAAATACTTTGAGTGGACTCTACTCTGCATTACTGGCTGTCCAAGGAACTGTAGCTTTTGGACACTCAATGATAATAGCTGTAATGTAGTACTTGTTTGTTATACAGAATCTTAAATTTAAAAAAATTTCTGATAGGAGTTGGTACATGCTGCATTTTCATTTTTTTGTGGTTTTGTATCCAGTATTTTGTTGAATTGGTTTTCAAATACTTTTTATCGTTATTTCCTCATAATCATAGTTATTTACAGCCTATACATACCTTTAGCGAGAGATACCATGCATTAAAATGAAAGCATACATCTCCTCTTTGAAAGTAATTAAATCGAATTTTCCCCTTTCCCAGATTAAAGAAGAGCAAAGAGTTGCAGAAGGCAGAAGACATCAAAGAAGTCAAACAGAATATCCACCTTCTTCGTGCTCCCCATGCAGGTAAGAATGTGCTTTTGCTGGTTTGCTTACACAGTTTTAGGATGATTGACTCATTCTACAGATCAGTAATCCTGTACACTTGTCTTACAATTAATTTGTCTGTTGAATATGGAGAACAGTTCTTGCCACTAAATGTAAGCAGTGTCTTTGTTCTTTTTTATTTATCTAGTCCTGCATTCATCCTTTCTCTTCCTTATTTTGAGTGTTTTAAATTGCAGTAAATACCTGGTGCTCCACGAACTGCATGTTTGTTAACCAATGCATTTATCTAAGTCTTCCCTTTGAACTGGTTAGTTGAAACTCAACAGGCTCTACCACTGAATGATATAAAATACAGGAGTTCAACTTTGCTGCTTGAATTTATCAGTTAATTGTGAGAGCAGCTTTTTTTGTACTTCAGTGAGTGTAACAGAACTTCCGTGAAAATACTGTTCTTTCAGTAAAGTCCCATTTAAAATAAATTAATTACTTTTAAAAATACACTTAACAAAGTAGAGTAATGAAGACAAGTTAAAAACATTTCCATTAGCTCTTGTTTTATAAAAATTACCAGTGATTTTGTTTCTTCATTATTAGATATTAATTAGAAGTCTGTTCTGTGGTTTTTCTTAGATTTTGGTCAGGATATATATAAAATTTGGTTTAAACTGTCCCCCCTTCTTTTGGTGAGGAAAAAAAATAGGTCTGAATTCAAAAGAATAAGCTCAAGTGTTTCTTTCTGTGTTTGGCTTTGCTTGTGTTGAATGAATGATGCACAGTAGTGTGTGGTACATCTGTTGGTCAAACACCAGCTGCCTTTTTGGTATTCTGCAATTCTGACTGGGCAGAGAGCAGAATCAAATCTAAATCTTGGATTTTTCTTTTTCTTTGTTTTTCTTTTCGGTCATCTTATTGAGAGTCAACGTTCTTGCTATCCAACACAGCATTCAGGAGGGCTTAAATCTTCATGTAAAAACTAATGTGAGAAGGCCATTGATCTGTAATAAGTAATGAATTTTTATAGTCCTTTGCAAGGTTCTGCCAGGTATTGGCAGCTGTATCAGTTTGTCATAGCAGATGAAAACACAGGTTTGACTGCATTTTAGATTTTGCATCTAAACAGCATCAGCTTTTCTGCTAAAAGAGGTTTTAGGAGGTGATGGAATTTAGCAGTGAATACCTTTGAGCTTGATGGATTTGCTCATAAACAACTCTTCAAGCAATATATTTAGTCTGTTTTCACCTGGAATAGACACATATATTGTTCAAGGAAAAGCAGTTATTTGGGTTTAGAGAAATATGTTGAATGTGATTTTTTTTTTTTTTTTTTTTAAGGTACACCAAAACAGTTGGAGGACAAAATGGTGCAGAAGCTACAAGAGGATGTACCTATGGAAGAAGACTCCTAAAGTGCTTTTATTTGCTATTTATATATCTTCAGCAGTTAACAGTTCCTTACTGCCTCACCTGAAATCATTCAGAAATGTGCTTACAGTTGAAGAAAAGTACATTTTAATGACTAGTGGTCATTTACAATTTGAATTTTTTTTTTTAGTGAAAAATAATAGGATGGATACTAGTTTGGGCAGTACTTAAAATTCTGCAGTTTGAGAAAACCTTGTCAACAGGTTGGAGATTGTTTGAGATACCATGTGCTCCTTGGAAAGTTACACTTTCTCTGGATAACTTTTCCATGGTAATTAAAATAATTAAACAATAAATAATAAAAGATGCTGGCCCTGAGCTTATCTTACTAAGTCTGTTGTTCTTTCAAAGTGGTGAAAGCAGATAAAAATCTATCTTAATGATTACACGATGGGGCAGGATGTATTAATTTTCATCAGTCCAGTGTGGTCCAGACTTACTTTAATTCTTGTCCCGGGGAAAATTTTTCAATTTGAAGAATATAGTGTTTGTTTTATCTCCTTTTTAAGTCAGCTATCCCAGGATTCCATTGCAGCTGACACCTGGCAAAGCTAACATTGATGCAGGACCTAGATTTGGAAAATAGTAATGGTGCTGTCACCTAGTCTGGAGTTGGCCCTGCTGTCATCCTTACCCAGCAAAATTCAAATCTACTGTCTAATCAGGCAGATTGAGATGCTCAATAAAAAACACTTGAGACTGTGTTTACCTGACTCCCAGGTTTATTTTGATGGAAAAGATGCTGCTAAATCACAACTATTTTGCATATTCTGGTGATATTTATTCAGTGTGTCAGCACTGAGATAAATACTGTTTTAAACTGCCAGCAGTTTATCTGCAAGTGTGATCAATGAAAACTTTCAAAGGCATTTATAGTATTTGCTTTCTTGTCATGCTAGTTATTCTCAAAAATAATAATTTGTAGTTCTGTTCCAAACTTGGATATGTACTATGGCAATCACCAGAAAACCTCATACCTACCACCTACATGTGTATTGCGTAGTTCAGAGAAGAATCATGTTTAAACTTATGTAAGGGTCATTGGGGAGTGTGTGACATGAACAGGCATTGTACTCATTTTTTTATCTCTTGGTTTATGAGTTATGTTCAGATAGTTAGAAAATGACATATTTTAGTGAGAATTCTAGTAATAAAAATATAATTCCTTATTTTAATGACATTAAAATTTTGCTATTATTTAAAATTTGCTGTTAAGGTGATGGCTGATAAGCATTTTAGGTGTCCAATATTAGTATTTCCCCTGTAAACTGTAATATAAATACCATCTGAAAAGCATATGGTAAGTTGGCCAGAAAACATATGTCAGTGGGGTGAAATCACTAAGATGGTACAGTATAAATACGGTGTATATGTGCGATATGTACACCAAGATGCTTGGTCTTGTGGAGGGAGATACTCACAGCATGTGAATTTCTGTAGCCTCACATAAATGTACTAATTAACACTTTAGCTCCAGAAATGTGATGTTTTTTGTATGGCCTTTTTTATTATAGTATTTGATGCCCCTAATTCTTGAAGTGGCATACTTCATCTAAAAATCTTACTACATATAATTTTTTTTATTAATGTACTAGTTCAAAAGCAAACCAGTGAGAGATTCCAAGTCAGAATTACAATTTAATAGGAAAATTAAGATAAAGGCAATAATACAGAAACACTGTCTTAAACTGACAGGGTCAGGATATGACCTGACACCCTGTCGGGCAGGGTGGTGGTAGCAGTGAGATTAAATGGTGGTTGCAGTCCTCTTGAAGTGATAGATACGGTTCTGTTGAAGTGGTGATCCTGTAGAAGGGTCTGGTCTTCTTCTGACGGTCCACTGGTGGTTATGTAGCTCTTGTCCTCTGGGAATCCAGGAGGTAAGGGCTGAGTGTGGTGTTCCAAACCTCAGATTATATCCAGGTCGGAATGCCTGGTTCCTCCCCCTGGGCAGAGCATCTCACAGTGGGATGATGTAATTTTATGAGTCATGCAGTGAGGCTTTGATAGCCCATTAACAGAAAAATATTTCTCCAGAGGGAATTATCAGGGATGTGTCATGGAAGAGATAAAGAACACTGCCTCACCTGGTTTTAACAGCTGGCTTATTAACAGAAGATACCTCCTGGAGGGAGTTACCAGGGATGTGTTACGGAAGAGATAAAGAACACTGCCCCACCTGGTTTTAACAGATGGTGATAGAATACATACTTTTGGTTACATCTTACACTGTAACCTAAGACAATTTACCAAATTTTAAAGATGGGATGTTCAGCGAGTGCGGAGTTTTAATTTTCTCCAAAAATAGTGAAGGAAATCTGTGCAAAGCAGAAAAAGGTGATGAACACCATTGAGTGTTAATTAGTATTTCTAGAAATTATTTTACTTCATGTGAGTTCAACATTAAATAATTTATATTACATAATATCTGTAGTTGTTCTATTTTTAAATGAACTGCAATAATCAACTGTTTTTTGTGCTCTATGGAAGTGTATCTGTAGGATTATTAACCCTTTCCTATGAAGGTTTGTAAGTGGAATAGTCATTGTGCAGCAGTTGAGAAGAGCCATTTGGAGAGTACACCACAACCGTAAATCCTGAACACTCTGCCGGCCGTGTGCCTCAGTACTGGCATAATTGCAAGCAAGGGCTGTGGAAGTTAATCTTGAGTCATCCCTCTGGCAGATGTGCCATTTCTCTGGGAAGCTGAGACCTGCAGCCTGCTGTGCATACCTTATAGTATTTAGGAGGTTTTGAGTTTACAAAATGTGTCGTAACATACTTACAGCACCTGTTTAGAGAGTGCCCTTGTGGTTTGGTGGTTTGGTTTTTTTTGTTTTTTTTTTTTTTAAATTTAATTGCTGTGGTGTCATGTTCTCTTGTCTGTCCACTGGAGCACAAGGTGAGGGGGGGAAGAGCTGCAGCTGAGGAACAGCGTGGGGCTGGTGATCATTCTGCACATCTCTGCATAACCCACTGCATGCAGACTTTCATGGGGAGCTGCTGAGCTGTGGAGGAGTGGTGGTTCTTTCTTTTAGGCGGCTGGCTGTCCAGCCACATTTCCAATAGAAATTATTATTTGAGACATTTTGATGAAGATCTATTTTCTTTGCTTGCTTAAGATGAAAATTGCTTTAGATTTTGCATTTTGTTTACAAGACTTAGAAAATGTGCAACTGAGCATGATTGTACAACATGATCCTGGTGGTCATGGAGAAATACTGCCAAATACGAAGAAGGAAACGCATTCCTCAGTGGCTTGCCACAGGAGTTTGGGGATAGGCAAGTGGGGAGCCCCTCATCTGCCTCCTGTGTTTGGGGCTGAGCTGTGCCCAGTCCTTGGGGAGGCAGAACCTACCAATCGTTCCCCAAGAGCAAGTTGGAGAGATGGTATTTTATGTGCAGCACATTGTTATTCAGAAGAGATCCTGGTTTAGTGTCATACATCCAAATCACCGGTCCTGTCTGTACCGAGATTTAGGAGGAGCAGAGCACAAGGTGCCTGAGAGGACACGCTTACAGGACAAATCATGTTGCAATGCATGATGGCAGTTTATTAGCCACTGCTGTCTCCCCCCTTCCCCCTCTGTATTTGGTTTCTCCCACAGAGGGTTCTGGGTGCCCTGATCCCCCGTTGGCCCACAGTATTTCTCCCCTCCCACCGTAGTCCCCATTGGCTCTGTACCCTTTGCCCGCCAAAGTTCAAATCCTGAGTACCTGTACCATTGGTGGTTTCATCCCTTCCCCGCCCTCTCTGTAAGGGGTAAATCTCTCTGTAACGGGCCCTTGGGGCTCTTCGCGGGACTTCGAGGTGGTAGTAAAGTTCCTGCCGTTCCTCAAGAGAGTCCCGGCGTCTCGTCTATTCCTCCTTGAGTGAGCCAGCCCCACGCGCCCCTGCGAGGTAGCCTTCTTCCCCCTCCCGGGCGGACGATGCTCGGCGCTAGATCTAGCTAGACAGACAGTGCTGTGGCAAAATGATGATGATGATGCGTGAATATTTAATCAGAAGAATTATTTATGAATAACTGGTAGTGCTAAATTCCACTATACAGTCTGTCTTCTTGGCATTTACCAGATCTAACAAACTGTTGCCATTTTGTGTTTGTACTTTATGCCATCAGGAGCATTTCTTTGAAACAAACTCTGATGGGCTCGATCAGAACACATGTGATAGTCAAAACCAATTTTTAACAAATGCTTTTTAGTTTGAGTTGCTGTCATCTTTTCTTAGAAAACAAAACCAGATGTACAGTTGTTTGGGTTTTTTCAGACTACAAAGGTTGGAAATGTGGATTTTAATAGCGATTTAGTAAGTGTCTTTTTCTCGTATTTCTTCTTTTCCATTTTTAATCCATTTTTTAGTGGTTTCAAGTTAAGTGCTGGTTTTTCTTTGAGGAGGAGCTCAGGGAAGGTGTTTGGGGAACCGTCACTCCTGGGAAGCCCGTGGCCCACTCCGAGTGACACCATCCTTAGAAATAGCGTTCGTGTAGGTTCTGTGGGATGCCGAGTTCGTGAGGGAGGGAAGGTGGTGCCTGTTTCTGCGCTTTGAGCTGTGATTCAGACATGGGTCCGCACGGGTGCAGGAGCAGCGATGGGGCAGCTCCCGGCAAGGCCCTGGCCCGCGGCGCGCGGTCCTGAGGTAAAAGCCCTCAAGGCTGCCCCGAAACGGCCCCAGTGCCTCACGGAGAGCTCGGGCATCCCCGGCAGGCCTGTCCTGTTCCATGTCTTCATGCGGAGTAAGGCCTCAAGATACTTTTTTTTGCCTTTGGTCAGGAGTTGGTTTTGCAATCCATGCTTCTTACTCTGGTTGTCTGTGGAGGTTTTCTTCTCAAAGTTTGATCCTGAAGGAATGACCGGAAAAATGTCAGGTGATGGCGGGGTTTTGGTTTTGCTTGTTTGTTTTGCTTTTAAGAAAAAATGCAAATTCCTTCTTTCAGGCTTCGCTTTCAGTCTTTCCTTTACAAGTGCTAATACAGTGTGGAAAAAGTGTAAAATACAGCCTTCTGTATAATCAAATCATGCTGAGCGGGTGCAGACTTCCTTCATAGGAAACTGGGCCTTCCCATAGTTTTGAAATTTTCTAGTCAGAGATTTTCCTGAGATATTCTTACTTCAGAATAACAGCACGGTGGAGCCCAGCACACATACGAGATCTGTCTGTGTGCAACACAAAGAAACGTAAATCAGTTCCATGTGTTGATGTGGTCATAGGCGTCCATGGCTGGAAAAGCAATAGACAGCTGCTAATAGGTCCAAAGGCTTATATCCCAGGAGAAGATATTTCAACCTCCAGGCTGTTCAATTCCTCAATTATTGTTTTGGCCTCAAAAATTCAATCTCCTTTATCAGTCTAACTTATTTATGGGTTGCACTGAATTGCAGCCAGAGAGAGCAGAAAGCTGAAATAAATCAACCACTGATAAAATTGTTTAAGCCTTCTTGTTGGCTATCTGTCTATTTTTAGATCTCAATTTAAAGAGACTATATGCTGAGAAATTTATTTTGTTTTATTCATGTTTAACAAGCAGCATTATTTGAGATTGGGTAGGAACAGAGGGAGGAATAAGGATTTGTGGAGGTAGCTGCGTTGGAAGACATTTTTTGCTGGTTTTGGGTTTTTTTGTGTGTTATCCTCTTCCCTCTCCCTCCCCTCCTTAGATTTTTCATATTATATTTAGTTTGGTGAAGCCACTCTTGTTTCTTAAACAGCTGTTTCTTCACCTTTAAAAAGCACTTGGATAACATTTTGTCTTACACATATGCACGGCAATAAAGCTATATACTAAATAAGGGGGGATGTCAGCTCTAGCTCTACAAGCTGTGAGATTTATTAGTGACATTGTTTCGGGGTGGGGAACAGACTCCTGAATGGAAATATATGTTTTATTTATAAGGCAACAATATTGTGCATCAGCAAATTATCACTGGGAATCAAGGCAAACGTCTCTGCATAATTGAAAAAAAAATCTTGTTTGCAGGTATTTGAGCTGTTTTCTTTAGGCTCCACTCTGCACTAAACTTGCAAATTACGAGAATTGCTTTGGTAATCAACTTGACTGAAGTGATTCCTGAGTAGAGAATTTGAAAGACTTCTTATTACTTGATAAAATGAAAAGCTGCCAGAAATTCTCCCTTGTGGTGAGGTGAGGTTGGTTACAGTATCTCCGTTTACACAAGCTCTAGCAGAAGGAAGTGTTTTCATTTGACCTTGCTGCAGAAATTGACACTGCAGAAATTGACTCTGCAAAACTGCTTGGGGTGAGCAGTGAAATAAGCAAATAGTTTTCTCATATGACCATTGCCTGCCATTCCCAGCACAGGGCAAATTGAGATTGCATTTCAAATCCCTGTGTTTCCCAGCTTTTTGTACTCCCTGACACAAAACTTGGGGACAGAGTGGTACAGGCCATACAGATTTAGCTTGATACATAAAGGTGGCAGACCTGAACCCAGCAATCTTCAGGATTGGCTGTACAGACAGCTTTTTCTTCTAACAAGCCAAACAAACTGTTGATGTGTTTGGAAGCCAGAAAGAACCAGCTAGGCTGCTCTCCCAGGCTGCTCCTGCCTCTTCTGTTTGGTTAGTTGTGCTGGGCACAGATGGAAAGTCATTCAAGGTTAATTTGATTAGCTGTACCCAGCTTCTGGGGGTCTCTGGGGAAAATCTTTCTTTTGAAATAGAAGATACAGATATCTTAACATGATCCTAATTCGTGGGTGATATTTAGAGAGAAACAGTATTTAACCTCGAGCTAGGAATACATTTAGAATGTTCTATGCCCAAAGCATGCTTTAATCCAGATTTCTTTAGGGCATAGCCTTGCTACTGCTTGGGATGCCTCATACAGATTATCCCCGGGATATCTGGGGAATACTGTGATGCTGCATTTAAAGAACTTGTCCTTTTTCTCCATGGATGTCTACTTCCAAGTCTGGTATTGACTTGGGAGGAGATTGCGTGCCAGATTTTGTTATTGATGCTGTCAGAAAGCTGTGATACAAAGGAAGTGGTTCTTCACTTTTCACAGCTTCTGTAGATTCAATTGTTTTGAAGAGGAAGGAGATGGCTTTCTGGGAATTGCTTTTACTGGCTCTTGAAGTATTTCTACAGCAGATATTCAGAACTCAGGTTCTGCTTAAAAACATCCAGCTGTGAACACAGAAGGCATTCCTAGGTCAAACTAAAGGTGGTTGAGCAGGGTAAAGACCTGTAGGCCTCTAGTAACAAATTTATCTGCTTCCTGTGTTGATAGAAAAAGGAATTAACAATACTGCAAGCTTTTTTAGTGGTCGCTATGGTCTGCACACAGTTCAATTTATTTTCTTATTGTATCAAATGTAATGATCTACATGAACCTGGTCATATAAGGACCAGGTATTCTCCCAGTTTTCTAAGGATATGCCAACTTTTGTTAAACTACTTCTGCCAGACTGTGTAGGTTTTTTGGAAGTCATTTCAATCTACTTCACTACACGAGTTTCATCTGCTTGTCCAAAATCTGTAAATAGTTTTTCACTTTTCATGACAATCCTGTTAATTCCAGTTCTGGAAATGTCTTTTAAAGATGTTAAAGCCTTTAGACCTAAAATAAAGGAACCTTTATGCTGATTTATATCTAAAATCCCTTTAACCTTGTACCTACCTGTGATGGCCAGTATAGCAGAATCTGTCAGAGAAGGATCACAAAGCATCATCTGAGTGCCCTTTTCCATGGTTTATCTTCCTAAATTCGAACAGTCGGTAATTTAGGGATTTCTTTGGAAACTTCTGGTGAACCAGTCTTCTATGGCTGTACCAAGTCTAATTTTGATCCCCCCTATACTTTCATTTCTCAATAATACTGTGATGAATACTTCTGTTTAATTGGTTATTGTGAGGAAGAACTTCTTTGTGATTTGGATTTGATACTGTTGGGTTTTCTGTAGTTCTGGTATTGCAAGAAGCTGAATTACTAATTCTCTTTGCAGTGTTTGCAATGTTTTGAACCTCTAATTACCTATTTTCTAAACCAAAGAGTCCTGATCTCTTACCCTGTTCTGCAGGAAGGCCTCTAAGCACCTTTGTTGCTCCTTCTTACATCTGTTTCTCTTGTCTGGTTTGTGGGATGAAATGATGACAAATTCCTGCAGTATTCAACATATGGATGGGTGTACCCTTCATGTCTGCACTGTTTCTCCTTTTTTTCTTTGTTTCTTTTGTAACTGTGTTTTTCAATATCCTTAGCTTTCTCCTGCATGCTTGTCAGAAAGAAAATAACCTTCACTGTTCACATTTATTTAGATTTAGAATTTGCCAGTTCATTCACTATGTTTTCGCTTTCTAAGTTTTTAGTGAAGAGACAAGTCCATGACTACCTGAATGCATCATGATTAGGACTGTGCTTTTAAGAGAAGTGAGATAGACGGCATTGTAAAAAAGATAAACACAAAAAAAAAACCTGCAAAGGAATTAAATTCTGTCAAAACAGATCTCAACAGATGGGCATCAGCTACTCTTAGCAAGCAGAGAAAATCACCTTGAATGTTCTTCATTCTTGAGAACTGTGACTTGGAAGTGAGTGGTGCCATTGTCTTAAATGTTTAAATATAGTTGATTGTAGATGCAGGGATGTGTTCTCTGGTATGGAGTTTTATGAATCATTTACCTTTCTAGGAGTACATTCTGACATCCTAAATGCAATATGCCATTTCCCTTCCCACACAGTACATGCAATAGCTGAGTGGGGAGTAGACAGCTACAAGTCAGCTGACCTGAGTTTTATTCCTGGCTCTGTTTCCCTCGGTAATTTTACTCAAGCTGCTCAGCTTTTCTGAGTCCTCTCTAAAATGGTCTACCTGATCACGAGGAGTACATTCTGTCTCTTCCAACCTTTCCATGCATAGTAAAGCACTGAAGTGAGACTTACTGCAGCAATTAATTTTATCTTAGAATTCTACGGGACATTTTTAATGTCATTTTAATCTTACTTTCCCAGCTCTGAAACAGAGTTCCTTTCAAATGGAGTTCCTTTCATTCATCCTTTCCTTTACTTGTTTTGGAGAGGTTTCTGTCACTGACTAAGGCCTTTAGGGCCAGGTTCAGTCATGAGACAGTTTTCTGGTAGATCTGAAGGTCAGAAGGAATTGTTCATGTGTGTGCCCAATAGAAACCAGTATGATACCAGTCCAACTCTGTGCTATTAAATAATGACTGACTCAGTTGGTCTGACCCCAAACACCTGACTGGGAATAAAGCAGCTCCCATGCAAATAAGAAATTGACTGTTGTTTTATCAGGTGATTGCCACGGATGTTGGACATCTTACTTATTTCTGCTTCTTCTGCTGAGGTTAAATAGCCAGTAATTCTTTAGTTCTTTAATCTAGTAATACTTTGTAGCTGTGATTTTTCCCTGAAGCCATGTTTCAGAAACTCTCTCTGCTTATGTAATTTGGAAATCCTAACAGAGCAGTGTAAGTTTAGTAAGCAACCAAATTTAGCACTGGAAATTTTATATTTATTATCACTAGAGACACAGGACAAAAGAGCTGAAATGTTCCCAAGCTATTCACTGAAGATACAGCACAGATACTTTTGTGATTCCAAGCTTGCAGATTTTATGATTTGTAGGATGAAACATGATCTGGTATTTTAAAATGTAAATTAAAACCTTTTTCCTTAGCCCTCGAGCTTATGAAGACTGTATCTCAGCCAAGTATGAATGCCTGAAAGAAGTGATGTCTTACTCTGCAGACAAGCAAAACAGGTAACGTAAGAAAAGGTGAGAAGACTTTCACTATTCTAAACCCATTTTTAATTCTGAAACTTGAGTTAATCAAAATCAAAACTGTCAACTCTTCACCTTGTTGATCACAGTAGCACTTGATTTCATCTCGCTGCTGAAAAATCACTCTTACTACCTGACAACCCTGAAGGTTTTCAAACTGAATTTATTGTTGATAAAAAAAATTTTTGCATATTGAAAATTCAGAGAAAGGAAAATTCAGCATTCAAATAAAAAATATATGGATTGAAATACTATCACATGTATTTTCATACATAATTCTTAAAATTCCTCATTTTTTCATTTGTTTTAAAGAAGGAAGGCCCTGTTAATTGGTGTCAGAACACAGTGGAAAATTATGAGGGACATTAAAACCCTTGGCTGAAATCAGATTTGTGTGACCTGTGTTTTAGAAGCTTTATTTGCTTGAGCCATTGCAGCCTGAAAGAAACAAGTATCTTGAAAACTTAAAGATGAGATCCCAGATAATGAGTAACCTAGGGCATACTCCTACGGATGGAGAAAACGCAGTCAGAAAAGCTTTCCTTGGATGATAAAAACTTGAAATGAATCTCAACACCCAGTCATTAGCATTCAAAGCCCTATCCAGTCACAGAAATGTCTTTTTGCTCTTTTCCCCTCAGCGCTCTATTTACTAGGAGGGAAGAATGTGATACCGAAGACTGAACCTGAAGGTGTTTAGTGTGCTGTGATTCAGCTGCCTGGCAAAAGATCTTACTTTGGCAGTCCCTAGACTGATCCTGTGAAGTATTCCTCAGGGAGGGAGATTTCTTTCCAGAACTGTCCTCCTTTGGTGTGACCATCTGTCTCTATGTAGTCATTTGGGCAAAAATAGAAATTATAAACAGAAAATTGCTCTGTTGCCAGATTAGCTGCAGAATACACACTAACGCTTTACTCACTCAGGAGGATTTAGTGCCAGGGTTCTTTGCTGGGGATAAAACACTGTATCATATTTTCCTTTCCTCTTGCTGTTGGATTAAAAACTAAATCCTGCTCATTTTACTTTCAGAAGTAGTCCCAAAGGATTTTGGTAGGATTAATTGCATATGAAAAGCAAGTAGGATTTGGCATTCTGTGTACATTGAAAATTAAACAGAGGTAAACATTATCAAAAGTTTTAATTTACTGATGTTATTTCAGCTTGTTTTGTGATCTGAATCTTTTCTGCTGAATACTTAAAGATGCTTATGGAACTTCAGAAAAGTCACATCTCTGAAAGGAAAAGGGAAGAAATTTGTGTGTGTAGGACTCAACTCATCGAAGACTTGAAATTGCTACTCAAGTCCTTCTCCCTTCCTGAAGTTAGGCACATATGTAGGTGCATTGTTGAATTTGGGACTTAACAAAGAACTCTATTCCTTTTTTTCAATCACATACACATTTTTTTCTGTAGTTTTTCCTCTATAGTATTCTAAGGCTTCTGCTGGGCAGAGGATGCAAAATACCTTTATGATACATTAGGAATAATGCCCTATTAAAAACTTATGTTCTATGGATTTAGAGTTTGCAGAACAAATTTTAGTTCTGTGGATAGTGTGGGTGAATGCAGGGATGAAGAGCTCCAGAAAGTAAAAGTCAATACCTGATAAACTTGGAAAGTTACAGCATCACCTGTCCAAGTTTTTTTTGTGATGGGGGAGTGGAAGAAGTTCTGTTAAAACAGACCTAAACAATTTTTTAAACTCTCTAATATTTTGTAATCTGTTCTGTCTGGGTCTTCAGTGAGATTATTTCACCTGCCTCAGTCTTTGAGCTTTTTGATGTTACCCAAGTGCCCTGGGAGCACAGAGCACACATGGGCAGGGAGATCAGCTAAGAGACAAATCCGTCAGAGTGCATGGCCCTACTTTAGGGACACCATCAGTTTTGAGAAACTAATTTCAAGATCCAGAAGATCAGCAGTAATCTTGGATGGAGCCAGTGGGCCTGTGTGAAGGAGCGGGGAGGAAATGCTGTTTGATACCTTTAGCTGCAAGGTTTCTGTGTAATGAGGGCTCCTTGTTGCTACTATTTTTCTGTCTTAAAATTAGAGTTACATATTTCACAAGGATAACATGCAGTCTGTCTTGAATGAGTTGTGCCTTGGACTAGAAAAAAGCAAACTGGATCTGAGGCCATCCTTCATTCAAGGGAGACTTTGTCTGCAACAGCTTTTGTGCAAGTTGTGTAACAGCTTGAGCAACAGCTTTCAATAAATAAGAAGTTTCCCTTGTACTTTCTGCTGCCCTGCAGCTGTTTGCTCCATCCATCACCCCTGTCCTTCACAGTTTCCCCAGCAGGTCCCTCCATACTTGCCCTCTGTCTCCTTGCATGGTGGAGTCTGATCCTTTCCTAGTCCATAGGTGCTGTTATGATAAACAGTCTTGGGAAAGAGTAACATGGGATCAGTACTTCAGCTGCATTTTGAAAGCTCCGTACAAAATGAGTTCAAGTGAAATCCAAGTCCCTGGCTCTTGACTTGAATTTTTTGTCTCAAGGAAACATATTAACTTCCTGAATAAACTGAAATGACCTAAAATGGCATGATGTGGCTTTCCCTTGGGACAAGGACACAGTGCTCTCTACTTGTCTGTATCTCTACATTTGCCATCTTTCTCAGTTACCTCATGTATAGCCCAGAAGATTTTATGGGAGCATAGGTCATAAATCCTACATGATAACTTTCTTACTGCTGTTGCATGATCTGGATGATTTAGTGCCACTCTCGGATGGTGACAGACAGCAGAACAAACACTAGAGCTGGATGTGAAATAATCACTCTGGTGCTCTTTGCCTCTAATTCCAGGCAGAGAGGAGACATGATAAATGGTGTAAATGCTGAAATATGTAATGCACTTTTAGTGTTTTCTATGGGAATCCCTCACATTGTGTTTAGGTACTTGTCCATCATGTGGTACACTGGTTGGTTATCAAAAAATTCAAGAACCAAAGGCTTCAAAAACCAAATGTGGGTTGATATGAAGGAAGCACAGTGTTTGTGATATGCTGGTATTGTAAATACTTTTGAGTTAAAGAACTCAGAGAAGAAATCTTGATAGCATTTTTCAAATTATTTTTTGAGCTTTTCTTTTGAGTTATCCTGATTTGATCTCAGAAGTTCCCTAGTCTTTTGTTTCAGACTGTCTTCTCTGGATATTGATAGTGATAGATGATCCAATTACATAATCTTTTTATGCATGATTTCACTTTTAGCAAAGCAGCAAGGTGCAAAATCAGAGCGTGTTTAAGACAGTTTTAGTCCTCATTTTTAGCTGTGGTACATTAGCTCTACAAGAAACAGCTGATGGTACGTGAAGCATAACTACTTGAATGAAATCTACTACATCTTTTAATTTTCAGTGCTAGGTATGTTGTATGCAGAGCTATTTACTGATTAATACTGCTTTGCAGCATCATTACAAGGGAAATGGGAAACATGTGAAGTAGTCCTACAGGAACTGCAACATCCTGGAGAAGTAAGCCTGTTATTTTTGTCCTTCAACAAACTACACCCACTCCCCACTGTATGAAGATACATTTAATTTATTTTTTCAGCTATGCCTTATTGATTCCACAGTTGTAATGTTTTCCATTGAGTTTGTTACCAAATCTGCACTGCTCTGATCTTCTGGCATCACATTTAGATTTTGAACTGTGTCATTGTCTTGCCATGTGTTAAAGCCCTGTGTCTGCTGAGCACTATCCTGAGAGAGCTGCCAGTTTCTGGCCAAGTCAGAGAGGTGACAGATTTTAAATTATGCAGACAGGATGGGAGGGGTGGGGGACTGAACAGTGAGTGTTGATTGTTTGGACAGTGGTTGTGTCTCTCAAACAGCCTGCTAACAGCACTGCAGTCCTACCAAGGAGTGGCTGATGTTGTGCACAGGGAACGGCTCTTTGGGGATGACCTGAGGGAAGTGGACTTCTTGGGGGGAAGCTGTGATTGATGCACGCCTGCCACGGCACTCTGTCTGGCTAGCAGGTGACCAGCGCTGGGCTCTTGCCTCGCACAGGAGGGGGTGACGGAGGCTGCTCGAAAGCGTGGGAGGATTGGCGAAGCTCCGGCGTGGGTTCGCCCAATCCACCGTTGTTAAGGGCGTGTGGAGGAGGCAAAGAAAAAGCGGAGGGGGTTCTTTGTCGAGGACAAAAGGGTTTATTGACTGCGAACAGATAAGGATGGGGAATCAGACACGAAGAACCGCAATTACAATACTGACATAGGGTTTTATACCCCAGTGAAAAGGGGTGGAAGAACACAAAATGGCCAATGGTACAGGGACAAGGGGGTGGCACCTAGGCGAGGGAAAAGGGTACACAGCCAATGGGGAAGAAGGTGGGAGGGGAGAATTAACATGGGCCAACAGGGAGTTGAGGCTCATAGAATATTCTAGGGTACAACCGAATATGGAGGGAGAAAGGAGGGGACAGCAGTGGCCAATTATGATGATGCAGGTTTGCATATTCTGCACAGCTGTCTGAGTACTCACCCTAAAACTACGGTTCTTGAGCTGTGGGGGTATCAAAAAATGGACCTGCTGGTCCATATGGCTTTGCTGTCTGTGACGCACCGCAACAGATGCCTGGTGGGTCAGAAGTCCCAGCGTGTGCTGAATCTATAGCTTCTTGATTTGATACCTGAGAAGGCCCATATAAATAACTGCTTCCCATATTTTCCATTGATTGGTATTCAGAATAGGCCGCTTAGGAACTGATGATGAAGAGATAAGGTGTACACAACCTCTGCCTCTTAGATGCACAAAATCTTCAGACCATTTTGCACCAGCAGGTTGCTGGGTGCTCTTGGCCAGTCTCCACATGCGGATCTCCATTTCATCAAAGGAGACAGGAGGGAAGAGTCCCAGCAGCTCTAAGCAGGTCTGCTGTTTGGTCGGGTCAAAAATCTCCCAAGCTTTAATTGGAACTTGTTTTGCTTTATTCTTTCCATGTCTTGATGAGTGTACTTGGAAGGAAAAAGGGGTTAGAAACTTCTATAACAGCACTAAAGAGCAGAGCCTTGCAGGGATTGTGACAGTGTAATTAAAGGCTAGTCTGGAGATGGACTATGAGGGTTTATTGTTCCCTTAGAATAACTGTGGGCAGATAGGGCATAGAATGAAATTATTTAGGCTATAAGAAGGAGGGGGTGCCATCTCTAGGCAACAAGGCTGCCTGCAAGCTGTCACACTGAGTCTGGGTCCCGAGAATGCTGCTAACGCTGCAGGACCTGAGGACTGGGACAAGACCAGAGGCTGTATGTTGCAGGAATGTGACACATCCCCACCATCATGCATGGAGAGCTGGGCAAGAGAGCATTCTGATTCTGCTTTTTGAGGCATGACTATGACTCAGTTGGGACACATTACAGCAAGAGATTAGATTCCTGGGCTGGAGCCTTTCACAAGTCCTGAGCTCTCCTGGCTAATGTTTTTCATTTCAGTACTGGCTACCCTTACTGGAGTGTTTTTAATCAGGGGTTTCTTTTGCTAAAGAACTTGCACTTTTACCTGACATGATGGAAAGAAATGACAAGAAAGCCTGGGTTTTTGTTTTCTTTTCATCTCAGTTCTGCCATTCTGCCATCTCTGGTACTGAATGAAGCTGTAAATTAACTTTCTTCACTGCCTGGGCTGTGGGGTGGCTGCAGGTGCTCTCTGCCTACCTGGTGGGTGCTGCCTGTCCTGGGAGGAGGGAGAAACCTGGTTTCTCACACACTGAGCCAGCTGCTGGAGGTGTGGGGATAACAGGGCCCCAAAGCGCTGCATTTCTGCATTGTGGGACTTGCTGTGCACCCAATGCAAAATGTTCAATCCCAGAGGTTTTTGCCAAGAATGCTGTTGCCTTGCTGATTAATGCATTAACTGGTTAAAATAAGGGAGATAGAAGATAAGTTGTTGATTTGATTTCCCCTCTGTTGTGTGCCTCATTAGACTGCAGTAATCCATGTTATGTGTTCTGAGATTTTCTCATCTGTTGATGTAAATATAGTCAGTGAAATCAAATCCTTATGGAAATTTAATTTGCTGAGTCATCAGATCTCTCATCTTGCTGGATTATAGCTTTGTTGAGCCAGGCTTAATGTGCTTTAAATTCCTGGATCATTACTGACTTGTTTAGCATGGAGCTGAGGGCATCTTCGCAGCGTTACAGAGATAGGAATTTAGTTTCTAATTCTCAGAGAAAGAACTGTTCCTGGCTGATGCAAGGGTAGCTTAGTGGAGAAATTTCAATAAAATTAGGGGGGTTGATTGTTTTGCAGCTTTTGTTTGTTTGTTTTTGATACAGGACAGATATATTCATAGCATGGGATCAGTTGGAAAGGCATTGCAAATGCAAGCTTCTGAGTCAGCAAAGAGCTGTCCAGGTTAGGAATTGGAATGAATGGTACAAATTGTTTTGACAAAAACAAATGAATCTATAAATGTACCTGTTTAAGCTAATACATTTTTTCATAAGTATTTGTGCCATGTCCTGGTTTGACTCTAGCAAAAATCTTTGCTGTTGAATTAAAAGTAGAGGAGAATTTGAACAATTTAGGTTAAATAATGGCAGGAAAGGAAAATTTAATGGTGTCTTGAAATGGTAATTCCAATGAATTGTGACTTGTAGCCAAAATAAATGGTGTGCTTTCTACAAATGGGGAGGCAAATTTTGTGGGATAATATGCCAGGTATCATTGACAGTTTTGTCTGTACTTTTCATCTGTGTTGCTAATGTGAATCAGTTTTAAATGAGCTGTCTTCAGGAGATTTCACTCTCTTGTACAGGGGCCTGTGCAAGATGATACTCTGGTTTAGACATTTGCGTCTTCATAACTAATTATAACCTTCTCAGTGTGGGCTCTGGTGGACAATAAATCCAATTACCTCTTCAGTTCCCCAGGCCCATACTGGAGGGCTGTGTGCAAAGCAGAAAATGGTGCTTGTTAGTATTTGCTGTCTAAAACCTGTAACAAACGTAACTGGGTTATTTGAACATATTACTGTTACAGTCCCCTCTATATAAAAGATCAGCATATGGTGAAGGGTTTCTTTGCCAGGAATATCTGATTTAAAAACCGAAGAAAAATACTCAACCCCTTCTAGATTTATCCAGTATTAATATTGCTGGCTCAGCATACTCAGCCAGACTATGAACATACTAAATAAAATGTTTTTTCTCTGGAAAATCAGATGCCTCTGTGCATCAGGTGTGTGTGTAGCTACTGGGCTGGCCTTGCCTCCCAGGACATCCCAGTGTGGGGTTGCTCTTACCTGCCCTCCTGCCATGGTGCCTGGTAGGCTGGCTCAGTACAAGCTCTTCAGAGCCTTCTTCAGAAGGTAAAATGCTGAAGTGCAAAGTTTACTAAAGGGACAGGCAAACAAAGCAAGCGTGGAAAGAGGGCACTGATGGATGGTGCTGGTGGATAGAGAGACGTGATGCATTTCTTCTGACTGACACAGCAGGAACAACTGGGGTGGAAGTCATGAACACTGAAAGTAGTGACGGGGCTTCTTCTTGTTTGGGTTCATCTGTATCCCCATGATAGTGACAGACAAAAGATAATGAAATCTTTATAATTAAGAGATGCTTACAGGAGAAAAAAAATATATAATTTTTATATAATTTTAATGATATTTAGTTGAGGGGAATAGCAACCTTTAAAAAAAGTTGTGAACACATTTCTAGTGCTAAACGAGGATTAATTTCTTTTGTTTTTTTTAAACAACAACTTTTTAATTTGTTGAACAGCCAAAAGCCATTTTGGAGATAACCCAAGGAAATAAACCTTCTGCAATAAGTAAGTCAGAGGTTATGAAACATCAGCATTCTAGTGACTGCAAAAATATCATTACTCTTGAATTATTTCACAGGGTCATAAAAGAGGTATTTTTAAAAAAGATTCTGAACCTATGCTGGCTCACTGCTTACCACTTGAATTTTAAATTTGGAATATTTAATACAGAGTTGTAGGGATAATGACTATTCTTGTCCTCATTAAGGTTCTTATTTGAAAAAACAGGACTGGATAATAAGCGTGAGTAGGTATGTAGACAGCAGGGTTGGTAATAAGAGCAACAACTACCGTTGGGTAATGACTGGGAGCTATGTTACAGAAAGAGAAATTAAACAGAGAAAGAATGGCTTCTAATTACACAGCTGAAAAAAAGCCCTGGCTGCTTGTTTACAATACACAGCTGAAAGTATATTGTAGTGAGGACAGGAGGAGAGGTAACCAGTCCTCTGATAAATGGGAACTGGGAATGGGTAATAAAGAAATACCACTCATATTGATATTTTGTCTTTAGTGGTGCCTGCTTTCACATGCTCTGTAAAATCTTCCATTGACCCCAGGAATTCTGCCCATGTAAGGAGTGATCGCGCCTGCCAAAGAGGCAAGGAACTAGAGAAAAAAAGCAATTTCTCCTGTGTCTTGAAAGAGAATATTGATGTAACCTGATGGTAAATATGGAAAATGTGAGTTAGTAATCTTTGGGAGCTTGATTCTGCTGGCCAAAACTGTCCAGTGTTATCCTCTAAAGACTATACTGGTGTGTGATTTGCCCACTTTAAGGTGAGGCTTAGTAAAGCTCCTAGTTTTAACATTGCTGCAGCTGCAAATCAGGTCTAAAAGTCTTGACACCATCTCTCTGAGTTCTGAGAGGGAAAAATAGTGCTTTTAGCATTACATTTCTAAAGATAAGGGAGTAGACTGTGTCATTAATATTCGGAAAAGGTACTGACTTGTGTCAAGTTGTCAATTACAAACATATCAGCCAAAATCAGTGGCAGGGAAAACCTTGATAAAAATAATAGAAAGTGGTTTATCAAAGAAAAGTGCAATTTCACTGGAAACACATTTTCGTTGACTGGTGATTTTGATTAAAAAGATAGTGTGATTGCTGGTGGACCTTGTCTAGGACAGAGCAATCATACTCATTTATCTTGCCTTGGAAAAAGATGCTGATAATCTTGTTGAAGGGAAGAGTGACATTAAAAGCATGAGCAGAAGAATACAAAAGGAGAGGAATGAGGATTTCCATGGAGAGGAGGTTGAAAGTGGTGGAAACCGCAGTTCTAGGAGAGTTTTCACATACAGTCTTGTTCTCATGTATAGCTAAAATACAGTTTTAAAGTGAATTTGATTGCAGAGCAATCAGAACTTAGTGTTGTGATATATTCAGGAAGATGTTTGCATCTTTTGTGTATTGATGCAGCTGTGCTGAGGCAAATATATACTTCATTATATGATTTTGTTTTGCATTTCCCTTGGTTAAAGTTAAGATACTTTATAGTAGCATTCCTTTTCTGATTTGCAAAGCTTGTTAGAGCAAGGGGATAAATGTCAGCAGTAGGAAAGAATGAAAA
Source organism: Rhagologus leucostigma (assembly GCA_013397725.1). Taxonomy (NCBI): domain Eukaryota; kingdom Metazoa; phylum Chordata; class Aves; order Passeriformes; genus Rhagologus; species Rhagologus leucostigma. Next base: position 2,479,880 of record VZTD01001046.1, on the reverse strand, counting down.
GATTGGCCTTGATGCCCAGAGACAGCCTCTTGTCTGCACTCAACTTGTTTGTGACAGAACAAGTCAGACAGGTAAAACCTCCAGTAAGGCACTTACATCTCATTTCACAAATCAATTCCTGGATATCCCCAGAGGATTTGCACTCTAGTCCTGCACAGACACCCAGACAAGAGGGAAAAATGCACTAGACTTAATTCCACTGTCTCCAGTCTATGCTTATAGACTCCTACCATTGCATGGGTCTCACGTACACTACTACAAGATGCATGTTCCTCATATTTCCCTATTTTTCAGGTTCTCAGCAGTTATTATGGATTAGTGTGTCTGTCACCAGCCCTTTGGTGGATCACATGCCTGGTGTTATTGTTAGCACATGTTTGGTGGTGTCACTTGCAAGAGTTAACTCATGTAAACTGGATCTGAAACAAAGGGAACCGTAGGAATTGACACTAGAGAGATATGTCCCACTGTCTCTGCTATCTGTTAATTGGTTTGTAATCTATGCTATTAGCAGATAGTAATTTAGAGAAAAAATAACTTGTTTTTCAAGTGAGTGAAAATAGCTGCCTCTGTTTTGAAAATGACCTCTGGTGTTTCCCATGTTCCCATATTATCCAGCCCACTGGCAACCATTCTGTTATTGAACCTTGTTATTATATGTTAGTCCATCTTACTCGTCTGGTATCCCAGCTGACACTAGCAAATTCTTCTCAGCCAGCAATGCAATAAGAGAGCCAAGGGTCCTGATTTGGAAAATCTTGTTCCCAAATGTGTGCCCTGCTTTTGCAAGGTGTGCAGCTCTCATTCCCCTTTAGAGTGTTCCCTACTATGATTGAACACTCCGCACTTCTGATTTGTTCAATCTTCTGTCTTCTCTTTCCTCCCTTTCCTCAGCACAGTCTTGGTTTTCCTCCCTAACACAATTAAAAATCTCTCTCTTCTCAGTGCTTGGCAGTTGGATTTTTCTGTTTCTAGAATATTTCCTTCTTCTGTTTGAAAGCTTGGTGTGTTTGTTTCTGGCTGCCATTATAAGAGTGGGAATGTCTCAAACAGTCTTAAATGGATTCTTGCAAATCTTGTTGTGTGCAGATGATGAACTGAGGCACAGAGGTGAGTGATAAAGTTGCAGAGGATTCATTGGCAGAACTGGGAACTGAGTTGTGTTTTAGTCACAAGGCCATTTTGCTCACTGCATCAAGGAATAAATTCTCAATTTTCATAGTAACTCTTAAAAATTGTCTTGGATGATTTTTGGCTGTGAAGTGAATTCAGAAGTATACGTCCATTTTTTTTTTTTTACAGAAGTCTTGGTTTTGAGGGCAAGATTGTGTTCTAGACCTGTTTCACAACATGGCTTTTGTTGACCGCTGTCCCAAAAGACCAGGAGAGGGAGACTGGGATGGGGATGAGTGGCAGGCAGAATGGGAATGGTCCCCATACTTGCTTCCCATGGTTTTTTTTTTTATATTCTTCTATTGCTTTCCTCCCCTCATTTTTCCCTATTATTTGTCTGTCATGAGTCCCACTTCTCCTGTTTCCTTTCTGCATTCTTCTCCTATTTATCCTGTTCTTTCCTGCATCAGCGGAGTGCCGTCTCCTTCCTATATCCAGGACAGTTTACTGACCTGTTCCTGGAGCGTAGCAGATTCTATATGTGACTTCAGTTAAGGTCAGGAACTACATGTGGCATGTAGCTAATCTCAGCTTCTTCCTTTTGGCTCTCATGATTTAGTTCTTGTGTTTTATGGGACATGATGGGACTGAGAGGACGACTTTTCTCCTGGACTGAAAGGTACAGAAGGCAAATATCACACCAGATGGGTGTTGCCAGAGGGACACAAAGGTACTCACCACTGTTTCAAGACCTTGATGAGTTATGGCATTATTGTCCATGGGGACAGCTGCTAACGGATTTCAGAATCTGGCATGCAGGCTATGTAATGTATCATCTGTATTTGTGAAAGAGCAAATGGCAGACAGTGATGCATAGAGTATCAGAACATAACTGAAATAACCATATTAGACTTTCAGGGTCTAGCAGAATTGGATTACAGTGTTAGTACAAGTAGTGTTACACTAGAATGAAGCATTTTCTGTCTTCCAAATAATAGGAAAAGTAAATGTATACAGAGATGTTTCAGGAGGGACAGGCAGCTGACCCTCTCTTATTTGTGGGTGCATAACCTCAGCTGCAGGTGAGTGGGGGTCACACTGTCAGAGATATCTGGTTTGGCACTGCATGGCTCCAGCTTGGCTCTGGCAGGATTTGCCAGCTGTGGTTCTGGCAGGTTTGAGCTAAGTGAACCAGTCAGTTGTGAGTGATTTATCTTTATGCCTGGTGTCAGCCCTGCTGGATGCAGTCTGGCTCCATGCCCAGCTGGTGCTGGCTGGATGGTTCGTGTGGGTGGGATGCTCTGACAGCACAGAGTGCCAGCAGGGCCCTGCTGATGGGAGCCCTGGGGGTGCAGAACTCTGGGCTCCCCAGTGTGGGACACTTGCGCATGTGCTGCCCAAGCACCCTCCAGGCTGGCATTGCTCTGCTGTTGCTCCTCTCACCCTGGCTGCAGGCAAGTGGCTCTGAGGGCCATTGCTCCAGGCCCTGGATAACCCTTAACAGTGCAGATATGCCCAGCCTCTTTGGGCTGGAACAAGTGCAGGAGAAATTGCAGGGCTTGTCGGGGAACAGACAATACATATTCTGAGGAAGACTTCTTTGGCTCAGGAGAGCAAAACCTGAGAATGGATGCGTTATCTTAGAAATATGCCTCAAGAACAAACTCCAGGGAAAGTTTTGCAAAATAGATGTTGGCACAAGAAATGGGCATGAACTGGCAATGGATAAATTTAGACTGGAAGTCAAATTCCTAACTGTCAGAAGAATTAAACTTTTGGGCAATATACCTATAGCAGAAGCAAGAGGGCAGTTCAAGAGCAATTCTTATAAGAAATTATCTGAAATGGGCCTAGTAGCAAGTTGTTTGAGTCTCTGTCAGGAAGCACCTTAGTCCCGTGCGCTTCATTTGCAAACTATTCAGCATAATTTTTGTGAGCTCAGACTGCATAAATGCAATACTAGAGAGAGAAGGAATCAACAAGTAACCATGAAACAACAATTTGTGTTTTAGTGTAATGATGTTTTTTGATGATGTAGTGAATATAGAAGTTTTCTCATAACTGAACAATAGAATGAAGCATGTGAGGCTACTGCAGATTAGCACCTAATTCTTCTCACTTGTGTCACTTCTGGGTTTAATCATTTGATGAAGTCTCTGTCCTGTAGATTTTAGTATTCTCACTTGTATTCTTGTCAAATCAGGAGTTTCTTGTCCTCCACAAATTTCTTGCTGATGTTGACTGAATGCTCAGTGGGTACCAGAGATCAAGCTACCTACTTTATGTTGGCATTCAGAAACTCAAGTTTCCTTTAATTTCTGATAATTTTTAATAACGTGTGAAAATGATTACATATGAAACTGCTAAAGTAACAGGAAAAACACAGGAATCACAGCCTTTTTCAACAGAATGCTGAATAAAACATGTAAGAGGCCTATCAGATTCTGACTTGTCATCACAAGAGACAGCATTATAATGCAAGACTTAGGCTTTTCAAGATTTAAGATCTCCTATTTTGTGAAATGTAAATTTTGAAGTTATTGCTGTATGGAAGCCATTAGCAATTAATATATGTCTATCCCTTCTTGCTAGGTAGTACACTAGAACTCTGCAGGGGATATTATTTGTGTGAATAAAATATCTTTCTCTTTTTTTTTTTTTAATTTTGGAAGGGGAATGTGCAATTTTCGTTAGCTCTTTTTCAGTGACCAACTTGGTGAGATACCAACTTATTATCTGTTGTAAAGTCTTGAAGATTAGAAGTGGCATTAAAAATGGAATGAAAAACATTAAAATTAATTTACTTAGATGCAAAGTCTTGATGTAGACCTAGGTATTGGATTTGGTGTCTGTCTTCTCATTCAAAGAGCTAGGAGTCTGCATACTGGCTGAGCTCTGGTTTTGTTGTTTTTTCCTCTTTGGTGTTGCAGCAGAGTATTGTCCATGATACTCTAAAGAGTGATTTATTCAAATTCTAAATGCTGTTCTCATTAGATCAGGAGTCTATGTTGATACACATTACCAAAAATTCAGGGTTTCTGAAATAACATTTTCAAGCAAGCAGAGTATAACTTGTGTTCAACTGCCTGGGGAAGAAAAGCAAGTGGCTCTTCTACGTGCTGGTGATCTCAGCCTTAAAAATAGAATTGCCTTTACTTACAACTTACAACTTGAGTTTCATTTGCAATTAAAACTGTAGAAAGAAATCTGATTTTTTAGATTAAATGAAAGTTTGTATATGAGAAAAATATTATGAGTTTCTGAAAAAAAGGTATTTAAATAAGCTTCTCATGAGCCACTCTATGGACCTTAAGTCCTCAGGTACGATAAATAAAATTTGAATATAAATCATTCATGATCATTTAAAGCATCTCTAAATCTATAGTTAGTATGAAATTGCTACATTTACTAAAATAATTGGAGTAAATTACTGCTCAAAGTGTGGCCTTCATAGGCCTACCTATGTATAAACTTGCTGTATTTCATTTGATTGTAACTTCTTTGTTCGATAGTCTCATTTTCAGTTTAGTAGCAGTGTATTCCTAACTGACTTCTGGAATCAATTTGCACCTGAGTTAAACTCAACTGCTTGTAACTTTCCATATAGAAATAATTAGCTTGGTTTAAAATAATTACACTTTCTTCAGAATAATGTGACTCATTTTGTGGACAAAGGATCAGCCTGAAAAATAGTCATATTTAGACTCAGAGACAGTTACTGGCAAAGAGTACATGCAAAATGCTACTTTGTGCCAGGGCAAAACAGATTTTCATCAATAACTACAAAAATGGTTCTTCTCAAGAGAGCACTTGGATTTGCTTTCCAGTCAGTGGATGCCGTCAGCATCCAACTGAAAAGTCAGGTTTTGAAATCTGCTGTTTAGAGGACCCAAAGGAAAGCATAGACTGAGGAGGATTCCACTGGTTTGGCTGGAAACTGCAGCACCTGCTTTATGCTGGGATTTGTGGGATTCCTGTATTTGAAATACTGAGGCACAGAAGTGTTATGAATAATTGTGGCATATGAGAGCCCAGAATGGCAGGACAGGATTCTGGCAGAGATTTATGTATTTTCTGTCTCCTTAGAGCCATAGACACAAGCAAGCTGGCTTTTATTTCATCTCAGTTTTCTGAGTTACTGTGATTTGCTTTTGGTATTTGCATGTCAGCTGCTGTCTGACTGCCTGTTGCATTCTGATATGGAGAAGAAACTGTGATTCAACTTACTGAAAGTGTAATTTCAGAGACCAGCTGCTTATGGCTGTCCCTACCCACATCCAGATTCAACAGGCACATATAAGGTAGCAGTTCTGCATATCAGCAAAATCGCAAAAGTTCCAAACTTCAGTGTGGATTTTCCTTCACTTGGGAGATTGTAGAATTGAGTTCCAGCTCTGCCTTAGAGTAGTGTAGATTTTAGGATCATTATTCCTGTAAATATTGAGCTTAACTAATATTCCATAATGTCCATATTCACTAGTGAGTAAGAGGCAATGAACATCCTTTGCTGCTATATAGCTTTGTGCTCATTACTTTGCTGTTTTTTACTAACTGTGGTGTAGTTTGTGCTTCCCTGTTGTATTCCTTGGAGAGGCTGCTCAGCAAAGCTCACTGTGCTCAAGTGTAGTGCAGGAAGCTTCTCCCTTTCCTTACCTACATTTCTAACAACCTGCAGATGAGTGTCCATACTCCCCTTTCCTCTGATGCCATAATTTCCTTGTCGCTTCTTGGTTTCTTCTCTTTGTAGTAACTACTCATTCCAGGCATGCCCCTGACTCTATTCAGTTGACCTGGCCATATGTGCTCCTTTCAGCATTATACTGATTTCACTTATAAGCTGATTTACTACAAGAATCCTCTTCACCCCTCTCTTTTTAGTGTAAACCATGCTGGTGTTTAAGTAGGTAGGATTGTCATAATATGAGTATTGCTTAGGCAAGAATCATCTCTCAAATAAACTTGGATTTGTAATTATGTCAGTTATACTTTCAGTGTCTCTGTGCTATGTGTATCTGTATATATATGTGTGTGTGTTTGAAATCAACTTTTTTCCGAAGTTAAAATATGTTTATAGCTGTGAAACCTCCACAGTAGCCACTGAAAAGCAGCCTTGCTGTTATGATTAGGTGAGGATTAAAGCCTGGTATCTTCACTCTTCTCAGGGCCATTTGAACAAACATCTGACCTCCAGTGGAGTCCTGATAACTTCACTGAGACCTCATGTGTAATCAGAGGGCAGTTAATGAATCAGGAAATATATAGTTTTAAATCAGCCACTAAATTCTGTGTAGTACTGTCTTTTATTTCCAGGTACTTTGCATATTTTCCAGTTTTGTGACTCTTTCATAATTTACAATATTATTTTTTTACTTGAGAAGTTGTTTGTAGTGATGGGGAAGAGTATCTCTGAAAATAACTAGATATGTCATGGAAAAGATAAAATAAGCTTTATAAAAATACTTGTGATTGCAGAAAACTTCCAGGTGAAAATGTGGAGAATTTTTTTTCTTTTCCATCTTTGAGATGCTTATTGAGTTACAGCAACACTGGAGTAAAAAGTAACTTGATTATAAGTTAGATATGTGGGTCTCATTATCATCAAGATGTAATGACTGGCTTCTCCAGTGCTGTATAACATATTGATTAAAGTCTTTAGTTTATGGTACAACAAGTTTTGTGTGATGCACAGCTGGATCCTCTCTGCTTCCCTATAAAGTCAAAGGATGGTGCCCTAAACAAAAGACTTCCAGCAACTGTCTGGTGTGTAATTGGCTTAAATTACAGAGTCAGTAAGGAGAATACAACAGCTGTAACGGAAGCATTTTTTAATCTGCCCCCTTGATTTTGCTTAAAAAAAAATTAATCAGGTGTATCTACACAGAACAAGAGATCATCAGCTCATTACATTGTCTTTGAAAGCTGGTCTTAAATTTGCAATCCCATTATTGGCATGAGTTATTATATACTTAATGCTGTAGGGCACTGCAGAATCATGGCAACAGGCCATATGGCTTTTCTAAGGAGCACTTTTTTCGTCCTAAATCTGGAGGAAAACAATATCATCTGGGTGCTTCCATTTGGTGTGTTTGGCTGAGAGTCATGGGAGGATTGGGGAGGTAAATGGAATGGACAAAACTTGAATATAGAACAAACAAAAGAAATAAACAGAGCACTAGGGAGGCTTTGAACAGAGTTGTGGTGTTGTGAGTGCTGAACAGACTGAATTAGGGACAGGACCATTTGTCTCTATCTCCATAAGGTTTTCAGTAACTGTAGAGCAAGTCTTGGGATCTCTTCCTGGTATGCTGCCTTGCTCTGGGTGCTCAGTGCTGGTGGGAAGTCATCTTCTCTTTACCTGTGGGTAAAACGGGAATGAAGCACTCATCTTGCTCTCAAGGAGACAAAAGTGTTTCTTTTTTTTTTTTCTTAATGGCAGGACGCCTCTGTCAAAACTGGCCTTACTGTGATGAAAGAGTTTCTATTCATGTGTGACCTTGCTGTGTGAACACCGGCTGTCGTGTTCCTCTCTCTCAGGTCCTCCTTTATTTGGGACCTGTTGATTGTAAGGAGCAAAAAGGAGAAGGGCCATTCTGGGGGAGGCCCTCAAAGCCAGTGCTGAGACAAACGGAGCAGACCAAGGTGCTCTGCAGCTCACCTGGCTTCCCCCAGGGGCTGTGGAGAGTATAGGCCACAGGTAATGTCACATCTCTGGTGTATCTGTAGCAGCTGCACTGAGGTTGTTCATCTCTGTGCCCATTGCAGAGATCCTCAAAGATGCGTACAAAAAAATATCCAAATTTGCTATTCCACCAGAATACTGGATATTTCACTGATTATCAAGAGTGAAAGTATGCGTTTAGTTTCCATATGGATTTGTGTCTGTTTTCCAACACATGGCTAATTCCTGATGAACTTATCTACTTGGAACCCAACTAATCGCAAGTTTTTGGCTGCTGCCTGATCACCCATTTTGGAATTCCTCCTGTGACAAGGGACTTGGCTGGAAACATTACTTGGTTGCAATGGAGAAATCGACTTTGAGCAGTTCACTTGGTAAATTACAAGCTGTGTTCCTAATTATAAACACACACTTGTGGGAACATAATCATACAGTTCCCTGAGGTATATCTGGATTGCTGCATCCAGATTTTGAAAGCTAGAGGGTAAGATACTGGGTTTTCTTTAACAATAAATTACGAAGTGAAAGCCAGGGGCGTGAGGTCACACGGATCAGTTCATGCTGTGCTAACAAAATAATGAAAGCCTGCTTTGAAGAAACACGGGAAAATCTGCCTTCCCTGTAAATATCAACCTGACCATCAGAGCAGCTGTTTAGTTCTTGAATCCTTCCTTGTCACAGGGCAAAAGCCCCTGGAGGATCTCAGCCCTGCAGTAAACTGTAATCACAGAAGACAGCTACTACCCTGCAATAACCTGGTGAAGGCTCCAAGGCCAGGAAGCAGCAATGGCAGCAGAGAGGGCACGCTGAAGTGTGCCAGTGTTTCATTTATGTAATGGGTAACCTCCTGCTTAATGAACAGCTGAAATCAGAAAATGCCATTTTATACCGGGAGGTTTTGGGTGAAACATCTCTCACTTCTCTACCGTAGTGCAAGTGTGTAAGCTGCCCCTCAGCAGCAGCACTGCAGGCATGGCACTGTAACCTGTGTTTATTTTGCTCTTGGAGCTGAATCCTCTTAGAGCTGCTGTCAAAGAGCCACTCTGTGCTGCAGCCCATTTTCAAGGGGACACACCACGAGACCAGTGTATCCTCTCACATGAGCTAACGATTTGCTTCTCATTCCTCACTTCTTGACATAATTTTATCCAGTAGGACAATGAGGCTGATTCTAGGTTTTTTTCCTCCAACAAATCTTTTTGTTTTCTCCCAGCAAATCTCTCTTTCCCTCGCTTTGCTCAGCTGAGTGCTATTGCCTCTCTGATTTAATTTTTAGTCCTTCAGCTGACACTGTGTGAGGACAGCTATCAGAACAATGTTACAGGTCTCATAACCCAGTTTTGCATGGTTGTCAGTCCTCAAAAGACAACCAATAGTTAGATTGCAGCTTCCCAGCTAGGGATTAGTAATAACCTTCAGCTGTATCTTGAAATCTTGGGGCATTGGCATCTGCACTGACTTCCAAGCTCAGAGCAGTTTGCAGCACCCAGCTGGTGATGAGACCTGCTGGGATAACAACATGTATCCAGTCTCTTGCTTTTAAGATTTATGGCTTGTTCTTCCCATCACGTTAGCAGAGACACTGTGGAGAAACAATGGATTGCTAGAAACCTAGGATTGCTGGAAGGATTAAGCATTTTGTATAAAGGCAAAATAGCAAAATCAGATATTTTCTCTTGGGAGAAAATGCTATTGCATAGTAGGAAAAAAATGTATGTGGCTAAAATATTAATGGAATGTTGCTCCTATTAATGTTGAAATTGTTGAAAGGCTGCATATTAATAAGTACAGTATTTCCTTTAATCTTTTCTGCAAAGTCAGAGTCTGCTGGTATTCCTGGGAGGTTCTAAACAGATTCACCAGCTTTGCTTTTGGAGCACTGCGACTTTGGTTATGAACTCCATTTTGCTCTGTGACTTGTCAGGGTGTTTTTGTTTTGTTCATGGTTACATCTAATGAGCTAGCAGATGTTTGCTGTGCTCTTCCTGAGTTGTGAAATTCTACTGAAATGGTTTGGGTATCTATCCAGAGCTTTCCTTTTCAGTACCTTAGAAAGAATTACCATAAAGCAAACTGGCCATCACATATTTGTTTATTACACATGCATGCACACGTGTATAAAATCCATATATCTATTTGCCACGCTTCTGATACAGGGCAGAACTATTTCAATAAAAAATGCTTTTTGCAGTCTTGAAACTGACTTTTATTGCTATGACATTTCCCCTTGGCCAGTGATATATTTAAAAGGGGTTTTCATGCCTTTTTTCATGCCAGAATCATATTGTATACAAAGGAAGGAAAATGACAACATTATGAATCTTTTTCCTTGCTTCCTCAGAAAAAAAAACTTTGTTTTTTTCTGTCTGGGTTTTACACATTCAAAAAGAAACTAGCTCCTGTCACTTATCAATCTGTTCGCTGGCAAAACTTACAGTGATACATTAATGCAACACAGCTCAATTGCATACGAGTACTGAAGTTCAGTGTTACCATGGCCTGAATAGAAATTCATGTACTTTGGTAAACCCCTTAAAAATGCTGAGTTAATTTATCATGAATACTTAATTTTTTTTAAATGAAGCTACTTCGAAATAATTTATATTTGTCTTCTCTATTACATGAAAAAGTAGGCCAAGGAACAAGTTTTGTCATGCTTCACATGTCACCGCCTCCGAGTTTATGGCTGTGTGTTTTTGTTATGCCCAAAGCAGTTATGGTTTTAAGTGTTTAGCTTGTATGTGTCCAGGTTCTAGGGAAGCAAAAGCTTTGTACAAATTGGTATGATGGGATTTAATCTCCTTTCTGATTTTTTAAGTGCTAATCGAGGTTTGCAATGGTACTTGCTCCTGCTAGAGTTAATAATTAAACCAAGTGGAATTCCTGTAAAAACTATTAGCAGACTCTTCTGGAGAACACGTTCTTAGGTAGCAGATATGTGTTTTCTATGCTTTAGTGTAATTCCATCACCTAAGCAGTGAATCATTTCACAGAATCACAGAAAGGTTTGGGCTAGAAGGGACTATAAAGATCATCCTGTTCCAACTCACTGCTATGGGCAGGGACACCTTCCACCAGACCAGGTTGCTCAGAGCCCCATCCAGCTTGGCCTTGAACACTTCCAGGGATGGGGCAGCCACAGCTTCTCTGGGCAACCTGTGCCAGTGCCCAATCACCCTCACGGTAAAGAATGTCTTACTAATATCTAAACCTACCTTCTTTCAGTTTAAAATCGTTTTCTGTCGTCCTATCACTACATGCTCTGATCAAAAGTCCCTCTCCAGCTCTTTAGGAGACCCTTTAGGCACTGGAAGGGGCTCTAATATCTCCCTGGAGCCTTGTCTTCTTCAGGCTGAACAACCCCAGTTCTGTCAGCCTGTCTTCATAGGAGACTCTTAAAACTGCACATCTATTGTAATTCCAAGTTTTTTAGATAAATTACAGCATTATTATTACTTTTAAAAAAAGACTACTCCTATTTAGTCTATGTCTTCCTTTCATCTCACAGTACTTACAATGTAATTACAAAGATTAGCAGAGAGAATTTTACGATACTCCAAGGCATCTACATCCTGGGATTGTAATATGAGAGGAGAACCCGCAGGGGGCACTGTATTGTCTCATATGAGTCAGATCCTCCAGAATCGAGGAGGATGTAGGATTTCTTAGGTTTCTGCATTTTCGTAAAATTGCAGTCAGAATTTTTTTTTTCATGTATGTAGCGATAAGCAGAGTTATAGATTGGACATAAGATTTAAAATTTCTGTTTCTTACATCTTTGAGATGAAAAGGTATAATCCAGAACTATCATACCATGTTTTCAATGCAATCCTTGTCCTCACCTTCCTTCCTTCACTCATGCTTGTCTGAACATTTCAAGTGTGCAAATACTCGGGAAATGAATGTCGTAACTTAATAAATTCTAAACCTGCCATGTGTCAGAACATGCAATCTGAAAAACATTAGTACAAAGCATGCAAAATTTACTTCCATCCATCTAAAGCAGGGCTCAGGTTTCAGGTCTGAGCTCTCCTCCCTTAACAGGAGGAGAGTATAATACAGCTCTTCTGCAGAAAGTGATTCACAAATGGAAACTTTTGTTTGTGGTCTTCCAGAGATTAAAATTTTACTCAACTCCTTTTATATAAAGCATTTTTCATGGTTGGAGAAAAGTGATGAAAATGTTGTGTTCCACTGTGTGCTGGCTGTGGATTTAAATTAAGCTTTGGGGATTTTAAAATGCAGTCCACAAGTTACTGTGTATTTCTTCGAGTCTTCTTGACATCTTTGTTTAGACAAAGGGTTTCCCCGAGCTAGCTGGTGCCCCAGAATTGCTACATTCTGCCTTATTTTTTTCTGCAGATGATTATAATAGAATTTGCTTTCTAATTCTGTTTTCACGAATGTGTAGATTTGTGTCTGAAATACAGTCGTGTCTTTTAGTTATTGTTGCATGCTCAAACTGGTTGTGGTCCCTTCTCATGCAACATTTACAAAACAGGCCTCAAGATCTGCCCTTGTTACAAAGGGATGCTTTACAGAGAGCAGTGAACAATGACAAAGACTTCCACAGGTTGTGAAGCGCTCAGCTAACAAATACAGATGATAATGTGCCTTGATCTTTATCTTGGGTCTTCTAGTTCTTTTGTATTTTGAACAATCTATCTTCTAGTTCTTTAACTGGGGGGATATTGTGTGATAATGAGAGATAGATGTTTCAGAGGCTCTGTGTCTGGTCACCTAGCACTTCCACTGCAGTGTTGCAGTTTTTTCTTCCCGTAAAATTGGGCAGAGGTAGTACCCAAGCAAAAAAACAATAGCAGAATGAGAAAAGCTAAGAAGTATTGATTCAGATCTTGCTTTAGAAGGGTTTGCAAATGATCTTCACCCTTCAGGCTTGTGGCCAAACTTTCATCCTTTGCTTCTTAGCTCCAAGCTGACAACCCCTCCTGGTGTGCAAGGAGAAAAGCTGATAATTGCCGTGTGATCAGACCTTCCTGCAACTCAGCATTTAAAAAACGCTATTGTCCTTTATGCATTTCTGTCAAGGGGACTTAAGACAGGTGAACAGACTCCTGTCCTCTCCCCTTCTCTTACAGGAGAATTATTCAGCTGTCAAGGAAATTTATTTGGCTGAGGATAGTTCCTGTTCAAGTCTTCTAAGGTTCACTGAGCTGGCACGTCCTGATGAAGGGGAGTTTGCTTTCTGCCTGGACCTGCAAGCTGACACCTGAAAATTGTATTAGAAAACATTTTAATCATTGTATGGCAGAGATGGCAGCCACCTGTATCTGAATGCTTTTACTGAACAAAAAAGAGACTCAGTCTGTAGTTTGGTTCTCTGATTCCATGCCCACTGGGGTCTGTATTGGGACTTTTTGGTTTCCTTAGTACCACATGGATAGATCTCTCAGAACAGGGGCTAATTGTCACAAAAATCAAATTTTCAGAAATGAAAAATCAATTTTTGCCTGTGATGCAAAATTTTAACTCTTTATCTTGATTTGTAGAATTAAGTTAGAGCGGAGTGAGCTGTAAAGTCATGGAAAAGGCTGTAAGTCCCGACAATACCAAAAGTCCTTTTGGCAACATAGAAGTAACAGGTATGACAGCAAAGAAAATGCAAAAAATCCTGTCTTTGTTCCTGTGGAACCTGTCTCCTTGATTCCTGCCTTGTCTCTGAGTTCCTGCTAGTCATCATGAAAGGGAGAGGTGTTAGCAGCTCTGCAGAATGGTGACTGAGACCTGCAGAGCTTTGTATTTCCCCTGCAAAAGAGCACATTTAATTCACATCCCATAGAAGGCAAAGCAATACTAAAGCACTTGGAGAAGGTAGATTTGTTCAGATCACTCCGAAGATGACCCAGAGCTTTCAATCCCCTTTCTTGAAAACCCCTAATGACTACTGCCTGAAAGTAATTATTCTCTGAGAACTGAATGGCAGTAATGTGTATTTGGTTTTGTCTTGTGCAAAGTCTGGAGAGCACGTCAACCCTCATAATGGGGTGAGTGGGGAGTGGGAAAAAGTATGTATCAGATAGTAGATGGGGTTTGCTGTGCTAGCTGACAAAGGCAGCACAGACATTAAAGATTGAATTAACTGGACACTCTAATCATGGACCTCTAAAGTAAAGATTCAAGTGCGCTCCTGTTTTTGAACATTCTTCCTCTTGAACTGGCAATTCTGGATACACAATGTGGGTAAAGTGGAGACACATAGGCAGTTTTAAGAGCATCAGACTCACTTGAAAAGAAAGTACTGGCATTTCTTCTAAAACTTCTCTTAAAAAGTAGCTTTCCTACACCAAATGAACAGGGATATAGACAGGCTATGCCGGTGCTGCCAGATCTATCAGCACTTGAGAAATCCTGCGTCTGTCTGCCCAGCTCTTCCCTGAGGCAGGTCTCCAGGTACCAGGCAGTCAACTTCTGCGTGGTATGGACAGCCTCTGTGTTTTGATCTGACTGTAGAAACAGGAAAGGACAGAGCTGTTTACCATAGGTCTTTCTAAAAATGATCACATAGAAAAATAATTTATCTTGCTAATAAGCAGCTGTCTCTGGAATGCTCCACAGTGGCTTATTAATAAAGTCTACAATAGCATAGATTGGATTACAGCAAGGAAGAGCTTTCTGCCAAAATGTAGCTGTCCAGAAAGATTGTATGAGTAGGATGTAATCTCTCGGATCAGAACTAGGACATGTCACTGTCATGAACACTTCTCATCTGTAATAAAATATGCCACAGAATCTATAGTGACCACAAATAATCTGGATTGCTGATTTTCTCAGAGATACTGGAGTCAGTAGAGTCAGAATACCCTGAGCTCATCCTGTGCTGTCTCTGTCTGGCATCTGAGATGAAAATTATGAAGCAAGATGATTTCCCCTTCTTCTTTTTCATTTATTTTGTTAAGCCCCTAAAACACATCTGAAACTTTTTGTGTTGTGTCCTGAAGACAATTACAAACCTCTGTAAATAGGTTTGTCTACTGAACTGTCTGGCATATTCGTAACTAGTACTGCAAATAGTGCTCCTGTTAAGTAGGAATGGGGCTGCTGTGCATCCACTGTTACATATATGTTTAAGTAAAAACCAGTTATTGTCTGTTTGGGTGTATTTATTTATGTAGCTGACTACATGGCAATTTAAAGCAGATTAGAGGAAGGTGAACGTGTTTGTCTCTTCTGTTCTGATTCATGTGGGAGACTGTCTGAGCAAACAGTGATTATTATTTCACTGAAAAGGCTTTTAGTATAGTACATTCCACTTAGTGACAATCTAATGTGACTCTTTGAAATAGCAGACTGTACAGAAACCTGCTGGAAATATCAATAGCATGGCACCAAATTAGAAGTGTATGTGGTAATCTGTCAGCTACTTTTCTGCTAACTGACATAAAGAAATGCAGAGCAACCTAAATTCTTTAAGACTGGTTTCTGTGTTCTGCTGGGATCCTCAGGTTGCCCTTAACCAACTGAATCTGTAACTAGGGATCATATTTTCTTCCAGGAATAGGAAAAATATTGAGCTTGTTACAATGTTGCTTTAAATATTGTTTTATCTCCCTGGAGTATGGCTCATTTATTCTTGTCTGAGGCTGTAATTACAAATTAGAAATCTTTGTTTTTAAATGCACAGTTCTGACTCCTTCTTAGTCTTTGCTTTTTCTGTCACTCCAAATGCTTTGATAATCATACCTGGACAGTATAGAAAGAAACTATATTTTCGTATAGTTAAGGCCAATTCAACAAAAATAGTCACAATCTATTTTATTGAACAGTTTCAAGTTTGTATGATGACAGTTTCAAGTTGGTATGATGACAGCTTCATTTTCAGGCCTTCCATGGATTCTATGATTTGGAATGCGCTTTAAAAAAAATGTGTAGGCTGATATTGGCATGGATGGAACTGCTATGACCATCAAGATAGAACTAGGAGGAACTGTAACTTCATTTTCCATGAGAAAAATAGAACCAAGTCCTACTTAATTTTCCATAGGTTTTTAGTCACTCTTTTAATACAAGCATTTTATTAAGGTCTTTTGTCCTAGTCAAGTGTCTTGAAATCAAGACAATTGAATAAATTTAGTTATAACTGCAATAATTGACATTTCAATTACTCCTTTTCATTTTTTTGAGGAAAGTGCCTCAGTTTGAAGATTGCAAATCATCTCAAATAATAAAACTATTTTAAGCCATTTACATTGTTTCTACATCGTTTCTAGGAACTAAACTGAAACAAAGTCTGATCAATGATGCATTAAATATCTTGGCCTATATATATAAACAAACCCCTCCAGGAGTGGTACTTTCACATTAACAATGTGTTATAAATGGGAATTAAAGGAAGAAAATATTTTAGCTTTAAGCAGTTTAGTCATTTGCATGTGTCAACAAAGAATATCAGAAAATGATTATTTAAGCAGTTTGGTTATAATGGCCTGTTTTCTCTCAGTTTTATTCCATTCTCCTACCTAAACCTTTAGTTACCTCTTTAAATAATGCCTTCATTCCACCATTACTGTAATGGATTAAAGTACTGAGTCATGGCTGAAGAGAACTCAGACTGGTGCTGGAATTTATTTGGTCTGTGAAAAATAGGGATTTGGGCAGTGATGCAGTAATTATAGTATCTCCTCGAGCGTTTGAATGGCTGCAGACAGACGTGTTTTATACTGCCTGGAAGGCAGGCGGGCACTTCATCAGGGTTTGCTGCTGGAGCATTGGAACTAGGGGTTGACTAATGCTTCATTTTTCTTAGATGTTTTTCTCCAACTTGGCATTGTGTGCATGAAAGTGAGATCAGTCTGGTTGGATCAATATCCTCAGTGATGAAGTATTTTGCACTTATTTTATGTTAGTAACAGTATAGTGTTATAATAATAGCACGTATTAACGTTGTATTTACTGTACTCTGTTAATGGCTGTGGCACTCCAGCAGTCTCACTAAAGAAGGGAGACACTAAAGAAGGGAGACAGAGACATTCAAATCAATTTATAAAATTTTTCCTTTTCTCTTTCTATAATTTTGTGTGAAACGCTTGTTCTCATTTTGTTAAGTGCTGTAGTCTTAAACCTTGAGCTTTCTCTATTTCTTCCTCTTCATCCTTCTCTCCTTTGTAAAAGAGAGTGTGAAAAACAAGGTTCACTCTCCTGTTAGGATTGAAAAATTTAATAAAGGACAATAAGGGACAAAGATAATAAAGCAAAAGTCACAGCACTGGGTGCTTTGGCACTCAGCCAAGAGCACACCTGCTATCTTGGAGACACCCTTTACATACACCTGGAGTATTACATATTCATAAACAATTATACATATTTAAAACCCTTTCCAGGAATAGTTCAAAATGGAATGCAGTTTTCTTGTTTCGTTGGTATTGCTGTGGGGATAAGCCTTCTGGCGTCGCATATTCAAACCTTTTTCAGGAACAGTTCAAAATGGAATGCAGTTCTCCCACTTCGGCTTGCTGGCTCGGTAGTTCCTGGAATCAGCAGATCCGCTGTGGGGATATCTTATCTGTTGCTGATAGTTGGTATGCCAGTAGCAGGAGCCCAAATAGTTCATAAGTATAGCTATTTCTTAAGTTTTTTGGTTGAATGAAAAAGTATTAAAAAACCACATCTTCACAACAAAACTACCTGATAAAGCATCTGTTTTGTAATAAAGTTATTTTACATATAGTATCTATTTGTGACAAAACTACTGTTATAAAAGCTACTTTTAACATCACTTATTTTAACATTTGCAGAAAGCCAGTATTATAGCATCTATTTATCACAAGAGGAAACTTTATGCTACAAAGGCTACAAATTTTATGTATTTCCTCAGAAAATAGAGATTTTTTTTTTTTTGTGAGGTGTCCTTTATTCTGTAGTTATTCTGAGCATCTGTTGTGGTTTGAACCTGAACTTGATGGACAGTAATTTAGACCAGTGGCGTTTTCCGATAAACCCCGTGGAGACGCGGGAACTCTTTCTTGCTTCCGGTCCTGGGACAGGACACAGGGCTGCCCGCTCGGCCCGGCGGGGGCCGGGCTAGGCCTGCCCGGGCCTGGCTGGGCCTGGCCGCTGAGGCCCGGCGGGGGGTGGGGGGGGGCCGAGGCCACGGCCCTGCTCCGGCTCGGCTCGGCTCGGGGGGGCTGGGCCACGGCCTGCAGCTCCATGCAGGGCAGCACGAACTTTTTCTCCGGTGCGGCAAACGAACTGAAACTTTCCACCGCTGCCCCGCAGAGATCATGTGACCAACCAGCTGCAAAGCCCAGGACCCGGATAAGAGCAACCCCTTCAGTGCTGTAAGTTCCTCAGAAGAAATGAATCCTGCAAATTTCAATCCTCTCCCAGGTCAGAGGAAAGGGGAGGGTAAAGGCACGTGAATAAACACCATGATAGTGACACCAAAATTAGTGAAGAAGAGAGAATTGAAACCCAGAGAGAGAGGGCATAGAGGAGATGCTTTTAAAACCTGAAAGCTGAAAATCTTTTGTAAAGCTATGTTGATGGACTATGATACATCACAGAACTCTTTTGTAATTTCATGAAAGCATGGGGGGTGGAGCGTTCAAACTGCCATGAGTAAAGATGTTTATGTTGAAATAAGCGTTCATAAATAATAATAAAACGTTGAAGTAATTGTGATCCGATGAGAAACCTCAACAGAGAGGGGTAGTGATGAAGTGAAAATCCTTGCTCCCAGGAAAGGAGAAGACTTCTGTTCCTAGAGTTGAAGATGATCCCAGAGGCGGATGAAGAGAACCTTTCGCTCTTGAATCGCTCTTCCTTAGAATAATATCCCATTGGCTAAGACTGAACCCTCGAAAACGGTTGTGGGGAAAGCTGTAAATCGAGGGAAGGAACTCACACATGCCAACAGAAAACCACCCCGGGCAGCTGTTCTGCTGTGACTGTGGAAAAGCCCCATAGCATGGTTAAAAGAGACTCCTCTCCCTAAGTGAACTGATGACAGACTATTACAGAGGTGGTAAACTGACTGAAATAATCCTAAGTTTGTGTCTTTATGTTGTGAGTGGGAGGAGGGGGAGGATGAGGGGAGGAGAAGCATTCTGAAGGTTTATTCTGGCCCTTAATATTCTTTTTTTTCTTTTAGTTCTGTTAATAAACTTCTTTATATTCTTTAGGTTTAGAGCCTGCTTTGTATTCCTCCTAATTCTTATCTCACAGAAGGTAAAAAAAAATGCGAACAAACCCACTACACTAAATGGGTGTTTCTGCCTGGTTTTGAACTAAACCCTCCACAGCATCAATTAAATTAAAATTTCTTCTCTGAAAAAGAAGTATTCGTGTTGCATCACGAATACTCCTGGTTTGCACTCCAGGGAGCTTCTAATGCTCAGTATCAATACAAATTTCACCTATTAGTTTGCAATTTTGCCGAATTACTGCAATTACAAATAATCTGACTTTCAGCAATCTCATGGGACTTCAAAACCTGAACAGAAAAAATATGTTAGGAATTAAAAATTATTTTTCCGTTGAAGAAGAAGATAAAAGTAAATGTAATCAAAGAAGATGGTATATAGTTCAGTTTTGGATTAATTGAATGACAGGCAGGGGAGAGCTTTCCCCACCCCAGACACTTCAGATTTAAATTGTGAAACAATGCTCTGGAGCATTTTTCAAGCTTATGACTGTCTCCAGTAGGGGTAAAATGTAGCTGGTGACAGCTCTAAGTAATGCAGGCTGTATTAATGCTCTGTACTGTGGTATGATTTGTGCTATAAGGAAGGTGAAAATCAGCTTTGGCAGGGGGGTAATTTTGAATGAAAGGTTCAAGAAAGCCATAATTTAAAAAGTACTGTATACGTGAAACTATTATTGTCTAAACATAAAGATTCAGTGCTGACAATTGTAAGTTGATGTAAAACCTCATTTAGGGAAGAGTCAGTGTTTGTGACAGATCCCTGGTCAATATTTCAGTGTCATTTCTGCATGCTCAGAGCAGCTACTGTGACTGCCATTCACACAGCCCTGGTTTTCTACTCCCAAACAACAGCAATAGAAGAAAGGTAGGTGCTCACAGCAGGTAACAATTAGCAGAGTGGCTCTGGGCCAGCCTGACTTAGATCCAATACTTTTCTGTGACCTACTGCAGCACTGAGTTCTCCTTCAGTAATTTTCCTTGCTTCCTGACTTTCATCAATACCAGCTTACAGCACCAAGGCCAATTCCTTCACATGTACCCTGATGGTCTTACTGCCATCTTCTATATAGCTCTCTATCTGGCTGCAGACTATTCTCACCAGTTTGTAACTGCCACACTAAAAGGTATATTTTGGGAGAGTGAGGATCAAGAAGAAAGGACTTTGTGGGAACAAATAACAATTAAAAATCGACAATATTTACAGTATTGACCCTTTTTGCTTACATCTACTAACAGATGCACGTTCAAATGATAAAAAAGATAACTTCTTGATTTATTTTTAGGTGTGATGGTGCTCCAGGGCAGACAGAACTTTGAAGTGGACATGCCTAGACAGTCTTCTGAGTGAAGTGCCCAGAATGCCCAAAAGGCTTTAAACCATACCCTCCTAAAATGTTTTATTAGAATTAAACTCAAAGATTTCATGCTTAAAACAAAAAATTTGAGAAGTCCAGTGCAGGAGCTTATATGTAGTTCTTCAGTCTTTGCAGGTGAGTCTATAGACTAAAGCTTTGTATTGTCCAACTCAATAAATTTTAGCACCAGCAAACTCTGCTCTGTTCCCATTAGTCCCTGGGAAGTTCTACCCTGAGCAGCTGTTTCTTTCTGTATTTCTGCTTGGGCCTTTGCCTACTTCCTCTGCCCCCCCGCATCACTGTGCTTCTCCCTGGGTCCTGTCTGCCCTTTTCTCCAGAGTGCTCCAGTGGGCTCCAACAGGTATCTGATCAGGTGATGTCTGTTAGATCCCACTGCTTCCAGTTGCTACATCTGATATTTTTTATGAATTTGTAGCATTTGTGCCTTAGTTGATAGGGAAACTTAACTTACAGGAGCATTGGGAAAATAGTGAGCCTTGCAAACTGATTTCACATCAGATGGAAAACTAAGGGAAAATTTATGGCATAAAACTTCAAGTTGCTGGGTTCAGAGAATGTTTAACATGTATTTGCAATTAAGCCAGGAGTTATTGTCATGAAACCGCTATCGGGTAATTGATGGCTCTTTCATGAGAGCTAAGATGACAGCATAGGTGCTCTATAAATCACTAAAATTAATGTTTCTGTTGCATTATTATAATAACACTGTTCTTGATTAAATCATCTGGGCTCTGCTTTCGCTCCTAGAGAGCCAAGAGAAATCTTGGTGCTGATCTTGGTGAGGCTGTCAGCACCTCATTCACAGAACACAATCTGGCTGCTCTCAAGGGGTTTGCAGTTCTTACAATGGAAAATGTCCTTTCAGCGTAAATCAATATCCCAAAGCCGTGGAAAGCCTGTAGCAAGGCAAGTAAATAGTTGCACTATTGCCATTTTCTGCAATTACTGAAGTGCTATAAACATTAGCAGATTCAGAAATGAATGAGATAATAAGTGGCTCAGTTAACGTAGTTATCTAATTAGGTTGGGTATGAAAGCATGCTTTAATCTCCCTAATTATCTACCTACTGGAAAATGTACAGTTAATGAAATGGAGGTTTTTTATTTTCAGGAGGAATGCCGATATAAGACTCTCCTTTCCTGCAAAAATCCCTCTTGGGAAAGCAACTACTCATAGCTGTGTGGGTGGGGAAAAAACTTAGTATTCAAAGGGCAAGTTATGCAGACTGGGATAATTTCATTTGCATGAAAGTATGGATGTTCATGCTGGAGTAACTGATCTTGGAGTGGGTTTTCTTTGATTTTCCCCTGAGTTCCTGACATTTTTAGGACTTTATCCTTGTTATATGTGGCAGTTTGATTTAATGTAAGTTAGTATCAGAAAAAAAGAAAAGCATTAGTGTTAGCCCTGCTCTAACAAGAAATTGACCTAGACCTATAGAGCTTCCTTCCCAAAAACATTTTTCTAGAACAAAGAAGCATAGATTCCCAAAGATTCTCTCTGCCAGAATTTAACAGGAATTAAATATTATTAGTGCTTCCATTTTGTAGGGAAGCGTTCAAATCTTCTTTAGTTTTGATTTTTTGCAATATGTATAGGATGCCAAAATATCAGCTGTCAAGGTGTCTCATCGGTGTAGAAAGGCATCTACTGAGCCTGGAGAACCGATGAAAGCAAATATCTGTGCCTGTGAGGTACCGAGTAACAACAAAAACAGGGAAATAGAGACTCACTGTCAATCCAACACCTTATCTAATAGTACATTCATATTCATATAGAAATCTTTCCTGTTGCACATTTAAAATACTCTTCATTTAATCATCCAAACACGTCTGAAAGTGATTTAGGAGTTCTGTACACTGCTACAACCATCTTGTATGTTCTTTCCTGGTTGCATTGCATCCTTATTCGCTGCTCTTTAGGAGACACAGTGCACTTCTGAATTCCCTGTAGCTAGTTAAAACTAACATAACGTAGACTGAAGTTAACATACATGTCGTATGTGCAGTAAACCATTCATTAAGTCTTGTGACAACAATAAAACATGTTTATTTATGGGGGGAAAAGCTGTAATTTCTTTCTCTGAATTAAAACCTCTCCTCTCCCTTCCTCCTCTCTCATTTGTCTTTCTCCCACTCATCTTACTATAAAAAGATCTCTTTTCCATGAGAGAAAAATAGTTAGAAATCACTACACAAAAGCACTTCTAATTTTGTCTGGTTGCTTTAGACATTATCAATGAAGTCCTGACAGCATCTAATTAGGCCACAAACATGTCTTCTAATAGGTCTGGTGAGGAAATGAATAATAACTTTTGAGAGGAGCCTTTCCCTTGATGCTTATATTGCAACTCTGGGCTTTAATGTGACGGGAAACAAAAGTATTCCTGAAGGCACCTGGATGCTCAGCATGCTCATCACTGGCTCTTCTGAATGTGTGTTTCTATCAAAATAGTGACAGCAACAATAATAACAAGAGATGTCTGTCCTCCGTGCAGGGATGACGCCCTGGGAATCTCCGCTCAGGATGGCACATCCTGGCTGCCAGTTTTATTGCAGGAAACCAGGAAATGCTATCAAGAGCTGGGACAGATGGGATGGCAAGGAGGCAGGCAAGTGGGCTGGGAGCCAGGAAGGTTTGGTCATTAGAGTTGACTAAACTGACTTGCCCTTGAAAAAGTTTGCTGGATTGGCATTTTTAAATGGAAAATTTTTGTCTATGTCTATTGAGGAACAGTACCACTTTTGAACAACAAGCGCTTTCTCTGCCAGTCTGGATTTGTCACCTCACTTTCCGTGCTCCTTGGATTGGGCTGCAGGGCAAGGGCAGGTTCCTTCAGTGAGGCGGTGGGGTCTGACATGAACTTCTCACCAAAGGACACCTAGCACCCTCCGCTGAGACCCTGGGAATCCACTCCAGAAGACTGAGGTAGTCACAGCATTTCCTGACTATGAGATCTACAATTGTGCCCACTCAGTTCTTAGCTAGACTAGACTAAAGACGGAGTAGTTGAGCTCATATTTTCTAATTTCACTCTGAAAATGCCTGAATTATGTGAGCATATTTAAGGAATAAAAAAAAATTACTGCGATCTAGCAGTACCCTCTGAGATTTCTGCAGTTTGCACACTGAAAGGTCCCTAAAAACACCCATCTTGGTTTTTGTTTTGTAGATACTCAAGAGGAATGGTATCTATTGTTGTTCTCTGTGGCATTGACCCAGTAATTAAGCCACCTCTTGCCCCCCCCGAAGTGGGGGGACTTATATTCTGTTTCTCAGAAAAGTTGTCTCTATTTATTTGTGTATTTGTATATTTATTTTTGACAGATCTAGTTATAGCAGCTGTCTTGCTTCCTTTGCCTTGCTTTTTAAGCATGGAATTTTGATTATACCCTTGCCTTCTCTGAAGTATGAAAAGCCATTTACAGTATTGTTGACATGTCAGTTATAATGTCTTTCCTTCTGCTCTTCAGAGACACTCCAAAGGGGGTTGTATTTGAGGGAGATCAAGATTTTCTGATGATGACTTTTAATATAGGCAGATGAACAGAATTTTAAAATCAGCTTTTATGTTTGACCTCAGGGGAAAAAAGAACAATGTATACCATGATGGTTGAATGCAATCAATCTTCGTATACTTTCTTGTTGATTTTTTCTCTCCCTCCTTAATTTAATAAGATCTTCGTATGTTTATGTGAGGAAAATTATTGAGAATATACTGGTTTCTGCAAATATTCCAGTGCAAATTATTTTTTGTCTCATGGTATACTTCACCTTAGACCATTATGCAATTTTTTCTAATTGAAATGTGGATTATTAACCAGACAAAAAAAATTGCAACATATTTGGCAATGCTTACTAAGTAATAGCACCAAACCAGCATGTAGGAAATAAGATTTGAAAACTTTTGACAAAGCAGGAGAAGGCTGGGATGTCTTAGGAGAGTCTCCTCTGCACATTTCTCAACCATTTGTGCAGTGAAGAGCACAACAGGCTGTACAACCCTTGACGTGCCAAAGGGGGCTGCTCATCCATTTGGGCCCAGCCAGCAGACACAGTGAGTACCAGCGACACTGGATTGACTGCCCATGCACAGATCACCTGTGCCACACATTCACAGCAGGTTCCTGGGGCAGGTTCTGTTCTGGGGAATACACAAATGGCTGAGTTTGGACACGAGGCGACTCTGACATTTATACTTTTTTAAAGCTTTTTCCCTAATACAGGTTTTCTGCTCTGATCCACCTGAGGTTTGATTTATAACTTAGTCATGTCTTAATCACTGAACAGGAAATCCACAATGTTTGCTTTAACGTACGGTGTGACTGCTACAGACCCTGAACTAACAAAAAAAGGAATTTTCTAGATTAAACAGTAAAATGGAAAACTTCGGACAGTACTTGGGGTTAGTACAAGTACTGTTACAGTAGAGTGACTTATTTTCTGTCTTTCAAATAATAGGAAAAGTCAAATGAACAGTGATTGTCAGTAGACAATTCTCTGCTTGTTTTCCTCCAGAAAGATTGATTTTCTTCTGATGGATCAAAGAAAAAATCCAATATCTTCACAGTAACAGCTAATAGAAAACAAGGAAGGAAAAGAAAATAAAATTGCCAAACTCTATGTCCCTTTGGGATTAAGGATCATGAGTCATACAAAGAGACGTTGAAACAGCAGAATGTAGAAGTTCTCTAGAAGGAAAATAAAGCCACAGAGATTTATTTTTCTCCCTCTGACAAGGTCAACACAGACATTCTCTTCTACTGCTTCTGTATAATCTCTCCTTGAGAACTGTTTGGTTCAGTGAAACAAAGCAGCATTAACAGCAGTGCTATGAAAATATTTTTCTTTATGGACACATGCATTTTTCATGAGTAAACGTAATGTAAAGTGGCGTAGTAGAATGATGCCTGTTGCAATTGAGGCTGGGTGCTGTATTGTTCTCCGTGCAACAATGCCTTTTATACAGCTTGTGTTAATTGCTCTGTGAATACATGGCCTGTATAGAAATGGATGCTGCATTCTTTCTTTTTCAATGTGACATGTTTTCATGTGGCCATGCAGCTCTGATCTCTTCCCTGGGCTACCACTGTGAGAGCTCCAGAGAGTCAGTCATGTTTCTACAGGATCTTAGCACAGAGAGAGGGCTTTGGCTGGGCGGAGGTGGGAAGGCAACCTACCAGCTTCCTTGTGGCCGTGTGCCGAGGGTGAGCAGGGCTGTGAGGAGAGGAGGCTGTGCTCCAGCAGGGCAGTTGGGCAAGCAGGCCATTTAATTTTGGTCTGTCCGTTCCAGCAGGTCCACCTTCATGCCTTAAAAGGTTACCTTGGTCTAGTTTTCCATATGTTTCATTTTAATGAAATCTGGCTTTGTAGATTGGAAACCTTTGGTGCCTTTTGAAGTGGTGAAGCATTTCTGCCCTGAGATACGGGCCAAGTCAGGTCTTGTAATATATGGGAGTCAGAGGAGAAGAATATGTATCCTAATATGTCCAGCAATTTCGAAACTCACTCTTGAAAAAGGAAGGAAATGGAAGAAAAGCTGCCTCTGGTAAAATGTCCGAACAGCTAAAATATCTAATACTGTTTTAATTTTGTTCTTCTGGCATATGCTGGTGGGAGGACCTAGGACAGTGTGTTGTTTCACCTCAGAAAAATAGGTAGTAGCACAGTGCAAGATATCTCAGATGGAAAAAAAATCATTGAAACAGAGCTTTGGAATATGTAATTTTCTATTTTGAAAGTTAAATATGTCTAACCACTGTAACTGAGAGAGTCAGTGAGCACAGACTGTCAGATTACAGAAATCCTCCTGTAATCCTCCTATCCTGGGTAAAACAAGCAAGCCCAGCATCCTGTTTCCCCTCCTACAAAGTAGATTCCCCACTTCCTTCTTGGGCTTCATAAATACACAAGGGTATGAATTGAAACAGAAACAATCTCTGCAGAAAACATTCTACTTTTTTTGAGCTATGACTATGATCTTCAGGGTATTGTCAATGTCACAGGATTTGGGTTTGTGCTGAGATTACTTGGCTCCTTTGTTTTCATGTTCTCATTCCATTTCATAAGAAATTCAAATGTCTTTCAAAATAGTTACTTTCACAGCTCTATGTTTTTAAATTGGAACTGATAAGCCAAGTAACTGTTGGGGATAATGCTGTCATCAGATTCACCATATATTTCAATTTTACCTCTGTGCACTCACGTTCTAAACTTGCAGCCTTTCCTCCTGGATAATACACATTAACTTCTATGTTCTTCTGATTAATACCAAAGATATATTCATCTCCTTCATATCAGAATTGTTTTGACAATTATATTGTGCATGCACATTTATTTAACCTCTTAGTATGGCATGAAAAGGTATGTCAATTACTTTTTAAAATACCTACTTTATTTTGCTTGAGTCTAGAGCCTTTAGCTTTGCTTTGCATTTGAATAAATGTTATAAAAGTGGGAAGAATGTTGATGCCATTGAACACTTTAGCTCCAGGGTTTGACACTCTAAATCTGGTTAAAATCTAAACTCTTTGATATTTCTTTATCTGTGCTGCCAAAAAAAAATAGAAGTGTGGGCTGAAATTCTAAATGCTCCCTGAAATGCAGCAGCTCAGTGATTTGCTTGCTTTTAGCTATGATCCCTGGCTGTTTAACTAAAATCATTTTTGTTTCTCCTATAGCATTTTTCAGGCTAGTGATCGAGAACCTTTTGGAGAAACTGTGTAACCCAGCAGGAGGTTGTTCAGATCCTATCTTTACTACTAGTTTTTTAAGTCCTATGGTTACAATTGCTGACAGGCTTAGGGAAGGCTGGTAGTTGCTTTGTAGTTTTTCCTTCCAGCAAGACCCACAGTGTCAAGCACCACGTGCCTCTATCCTAATCACAGGGGCGTGCTGCTGCAGAGCTGTTTTTATCATGTTTTCCTCCCAAGCCTCCATTCTAATAAGGAAAGTGCCAAGTGCCAGATTTCTCTATTGTAAACTAATGATTTCTGATTTGACAAGCAGAGATGAAAGTCAAATATATTTTAGGCAGCAAGGGAGTTCAATACCCTGTTTGTTTGATATTACTGAGGCATTTTGCTGATGGCATTTCTGCATGTTAACTAGTCTAATGTGAAAAGGTTTGGTGAAAATCTACAGCAACATTTATTCCTTTAGAATAGGATCTCAGGCTAGTCATGGAGTGCTTGGCCCATATGGGAAGTGGAAATGGCGCTCAACCCTAGAGAAGTGCTCTGAGCTCTTTGGGTGGAAGTGGTGTGGTTAATACAAGTATCAGCATTACTCCCACTGGGGCAGCACAGAAGGAATACTCTTGTACAAAACTTACTGAGACTTGATCAGCACATGTCTCTGACTGCTAGGTGATTACTTGGTGGTGTTTTGTGGTAGCAATCCTTTCCGATTATCCATCAGGTGGATTGAATTTCCTAGGTAAAACCAGGCAATTTTAAACAAACAAAATAGAATTCAGAGTGGTGAAATACACATTCTTAATTCTGCAAACTGTAGCTGTTCCTTGTAATAGGTACAATGTAATGAAGGGGGATATGCAGTACAGTTTTTCGCAGAATACAGCTTGGTAATACAAGCACTTCAAATGCATTTTCCATATTACTGTGTGGGGTTTTTTTTAAAATAGACGTTGTTGGCATCACATCAGCCTCTGGTGTTTCGTGGCAACAAATATGAAGAAAATTGTCATAAACCGAGTCTTTAAAAAAATTGAAAGTGCTAAGAGAACTTAATTACTGGCAGAGGGTAGCAAGAAGAAAACTGTCAGATGAATAGCTCCCCTAAAGGTTTTAATTTTTAATTATAGATTAAAGAAAGCCTTTGCTGGGTTGCCTAAGATCAATAAGAAATACAGATCATTCATCCACACTACAGTGCACTAGTGGCATAGTTAGAAATATTCAAAAAGAAAATGAAAGTAATATAAACAGCCCTATTTTCTGAGAACAATAGTTTCAACCTCTGACACTTCTATATGCTGTGGCGTACTGCAGACTACTCAGAAACAGTGGCCATGTTCCAAAGGTCTAGAAATATGCAACAGAGGAAATATGCAATTAATGATTCCGTATATTCATCATGACTGAGTTTTCCCCCAAGGTTCCTCTGGTGTATTTTTGCCTGGCAGGTGAGGAGCTGCATCATTACATAATGGCGTTTCCAGAATGCAGTGCCTGGCACAGCTCGGGGAGCACAGCTCGCTTTGGTGACACAGAGTTTTTGTCTGAACTGTGGCATTTTATTTCTTTGCTTAATTTTTGCTGAGATTTAATTGGTAAATTACTGACCTTTATCTGCTCTGAGACTGCTAATCTGAATGTATTAAATTAATAATTAATGTATTGAATTATGATCTTTAACATAGCTAACAATCATGCTATTCTGTATGAAAGAATGAAATCAGATTCAATTTTAATTTAGTGAACCTTTGATTCCTTTGTGTTCTGAAGAATGCTAAGATGCATACAATTATTGGTTTCATGCTTAGATAAGAGCATCATGTTGGGGTTTTTTTAGATACCCTTCCTTTGACACATGAGATAGGGTTATCTGGGTTATCTCCATTGACAGTTTTCTGAAATAAACCCTCTGTAACCAAGGGAGACACCCGGTGAGCTGCTATGTGGCTGATGTGAGCTCTACCTGCACTGTCTTTGTGAAGATTTGCTCTTAACTCCTGGCACTGCAAGCTATCTCACTTTGCTGTTCATAGGTTCACAGAGGTGCTGACATGATAGCTTTTGTTTTATGAAAGCCAAGAGGATGTAAAATTGTACTGATGGAAATGAGGAACATGTAGTGCTGGTGCCGTTTGCTGCAAATGCCAAAGATAATAAAGGGGCCTTCACTGAGCCTGGTTGTGGAGGTATCTAATTCACTACATAATTAATTAGTAGCAATTACCTTTATAAATCAAATTAACAAGACTATACCAATGTTCTTTAAGTTACCCGTCATTCTGTCAGTACTGCTGGTTAACACCATGGAAATACTGTCTTTTTTTTCTGGTTTATATGTCAGAATGAAATGTCAGAGGCAGAAAGAAACTCATGACAGAGGTAGACAGTACCTTTTAAGAGTGTTTCAGAGAGAAATTCATCACCTGTGTAAAACTGCAGAAGAAAATATCTTCTGGCGACAAAGTCCTTGAGTGAGACTGTCTTAAAATATGAAAAATTCTTATGTGCGGATGTGGGGGCGTGGGGTGGATGGTGCTGTCTTCAGCTTTTGGAGCTGGCAGGAGGAACAGGATACACAGTCCCATGAGCAGCATGCTCAGAGCAGCTCAGGTTACTGGCAGGTAAAGAGTCCTCTCAGGTGCTCCTTTCTGGGGATGCCCTCTCCCACAAATCTCTTATTAAAGACGGAAGCTCCTAGAAAGCTCATGGAAGGTAACAGGTCTATGCCTTTCCATATGGAAGCCTTTAGAGAAATGTTGAGTAATGTTCCTTGTATTTTACTTTGTAGCAACTTTAGTTGTCAAAAATGCGAAAACTTCTTTGCACTTGCTACCAGCACAAGGCACTGTGGAGAGGGGGGACTTGTTTTGCGAAAATTGTTTAAGTCAGCTGTTCTGGCAGGTTTCTGGGTGTTGCTCTTTAGCTGTTAATATTCTCGAGAGAATGCCAGAATTGCTTATCTTTCAGCCATGGGAATAAAAACCTTTTCACAATAACTCTGGCTTAGCAGCCACACATTGTTTATGAGCTCTTTCCGTCTCGCCTGCAGTTAGCAGGAGGAGGTGTCTGGGCTGTCATGATTCTGCCTGCAGTGTTCTTCACTCGATGTTGCTGTCTAAAAGCACCAAAGGCAGGGGGCTATGGGACATATTTATACCAGGGAGAAGGTTGCAAGAAATCCCAGTATTATTTCAACACTGGGTGTCATAGAAAAACATTGTTTGAGGTTATTGTTGCAGAGGAAGTAGTGAAGTCAAAAGGTGAAAACTAAGATGCAAACAGTGGATGCAGCTGGCAAGAAGCATCTGGTCATCAGCCAAAGCATCAGACTGCAATAGATACAAAGTGACATTTCAAGGTGAACAAGTTAGTATGGCTCTAGCGTTAGATAGCTCCAAAGTGTGCATTCAAGAATGAGCATTAAAAGAATTATATAAGAATTTTTCTTTATAACTCTTTGTAGCTGTATACATCTGAGAAAATAGTGAGTCAAGGAGAACAATTTAATGTGTGGCTGTAGAGACTCCTGAGTAGTGTTCTGCAACCATTGTTGGTGTGGGTGGGTTTCCCAGGCTCCTGGGAGGGCTGCATGGACCCTGCCGTGTACATGCTGTCCTCCCTGAGTTCACTTCATTTGGTCAAATGGCCTTGCCAAGCTCTCTGGTATTAAGATAACTGTGAGACAGAGCCATTTGTAGCTAAACAGTGGTACTGCTTCTAACTCCAGTGTGCCCCGTGAATGTCCTTTCTCCTTGCTGTGACTTCTATTGTGTATGCATACTGTTGGACAATATACATTATCCCGAATATTTTAGAAATTAATGTACTGTATCAATATTTTAAAGAGCTCTGAAGTTTTTGAATGTCATTCTGAGAGGAGGCATAGGAGGCAGGAGTTGGAAGAGGTTTGGGCTGTCTGCCCATTTTGGTCACAGATGTGCTGTATGACCTTGGCGAGTGGTGTAGGATCGCCTCAAGCTCAGACCCTTTCTTGTGCTGGGAGTAGTCCTGATAACTGCAGAGAAGACTTCACATGCTGTGAGATGCTGTGAGATACTGTTCAAAGCAGTACAGTGTGATCTTTAATATTTTTACCATACTTTTGTCTGTTAATCATTTATTTTCTTCACAGAGATGCTAGAGATTAGCTGAACATCTCATATTCATAAGTGAAAGGGCTCTTGCTCTAGCAAAGTGGGTTATTGCTGTGTGGAGAAGGTGAATTCGAGATCTCAGCAGAAGTGTTTCAGTAGGGTGGTTTGCATCAAATCTAAGCAACTCTAATTTCACTATCTGCAAATTAAAATCTTACAGTGAAGTCCAGCAGCATGTGGGGATTATCCAGGTGGGGTGGGGTTGGGTCTGTGGGTAAAGTCTGTGGTGGGGTCAAAGGGCAAAGTAGAATTTCACAGTATTTCCTGGGGTTCTCTTCCTTTTGCAGAATTCTGTGTGACAAGTATTATTTTCATGAAATATAGTATTAAAACCCAAACAAAACCACAAGTCTGAGAAGTATAATTATGTCCAGTGTGTTTTTGTTGTAGGGTGGGAGAGTTCAGAATTTTGATTCCAAAGCTCTCTGGCAAGGCCTGCCACTGTACATGGATTTTTAAAGCAACTGTATGAAGGAGACTGGAAAGATGGACAGAGGAAATACAAATCTCAAAACAACTACAGGAAGGCATAAGGCTTGAAGAAAAAAACAAAGAAAAATAATTACTCTGTAACAACTGTATTTGCAGTTCATGTCCATAACCAGGACTTCTCTCTATGCCTTCCCACTCTAGGAATTAAACTTCACAGGTTTCAGAGTCTTTGCTTTCCTTATGGCTTCTTTGACCAGGAATTTATGTCCTGCTTCCCTAGACTGAACCATTAGGAGTAAATTTAACCCATTTCTTTAATGGAAGTAATTTTGACTGGGGGCACCTTCTGGTTTTGCTGGCACTCCATGGGCCATAGTTCAGAGAGAAACCAGAGCATGTTACGCATCGAGAGACACTGGCCTTTCCAGTAGTGAGACGGGTACAGAACAGTGAAGTTTATTTTTTATCTAGAAGTCATGGTATACAAGTCTGAATCACAAAAAGCAGAGATACTCTTGAAGAGAAGTGTGGTAGGGATTTTATACAAGGAACAGGAAGCTATTTCAAAGTCATAGGGGAATTTAAGCTGTTGGGCAGTAATTGCAAAAATTGGAGTTAAGCCAGCATGCAAGGACTGGTGTCCCTGACTTTTACAAATGGCTCTATGAAATCTTAATGATGAGAAAATGTCAAAGACTCAGGCTTTGCTCCTTAGGCAGAATGTCATCTCTTGATGTATTCCAGGAGATCTTGTTGGGTTATTTGCTCCCTCAATAAAAGGAACATTTCTATGAATCACTAGCATAAACCCATCCAAGACCTCTGGTTTTGTGGAAGGTTCCCATTCAGATTATTTCACTGCTATGGGATTTGAAATCAGAAATTTAGGAAAAAAAAAGTACAAGAAATATATGTGAATTTAAAAACCTTGCAAAATCGAAGAAATATAGCCGTTGCCTTCATTATAAAGTATCCTTAAATTGATGATGCAGAAAGTTTAAATCCTTTCTGGTGTTCTCTAGAGTGAATGTGGATCGGTAAACTGTCATCCTGCTATATTTGTTGATCAGCTGAGGTGGGAAGTCAAATCTGAATTTCCTGTAGTATGTTCTACTGATAGACTTGATGTGCAGTCTTATTGAAAAAAGGCCGTCATCCATTAGTCTGTATGGTTCTGAGAGAAAACTTGCTCTCTGAAGAGTGCTAGAAGCAATTTTAAAAGAATTCCAAATTGTTTAGGGTTTTACTTAGATCAGAAGTTTGAGGACATAAAATTAAACTGCAGAACATCTCAAACATTTGTCGTAACTTTTGTCCAGATTAGACTGTCAGCTGCAGAGCTTAAAAAGAAAATATTATAGATCTTATTTTCTGTAACCTTTTTTTTTTTCCCCAGGCAGCATGGCAAATACGGTGATTTCATCATGTGTTCATCCTGCAGAGCACTTATAAATTTAAATAAATGTAATAGAGGTTAGGATGTGGCTGATGTCCCTTGAACGGCTCAGTACGTATTGACAAAAATCAGGACAATTTTATAGGCAAATTCTGATCTATCTTCTCCTCGCAGACTACGGCCATGGTATTAATGGAAAAAAGGTAATGCTGTATTTGATCAATCGTGACCTACAGCGGGAGCCTTGCCTGATATACTGGTAAGTTTCAACCTTTTTTCACTTATGGACCACTTAAATTTTTTGTATTGGTTGAATTTAGTTTCTTGTATTGCAAGTTTAAACCTACTGATAATGGGCTTTCTACGCTTAGTTACGTATTACGAGCCTTTTATAAATACTGCAGAGCCCCTGCCGGGGGTCCACAGATCACAGGACTAAACCCTCAGGTTTACACACAAACCTCTGTTGGATGGATGCCATTCTTGGTTGGACTGAAATATTTTACAGCTCTTTGTGTGAGTGTGTCCTGCATTAATGAAGTCGTAAAAGAACAAGGGAATAGGTAAGTAAATTCTCACGCAACTTTTTCAGGCTAAACCTGTAGGCGTCCTGGTTCTCACCTCAGTTCTCTCATTTGTGCCCAGTATCTCCTACTGCGCTTATTTCTGACTGCTGCTTCCACAGACTGTTCCAAACATGTTAAGTGGTTTAAAACTGATGTCTCCTTTATGCCTCAAATGTTGAATAAGCTTTCCATTAAAAGAAATGACTGTGTGTAGCGGAGTTTTATAGTAGGGATGTGTTTTGATGCTCAAGTTTGCAAGAGTTAAGCTCTATAACTCTGTGTATAAACAGTTGCAAATATACTCCTTTGTTTTTAAGCTCTTATTCAACAATATTGCACTGTTACATTTTATTGTGCTGAAGTCAGAAAAATTAGGTAGTGCTTGCAGCTGAAAACACTGGTTTATTTCAAGGTTTTATATGTATTGCATATTTTTAAAGCAGTGAACTCTTAATTGCAAGATACGGCTTCCAGGTCTTTTTCTCACGCAAGATCCTCTTGCAAGGGTTGAGGGATAGTTTTTCACTAATTTCTCTGTGCACTTCAGGTCCAAGGCACTAGTATGTTGAAATCGAAAATGTTTTTTCTTACAAAACAAAGTAAGAGACATTTTAAAAAAAATCAGCATACACTAATAGTCATTATAAATAGAAACTCAAATAATGCAGGTGAGTCCATAATTTCTTTCTGGACATACAAAGCAGGGTCAGAAAGGCTAGAAAGACTGCAGAAGGGTGGAAAAAGAGCAAAGATGGGGGAACTGTAAGAGGTTGTGTACAATAAATATATATATAAGCTGTAATTTGGAAGCTGCATGGGAGAACTTGTTCTTAACAAAAGGAAGATACGTAATTTAACTGGAAAAGTTCACTGAGATTTTTTGTCTGTGAAAAGTAGAAGAGTGTAAAGGAGAAAAGAGAGCGTATCCAAAAACTACTGACAGAATTGTCATTTGGCTCTCCTGAGAGGGAACACTGGCAAGAATGTGAAGACAAAAAAGGTCACAGAAATAAAAATTGGAAATGGCTATTTATAGCCACTACTACATACCTCCTAGGTGTTTCAGCTTATGAAAATGCAAACTAAACCAGGAGAAGTTAATGCAAGGAAGAAAGGTCAAGGAAATAGTAATTTCTAAATAGAATTAATTGGATCTTTGTGGATTTGTTGGAGTGGGAAAACCATTTTGTAGCTAGAAAAAATAGCTGTAGGAAACATAGAAAGTATTCAGATAAATACATTACTATACTTCTAATAAAGTTTTTTTGTGTCTTGCATGAAAATGTTTTGGATATGTAGGAGGAAAGTGTTGCAGGTCCATACCCTCTTTGCAGAGGAGAATTACTGAAAACTCTGTGTTCCCAGTGGAGTTCGTCAATGAAAACTCAGTGATGAAAACGACTGAAGAAATCTCAGGTTTATGCTCTGGGCTAAGGGAATGAAACCTACAGTGATTATTAATGAAAGATCTTCATTGAAGGCATTACTAGAAGTTATACATTAAAGACCAAAGAAAATCCAACTTCCAGTTCTTCTCATAAGATAAGAAAGCTGGTTTACAACTATCAGGAAAGCTTGGGCAAAGATGCTCAGACCTGCAGAGATCCAGTAGAGCCCCTCTGCAGGAAAGGCTGCTGCCCTTGGCTGCGATTCAGCCACTTGGCAGAGCAATTACCTTGTCCAGGGGCGTGAGCTACTGAAGGTTCTGAACTTCGAGAGGTTGTCTAGGTGTGCTTGAATCGGGTCATCTTTCTTTTTTATTGTGGTGATTCCACACTGTTTTGGCATTGCTCAGACTCACTGAACTTTATAATAGCACTGCTTTGCTGAGCTTTTCCCACTAATGAGCTTGTCAGTGTGGGGGAGGTACCACACTCATTGCTATTCATCGCAACACAAAGCTTACTGAAGCTCTCCCTCCGTGATGCCCCTGGGATAGTGCTGACTGTAGCACTCTTAAAAGCAGAACTGAAGTCCTCACACAGAACTTTTTTGTGAGAGCTGTGAGTGCCATCAAACTTTCATTGTCAGGTGCTCTTTGAAAGGAATTGTACTGTACCCATCATTGCAGACTTCTGATATCCTAACTACCTGCAAGCAATTTGGGTCAGAGACCTAGTGTTTGAGTTTTCCTTTTTCTATTGAACTCTTAGAGTTTAAGAATGGTAAAAAGAGCTGAATTGGGAAATATCACTAAAACTTAGAAAGAGCAGTTGAAGGCATTTCATCTTTTCATGACCATTAGTAATTGTAGGGGAACCGCCTCTGCCCAGCAGCCAACAGGCTGGGATGGTCATAATTGCAGCAGATTCTACCTGTTTGAATGTCTGCATCTTTTTCATGATGATTTTTCCAGATGTATGTTTTTTCCTCTCTAATTCGTGGGAGAATAATAGATTAGTTTATACCTTCCTGATCAGTTTTTAACTGACTGAAAAAAAAAATTGCTAATAGTGCTTCAGTTATACTTTAAAGTTTTTCAGAGTCATAACCTTATAAATTTTTTTGTGTGTGTGAATTAATTTAAGTAGTGCAAGAATTTTTAGTCTGTGTAGTACTATGTGCATAAAACCTCTTTTATAGACTTAGCTAAGCTATAAATTCAGGTGTCCTTCCTTGATTTTTATTTTGCTTAATACTGTTGGTTGGAGGCTGTTATGCATTTTATAAGTGAAAGAACCAACTTTGAGTTGTCTGTTGGTCTCACATGAGTTTATTTTTAATATATCCCAAATAACGCCACTGTAACTTTATTGAATTCTCTTTTAATAATGTTTGATTTATTAAAAAAGACAAGGCTGAAGTGATAAAAGCATTGGAGAAAATTCATATTATTTTAACTAATTGGCTTCAATGGTGTTAGATTAGCAGGTAAAATAATATAAGGCACTTTCTATTTCCTCCATTAGGTTCCAGTTCTGGAGACAGAAAGCAAACCAGAAGTCGAACGTATAACTTGAAAGTATTTGTCTGGTTTATCTGGAGTTTCCAGATTACCCTTAATTCTCTTTCCAGCTTCCTAGTCAGTAGCCTTGTGCCAATAACCAGTGAACCAGAATTTTCTGCTGCATGAAATGCTACCAACTGGTTGACTCATCAAAACCAATTCGGGATAATTTCTGGGGTCTTTTTGCTATGGTTGATGAATATGGACACAGATTTTTACACACATCTTGGTGTTTGACTGCTTGGAATAATGAATAACAATGATGAGAACCATAGTTCATGTGAGAGAAATTCATGATGCTGTATACATATGCTTTTTGGATCTTCTTCTTCTATAACAAGACTCAGCAAGTCTTAAGTACTGTGTAAGTACTAAGTCTTAATAAGGTAGGAAATATGGCAAAGGCAGGCTGTGAAATATGCTGCTTTGTACAGTTTCTTGTTAAGAGTGCAGTACTATTGGAATAGATTTATTTAGGTTTAGAGTTTAGAGTTTTATTGTCGTCTACAAAAAGCAGTTCTGTCTGAAGCTCTGATTTTGAAAAGATTTTGCTTACTGTAATTTTCAAATTTTCCCTGGAACTGAATTTTCTTTCTCTGTTGGAAATGATAGGAAAAAATTGTTCCTGTTGAGGAAATTGTTTTAAAAAATATGGTACTAAAATGAAATATAAATCAAGCTGCATCTGATGAACTAGTGAATGTCTAGGACATTTGTTGATGCTGGAATGTTTAGGAGGAAAACTGAAGTCCATGTGGGAGCCTTTAAGACTAGCAGAGAGCTCTGAAGTACAGAAGGGGAACCAAGAGGAATAAGATGCTGGAGGACACACAGAATGATGCAATGTTTTCCTATTTATATTTTTAGTTTTATGGGTTGAGACATACAAATCTGAATGTCTTCTGGTGAATTTAATTAAATATGAGAATTGTCTCATAACTAAGTGGCAGAAATGTCCCAAGGGAAAGACCAGATATTGAACTATGTGATCTTTCCAAAAGTATGCACAGGCTCATAAAAGCTAATGAGGACACAGGAAAGTGTGATTGCAAGCAGCTGAGAAATTTGTCCTCTCCATTTATAATAATTTTGATAATCTTGAGTGTATAATTTGCGCTATGAAAATGTTGAGATATGGTCTATGAACTATACAGAAGATGTCTTCTAAAGAACAAAGCTGTTTCTTTTGCAGAATTACTCAGTATCATTGTTCATACACTTATAAAGGAAAATGTTTTTGGTGTCACGTTACCCACGTTCAACATACAGTTCATGGTTTTGTTTGTTTTCTACTCCAGGAAAATTTCTGTCCTTAATGTTACACTTAATGCTCCTCAAAATTTCTTTTTCTGGCTGATGACCTCTGTCATTGTAAGTGATTTTTTGGTTAGAGGAGCATCAGATTCTTTCCAGAGTTCTGGTACTTATCTGTTGTAGTTCATTGTTATATTTACCACTTCACTAGTGAAGAGGAAAAAAAAATAGGTCATAATCTTCCTTCCCTAGATCCCTTTTAATCTTCCTGATGTATTTCAACTTCATGATATTTAGTGCTTCCAATATGTTACTTGCTATCAGTTTTGGTCTCTCAGGTGGCCATCTCACTGTTTATTATGCTTATTCTAAAGCCCCAATAGTGACCTGCATTCTCGATCAATTGCTGAACTTAATTATACCATATAAATAATTTTCATCAATATAATTCTCTCCTAAAACTCTTGATGCACTGAATAACATTCTGAAAGGCATTGAAAAAAAGCCAGCAGCAGCCAAAATTTGTTCTTCTTCAGTGACAATATTTTGGAAGTAAAGCAGCGGAGATCTGTTGAAATATCAATAGATAACAAAACAAGTGGAAAACTGTCAAATAAGTGAAAAGTCTTTTCACTCTCATTCATTGGAGCACGATACCTGATGTAGTTAAAAGGAGAAACTGATGTTCCTACCAGTAGCTGGACATAAAGCTATGCATGTTCTTCTCCTGTTCTAGTCTCTAAACATGGAAAACCCAGTGGCAGGAAAAAGGCTCTTCCCTGTAGGGGTTAAATAAATAAACAAAATGATTTGTCATTGAAGATGTTCTGATCATGGTAATGTTTGAATATTTAAAGTATAGAAAGGTTAAGACAAGGATATAGCTTCTCTGTCTTCAAAAATATCAGGTTAAAGGCAAAGCGTTTTGCGGAATGATTGTTGTTGTTAGTATTTTTATTTCAGGATGGACCTCCACAAGGTAAGAAATTGAAAGAGAAAGAGAACAAACCTAATAGCTGCATTAAACCAAAGGGTTTAGTATTCATGCTGGTACTGTAATACACAGTGTGCTGGGATATCTTTCTATTTTTGCAAAATAAAAAAAAAAAGCTTTTTTTTTTAAATGCTATTTTCCCCATTGTGAGATCAAAGTTTCTCTATTGCTGTGTTCCTGATAGCATTGCAGTAGAAAGGTATGTTGTCTCATTTAGCAAAGTAGCCTAATTAATGTAATTCTCTATAGGTTAGAGTTCTGTCAATTACCAATATTGAAAACATAAAATGTTTTATTTCTTTGTATATGAAAGCAATCAAATATGCATTAGTTTATGAGTCCCATAACTCCACTAAGACCAAAGATAGCAAGAAAGGGTCATCATGTATTTGAAGTAAGATAAAATTTTTAACAACGTACAGCACAATTCCTGCTTTTTTTCTATCGCTTCACATTTATGCAGTGTTGAAATCATATGAATCATTTGCAGATAAGGTCTCCGGGCTGGGCCTTGGACCCAGAGGAACAAACACCTTCCCTTTGGGGCACTCTGGAGCTCAAGGGCAAAGGCATCACTTGTGGCTCTTGTGAGAACATGGTGCATGGGTGTTGATGGTCCACCCAGCCCAGGGTTTGTTCTTCAGCAGTAGTAGCAGGAGGTGTGGTTTAGAGAGACATCAATGAACTTGTTAATATGGAGAGAGAGAACCAAACCCGACAAGGCCAAGAGAATAATGGACATTATGAAATGTAATTCTTGTCAAAACTGATTTAGGAAAAGCAGACAATAATTGAGATAAATGACTATGCTCCACTGCACCTCTTCCTCCCTTCCTTCCAACCCCCCAGCACTACAGCGACATATGAATGTGCTTTTGCTTTTTCTAGAGTTGGCTGTTTGTCAAGGTTATCATTACTTGACTTTCTGATACTGTGTTGTAAAGCTCTAGTCAAATTCATTGATGTCGTGTCTGGAATACAAGGCATGACTTCCAGGGCTTCTCTTAGCAACATGCACTAACTGACCAAAAGCAGTCACATGCACTTCAATAAATGCAGTCATTTGAGGGGTTTGGAGTTCATGTGATTATAATGGGAAACAAATTCGATCAGGCAGCAACCAGAGACTCCCTATAGCAAGTGGGAATGCTAGGAAGATCTGTATTGAAGAATACAGTTTTCTCTTGTAGAAGTTTTAAGTGGGTTTGTTTCATACAAAGGATCTCTTTCCATGTCAAATCAATAATGTTATGTTGGCTTAGAAATGCCTGAGCAATCCCAGGAGACTGTAACTGCTGTCATGTGTGGAGTCACCCCTTAAGGTAGTCCCTAGACTGGTTACAGGGGCCAGTTGTGCCGCTGTGTGTGAAGAAAGGTGAGCTTCTCTTTGTTCTCATTTCCTGGAGTGGGATGCCCTTGGCAGAGATAAAGTCAGCGTTACAGTGTCATGGTTTAACCCCAGCCAGCAACCAAACTCCAAGCAACAGCTTTCTTCCCCTGGAGGTGGCTCTTTTGTGTCCTTTGCTGTCCATGCACTCCTGCTCTGCAACTCCTGCCGTACAGCCTGGCTTGGATACTTCTGCTGGGCACTGGGGCAGGGAGCAGAAACCTGTCCAGCAGTGCTGTGAGTGCTTGTGAGCTTTGTGTTGGCCACCACTGAACTGCACCTTCTCCCCAGCACGTTCTCCAGAGAGCATTTGTCCTTTAGGCCTCGAGATCATACTTGGTTTAAATCCACCCTTATCGCTACATCAGTTTGGCAGCAAACTTTATTTACAATTTGTAATTACCTTACAGCCTCATTACAGCAGACACCTGGTACTTGCTGTTACATTTAAGGTTGCAAAACAGTTTCCACAGCAACAGCTGTCTCTGCACACCATAATTTTGTAGAGCATTCCCCTATTGGCTAAAAAAACCTCCACAATTGCTTTCTGTCCAAGGTTTAATTTTCCCATCAATCAATTCTAAATTAATTTGAGGTGAAATAATATATTTCTCATTAGGAAAAAAACCAAGCAACCCAACCCATTTTCTTCTGGGAAAAACTACTGCAAAAATAGACAGGCTGAGGACTATTAGTATTGCTTAGACTGAGAAAAAAAGTTTGGCTTTAATTTAGTTTTAGTGAAAGGAAGATAATATCACGG
This sequence comes from Rhagologus leucostigma, assembly GCA_013397725.1. Classification (NCBI taxonomy): domain Eukaryota; kingdom Metazoa; phylum Chordata; class Aves; order Passeriformes; genus Rhagologus; species Rhagologus leucostigma. The sequence continues at coordinate 2,438,959 of VZTD01001046.1, read as the reverse complement.
GTGTGTGAGGCAGGGATTTTTTTTTACCATATAGTTTTACTGTCTGTCCTTTTACTTGACTTGTTTGATAGCTTTAAATACTTATGCATTTTAAAAAAGTAGCAGCTATCTATCTGAAAGATTAACTTTTTTTTGGACACATATTGTACTTTGAATAATGTCCAAACAGTAAAAGTGACCCAGTGTGTTCAGGCTGCATCCCTTTCACTCCATGTATGTGTATGGTTAGAATTAGCCAAAGCTAGAGCCATGCTGGAAGATTTGGAGCCTCTAGCTGTGAATTTATCCACTCTGACGTGTATTAGACCCAGGATTTGCTGCTTTAAATGTTTTTAACTTAAATTTAGCAAACTGATTTTCTTCAGACTTTACTGACTCCTGAGGAAATCTACAAAGCAAATCTAATTTGAAGAAAACCACCACATTAGTTCTAACATTACTTGCATTTAATAAAATGCATTGTAAACTGATATAATCTTATTATTGTTGTTTCAGATCTCATTCTATCTATGTGCAACCATTGTTTCTTAATTCTATCATTTGTGGATTTCTTTGGTTTCTCAAGTCTTATGTAAACTCTTTGGATTGTCTTTTCAGAATATTCTGCACAGTCTACTTTCTCAGTTGGGTAGATTTTAATCAGTATAAATCCCATTTAATGCATTTGAAAGACTTAAATCACAGACATATATAAAGACTCAAATTTGGGAGATAGCAAAATATATTAGGAGTCAAGATATATTTTTGTTCGTTTTAACAGTACATATACTATCAGTATAAATCTGGAAATGCACAGTCAGCACTCAGAGTTATTGACAATTTCTTCTGCATCACCCTTCTGTCCACAGCAGCTGCAGCAGAATTAAAGACCTTCCATTACACTTTCTGGTTGCCAGCATGACCACAAATGCCCTCTTATCCAACAGAAGAAGTCTTTTTTCTTTAAAAAATGAAGCACAGGTTAATTGTGTATTTATATCTTGAGACATCAGAAGAAAATAACAGTGTTATGTTAAAATTGTATTTATTATTTTTGTATATATGTTACAATAATTTTCAGTAATCTGAAGATATCAGTTCTACTGATGTGATGCAATAACTTCCTACTCAGGCTAAATATATTTGTATCACTTTTTATGCTACTATGCTTTTCGTGTGAGGGAGTAATTTGAAATTACTTAATTCTAAGTATAAAGTTAAAAGCATTAAATAGTGCAAAAAGTCTGAATACTAAAGCTGGTAACATTAATATAACGTGACTATGTTTTTCATTCAGCAATAACATGATTATCATTGCAATTTTAATGCATTCAAAATAAGAGGCTGCAGAACTCGGGCTGCAAGTCTGGGATGGATTCAGTGTTTTTGAAAGCTGTTAAAATAATGATAGAGATTCTGGAAGGAAATATGTTTTCCAGCATACTGGTGGTCTGGGAATAAATTCTGCTTGTAAGAGCACCAGAACACATATTTACTTTTAAAAAGACAAGGGGTCCAAATCTTATTTGAATAAATATTCAATTTGTCATTGTCATATCCTATTGGTGTTAATGAGTGGTATATTTGGACAGTTACACTGCACAGAAAATACCTACTTTTCCCATTGACATTAAAGAATATATTTTCCAAAGTGTCAGAGATACTTAGTTCTATTGAAATTCAATTATTTTTGCAATTTTGAACCATACTCCTTTAAACTGGTAGTTCGGCAGCTGATTAGCACAAAGGTACATTTACATTCATGTTTTCACCCTTCTTTGCAAACTCATCCATCAAGCTCAGACCCTCTAAGTTTTTATTTTATTTTTATTGAAATGTTAATATATAACGTGAGAGTGCAAAAAGCTTGAATATGCGAAAGGAGATAAATCACTGGCACCTAAAATACTATTCTGAGAAACTGAAAAGAGGACATGGACCTTTTGCTGCTTCTGTGCAGATGCTGACTTCTAGAAGCTGATGATATTACTTACCATCTGCTGAATGTGTCTGTTTCTTGAGCCTGGTGGGTTATTATTTTTCCGTTATAGCTGTGTTCCTGGGTTGTTCTATAATAGCAACATAGTTTTTGCAGACTGACACCACAAATTTTGTGGCAGTATTAAACTGTCTTTACTCTTGGTGTTTGAATAATAGAAGGAGGTCAATAAAACAGAGGAAAGTGGAGGTTTATGGAGACAGTTCCAGCTAGAAAGGCAAAATGATGTGTGTTGCATATTCAACAGCAGGCAGAGTGTTCCCATCAAAATGAATATTCAGGGGTGCCTTTAATAATGAGACAGGACATCAAGTTAAATGGAAAAACAACACATTTTTTCCTGAAAAAGAAGTAATTTCCTGGGTGTGTAGGCAGCTTCTGAAATTGCCTTTCTTTCATTACTGCATTTTGTGCAGTGTATTTCCAAACACTTTTTGTAAGATGATTTCTCTTGGAATGATTGTCTCCTAATGTTTGTTGCTTGACATTAGTGTTTGATGTCTGAGGTTGCTTCATAAAGTTTAAAAACTAAGAAATAGACTCTTTTCAATCCTCCACATGCAAGCTTTTTGTTTTAAGTCAGGTAGCTCATAGAAGGCCAGGTGGACTGCACTGACACATCTGTGTTTATCAAACTGCTGTGCAACTTTTTGGAAAGAGAACAGACTTTTAACAGGACCTACTTCCAAGGAAAACATCAATTATAATATTTTGACTGCTGACTGGCACTGATGATATTTGAATCTGTATTGCCCACTACAAGTTATCTGCTCCAGGCTTTGCAGAAGGCTGACCAGTTTCCAATTCCCCAGCCACCACTTTTACTGCTTGCAACACTGCAATAACACTGGGAGCATTTTGTACTTGAGGTTTCCTTAGATTTTTGGGCTTGTAAAAAAATTGACAATAGTCCAGAGAGCTTCTCAGCTAATTTTCTGTACCTGTTGATTTGAAATTGTTAAATTTTTCCAGGTGCTGTCATACGCCTTCTTTTGTTACAGGCCACACAATTCTGTTTTGTTCACAGATGGATATGTTTTATTTCTGATTTAAATGTAGCTTAAAAAATTTAGAAGCTTGTATTAATTTTATGGATTGATATTTGTACTACCTGTATAAGGCACCTGGCATATGCCTTGCTTACAATTCCTTTTTCATCAGAATTTGTTTTTAGGCGCATGTTCTTGATATCTGTGACCCAACTGCCTATTTGATTGATTCCTTCAGTGTCTATTATCAGCCACCAGCATTATAAATATTGTAACGTGGGTATTAACCTTTTGCTTTGTACCTTTTTTTAATGCTAGTACATTTTATTGATGATTAATAATTAATAACTGCCATTCTGTTTTGTTTCCTTTGTTTTCAAATCTCCTGCATTGCTGGTATCCAGTAGGATTTTTCCAGTGTTTTCAATTTGAAATTTAGTATTCTTGGCAGAGATGTTTTTACTATTATACATACATAGGAAGTGAAAGAAGGAAAAGGTTTTAGGAGTTGGCTCCTTTATCATTTTTGTTGTCTTTTTTTTTTTAAATAGCTTTTTTTTATTTCAGAAGAAAGAAGTTACAAAGTACGTCGGATTGAATAAAGACTGTATTAAATCAAAATAATACGAAGAAATACAACCCCAAAAAGAAACAACTTCTCTATTAAAAGAAATCTCTGACAAATGGGCTGATTATACAAGAGAGGTTTTATTTAGGGGGAAAAGAGTATAGTCAAGAGTTTTCTTTATTTTTAATTTGAAGTTTCAACTTCCTAACTAAGCACAGAAGTCATGCAAATGAGGGAAAGGTGAAGCAATTGAATAATTTGAAAGTGAAACATTATGTCTCATCTTGGAATCAGGAGGGAATTCAAGGAGCTATTTGATATAGACTCTCTTTCAAGTTTATTAAATAGGATTTTTTAGTTTCTGAACGTGCACTGGAAAAAGTTCTAGCTGATGTTAAAACTACTTGCTCTATTTAAGGCATTGTGCTTCAGCTTGGAGGCACTTAAGGCAATGTCACCTGATTGGGAGCTCACCAGAGTGCATTTATTACATGGATTGTTGTCTTATGTTTTGAGGTCTGTGGAGAGCAGGTCTTGCTAATTATATATCTTAACTTAGATTGAAAAGAAATATTTAATAACACTTTTACCAGAAATATCAGGTGAAGTTTTACGAAAAGCAGATTTAGTTAGAATTACATTCTGTGCTATCAGCAAGCTTTCATTGCATGTGTGTGGCCCATATGGCAACGCCAGGCACTTATCAATATGAGGAACACAAGCAATCTGTTATTCACACTGGAAGCTCAGTGTGTTGTTCCCAACATTAACCCACTCTTCTGGAAAACAACTTAGTCTTCCTGAGTGGACAGTTGTACATAGTGTGTGTAAAAGTAATTAATGGGCCCATTTCCTATACATTTATTTAATCATTCCTTTTGGTCTTAAGTCTATAAAATGTACTCGGCCATACTTAAACTCATAGCTTAGCTGTGCACCGTGTAAAGAAAGGTACTTGGCTTGCCTTGGCAATTCATGACCTGTAAACCTCCTATGTTTGTACCTCTCTCCATATCAGAATGTCTGTCCTCATGTTGTGCCCCATACTTCCCTTCTGTTGCTTCTTTCTAGAATTGAAATTGTCTTCTCTGGGTTTTAACACTGGCCATTCTCCTTTCTGCTGTTCTGACAGGAAACACATTGAAATCCTCATGATAAGTTTCATGTTTGCAATTTTTTTCATCGTTTATAGAAAAATCTTCTGGTCCTAGTGGATTTTCCCCCCTCCTTTTTATCATTTCTTTCCTTTTCCTGATTCTGATGCAATTTCTCACATTCTTCCTTTTCAAAGAATTGACCTTTGTAGGAACCCTCCATATGGTCACTGCAATGAAAAGCAACATGGATACTGCACTGGGTCTACTTGGAGTTCATCCAGCTTGCTGGTTTTGGTCTAAAAGGCCACTAGACCCACATCTAAATAGTATAAAAAGCCTCAGGCTCAATTAATACAAAGCAAATGAAGTATCTAGTTATAAAATTAAGGGTGACACCAGTCTTCCAGTAATTAATTATACCCTAGGAAAGGCTATGAATAGTCCTGGAAAAAGAAAATCGTAACTGTGACTAAAATACCCTCTATCTTCACTCTCAAAGTATGTAAAGCTAGATACTTTGTTCTTCTGATTGGTTATTTTTTTTCCCCTGATTTTGGAAACAAATCACATGCAAACCATCAATTACTAAGTTGCATAAAGGTTTCCAGTATGACAGAAACACTGCTCGTTCTGCTATTGGAAATAGCAGTTTCTGTGTTTCAGTGCTGAAAGTTTCCATTTCAAAATACTTTTAAAAACACTCGAAGGAAAATAATCCCATTTGCTAGAAATTTTCCAAGTGTAATATTTCTGAATAACTTTATGCAATTCAGAAATAGAATGGCATGTTTTCAATAGACCCAGGACAAGAAATCTTTTTTTAAAAGATATTATGGGATGGCTGAAATAAGGAGAACTTGGTCTCTTTCTTTGGAGTAGATACTATCTCAGAAATAAGAGCGTAAGGAATGCCATCTGGCCTATGAAAATCAGCCATAGAAATGGTTACAGTATCAAAGAATACAACCTACTCACCTTTAGCAGTGTAATGAATATCATTGATATCACTTCAAACAGGATGGCAAACTGAAGGCTTTGTTAGAGCAAGAAAATTCTCCATTGTAAGAGGAGCAAAACTCTCCTGTTTTATTAATGGCTCCTGGCCTTCATCTGATGCAGAAATCCTAGCAATGCAAAGCTGGTGCTGAGTTACCATCCCAGCCTCCGCTGTGATGGAAATGTGTGTCTACAGCTGCAAATGTGAAACCTCCCACAGATTTTCAATGATCTGTTCCTTAGATAGCTGGGGTTTCTCTTGGCACTTAAAGAACCCTGTATTCTTCTCTGGAGATACCAAAATATTGTCTGTGACAGCAATACATATATCAAAGCTGTACAAACTGAATTTGTGTCACATCACCTGATAACCATACTGAGCATTTCCAGCCACGGGAAAGCTTTTCTGCTCTGCTGTGAACAAGGAATGCCTGGGTGGTTTGGAAGTGATTAGAAAATAGTTACCACTTTAGAGTGCAAGGCTTTTAACTTAGCCTGGTGAACGAGTGTCTGCCTCCCTCAGAAACGGGTGACAAACTTTAACCAAAGAGAACAAACCAATTCTGCTCGTCCTACCTGGGCGATGCATTTGTGCCCAGGAAAGTGTGTTACTGAATCCGTCTCTGCCATTTACCCTATTGGCAGCTGTTTCAGCTGTACGTACAGAAAATATAGGAAGTAAATAAAACTGTTCTCACTCATTAATTTAACATTAGACTCTGGGAAATGAGTGAAGTTTTCAAGTATGACCTTCATTTTTAGGTTGCCCATGCTTTACAGCTATCTAATATTAGCCATTTGCTTTTTCTGGATTCAAGAGGATTGAACACCTGCTTTTTCTACCAATTACTACTAAAAGTAAACTCTAGATTTGTCTTTAAAAAGAACCCCTCTGAAAACCAAGTAATGAAATTTGAGACATTTTTGAAATATGACTTTTAATTTCCTGCACTTCAGTGTCCCCATCTGTACAATGGCCATCCCAGCTGGATGCTGAGGAGGCTTGTCAGCTTAGTTAGAAACTGGAAGGAACTCATTAATACTGTTCTCAGATTGCACTATAAAAACTCAGAGAGTAGAAGTCCATGGTAATTCCCTTTCCCCTATGGAGCTCTTTTCTTGCTGCTCTGTCAAGGGAAAGACTGAATTTCTGTTGCCCTTCAATGGACTCGCCTCTAAATCTCACAGATATTGGGTGCTATGCAGAAACTCAATCTCCATGGCAGTTAAGTACCACTGGTGACTGCGTAATAGTTGTCAGCACAACCTTAAGAGATCTGTACAGTCCACTAAAGGATCCAGTGGGAAATGATGGCTATCGGCTCACGCTGCACTTCTCCATGCTTTCACGCCCATCCATCAACATGCGTGCAGAAAGCAAGGAATATGTGTTAGCAGAGTGGCCTCTATCAATTACACAGAATAGGGGCTCTCTGGGGGGAGCTTTCCAGGCCCATATTTGTCCCCTACAAAATGGCTGTGATGCTTGTCACGTAGCATCTACTGTATGTCCAAAAATGTCCCACTGTGAACTTGCTGGGCTGGCTGTCAAATACATTGAACTCTTCTAATTGGAATACTTGCACTGAATAGTAAATTCCTGGGTCTATATTTACCTTTGCAATGTCTAATTAACTCTGAGTGAGATTGGTCATTCAGGCCTCTGGTTCGTAGCAGCTGCGAACTTAATTCTCTGTTAAATGCAGGGAGTTCTCATTTTAAAAGTTATCTTTTGTGTGTTGAAATTTAAATAATTTGAACCTCAAATAGCCTTTGGATTTTACATAATTTTCTCCCTGAGTTTTGATGAAGCAGTGAGCCTGCGAAAAAAGGTAAAATTGCTCAGGTAACCAGCCTGTGCAGGCCTGTTTTTGAAGAAAACTTTCTGTTTCTTCAGCAGTTGGAAGTTTGTGGAGATTTTGATGATGCAAATGAAAGGCACCATGTTTGTGCACCAGAGCAGCTCACAATGCTTTGCTGGAAACTGCGGATGGAGGGGGATTGCTGCGCAATGCTGGACAGCTTCCAATGCATTTTCTTCAGTGCAGCTGTGCTGCAGGTAGAGTGACCCATTCTTTGCCAACTTTTACATGGAGTTAATTCATATGGAATTCCATTTATGAAAGATTAGGCTTTCATACTCTTGATTGATCAGTCCCAGGTCTCTCAAAAGCATTGTGTTCTTGGTAATGTATCTGCTCAAACTCACAATAATATAGTTTTTTGTCATTAATAGTTTCTGATTGACAGGTTTGAATTTCTCATGGCTGAAATAGCCTGAATTTCAGATTTCTGAACTTTACAAGCTATACTAGGAAACTGCATGGAGAAAAATTTCCACTTCTAAGATAGGATTAGAGACAGAAGAGGTAAAACAAACTGAAAAGCTATTTGATTTTTTTCTAAGTAAGGTTCTGACTAATTTATTTATTTTAATTGTTCTATTTGAAAGCAGAATATAATACTTTCAAAAATAAAATTTAAAAATTAGCCGTAGAAGTAGTTGTCTTCTTTTTGTTACCTGTTTGACTCATTATGTTATTGCCTAACATTTTTACACACATTTACCCTCTTATGTACAGTCTCCAGTACATTTATGTTTAGTGTATTGAGTCCTTGGGTTTATACAAGATGATCCCCCCCCCACATGTTTGTAGGTGAATGTGACAGTTCTTCCATTATCAATATCTAAGCGTTGTTTATTAATTTCTGACTAAACTTCATGAACCTATCACTGTTGAGAACAGATATGCTGTAACTGAGATACAAATGGAAAGATCATGTGCTTGACTCTGCTTATGCATGTTGGGGTAAATGAGCTCCAGTGGGGTGGTGGAGCTGAATCCTCCAAGTCTGACTACAACTGGTGATACAAACCAGATAATTAGAGACATGATAATTGGAGATGTGAAAACCTCTCTAGCAGAGGGACACATTTGAGTGGTTGTGCCTTTGGCCTCTCTGTAAGGATACTGTTTGTGGAAAGAAGACTGTATTTTAATAACATCAGATTTCATAAAAACAAAAAAAGCCATTTGTCCATCATTGAATAGAATGTTATAATTCATATTCTGGGGAAAACAATGCAGAATTTTAGATACGTATTTGGATGAAAATCTAGCACTATCTATTTCCATCTTAAAGCCTAATTAGGTACATAGCCAGAGCAGCAGCAAATCTGATATTACAGCAGTTACTCATTTTTTGTATTTCCACATTTTCAGAGTTATTACAGAGACAATATAATGTGAAAAGAGAGGCACTATAAGTGACCCGAGGTCATCATGGTAGTGCCAGTTAGAAAAAACAGAGATTTTTAAATATTGCATTTTATAGGCATTTGAAAATGCTCCCAAACAGTTTCCACTCATTAATACAATTCTCTTTTTTAATGACCTGTGGGCCTCCAGAAAGCAAAGAGAACAGCATGATTGTTCTGGAAATGCATTTCTAGGCAAAGTACAGTGATATACTCACACAGTATTTTTGTAACACAGGAAGAGCTACAAGAGTAGCACAGGAAGACTGTTCTGACTTGCTTGTTGAGCTCTTCTCCCCCCATGTAAAATGTGAATGAATAAAACTATAACACTATCATTTTTTAAGGATTACTTCTGATTTGGATGACAAAAAAAGTTTGTAATTTTTATTATTAATTTAGGACTATAGTTCAAAGTTCAAGTTTATAAAAAAAGTGATGATGGAACGGTGATTGCTTTATTCCATCTGTGATTATCTGTGTGTAGCAAGTTCATTCTGAGTTTAGGCAGGAAATTTAGGCAGTGAAATCTCCACAGAGCTTTGCATTTTATAAGTAGATAAAAAAACCCAAACAAAAGCAAGTGCAGAGTAAGAGCCTCATGAAAGAAATCTGTTCGGAGGAGAGATCTCTGTTACCAAGTAAGGTGGTGAAAGGATGACATCAGTTGCAACACAAGTACTTACTGAGGAAATATTACAAATGACAGAACCTACTGAACAGGACCTTCTGCTTGGACTGCCAGTCAAGCTTGTCTAATGGTAGTAAAAATGGGAGAATGAAGGCCTGAATTTAAAGGAGGCTTCAGCAAAGCAGTTGCAGTAGTCAATTACTTTAGGTGAAACAGGTTCTGTAGGGTGATTAAGAACCAAGAGTGAATACTTGCAGGCTATATTGATGCTTTAGAGATGTATTTTCTTTTACACATCTTTCTCATCCAAAATCTTAGTCACAAAAGACATTTTCAAGATTTTTTCTTCATTTCTGGTTGGAATTAATCTCTAAATATTTATGTGAAAGACACATTTATATGTCAGATGAAGGGTAGTCTGAAGCCTGTTTACAGAAGATTCATTTTCATAGCAAGATAAACCTTGTCTCTGTTTTGTAGACAAAATTAACTGAAATTGTTTGCCTAGAAGATTCAGGTCTGGAAAAATCTCAAAGATTTTTCTTTATAATTAGTGTGCTGACTGTGGTGTATCTGTTATTGTATGAATAATTTATATAGATCTGGAATCCCACTCTATATTTTATTGTCTTTTGGGCAAAAGTAGTAATTTTACAAAATGACAAACCAGTCAGATAGTTAAAAAACTGGTTTACTTCCTGGCTTGAATAACTCTGAATGGTCTTTAAGTCCAAGTTATGGCCCTTGACTCCAATGTCTTGATGCAAAGTTTGCACTTCATCTGTGCAGCCTCACTGCCTTGAGATTTTGCCTGAAATTGTAACTGAAAGGTGCTGGAAACAAAACATGATACTGATTGCATGTGACAAGTAGGGTAGAAATGGGCTGTCACTCTGTGTGGCTTGAGGTCTGTGAGCCAGTAAGAATAAAAACAAACTACTCTTACCTTCAGCAGTACTGTGGAAACTACTGAATATCTAAAAGCAGTTATACTGAATTTATGCTTTTGGATTCCAAGATTTTCTTTTAACTTTTTTTTTCCCATAAAAGTTCTGCTATTGGGGCACAAAAAATTTTCACATTTCCAAATGGGAATAGTTAATATAAGAAAGTCCTTCAAAGCAGGGCAGTGTCTTGCACGCCTGCAAAACATTGTGCACGCAGAGGTTTCCCTGCTCATGCCAGCTCCTGGGTTAGTCCAGCCCTGGAGCTGCATGGCACTTACAAATGGGATAATTCAAAATTGCATCACCTGCTCATTGCACTCGCACTCACTGCTATTTGCAAACTGCATGTTTTGCATGTTATACAGCACAAAAACCTGGTGGTTGTGGAGGGAATGCAGGTCAGGTCACTGGCTGACCCACATGCATTTTCCACTCTGAAGGTGCAGAGAGGCACTGGGACCTTAAATGAAACCCTCAAACTCGGTGCGGTCCATCCCAGGATGGCAATGCAGCTGGCTGTGCTGGTTTATAGGGCACTGCTCCCACAAGTGCGTTCTTTTAACATAACTGCTCTTTTCTACTAAAACCACTAAATAAGTATCAAATGGCATCATTTCAATCTATGAAGGATAGTTAAGGGAGTGGATCCTCATTCATACAATTTTGATTTTTAGATCATTATATATAAAGCTCATGAATCTTTACCAAACTGCTTAATTCACTGAAACCCAGAACTGATTTTTTTTTCACCATGAAGCTTGTGCTGAACAGATCAATGTTTAAGCATGTCTGAAAGCAAGGGTCATAAATCACCTACTTTAGTACAAACTCTTGGGATTTCAGTAGCGGGTTTTTAAAGCCTGTAGGACTAATGTTACATAAGGGGTATATCAGTTATTATACTGTAAAGTATTTTTCTCTCCTAATATTCATGTGTGCAGCTAGGAGAGGTTTTACTTGTTCTATTATTTTGTTTGGCTCAAGACATTTACTGGCTTTTATTAAAATGAAAAATGGTGGAAAAATACATCAAATGTAATATTTTATAAGGTTTTGGGGTTTTTTTTGTTTTGTTTTTATGTAGTGCTATGTAAAGTCCTTTATAAAATTTAGCATTTACCTTGTGTTTGTTTAATTTGTATTCCATTCACTCCTAAATACCTTGCTTGGAGTCAAAGCTTTACTATATTAGATGTGATGGGAATGTGAAGGAAAAGGACAATGTGGTTTTACCATCTGCTACTTGGTCTTGTGAATATGACTGATATGGCTCACTTCATGCAGCATATACAGCTCCCGTCATATTAAAAGTAGTGTTTCCTATTAATTAACTACACACATGGAAGCCCTTCCCTAAAGTCTCAGGGCTACAAGTGCTGCTTGAATAGTTCTTGGAAAGAGACTGTTCTCTGTGTAAGGTTGTTTTGTGTGAGTTGGTGTCTGTAAGGAAGAGCTGCAAGTTAAAACATATTCTGGGAAGGAGCAAAAGAAAATGACAATTACATCTCTGTGAGTATGGACAAGCTTCATGTACAGCTGGTCGGTTTGTTTCTCTTAAAGAAGAGATTGTATAAGACAAATCTACGAGAGAATTCCCTACTCCATGGTGGCTGGCTTCCCTTGCATGGGCTCTCCAGGCAGCTCTACCATTGACTCAGTGAGTAAACTTCATTAGCTTGCAGTTGTGTTTCAAGGTGTTAATAATACATAACTTTGCTTTTTCTGGTGTGTAAATTGGGATGATGGTATCTTAATTTGATGTCAATGAGCAGATCTATCGGATTTTGCATAATTGCCAAAGATGCAAGTTGCTCATGCTCTGGAATTGGAGAAGAAAGGTTTCCTTGTTTTGAGATTCATCTTCTGTACTCACAAATTAGAGATTATATTTTGTTTCGTGCAAGACTTACAAGTCCTCAGCTGATGTAATTTTCTAGGATTTTCTTCTTTCATTTTTTAGGTTGTTATTTTATTTTATCCACACTCCTAATAAAATGAAGTTTTACTTTCTAATAGAACTCAAGTTACGTAGAAAATCTTTTAACAATATGGATATCAAAAGTTAATTATGCAAGTAATTCAAGTACACCACTGAGACCTTAGGAGAGTCAGACTCAATCAGTAACAACTGAAACCTCATAGTTCTTACTGTGTTTGGTTTTTATTTGGGAAAATAATTTTTGAATGAAAATGGCAATTATTTAATATTTAGTTTTAATTTCCATACAAACACAATGTACTCAACTAGGAACTTGCAGGCTGTGAATAAGCAAAATGAACTATGAACCTTACTAGTCTGAATACTCAGTAGCTTGCATATTCATGAGGCTTTATTATTGTCACTGATGGATAACATTGCCCATTTAATTCACTTCCTACCTCTCTCTCTGATTGTCAAGTCAAATCCTTTGTGATTTGCTCTGCGGGATATAGTGAGTGTTTTTCAGGTTTATTGAAAATCAGAGTAACTAACCTTTTATTTATTTGGCCCATTACAATGTCCTTCATATGGGCTTATTCATAGTAGTTATTTACCAGGTACATTTACATAAATTTGTCTTCTGAAGATTAAGCTTAATAATTGGGAAATATGTTTTCTGAGTAGTTTACTCAGTGTATAGTTTATAGTGTATAACCTATAATTTCAGGGACTACACTGATCATAGACACCTTAAATCCCTCGGAATAGAGAGTATCAATGTTTTTCTGAAGTCAGTATTAAGCATCACTGCTATCTAATGTAAACTCTGTATGCTCCCAATGCTGATTACAGGCACCACAAGCTCCAGTGGATTATAGGATTGAGGTTTGAAAATGGAGAGAGAGATTATTTGTAGCTGAATAGAGGGTAAAGTAGCCTGTCAGCAACCTTGTGTGTGTCATGATGGTAGTGGGAGGAGAGGAAATTTGGGAATGTTTGTCAGAGTGCAAGAAAGACTGCCTAATCCATAAGGCCAGGGAGCAATTCCACACCCAGCAGGGTAGGGGTGAGTTACTTTTTATTATTTTTGAGAGAAGGGTCCTAACAGTGGTACTAGCCCTTTACTTTTCTGGATACATTTTCTAATTATTGGCCCTGAAATAACCAGCTCCTCTGGATTGCCTGTAGGTTGGCACAATAAGAGAGACACAATTCCATCACTCCAGAGGATGGCTGAGATTGACTCATGCAAAGGTATGCACCACTCTGCCCAGCCTGGAAACATGCTGCAGAATTGTGTAATGCAGAATTTCTCCGTTGAAAAGTTACTCATGTATGAACTTCAGGTACCCCTGGAGGTACCTGAGGGTTTTGAGTATTTCAGTTTTTGCTTCTGTTGCCTAGATACCTTTTGGATGTAGATTCACACTGTTTCCTTTAAAGCCTCTTTATTTTATATGTATTTGTCTAAAGAAGACATGAATCAGTTGATAAGTCTCTGTGACTTCTATTACAAAATGGATTCACTGTCTGCACGAATAGATTTAGTGTAAAAATTTTGAAGAGATTTTACTGGTATTTCAAATTGATATTTGAGAAGAGCTATATGTTTATTTAGATCAAGAGACAAAGCAGAAGAATCACCAACTGGCACACCAAGCCCTGTTAATTTGCTGTACCAATCCCCCACCCCTTCCCCCCAAAATGTTGTTTCTGCAGTCCGTCAAGATGAGGAATGAAATTGAAACTTAACTGGAAATGAAAAAGATGCTCTTGGAGATGAAATCTGATGAAAATCCATCAGTGTGGAAGAGGGAGATTGTATTTCAGGGCAGTTCACCTGTCTGAGATAGAGGGACTCTGAAGCGGCAGACAGTGACAAAATGCTGGGTCTATTATTTGCATATTTATGTTACAGCTGAAGCTTGACAAACTTAAAATGTCCTCCCAAATTATATCCCATGACAGAAAACCTGAAATGGGAAATAGTGTGGTTTTGTGATTGGAGTATCATTTATAGTATGGCTGCTTCCAGAAATCTCTCTTTGGGTATCTTGCAATAGGTGGAATTTTGTTTCAAAGAGCAGTAATTAACTTTGATCAACTGTTGTTGTATATAGAACTTTAATCTGACATGTGTCTTTTTTTACGTAAAGATAAATTCTAGGAGTGAATGAAACGTTACTAATAGAGTCATATTCAGGATGATAGCAATACTGGTATTAAGATCACAGGTTAAATAATAATGTGGCAAGTAAAATTCGGGATGCAACAAAACTGGAGGTGTACGTTCTTGCCCTGTGTCCTACCAGCTATTCAGATCCTTTTGTTTCAGGATTTCACTCTTTCACTTTATTCAATAGGTCTCACCTGTGTCTCCCCTGCAGGTGCAAAGCACAACGAGGCACAGGTGAAAACAATCTGTTTTAAGAGACGTTAAGCTGCAGTGGGTGTGAACTGCTCAGTCCGGGGCCGTGGAGAGCTGTAAACGTGTTAGTGTGGACTTTGGCGGTGTTCGGGACAGTGGGTGGTTTTGTTCTCCACCACTGGGTTCCGGTGAACAGGGTAAGAATACCATGTCTGAAAGAACCTGCACATGCTGTACTTTTGATGTGACTTCCCTTAAGCTTTGCTAATGCTTCTTTTGTGTTCACTTTGCAAATGTTTGAATACTCAAATTTGGTAGCAAAATACCAAATTTCATCAGAAAGAATGACTGTAGTATTTGATGATTCAATAGATACATATCTGAGTAATTTCTTTTTTTAAATGTATGAATGTTATCAATATATAAACTTAAGTGTTTGTGTAATGAAGCCTCTTGACGACTGTATTGTTCTCTGCCCAGGAGCAACAGATCATGTTCAAAATAGTCACATTCAATTCCTTGAAAAATATTTTTTAATATTTTAAGTTGCAATGTAATCAGTAACTTGCTATCTGCCTATACAGAGTGTCTTAATTAGTTGAAAAAGTTTATTAATTACTTATTCTGCTCTAAAGTAGATGTGCTTTTATAGTATGAGGGATTTATATTAATTATAATGCAAACTGTGATGGTGTTTAAGCCACTCAGCTTTAAAACCTAATGTGATGGGACATGTAAGGTTACATCTTAAACATCAGACTCATTATTATTTTCATAGTCAGTAATTACACTGATCAAAATGGGTGTATTTCACTATAGATTTAGCATTTCTA
Organism: Rhagologus leucostigma; assembly: GCA_013397725.1. Taxonomy (NCBI): domain Eukaryota; kingdom Metazoa; phylum Chordata; class Aves; order Passeriformes; genus Rhagologus; species Rhagologus leucostigma. Next base: position 2,423,372 of record VZTD01001046.1, on the reverse strand, counting down.
TAGTGATTGTGACCTGAAAATTTAATCATGGCCTTTAAGTACAATATTACTGATTTTCTGTTTGTTTGAAAAAAAGTACTATTTGAAAAGGAAAATTAAGGTGTGTGTCCTGAGGCTCTTTTTCCTATTGAGGAGTGTTTGTGATATCCCTGGATATATTAAGTCTGTTTTATACAGAGTAACTTTCTCCTCTATGAGAAGTAGCTCTAGATTAGACACATTATCTTGTATCTACTACATGGATGCATTTAAAACTGTTCTTGGTTCAAACTTCACCTGGGTAGCTCCAAAGAGTGTTGCATTCAAATTACTGTATTTTCTTTCTTGTTTTATACCCATGCTTTCAGAGACTTGTCCTTTCAGAAAAAGAATCCCCTCTGTTGGGGGTCAAATTCTGCACTCAGGTGTTAGTTGAACAATATAACTGAGGGCACGTGTGAAACTTTCACCAAAGACTCAGTTTGATGTGATTTTCTGAGGATAGTTGCATATCAAGATAACAATAGAGTTACTGACACCTGTATGGTTTATAATAATTGTTCTTACTTTATTATTCTATTTACTTAATGTTAGCATGTCCTAGCTGTCAGACATTTGAAACACCATCTTTCCAACCAGATTTTGTCTATAAAAATGATCAAGTCGCAATGGTAATTATGTGTAATAAACAATGATCAGATACAAACCAATCTGGACATCAAATTTTAGTGGCAGGTATGCCATATGGCATCAGGGCTATAATTGTTTGGATGTGTGAGTTGATAGAGGAAATAGTTGTTCAAAATTCTACCAATATAACCTGAATGTTCTTTGGGTTTTATTTCAAAATATTTCAATATATTTCTTTTATGCAAGGACTCCAATATGCTTAAAGTGCTTTTAAAAAGTCTCCTTTTAAATAATTCAAATTATTTTACTGTAGCAGTGGCTGAAAAACAGTAAGTACTTTTCTTCTGGATATCACACATTTAAGAACATGCCAGCTGAAGTCTAATCATTTTACAATCTGTTCTGCCAATAAATAGGACATTGAGATTTAATAAAATCTAACTTACTGAATGTTTCTTCTTTTGCAAAGCATTTCAGACTTTTTTAGGATTTACTTGAAATATTTAGTAGTTGCTCAGATATAATTCTGTAATGTTAAACATGAGATGTTAAAATACATATATTTTCTGTAGCTGCAGCAACTTTATGCTTTTATTCAAGTTCTGTAAATGAAAGGGAGTGGTATTTATAGCTCTGTAATGAGTGTCATGGGAGACTGCAAGACTGGTTTATATCCACTTCATATATCAGAAAACGCACTGTCGTTTTATGACACAATATAAAATTGAAGGACATGAAGCCCTTTTTAATCTCATGATTGTGAAAAGTTTAGATCTTTCTTCATCAATCAAATGGGGAATAGATATACTCCTAATTATGCTACACATGCCAGTGGGACAGGGACACAGGTACCAAGTTTCATTAAGAAAACTGTGTGTAAAGTTTGCAATTGTGTGTAACTGCTATACCGAAGACCCAAACTGAGACATGGTATTTAAAGTTTAAAAAGCACTGGGCACATATGTGGTGGTTAAATCCTCTGTAATCCTGCCTGGGGAGGGTTACATACAGACCTCAGTGTTTCATAAAGCAAGAACAGTATTTTCTCAGCTGATCCACCTAAATACTTCACATACAGAAAATTGAAGAGGAATTTAGTGCAATTCTAGTCTTCAACATTAAACTAAGAACATGCCCATCATTTTGAAAGTACAGATTCAAGCTGGAAAATTGTCTCATCTCTTCTCCCTCTGGCACAAAAATGTTCCAAATCAGACATTTTTAATGCATTGCAGTGAGAAGTATTCAGTGGGTCAGTGTTCAAAGAGGAATGATGGTGATATGATCTCCTTGTCCAAGAGGCTTTATTATACAAAAAACCCTCAAAAAATTCTCATTATTTCATCTGAATATTTTCTTATCTAAACCCTGCTGCTATATCTCAGTTTCATTTCCTCAGATATTTCAGTCGTCTACCCTACTGTGTACTGCATCCTAAATGTTGATGATCTGTTATCTTTTTGGTGAGAGTCTGTAGAGCATTTATTGCTTTATTCCAGCTTTCTATGACTGTCAGTGTTAGTCTGTTGAGATGTTGAAAGCATTATATTGGAACATACACTGCAAACAAAATGTAGAATAAAATGAATATGTGTTTGTATGTGTTAGATACTGAAAATTGCTGTCGTTATTTTTGATGTACGTATGAAGAATTCAAAAAATTTTTATAATGCAGATGTAAAACTTGTTCCAATGGATGTTAATCTGGTGGATAAGACCCCAAACCAATAAATGAATTACTTGCTGCAGATATTTCACTGGCTTTCATATTTAAGTATGCATGCAAGGAAGGTAAAGTAAACGGAATGTACAGGGAGACTTGCTGTTAATTTCTTTCTTATTTTCAGTTTGTTTACTGTATAAACATGATGCTGTCCTGACATAGAGGGCATGCATTTTGTGGGAGTATCCTATTTATCTTACATGAAAGACTTGTTCCCCTTCTAGTTATAGTCAATTGTTAGAAATGCTTTCTTACTAGTGGTTGAATCTTGGTTATTTTAAAAGTGTTTGACCAAAAAGACATCTTCTGAAGCTGTGTGTGCTTCAGATTAATCTTTGTATTTCTCTCTGTCCCTTGGGTCAGTGTTCAGGCTTTTGAAATTTGACCTGTGGGAGACACACGAAGTACTGTTTAAGAAGTTTCTAAGAAAATAATCTGGGGAAAAACTCCTTTTCCATTTTAACTGAAATTTGCTAGCTACAAGTTTTCACAGACCAGAGAAATAAAAAAAATCCAGTGTTTTCATGGGAGTGGTTAACAGAAACAAAGATTGCACGTCTTTGAGCTTAAGGTAAATTTTTTTTTAATGTAGTTTTAAGTTTAAAAATGCTTTAGAAGGTTTTATTCTTAGGCAATCTCTTGTACAATCTGCCTTTCACAGACTTATGTGCTAAATGCAAATTGATCCCTATTGCAATGAGAGGATAGGAAGAGAAAAACTTTTTATTCTGCCAGCTCAGTGTAATGGCCAAGAGGAGTGGGCTCAGTAATTCTTCCTGGTGACATTCCAATTGTCTTCCTCTGTTGTGTATTCAGACACCAAGAAGCGGAAGGCTAAGCAAAGATCTTGGTAAACTATTCCTAATTAATTAAAAATACTTGAAGACTCCCTTTGAAAAGGGATGATTCAGTTCAACTTGATATCCACTGATTCAAGAAAAAGTGCAAATAATGGTTTGATTAGCAGGAACTTTTATGTGCAAACAGCCTTTTCCTCCCTGCCTTTTTATTACCAAAACGTAGGCATAGACAGCAGTTTTGAAAAAGCTCTATTTAATTTGAAATACAAACATAGTAAACATGTGGGCAACAGAGGAAACTGTTATTGATTTCCATGCCTATTGCACCACTGGTTTCTGACAAAAAGCTGATTAGAGAAATCCTCTGCTCAGGGAAATCTCCCGATGTTGTGCCTGGGGCAGGCTCAGGATGGCGTTCAGCTGTGTCAGCCTTTGTGCAGCACCCAGACACAGTTAATGGATGGTGCCTGGCTGGGACAGGCTCTGCATTAACGAAAAGTGCTGCAGCTGCTTGCAGTCACAGAGTTGCTCGTCTTTAAATTTTCCTATTGCTTGGGAAGTAATTGGCAACAGGAGCTGGTAGAACATTTTCTTCTGAAATAAAATCCCCATAAGCTACGGAAAGTCAGCCATTTCTTTTGCTGGATGAGAGTACTGGGCCAGTTACATTCGTGGACAACAGAAACTATAGGTCACAGCTCATAAGGGTTTCCCATAACAACTTTGCCCCAGAGTGTGTTGAATTCAGTCCTCAAGGCACGAAGTGACCAAGCCTGTTCTGAATCCTGCTTTACCTCCGAGTGAGCCTGCGATAAGGTTGGGGTTTGAGCTCCCAGGTTCCTGTTGGACACAGGGCTCAGCCTGGGTCTTGCGCCACCCTCCGCCCAGGGAGCAGCATGGGAAAAGCCCTGCCAGCTCTCGGGGCCTGCTGTGCTTCCCTGGCCCGCAAGTTGTCCCTACTGTCACATCACCCCAGGATCTCCTGATCCAGGAATATTGCACTTTAATGTTTTTAGGGCAAAATTTTCTCAGAATTTCTGGTTTCATGAATTGAAAATTGAGAGAGACTGATGCCAAATCAGAGTTAAATTGTGTTTTTATGAAAAATCTATCCAACCTTTGAAGTCAGGTTTACTGACCACAGGGAAGACTCAGCTCCTAGTATTTTGTAATTCAATTGGAATGCAGTTATACCATATTTGTAGTCTGCAGTACAGTAAAAAGAAATTCAAAAGGAAAACTGGTTTTTTGTCGTTGCATATATTCCTTACTAGATAGGTTTTAATTGACTGAGATGTCATCAGGTGAGCTACTTCAGTGATTTTTCTCTATCCTTATTTACTGGTGTTTAGATGATCTATAAATGCAGGCAAAGAGTAATGTCTAATCTCATAATGCATTAGATTATTGTACTTCATTTTTAGTCTAAAACTCAAAGATGTAGCAGGAAGAGAACTGGAAATTACTTATAAATTCACTGCCAAAGAGCATACTTGTTTATGGTTGTGTGGGTTTTTCTTTTTTTAATTGTAATGGTCTTGTTCAGAGATATAGTTGGAGTCCTGAAACTTATTATATAAGCTTCTGAATTTGAAACATTTTAGTGGCTTTAGTAGTTAAGATTGAGCTGCTTTTGGTAATTACAGATATGGCTGCTTGGTATGGTTTGTCAGCCCAAAGTGTTCATCAGGCTTAGTCTTGGGACTAAAATATGTCAAAATTATTTGAGACAGCTCAGTAGCAGAGTGGAAGGTCCAGCAATTGCCATTAAAATGTTATGGATGTGGTTGCAAATGACAGGGGGACAACCTTACACACAGAAATCCGGACAGCACAGGAAAACCTTTCCCAAAAGACTGTAATTATTTTGACAGAAGATATTATGTGCCAGATTTAAATAGCCAGCTCTTGAATTGTTGTAACTAATGTCGGAAGAGATTTTACAGTTCTTGGACAGTGGCACTTTTTGTGGTAGGGGCGACAAGTGGATGTGAGCCTCTGAGTCAGAATGCAGGATTATACATGAGAAACTTTCTGGTCCTTTGCTTTACACTTGCAGTTTGATCCAAAAGGTTTTCAGTATCTTGCTGGACATATTAATTGTTTTGTAAAGCTGTAGCAGAAATCACAAACTCTAGTGAGCCAAATTCTGCAGCTTTGCACATTTACATTTATTCCAGTATATGTACTCATTTATTTTATTTTTAGGATGTTGCAAAAGCCATTTTAGTTTTGCCTTAGCTTTTTTTTCCCTTTACTCTCTCCTTCTTTCAGGAAGGAGTTGAAAGAAGTCAAAAAGAAAACTGAATTTAAAAATTTTCTTTATTTCTTATTGGATAAGCTTTCTTTTGATTGAGATGTCATCAGGTGAGCTACTTCAGTGATTTTTCTCTATCCTTATTTGCTAGTATTTAGATGTCTAAGTGCTTACTAATATTTAAATGATCGTCTTAGGAGGAGATGGTAGAGAGATATTTTCTCTAAAAATAATACATGAAATACCTTTTCTTTAAAATACCACTACTAGGACTTCAAAATAAAACAGTTGTTTATCCTTCTCTGGAATTCTTCTAGAAACTAAGATGATGTATCTTCCCTTTGAAAAGCACAATTTTTTACTCTCTCTCAACTACGAATTCCCATGTGGCAATGTGTACTTGAATTATGCAATATTATGAAGGCAAAACAGTTTATTCTGAATTTGTGAAAATAAATAAAAACTCATAAAGTGTTTTCTTCCATTTCATCTTTTCCTGTTTCTGTCTCTTATGGGCAGTATTTGATTATTTGAGTTTTTAATTTTTTCTGCTTGTAATGACATCACGTTCTCTAAGAAAATTGGGTGGAACTGAGCCTGCCTGGAGAGGAGGTTATGAAGACTATAGTGGTAACGTGTGAGAAGGCTGAAATTGGGACCAGCCAACCTGGCCTTAGAGGGGTCTGAAGGACCTACCCTGACTCTGGGTAGACTTTTTGCAGCTCAGAAAATTTATAAAATGGAGAAAATCAATTCTAGAATGAAAGATGTGCCTACATGGACAGTAGGCTGGGAAGAATTGTGTATACTTAATTTTTATTGTGTTCTGTTATAGTTTTCCTTTTTTGCCTTTTCTGTTTAAGATGGCAACTCTTTTAGTTTAATTCCGATGAAATTTGGCTTTTTGGAGTTTAAAACCCTATCAGTGTTTGGAGCTTGTTACAGGTGAAAATCCCTGCGGGTGCCCTGCAAAGCCCTGAGCACCTCAGGGTCACTGTTTTTACTTCTGTGTTGCATCGGCTGAAGCAGCAGCTGTTGTGGCCCGGGGGCCAGAGAGTCCAGGTACAGAGGGGGCCCGCTGCTGGACAGGCTCCAAAGTGTCAGAATCTCCCTTCCCTCAGTGAGAAAGGCCCCCTCCACTGATCTTGTGACCCTATGGAGATTCACTGTCTCTGACTGGCCAGCAGCCAGACCCCTTGTATCCCTGAAGAGGATGTAATCCAGCCCCCACTCCGCCCCCTCCTTATCCCCGTTGTTCTTGTATTACCCTGCTTCCCTCCCGTACCCCATTATGAGTGTATACGGACGGGAAGTCTGGCCTTTCTCGTCTCGGGGCAGCATCGAGGTAAAGATAAACTTTGGTGCTCCCTGCGGGGGCCATCTCTTGCTCTCTACCTCTATTGTCGCCTGAGCTCGCTCTAGAATTATATTCCTAGCTTTAAGCCAACATTATTCAATTGGAGAATAAAAATTGCCATCTATATGACTGAGCAGCAAATCACAAGCGCAGAATGGTCTCTTCTCAAATGGCTCATAAACTGCAATTAGTTACCAGGAAATAATTCATAGTACTATTAAATAGTGATAAAATAGATAAATTCCAAGTTTTATCTTTTCATTTTAAAGTAATGGAAGTGGAAGAGATGAAGTTTTTCTAGAGAAGTATTCATAGTGCACTGCTAGCCTAATTCAGTGTTCTGAAGGCAGCTAAACTTCTGGCTGATATGTTCAAGAGGAAAGTTTTAATATGACAGAATGAATGCTCACTAGAGGCTATGTTGACATGTAATGTCAATTTTTGCTATAATTTAAAAAGCTCTGGATTTTTGAACTATAATTTCCACCCCCCTGCAGTGTTTCAAGTAATGAAAAATAGTGTTTTTAGGAAAACCAATCTCCCACCTGCAGAGCAGGACAGATTTTGAGTAGTAGTTAAATAGCTGTAATCTGCAAATCAGCATTAATCTTTAGCAGTATTGCTAAGGCTGCTGTCAGACTAAAATTTTGTTAATTGACATGTTACTTGTATTACAGAGAATTTTTTTCTTCTAGAGAAGTGGTTATTGCTCACAGAAATATCTGGATTATTTGGGATTCTGTTCTCATTACTTCTAGGAGTGACAAGAGCAGTAGATGCCTATTTATGCCAAATCAGCAAACTTTTAAGTGTTTCCCTGAGCAGGAGAATTAATGCAGTGTTTTAAAATTATCTGTAAGTTATGTTGATTTCTTTTCCACAAACATTATGGGAAGCTTCTACTACATTATCAGCACAACTTGTTTTGTGTAGTAAGTAAAAAGAACATCTTATATTTCACATCATGATTAGTGGAATTAGAGCTCCGAATTGACTAGATCCATCTCATTTCTGTTAATCTCTAGCTGGTGTATTTGAAGCTGCATAAAGAGAAGGCATAGAGTTGTTCTGAATCTAAAATAATGCATAAATAATTAATCTCCTAGAATTCCCTGTCTGGAAAGAAGTAAAATATAAACTTCATTATTTATTACAGCATGTTTTGGTTACAGTCTGCAAGTAATAGCTATAGAAAAAGATTACAGAGGAAAATAGATGTTTTAAATGACAGTAAGTTATGAAATGGTTATATAAGCACAGTACTTGGAACATTTCCAAAATTGCAAATATTTTGCTGTGAAGCGTGCGTTCTTACTTTTACAATTCATCAGTTTTAGAGAAGAATGATTTTATCCTAGAGTCTCGACAGAATTTTCTAATTCTTTCTCTGAAGAAAGATTGAGTTTATAGAAATTTGGTTGAGTATATTATGTTCTGATATTCTGGATATACTCTTTCTGAAGACTATGAGCCATAGTGGTCTCTGCCCTAGAGGAGAGAGCACTGTGTGTGGGGTTAATCAAGGAAGATGCTCTAAATACTGTTTTCTGAGTGGCTTTAATAACCACTTGTTTGAATTCACTTATACTATTAGCATATTTTTGAATAGTAATGTTAAGTATATTACAAATTACATAATAAGATTATAAATGTTGTCTATTAGACTACAAATAATTATATTTTATATTCAATTGCAATTATTATTTACAGTTACATATTAATATGTGCAAAAATGGACATGATAGTAAGATAATACCAGCATAAAAGTTGCTGTTGCGAGCTGGGCTCTTTGGAAGTATTTTCATGCTGAGGAACCAGATGGGTGGGCAGCAGAGTAGAATATACTTCTTCGTCTAAAATAACATGAGTAGGAGACTATTTCTTGTTAGTTTAATTAGTGAGGTGAGTGAGATTTTTCTGTAGAGGGTAACTGGCCTTTGCATGATTTCATATTCTTATACAATTATTCTGAGTTTAAGAGCAATGTAATCGTTCTTGCCTAAGAACTTTAGAGATTTAATGTTGAAATGAATATTTTTGCAGATACAGTGAGACTTGCTGGAATTCAGTTTTTGCAAAAACTCAAGATCAGTGTTTTAGGTTAGCAGACCCACTGGGTATTTCCTGCAAATTGACTTTGTAATTCTCATGTGGTATTCAATAAAAGTCAACAAACACCCCAACTCCTTCCTTCAAAACAAAACCCAATTCCTATCTCCCCCCCCCATTCAATACCCGAAGCTGGTGTGGTACTACTTATAAGTTTGGTTGGCATTTATTCAGTGAATGCAAATTTGGAGAAAATGTGTGGGGTGATAATGTTTGCTTTTTTTTTCTTTGCATTTGTATAGGGTCATTTTTTTTTCTTCTTTCAGACCAAAATTTTATTTTGTGTTTACTTTGTATCTTACTCTTAGAAAGATTTTTAGCATTATGTGTGTTTAAATAAGGGTATTTGCGCAAAAAAGATTATTTTCAGGACAGACCAAAAAAAGCAAAATAAAGCTAAAATGAAAATGTCTTTAAGGAAACAGTCTTTGAGATAGAGGGTAAGTCCCAGTGAGATCTTGGAAATGCTACTTGATACTGAGAGAACCCGATCAGAGTTAATGCATAGTAGAAAGTTAACTCTTCCCTTGAGGCAACCTATGGAATTGGGAATTTCAGAGCAATGCGGTGCATCTGTAAGAACAGTACGTGTTTTTAAGGGTGCTGCTACAAGAGCGGTTGCTGTGTTCCCCTGGGAAATCATTAATTGCCTGATGAGTCTGACAGAGGTTTTCCACACATGTTGTGTTTCTGCTGTGTTTCCAAAATGCACCCATGAGAATTAAGGGCTGTTCATCTGTTGCCAATGAGCCTCAGGTTTACCTTCAGGAAGTGCATGCATAAGGGTGGATGGAAACCCTACAGTTCAGAAAGAAAAACAACGCCCTTTATAATGATCTACTTTAAATTGTTCAGGTGTTATAGAAACACTCCTAAAGTATGGCTAAGATGATTCCATAAAGGTCATCTAGTGGGATTTCAATAAAAATTATTTCTTAGGAGAATTTTCTCCAGTCCTTCAGTGTGAAAAAGAATTTGTACATCCAGGATCTGGAACACTTCCTGTTCTTTCACAGCACCGCTCACACTGGACGATGGTTCTGCGGAGTGAGTGGGAACCCACATGTTACTGCAGAATACTATGCAGAACGTTTGGTGGTGGTTTCAGACCACCTTAATTTTCTTCGTGATCAGCTGCTACATTGTTAACATTATTTGACCTGCTGTTCACTATTGCCTTAGCTGTGGTGTGGAAGTGTTCCATGCAGATGGCTTACAGTGAATTCTGAATCTTTTTTTTTTTTGTTGTTATTTCTGGATTTTTTTAAACTAGAAATAATATGAATATTTGTGTTTCTTGGCATGTCAAAACTTTGTGTCAGACCAAACCCAAAATATAAAATAAAAAGAGATATTTGAATGGACATTTTAATCCTTTGATTCCTAAGGCAAACTGCTCAGGGTGAAAGCATCAGAAATGAGAAAGTCATTTTAAATGAAAATGTTCTGTTTCTGCAAACACTAGGAGTTATTTTTTTTATAGCTCTTGAAAGTTAAGAACCCTTGTGAAGTGGCTTACTTTGGGAATTTGATTGAAATCAAACCTGCAGGGAAAACCTAAGGGTCATAAGCTGACAAAAAGTAAGTGAAACCAACTCCTGAACATCCAGATGCAGAACAGAATGCATTTTTCTTCCTTGTAACAAGGTGACAAGTTACAATTCTTCCCCATGGGTGGTGATAAGAGCTGAAAATTAACTTAGACCTGAGTGCAGGTCAGTAAATTCTGGCAATGCAAGTTGTATTTTGAATGTAGTCTATAAATTTTCTTGCTCTATTGCCTGAACAATGCTAGGCCTTTGATTGTTAAAGGGTTATTTTCTGGTGAAAAAAATTAAATTACAGGAAATTACTTACTTATATTGACTAAGTTACAGGTGCCTGAATGGTCCATTGCATTTTAAAACTTATTTTAGAGTTTCTAGGTGCCAAGAAAAAATTGTTTTTAAAAGCTATGCTTTCTAATTCTAGAATATTATATATAGACTATAATCTTGCAAGTTACTTCACAAGATGAGTTTTGATAGTATACATATATATTCTTTGTATAAATCTTTCTATTTTATCTAAGGGTTGTTTTGTTTTCAGTGATTTCTGCTTGTCTTCACATACTGAGCTTGTATAATTTCAGTGTGTTATCTTTCTCTGCTCTTGTTTCCAGACTTTTTAAAAAAAGCAACCTCCCCAGTTGATGTTGCTAATTAGAAATGCTGATTTTCATGTGACAAGGGAGAAACTATAAATCAGGACAAGAAGACAGACTTGCTGTAGGAGATGATGTTGGCAGGTCGATCACCAAACCTGCTCTGGTTTGGGGTGTCCCCTAAAACAGGGATGTGTTCAGTAGAACTGGGATGTGCCCTGAAAGGAGGAAAACAATTTTGGGGAGGAGCTCAGGGAGGTGGCAGAGGGGAAGAGGCAGCTTCCCAGTGTGTACCTCATGGGCTCTTCGAAGCCAGAGACTTCTTCACTCTTATTTTCCATGTAGGAGAGGAGAGTTCTGGGAGATAGAGGCAATGGGATTGTGATCGGAGTCATCCTGTGCTGGGTTAATCTGGTGGGACTGAGCACCTTGTCCTCGGAGAGAGAGAGGGTGGCACAAAACAAAATTAATCCCATAGCCACCAAAAGTTTTATGTTTCTGTACAAATCAAACCTATTGAGGGAACTGTTTGAGATTCGGTAGTTTACTGATGGAATGATTTATTTAGAGAGCTACATTTTCCAGCTTTTATCCTAGCTTGTGACATAAAATACCATAAGCTCTTGTGAACTGGGGGATAGCAGGAACAGAACTCTCACCAGACTCATCAGAGTAACTTTTTTAGTCTGAGTTTTGATCTAGAAATAAATTTGGTGAAGATAGTAATAAATCTTCAGTTCATTTTAATGTCTAAACATTGCACTTAATATGGCACAAACATTTAAACAAAGATGAGATGTAACTTTTTAAGCTGAAACAGCAACTGTAAAAATGTAACTGCCAGCTTAATTTCAGATAGTGTGCTAATTTATTAATTTCAGTGGAAAACTAAAGCTGCCACTTCTCAGTCTAATGGCTATGTTTATCAGTAAACATTATATATTAATAAAATAAATTGGATATATCACCACTTTCCAACTTTCCCTGAAAGAAGTATAACTTAGATTCTATCCTCTCAACTTGACTCATCTGAATTCTTTCTGCGAGGGTCTTAATTGGATTTCTTTGTTACAGTTTGTGCTGGGTCCATGGCAGCTTTGTGCTGCATCCTAGCTGTAGTTTCCATTAGCCAAGGGAAGAAGTGAAAGGGTACTGAAAGAATGAAGGTTATGATCTGTTGGTACGGAATCAGGCTTATGTGCTTGTGATAAGAATTATCACTCAATAGCTTTTAACTGATCTTTAATTTTTAAAAAGTTACTTTTTTCCCTGGAAATCTGTAGCGGCTTCTGGGATTGAAAACTGTTAATTATCTTCTACTCCTGCTGCTTCTAAGATGGTCCCCCTTATTGACATCACTCTGATTTGTAACTGGAATAGTAATTCCTCTGTTAGGCTGCAGTTGCATTGGCTGTGCTGTTTGGTTAGTGGTAGTGCAAGAGTGTTGGGATGGGAGAATCATCCAAGAAAAACAACTAAACCCCAGAACAACAATGATGGGAACTTTAGCTGCTCTTATTTGGTTGCTTTTTTGATTTTGTAAGTGGCAACTCCAAAAAATCCGTTTGCATTCAGCTCTGACTGTATTAGAAGTCCTGCCCTGGCTGTGTTGGTGCGGTCGGGCAGACACCCTCGAGTCTCTGCAGAGTGCATCTGCGAGGCACACGATTCAAACCAGTAGAGAGGCTGCCAAGAATCTGGCAAGATACAGATGTGTTATCTGAATGAGAGGTTGTAATGTGATGTTATTCTTAAAGGAGTTTGTGCTTCTCAAATTAGGGGGACGTAGGGGGGCCTCCGCAAGCCTACTGTGCTGAAGGATGAAGAATGTGCTGTATGAATTCTTGCTTTCATTCAGGGCAGCCTACTTTCTCAAAAAATTGATTACTTCTGCAAGGCCAAGATACTCAACAATTGAATCCACACTTAAACTGTGGATGTGTTTGGGTTCTGGAGTAGTTAGAGCTCAGTGCTGACTTCATCTGGTACATAAAGTTATAACTAGTCAGATCGATGCATTTTCACTTTTCAGACATATAACGTGCTGCTTAAATTGATGTTGTATTTTCACTTGTCAGAAATCTTTTGCTTCAGCTATCTTGATTTTGCTGTGACAAATCACTCTTAGGAGTAGAAATTATGAACTTGTCTGGTAGGTCTCAAATAAATGAGCATTAAGGATAAATATTTTGTATTCCTAAATAAAAGAAGATAGGTGTTTATATTTTAGTCACGTTGCTTTACATCCATTATATTATGCTGCTGTAGTTTTCTTATAATTATACATTATGCCAGTTCAATGTGTTTTCTATTTTTGTGTGTAGGCTTAGTCTGTCAGCAAAACTATAAGAGAATGAATGATACCTTTGAACATAACTGTGCTTGGTTTTGTTTCTGTCATCTTCTAGCTTCCTTTCCTCAAACTTTGGACTGCTTAAAGTCGTGCTCTGTAGAGGCAGAATTACATTTTAGTGTCCAGTTTTAGAAGTGAGCTATATTTTTATTGCTCTAAGCTAACAGAGAAGCACGATTTCCCTAGAGGCTGATTCCAAACAACTTTGTAAGAAAAGAGACAGAAATATTTCAGGAAACAGATTATCCCTGACAAATATATACAGCTGTCTAATAGAGCAACCTCCTCAGACCCATCCATGTCACAGGATTTTTTTGGTCTCTCTAATCTTCTTACTTTTACAGAATCCAGTTTTGTATTCCATTAGTATGCATGTGTATGTTTTAATAGTCTATAAAAATGCTGCATGACCTACTTACTGAGAACCTGGTTTTACATCCCATTAGTGGGCATGTATTTTCACAGTAACAGACTTTTAAAAACACTGTGTGACCCATTTATTCTGCTTCGTTGGTAACTCCTGATGTAGTGTGTATATACATTTCCTTTCCTATTGTTTAGGAAAATACGAGAAAACCTTCCAGTGCTGAACAAGAGTTCTGTGCTGTTTGAACTGCTTTGACACTAATATGATGTTTGAAAGCATTTGCAATGTAAGAAAATGGAATGTAGATAAAGCAACCTGTACTTAGAGAAGGATTAATATTGCAATGTATCCTGACCTATTTTTAAAGGAATCCTCATTTTACTGATTTATGATTCCCTGCTGAACTCACTCATGCTTTACTTGATTTGGTTTTCTCTGAGATTTAATTGAGATGTTGAACAAAAAGGAATTCCTATAAATGAAGAAAGTGTCCTTTTTTTTTAATACTAAATGTAATTCCTAAATATTGTGAAGGACCACATTTTTTTTGTTTGTAACCTGCCATCTGCCTGTCATTTGCAATGCTTTATTTTCCATGACACCCTTGATTTTTATAGACCTCTATCAAAATTCTTCCTTAATCTTGACTGAGGAGCCTTGGAGTCTAATACGAAACTATTTAATATCTTCGTTCATTTTTGTCAGCCTGCTCTGTACTTTCTATTGTTCTATACTGTTCTTTTTGAGGGCAGGGAGGCCCAAAGTTGATGGTGTTTAAGATGAGTCTGCCATGAAGTGCATAATGGTATTTTGGTTTTTGTTTCTTTCTTAACGCTGCCTAAGATTCAATTTACTCTTTTTTGGCTGCCAATGCATAGTAATCTGATGGCTTCATGAAATTAACTGTTAAAGCCCCGGATCTGAAATCCATCTGAGAGTTTATCACATATATAAGTGACTACTTTCCTGTTTGTATGATGGAATGTTATTTGATTGTAGCCTGATCTGCCATGGCAAGTACTTTGTCAGATCTCTTGTTTTTTTGCACCATACATTTTCAAGGAGGTAGTGTCTTGTGGTACAGTGCCATCCTTGGAGGGTCCCCGGGCTGCCATGGATTTAGATGCTCTCTGCAGAGGTCCATCTGCTTTCAGACATGCCCTGGAGTGTTTTACATCCTGAATCAGAAGCATATGGCAGTGCTTTTATAATATCCCTCTCTTTGTGTGCCTGTACTGGTGAGGAGATTGTGCACTGGATGAGGTAGGGGACTTGAATACTTAAGGGTAACCCTTGGAGTTCTCAGCTGTTTGTGGGATATGGTTATCCAAGCAGAGCTGAGCTCCTTACACCCATAGAGTGTCTGGTCCTGAACGATTTACTCGTTGTCCTTCCCTACATGCACCCAATAGTAACCAGTTTACAGCCCCAGTCCTACTGGGGTGACTCCCAGAATTCAAACACAGAAATAGATTCTAGTGCCAAGAATAAATGCATATAGCACGGGAAAGGAAGACAGAACGGTCTAGTTCAAAGGATTTATAAAACCATGTGAACACTAGCAAGAGAGGGGACTGTAGTCCCCTGGGAGTATTAAGGTGTCATCGGTGTGAAGTTAATCCGTGGAACTAATTGTATTTAATTTGGGGATTTTACATTGTAGTTCTGAGGCTGAAGTAATTGCACGGCAGAATTGCACAAAAGCCTATGAACAGGTTGCTTTATTGTACCTCATCCACATTTAAGACTTCCCCTCCTGTTATAGTAAGAGGGCTTATTTACTTTAAACATCGTACCTAGGTTCCTTAATTGCAGTGTTGGAATTTTTAATGTAGCAGGAAAAGTTGTTCTATCGGCAGAGTGGCATTATAAGATGAATATTGTAGCTAACTCCTGATGCATTGTTAATACATTTGATCTGCAGTTAATCACCTCACACTAGGAGGGAATAGTACCACAATAAATAGTTTTTCTACCAACGTTATGTGACCTACAAAGCTAATGTTTAGAAGATGGCCATTTTGTCTTGACTTTCCCATTTGGGAACTCAAAGTGTATAGAACTCAATAATTGGTTTAATTTTGGAAGTTTTAAATTAAAGTCTTGATGAAGTTCATTTACTGTGCATCAATAAAAAGAATGGGAAAATGCTTAGCAGCTGCTGTTTTCTGAAGTCCTCTTTTAGTCTGGCAAAACATAGTGCAGCTTCCCTCTTGTTACCTATAAATCATTCAAAGTACTGAACATTATGTGACACAAACAAATGGATGTGTGACCTGGAAAGAGACAAGATCAGTTTTCAGTTTGAAAAGACACATTAGGTGAGGTAATTGATCCATTTGACATGTAGCAACATGAGACATACATTTGGTTCCCCTAAACAATTAGGTATATGTGATGTTACTAGTTCTAGCTTCCGAGTGCTTGCAAATGCTTCTGCACTGAGTTCAGTCTTGGGAGACAGCTGCTGTTTTATACAGGCGGAATAAATTAAAGATGGGAGTAGGCTCTTTACTTGTCACATAGAAACGTGACTGCTCAGGGTCCGGTATTTGATTATTCTACAGTAATACAAACACGTGTATAAGGTAAAATGTCAGTTGGGATGGTTTTGCTTTTAGCCTTTATTACCTGTATTTAAGCTCCATCACTTCAGCTGGAGAACTTGGAGTACCTCTAATCTTGAGTTGTCTATTGCTTTCAGTTGCTAATAAATTTTAATATTACGTTTATTACATTTATCTTTTATTTTCAGAACTGATTCCCTCTCTGATGTGAAGCTTTACTAAATGACATATCATTTTCCATAATATTAGCTGCTGACTAATTATAGTTTATGATGTCTAGGACTAAAAAGTCAAATTCTGTTGCAGAAAATGTGATTACAGAATGTTTTAAAGCCATGGAGGCTCTATAAAACATATAGTCATCAACACTGCTTATTGGAAAAATGACCTGTTTAGCTTTAAGAATCACTGTGTATATGTTTCAGCAGAATAGTTGATCAAGGTTTTGGTATTTCACTTGGTTCATGAATATTTGTGAATTTTTATTAGCTACTTTTAATGATCCATATTGTACATTACATAAGTCTGTTTATTGTTACCAAAAATTAGTTACTGCTTTCATAATATAAATCAAGGAATAACATCCTATTTTAAAATAAAAGTTGATTTTTAAAGGTTTCTAAGACAAATATTTTTATAAAGGACAAAGTGAAAGCTTAACTCTTGCCATTTATGTTGGTGATCAAAGCAGTGAGTGTCTGTCTCCTGGGATTATGTCTTTCAAATGAGAAATAATAAAAATTAATTTGCATTACACTGACATAATTTGCAATTGTAGGAAAAACCTGTTACACTAGTTGATTAAAAGAGATTATTGTAGAGAGAGTGCCTGGCAGAGGAGACAACTCTGAAACAAATGATACTGAAAGGAGGCTTATAAATGAGTCAACTTTATTTGAGGCTAGAGTTAAAGGACAAAACAATGGCATACTTATCCAGCTGTTCATATTGCTTTCTATGTTATAGGTTATTCAATATGTAATAAGAAATAACAAGTCTTTCCATGTTCTCTGCCCTTTTCTGCACCTCCCCCTCACACTGGTACTTTTTTCAGTTTGCAATATGGATCTTTCCGAAACTGTACTACTAACAGTGATAGTTATTAATCTCATTTAACGAAACCCCTTGGTATTATAGCAGTTGTCAGAGTGGTAGGGTCACTGCAGTTATTTGTTTAATGTTTATTTTATTCCTAATCTTGACTGAGGGTGATTCCGTATCACTGCAGCATAAATAAAGTAAAATTGCGTGATAGCAGACTGCCATTTCATCTCATGAAAAGCTGGGCAATTTTGGAGAACTTCAAGCACCTCAATACATGAACCGAAAATTAACTGCCACGACTCAATTGCACTAAAAGTTGCAGAGTGTTTTTTGACAGGGATTTATGTTTCATTCCTTAAAACAAAGCAATGAGATTTTAAAAAACGTGTATGAAATAATTGAAATAAATATTCCACTTTATTTACTATAGCGGGTCTTGGAGGACCTCTGGCTAGCCAAGGGGTTTTAAGAAGAGGGAAGGGCAATCTGAAGTTTTATTAATTATGCAAGTTCTGCAGGAGGCAAATATTAAAAGTGCAGAGAGTGGGAAGCCTAGATTTTTGGAATAAAAATTCAAAGGGCATGCCTGTGATAGGGTTTTAATTTAGATGGGTTATACTTTTGAAATTAATCTCCTGCATCTCAGTGCGTCTTAATGCATCTCAAACTACAATTCTTTGCTGTACATCATGAAATGGAACATGGAACTTTCATAATTTTGGATGATGGTTCATGGGACTAAATTACTGTTGTGGCTTTACCCCAGCTGGCAACTAAGTCTCAGACACTGATCACTCAGTCCCCCACCAGTGGGACTGGGAGAGAGAACTGAAGAGTAAGAATTAGAAAACTCATGGGTTGAGATAATTTAGTGGGAAGTGGAAAAGCTGTGCATACAAGGAAAGCAAAACAGGGAATTAATTCACTGCTTCTCAGGGGTGGGCAGGTGTTCAGCCCTCCCCAGGAGGGCAGGGCCCTGTCACACGCAGTGGTGACTTGGGAAGACAAATGGCATTGCTCCAAATGTCCACCCCTTCCTTCCTTCTTCCCCCCCCCCCCCCCCCCCCCCCCTACTCTCGTGCGCACGACAGACCANTTCCCCCGCTTTATATACTGGGCATGATGTCACATGGTCTGGAACATCCCTGTGGTCAGGTGGGGTCACCTGTCCTGGCTGTGTCTGCTCACAACCTCCTGTGCACCCTCAGCCCTCACCAGCGCGGCCCTGTGAAAAGCAGGAAAGGCCTTGGCTCCGTGTGAGCCCTGCTGAGCAGTAACAAAAACATGTCTGTACTATCACCAGTGTGTTCAGCACAAATCCAAAGCACAGCCCCATACCAGCCACTGGGAAGAAAGTTAACTATACTCCAGTCAAAACCAGCAAAACTACAAAGTAAAATCCTAGGAAGAGTGTATTTTGTGGATGTTGGGACCTTAGTGGCTTCGGGTTTACTCTACAAATCTGCTGCTATCAGTCCTCGCTGCATGGTCATGCAGGCACAACGGAGGTCGGGGGCTGAGGTTTCATCAAATCTGGTATCAAACTGAAATCATGATGTGTCATGAGCACTGTTGCCATTCAGAGATGCTCGTCCACAGAAAAACTTGTATTAATGAAGAACGTTATTATGATAACATACTTCACAGGAGTCAGAGTAGATACCTATTAGCTGTTGTCAGATTTTATGAGGAAGGAAAAGGGTGTTTGACAATTGTGTGAGGAAGAACAAGTACCTTTAGGCTCCTTTGTGCTTTTCATGTAGCATATATATATCATGTGTGGCTCTCAGCAGAACCATTGGAAGCCACCTGAGATGCTATAATTTTTTTTCTTGTATGGTAGTCAACAAAGTTTTGCTCAATATATGTGATCCCTAATGTCATCCAGTGTGGTTCAGAGATGATAGGATTCACTTTTCTCTGCTCTTTGAGTAGAGTTGGACCCTTGGTATAAACATCTGTAAATATTTAAAATCTGACATTCATCCTTGGTGCAGTCAAGGACAGAGGATAGGGATTAGACTAAATACTGAATAATGCAGCCTGGTAAAGGTAAAAGCTGGCCAAGAGACACTACAGCAAGTAACGATTCCCTTCTAGAGGAGGGTGAAGCATAAAAGCTGCTACTATGGCAGCAGGTTCTGTTCTGTGATAAAGGTGGTAGGGTTCTCTTCTCTTAAAGGAGACGAAATTAAGAGGACCACAGAATTTGTGCTATTGATTTGTATCATATACTTGTGTCATTAACCTGAGTAACATTGTTTTAATTTTAAATTAAATTTTGAACCTGTCTATATTACAACTCTTCACTTAACTAAGCGTAGTGAATCTTAGTTCAAAGTTACAGCATCTTATATTTGTAGTTAGGAAGCAAAATAGATATTTTTTTCCTTAAAACAAAGATACTGCATAATCTGAAGATTGCTGAGGTGCCTAGAATGAATGCTAATTACAGTTTCTTGAATTACAATTTCAGACTAGTAAGTGTTAGTATTTGTATGAATACTCTACTTTCTTTTATGAAGAAATAAATTAATAATTACAGGTTTTTTTCTGGAAAGAATCATTACTGTTAATATAATTTGAGCCACATTCATTTTTGTTAATTTTTTTCTCCATTATGATTAGTGAGAGAACTTCTTCATACTTTTTCCTAGTAGTATCTTGGGTATGGCTGGGAATACGACATAGAAAAAATATTACACTAAAATATACAACTGATGGAACTCAAGTATTTAGTTCTGTTGTGTAGCTGAGATAAACTAATTTACCATTTTGATTCATCTCATGTGGGATCACATGATCTCTTCATTTAAAGAAGTAATTCTTTGTTTATGTAACTTCTTGAGAATGTCCGACTTTTTGGCCAGTACTGCTGACATTCCTACATTTGAGAGCAATCAGATTAGAGAATTGCTGGGAATATACCCCTAATTCATCTGGTATCGGTTTAGATTAAGCCACTGTACCCAGTAGTTACTAAAACTCATCTCTTGCAAATCAGGAATGAGGGCATTTCAGAAATTAGAACTTCTTTAATGTGAAGTGGTTCAAGTGTAGATTTTAGCATGGTTTTGCAAATAGGAACTGTCACTTCTACCACCAACAGTGATAGCCTTTTGGTATCTTATTTCACTGTTTACTGAAAATACAGAGATGTGTAAAATATCTTTATTATATCGTCTACAATCTCCTCCATCTGTGAGTGCCCTGCCACAGTCTTGTTCTCCATCTGTCCCTGATTCTATCATATGGTTGGTTCAGTAAAACCTATGGTTGTTTTCTTTGGAAGAGTCTCAAACAGAAATGGAGTGAGCACAACTGAGTGAAATATTTAAGCATGTTGCTGTTATTTTAATGTTCCAAATTTTAGCTCTAGTGATTTAGATTTTAATAGTTCTAAGTCAAATCCTGAATATCGAATGAGTTTGGATTTTTTTTTTTCAGGGCTCTTAAAACTTTTCTTGTTTAATAATCTGTAAAAAGACAATAGATCATGCTTTATATGCTTGAATGCTTCGAATCCAAACCAGCTGGGAATACTAGTTAATAATTTTAACAATAGTGGGGGTCATGTGTTGTGTAGCAAAGTATGACAAATAACAGATTTAATCATTATGTTTTACTTTAACCTGGTATTTCTGTAGATATGGGATTTTTATCCGTGAAGGGAACTCTAATGTAGATGTGTCTAGAAAAACTGCAAATCTAGGGGTTGCTTATTCATGAGGAATTCTGCACATGATTCTAGACTATCTCCTCATTTGACCTTGTTATTTGTGTGTGTATTTCCACTGAAATACGGGATCATTGGGAACTGAAGGCTCGTATAACACTCAAGTTAATAACAATTGTTTATAGAAGTGAACATGAAAATGAATGAATTTAGAAAATCACATTCTGGATTCTGTTGGCTCTGTAGCATTACTGTTTTTAGCGCACAGTTCTAATTGTCAGTGGAGTGTCTGGGAAGATAATTTTCCCCACCTCTTTCTTGAAAATGTTTTTAAAGCTGTATAGGTTAGCATGCTGTTACACCTTTCAGTGCTGTCCTCTTTCTCTGCTAGTTCCATAATACTGCAGGATGTCAAACATTTTTTAACACGTGTAGAAAGTTAAAAACATGAATATATTCATTGATCACATTTCAGGGACCAATTTAGTCTACAGATTATTTTACGGTACTGAAGCGAATTACTTTTAAAATCTGAAATCCAATTAAGAAAGTTGTAGAGAGATAGAAATGTCTTGGATTTTCCCTTCTGGACTTGATCTAGAGTTACTTGACTCGAATTGGCATATAGTGAAGAAATAGTTTTATGCATTTTAAAGTTTTTAATAGATACCATTATAATGTGCTATTTGATATAATCAGATTAGCAAAATCCAATAGGTTTGTTCTTCCTCTGTGGTCACTTCTTTGCCCTGTGCCCTGTCCTTGTTAACATAGCTCAGTGGATCACTGTCATCTTCAATGGATGCTTGCCAAGGTTTCAGCTCAGCTACTGGCTGGTAATCTTGGCTATAAATATACCCTCCCTCTTCAGACAAGCTTGTAATAAATGAGGGAAATTATTACTTCACACAAATCTGAAATTTTAGGATGGATGTTGTGTGTTAGGTATCTAGAAACATAAAATCCCACTTTGAAAAAACACATCTGAAGAGCTGCTGCATGCAAACCTTGTAAACGTGCCCTTACTCTGCAAGTGGTTGGTGAGTAACTGCTGGTACTTCTGTGATATGGTGAATGTTTAGACAGGTTGAGTGTCGTGTGTGTTGTGTTTGCAGCGAGTCTAGCACAACAAAGCCTCTGACTTGACCTGTAGGTGCTGTCTCTGTAAGTGCTGAGGAACAGGGGTGTGTAGGTGTCAACAGATGGTGGTTACAGGCAGTCTTCAAGGAGGATTTTTCCTTAGCCCATGAGCATGTGTTCAGTCTTGGGAAGACGTGCTGTGCTGCTGTAGGAGTTGGTTATGCAAGTCTCACTGTAGTGAGGCACTGTAGGAGAGAGACTATGAGAGCAGCAGGAGAATTTGCTCTCTACCCAGGGTTCTGATTAAATTCAATTCTTGAGGCAGAGCTGCCCTTTGAGCACTGCCCACTGCTATTGGGCTTGTTATTGAAGGAAGAGATCGCCCAGAGGCAATTTGGTAATTGCTGTGTCAAGTCTAGAACCGAGATTCTGCATGAATAGAACAAGTTACGCTTAAATTATACTCGGACTTGACGTCACTGGATTCTCTTCTGTTAGGAAGCTGACTTGCAAGGCCACAGACATCTGCCATCATTCAGAAGGGCAGTGTCAGAATAAATGCTGCTGTGGGAAGAAAGGGAAACAAGGAAAAGATATTTTGCAATAACCTTGTGTATGTTATTCTAATGATCTGTTTGGCAAATTTGATGGGCTCTACTTCTATTAAGGAAGAAAGCAAAGAAAAAATAAGCAACAGAATATATGAGTGTTCTAGCAAGCAAATTTAATTTCCTCATTAGTCATAGATACAGTATGGCTCGACAATACAGATAAATACAGCCCTTGGTTAAGAGGTATAGGTATCAGTGAAGGATGAAAACCTGTTCTGATGTTTAAAGTGCGTGGAAATCATGTTTACCTGTACTTGTGCAGCCTAATGATCCTTTTGTTAGTCCCTGAGCCAGGGAGTGGATCAGAAAATTACCCGGGGAAGAAAGAAAGGTATTGCAGGAGAATGACAGCATGAGTGGATGAAGTGTGTGTGTATATATACACACACCCGTTCTTTTCTTTTTTCTTCATTTATTTTGAGCAATACTAGTTTATGAATTTTCCCTGCACTTGTCTGTTTATTCAACCTTATGTCACATCCTTGTTTGTGCTAATACAGCAAACTGATTGAGGTTAAAAATAACCTGTGTCTGGAGCACATACTCACAGGCAGAAAGCCACTGAGAAAAGAGTGAGAGCATCCAAATTTGTCTAGCTTCTCAGGCTAAATTCCAAAGTTTGCAGAAGAATAAAGCTCAGGAAGGAAAGCTAGGGAAGGTGGTAACAGGTCTCTGGGGAGATGAAGTAAGTGTTCACAGGTGCTGTGAGAGAACAGTTTTGACCAGCAACATCTTGTAATTCAGTATTGTGTGAATTGAGAGAAAAATATTAATTCACCAGTATTAATATGCTGAAAACAAAACTTGGGTTTTTTTTAAACACAACACAGTTCTTTTCACCTAAGCAATCTCTTTGGTGATGATTCTAGAGAGTTCCAGAACAGGCAGCCATCAGCAGTAAATATTTCACAATCTGATAACGAGTATTTACTGAAGCTGATAGAGGCAATTGCTTCTTAATGATACTTTTTGTTGTTGTGTTTTTTTTTAAATTATAGTCTTGGAAGTGCTATTTATATATTGTTTGTCTGAGTATAAATTATCTTGTGATACAGTTTAGTTGTATGAACAAATGAAATAATTTTGTGTGTGGTAGTTTGCACAAAGTTACATGTACAGCAGTGATTAACTCTGCCTCTGCTGTGTTGCTACACTGATTATTGCTGTGGTTTTTCTTGAGTTATCAATACCCAGCTTTATGTTGTCTGTATCTAGAGCAGATATTGTAATGTTAAATTGAATAGATTGCATAATCATTAATATGTAAGGTTCTGTTTATCAGAGATATTTAGTTTTATTCTTCTCTCTTCACCCTTGAAACAGACTTTGGAGAGGAGTTGGGATCAAGATGTTTCAGGATATTGAGGTTGCCTTTTTCTGTAGATATTTATGGTGAATTTTGCAGGGTTTTTTTTCACATCTTTCCGGAAGTATGTGAAGTTTGTCTGCACATGTTTCATGTTTTAAAATGCCAATTAGTCCGATGAACTGCACTGTGTATAGGTGAGGGGGAGTTCAAACAAAGGCATATTTTGGAAAAAAAAAAGAAAACTTCTTCTGCTTCTGACATGTGTATGCTTCTAGTGTACATACTGTTCTTAAATAGTTATATACCACCGTTTTTGTATTTCAACTCTTGTTTGTTTATATCATCACATTTGGATGCTCCAAAACGTGTTTATTTTTATAGCAGCCAATCAGCATGCAGGAGAAGTAAACCATGCAACTTGGGAATTGCTTATCAGCTGTATAATGAAGATGAATGGCATGCTAAATCTTATCTGATTATGCAAAAGCAGCTTTTTTTTAGCAATGTCTTTGCTTTGCAGTTTGTTGAAAGCCAGGCATCATGAATCTGATTAATCATGTAAAATTAGATTGAAAGAAAGGAGAAAAGAAAAAAAAGTGCTGCTGCATATTCTAGGTCTTTTCCAAGCAAGTGGCATTACCTGATGCTTAAAATCTTGTTCTTTGTGGGCAAGCTTTAAGAATATCAAATGATAGTGAAATTCTTAAGTTGTAGTGAGCCTAATTAAGAACTGGTTCTATTAATGGGACTTCTAGATCAACTAATATAATCTCTAATGGCAAATATTTGCCAGGATTGGTTAGATCATAAATTGAATGATATAAAGTACGAACAGAAGGATAGTTCTAAACTCCTAATCTTCGACTTCCTTGTGGGATCTAATTATAAAGCAAATTTGTTGATGGTATCTTTAGTAACAGACTCCTGCATCCAGCTGAATCCGTCTTTTATTTGCCTTGACTCAGAGATTCAGGCCTTGGGACTGTATCTACCAAAATTCAGTTCTTGATTTCTTGGGTTTGATTTTCTTTTTTTTTTTTTTTCCTGTGTGTGTGCTGTCTTATTTAGAGTTGGAAAATGCACAGTAGAACTTCTTACGTAAGTTTTGATTGTCTTTGACATCTAAAATATTGTAATGAGAAATCTCAAAAGGCACAGGATGGCTCATCCTGCTATGTTCCTGAGCCACTCTTTCATCTAGGAGAATCGCAAACCTTGGAAGACTTGCAGGTGTCTTTTCTTGGGAGATTTTCAGATTGATGCAGTTCAGAAATCCTCCTTCTGCAAATGAACGTTCTATTACAACAGCAGATTGGGTCTGTGGAGGATAAGGATTGTTTATTTTCACAGAACTAATAACAAATTTTCTGTACAGTAAATGACTGGAGCGGCTTTTTAGGGCTTAAAAGAGAGAACTGTATCAGAAAGTGAGGGGAAACTGAGTCAGATGATATGAGTATGTCTTCTGTTCATCCCCAGACTTTCTGTGAAAATTAGGGCAATTACACAGAAATGAATGGTAATGAAAGCAAATTATGTTATTGTCCAGCACCATAAAAACCCAAACCTAAGCACTGAATTGTGAGTGCTTTTTCATTGATGTGCCAGAATACAGCTTGCTTTTTGTAGGGACTTTGCGTTGCAACACAGCAGTATTTTCTGCATATTACTCTTGCCACTAGCACTACAGCTAATCTCCTCAATGGTGTCCAACTCCATCATCTCTGCATTATTACCTTGTTTATAACTGCACTGCAGAGAAGCATGTCCTAATTTTCCTGAAATAGTGGCTGCTTGAGGATAGGAAGCTAAGGCAGTGACTGCAGATTCAGTTTCTGGTGGTTGATTGAATCTAGAAGTATTGAGCAACATTTCAGGGCCGTTCTAAATTGGTATGGGACTGGTTATGAAAAGACAAGACTGGATTGTATGGGCTCACAATGGATCTGAATGGCTCATAGAAAGCAAGATGCCCACACTTTCTCTCCTCAGTTACACAGGTCCCTTCTTTTCCCAAGGAACTCCACAACAGCATTCACAGCAAAGCATTTGTAATGTGAAATCTCAGTCTCAGAATGTGTTTTCATCTTGGGACTGAAATTCATTCTGTTTTCTAATGAGAAACTTCAGCAACACACAGGGAGGCAATCAAGGACAGGCAGATGAAAAATGTCTTGAAATTGGTTCAATCAGTTGAGGATCACCTGTTTGAAACCCGTAGGAGATCCTTTCATCTTCAGGTGGTTTAATTACTTGAACTCAGGTTTCTATTGTCTTTCAAACTATGTTATTGTAGGCAGAATGTGATCTTGGCCTCTGGCAGTAATTGGAATGCCCTATGTTTTCATCTGAAGGGTGCACCCAGTTTGCCTGATGATAACCAGAACTGTGAACATGTTGGTTTTGGCTTAGCCTGTGGAGTTCCCTGATGAAGGCATTTACAGGGTCATGGGGAGTGAAACTCTATCAGTGGCACATTCAGTAAGGAAGCAACATCCCTTGAGTCTGTGGAAAGATAAAGTTCCATTTGCACAGTGCAGGGTAAGAGAGTACTTGTTCAAAATGCAGTAAACAGGATGTGACTGACAGATTTGCTGACAGGTGGCTGCTGAAGTCCAAGTTGGAAAGTCACCTTTGTCTTCTGACATCAGTGTGAAGTGGATACAATTCCCTGTTGCTTTGGGCCAAAACAGTTATCCATACCAGCACAGAAGAGTACAAAAGTGGTGTGGAAATTTAAGTGATTCTCTTACACCTTTTTCATACTGTTTTTAGAGTTCAGAACAGAGAAGAATCAGGCCTTGATAAGTGTTGGATGTCTAGAAATGGTCTGACAGCGTGTCAGTGGTCCAGCAACCAGGAAAGAAGTTTGTAATGACAGAGTTGTAGTTTTGTTTTACAGTGCCTGAGTGAAAGAGTTGGTTTCTTTTATGCCCCCAAACTCCATGCCAGATGCTGATCCACCTTTTTATATCAACGTCTGTTTATAAATAGCTGTTCTTCTCTCTAAAGCTTCCAGTATGGAGAGACTGACTTTGCAGTACTTCTCCTCAATGCTTTTAGCACTTCGTAGCGACATCCTTCGTTCTGTAGTTCTAATTGAACACCATTCGTTGCACACTCAGTCACTAAATAGAAGAAAGGTGACAGCCTTTTCTTACCAGTATCACCTTTCTGTCTTCCACTTGATGAATGAATCAGTGGTTTTGATTTAAAAAAATGGCCTGAATTTCATAAAAGTTTAGTTTCTTTACTTTGAAAATGTTTATTTAGACAAAGGTTCTTCTTGGAGTGAAGAGCTTAAAGGCAGACAAATGAAATACCAGTGAAAAAAGGCTTATTGAAAAAGATTCAATTAAGCAACACTAGCAATAGGATATGCTTTGTATATTAAAAAAAAATCCTGTCTGTATGATTTTTTTTCTCTTACCGGATGGGGATGGTAACCAGTCAACCTACACTAAGCAATTGCTATGAACATTGAGTATCTGAGCACAGGATCTTCTCTGTGCTCCTCAGAGATTTGCCGTGCAGTTTCAGAAAAACCTCTCAGTGGTGTACAAATGTTTAAGTTCCTTAGGTGGTGTTTCTTCAGCTTGATTGTAGCCTGTAAACTTCATCTATAAATGTTGCTTCCTTTTCGCATTTACCTGTTACAGTGCAAAAATTCCAAGATTAGTGTCTTGATTCTGGTACGTTTGTATTTTGTACGCATATTTCTCAGTGAAATCTGTTCTGGGAAGCAGGAATTCAGAGCGTGCCTGCAAAATAGCACTTCACATTTGCCTGCTTTATACTTGGAAATGCAAAATCTACCCATTGATCT
Organism: Rhagologus leucostigma; assembly: GCA_013397725.1. Taxonomy (NCBI): domain Eukaryota; kingdom Metazoa; phylum Chordata; class Aves; order Passeriformes; genus Rhagologus; species Rhagologus leucostigma. The sequence goes on along the minus strand of VZTD01001046.1, from coordinate 2,395,541 downwards.
CAAGCTCATCGGAGTGGAAATTGTGTCAGTAGTAGTGAGATGATTATGAATGTGTTTCCTGGTGTAGAAAGGGGCTTGGTTAGCACTGCTAAACGCTCGATTTTAGCTGTTAGCAGAAGGATGGCATGTGAGACTGACAGTCTGTATTGCCTCATTTATAGTTTTTAAGGGTATGTAAAGTGCTTTAGCACAGCTGAGCCAGAATTTAAAACCCTTGTGAAAACATGGGAATGCTGTGTTGTTGTGATTAACGGAAACTGATGCGTGACCTAATGGCAATGTAGCTGAGAAGAAGAAATGATGAACCATTTTTTTTTTTCACTAAGCTAAAATCCAACAGAAGGAGGACCTCATGGCTAGAGGCTGTGGTGGTTGATGTGTGGATTAGGTACTCTCTAAACAATTAGGAAGTAATTGTTTGTGTTGCTGAATATTTAGAGAGGGTCAGGGAAATTATAGTGTTGTTTCCTATTGTAATATGAATTAAACATAGTATTTAATGAAGAAAAGGACCACTCTATATTGAGATCCTTTGTTATTTTATATCTAATTTGAAGAGGAGAGTTGCCCATTTGAACATTATAGGCTGATAATTTTTTTTCCCCCTTTTGGATTAGTATTGTTAGAATCTGGTAGTAAACTTAGCAAATATCTATATATGAATATGTAATCTATTAAAATATATTAAAGCAATCAGAATTATTAATCCTGATATTATATTAATAATATACTATAACGTGTTACTATATTATTTATGATTATATAATTATAGATGTATAGTATGTATAATATATATTATTAATCAGTCAAGGCAATGAGAGTGCTTGTTGGGTTTTTTTTAACATTTTTATGTGTTTCTGATAATTTTGTTGTTTCTCTTTTGTTTCCTATAATGTTTGTATGAATTTCTCTTTAGCTGAGCTTGGTTTTCAGAATGTATTTTTCTGTGTGCAGATGGTGGTTTTGATTTTTCAAGTCCAATAGGTGTTCAGGAATGTATCCAGTTCCACCCTTTCATTTGGGGTTATCTGTAGCAGCACTGCAGGCTCGGCTGTTGGGGCTCACCTGTGTTGGCCAAACTGCACGAGCAGCTGTGAGTGCAAGAGAGGCTTTATCCAAAAACGGAATGTGGCACTTGTCACCTTCATTACAATCAAACGAGATCTGTCACATTGGTGATTTGTGTGTCTGGTAGGAGCACTCTCCGTGTGTTTCTGGCTCCTGATAATGCGTTTGTGAAGGAGAGCTCTGTTTTAAATGCAAACACATTTAAAACAGAGCTCTTTTTTTTTTTCCCAGAAATACTCCTTTTCAGGCAGATGTAGAGTTCCTTCAGGGTTATTCTTTAGCGTATTTTGGAACAGTATCCCTAAGTAATTATTCTGAGTAATTATTATTTAGAGAAGAAATTGAGGTGTCGTCAAGACTTCAAAGCTAGCTATATACTAAATAATTAAATACAGTTGGAAATAGGATGTCTTTAATGAATGTGTTTTGTATATAACTTTGCTGACAAGCTTAAAACTGAACTTAGTTCCTTTCTGGGTCTTTTTTCTTTCTCAAGTCCTCGGATTGACCGCTACTTGAAATTTATTTCTTTTCCAAGTTTTTAATCTGAAATAACTGTACCCAGACACCGCATTATACATGCGGCCTTCTTAAAATGGACTTAATCCACTTTGTGTAAAAACAAGTTATGTTTCAGATATATTTAGTGAAAAAAGCCAAACTACTTTAATAGTACTTATGTCAGTTTTTCAAGTGTAGAAGTTTACTACTTTGATAGTTAAAGCTAGCGCTCAAATGCACCTCATTTTTGAAAAGGTTTTTTTTGTGCTGTGTGACGCTTGCCAGCTGGCAGATTAACCTTGGCAGAGTGCAGCCTTTGCTTCTTTTTCATACATATTTATTCTGCTACCCTAGGATCATCCAATGGGAACTCGTTACTTCAGCAATGATTAAAGAAGTGTTATTTTTAATCTAAGTAATTTTCTGTGAAGTTTAATTCATAACGTAAGAGTACCTCCTGGGTAATAACTAAAAATTATATATTTTTAATGAAAAGAATTGCCTTGAGTCCTCAGTGTCCAGCAGACTTGCCTCCCACTCTCCAAAACTCACAGATCATCTATGCCGTATAATGTTTATTATTTCATTATAACTTGATTACTGGAAAAATTCAGGATTAACAATAAAAATTGTCTTGGTTGGACTTCAAAGCTTTTAGAGTTGTAGGGGAGACTGGTTTCCAGTTGGTTCTCTTACGTTAAGAAACACAAAACTGGTTTGGGAAGAGTTTAGGCTAATAAGACTTGCAGGCTCTATTTTTTCAGTTTGAACACTGACACAGATTTATCAAATAGCTCTATGATTGTGTGTGTGGGCTTGTAAAAATGCTCAGTGATATTTCCAAATTACCCTTAGTTCTCCGTATTTTATGTTCCCAAATAATTTTTAGCAGCATCATAATTAGAGTTTGCGTTGATCACATGACAGTGAAGAGAAGCCCCCCTAATTTCTGGGTTAGTTAGTCAGAATAATGCTGCAGAAGCACTGATTGTGAATAACCTCTAGAGGGGTGATGGGGTTGGCATTCAGAACTCTGGCTCTGTTTCTGGTTCTGGCTTGGGTTTATTGTATGAGCTTAGGCACCAGTCTTTGCTTTTGTTTCCCCTTATGCTACTGTGCTGTATCTATTCTGGGAATCCCTTTTCAATAAAAATAGCTACTTCTGATTGCATTTTTACGAATAATAGCTGACCTATGCAATGTATATCTGTACCAGATATGCTATTTCTTGTTCTACATGTTAAATGCTGAAATAAATAAACAATCTCCCTCCAAAATCCCCGAATCAAAAACTGTAAAAAGTTATATACTAAACCACAAACACAAGCACATAATCCTTTCTTCCTTGCTTTTTTTCCTAGAGGAAGATATGCATAAATTTGGAATCTAAGGCTGCCTGAATTTCAATTGCGATGCTGTCTTTGCCCTTTATAATTTAAACAAAAATTTTAATCTTACTCCCTCAGTTTTTCTGTGTGTGAATGATGAGACATTGCTTGCCTAAGAAGAATATGATTGTGGATAAGTCACATAAGCTCAAAATATTATGTAAGCAGTGACCCAGTGCCCCCACAGTCTTTAACAGGTCTCTTCACTCACTGTTTGCTTTTACCTCTGGCTGGACAGAGTCAGCTCATATGAATGGTTTTGGGGAGTGTGTGTATGTCCCTGAAATTTAGCTTTTTTTTCTGGTATTATGGTATTGTCTGACTATAGTTTCACATAGTAAAAGTTGCTTTGCTCTGTTTGTTACTGATGAGTTCAGAAGCCATTTTTAATTTCTACAAGTGTTCTGACAGCAAACCTTTTATGAGCTTGGGGTGTGGGCAGAATGGGAAAAGTCTCTTGCACTGCTTGCCTATTACTTATTGGCTAAAGAAATACCAAAAGTGTTCTTATAATTGAATTTCAAAATGAGTCTAGAACTTTATTCCTCCTGCTGTAGCTCTTTTCCAAGATGGTCTGAAGAGGTTTATTGGATTTTTATCTTTTGTTTCTTATGGTCAGTCACAGTCACCTTGGTATATAGATGTGTGCTAATTATCCTCTATCAGTCTGTTGTTTAAATAATTTACAGTCTCAAAGGACTCTCTAGGTGGCAGGTCTGATTTAGAATAGCAAAGTCTTTGTTACACAGGTCCTTTTCTTTCAGCTCTGCCCTTCCTTCTCTGTTTTATTGCAATGTCTCTTGTTTTGGCTTTTAGGTATCTGTTTTTCAGTGATATTTTATTTAACATTGTCATCCAGATACAAGTTGCTACTGTAGATAATGATACTGTTCCAGACTTTCCTCCTCTGTTTGGCCAATTTTCTCGTCTGTGCTCGCTTTGCTCTCTGCACAAAAGCAGATGTTATTCTCTAAATATTCCAGTTAACTGTGTTTGTTTCTATTAGCAATGTCTGACATGCTGGATTTTAAACCTGGTCTGTATTTCAGTGAGCTGATTCTAGGCATTGCATTCAGCCAGACAGGACTCTTTGAACTGGCACTAGCCTCAATAGCTGACTTGGAGCATTCAACAAAGATTTAACCCCTTCTCACAGATTATTTAACCAGCCAGTCTAAATTACAGCATTTGCCAAAATTGCAAGCTGTTTATAAGCATTTTTCTATTGATTTATTATTTTTATTTGTTTATTATTTCTATTTTTAAAAAAGATACTCAATTTATGCAACGACTTTCGTGTACAAGTTTTGTTTATTGCCTTCTGACAGGGAAGGATATATACTCCGAGTTATACTCTTCGTTGTTTCCATCTAATAAAAGTGTAGTAAGTTACTGCTAAATGTAAACAGCATTCTTTGTTTCTATTTTTTTCTGCTGTGAAATTTCTCCCTGATCAGAAATTAAATTCTCTACAGTAAAGGGAAGATGTGCTGTGATTATGTGGACAACTGAACATCATAGAGCATATCTGGTAGGAGTTAAATTCACTGCTGCTATTGATTCCAGCTCACTTCAGTAGTTACTGCAATACTTTGTCTCTGCTGCTGAACTGGGGAGAATGAGGGGCTTGACGTAATTTTAGAGTGGTCACTGCTGAGGAAGCTCAGTCTGGCACAGGAGTTCCTTTGCAAATACATAGGAAAAGCAGATAGTGTTTAAGGGCACATTGATTTATTATTGTCTCCTGAGTGCAAATTACATGTTGATATGTTGATGCATCACTAGACACAAATTGCTGTTGTTTCTCAAGCTCCTCAAGAGAATATTCCACCTAGTTAATGTTGTTGTGTCTTGGATATATATTATTCAGGGAAATAATATCCGCAGGCTCTGCAGCTTGAACTTTTTATGGTGGCTTCCAGGCTGGGAATATGTTAATCTTTTTGTAACAGAGGGTAGTGACATGCAGAGCACATTTATTCAGACTCCACTTAGAACAAAACAAGGGGGGAGGCCCTCTCAGGGATCAAATTCTGTCTTGTACCTCTACTGAAATCACAACTGACAAAAGTAACTCTTGAGCTAGACTAGAACATGACAAAAATACAAACAGATCTACCTTTCTGTGTCATATTGGTATCACACAGCGTTTTCTGGTTCTGTTACGAGTTAAGGAATGCGATCTGAATCCACACTGTCTGTCAGCCCTCTTCCACATCCATTCCTCTATTTTTCCTCTCCATCTTTTCCTCTGAGTATCATCCCACACAGTCCAGCTATTCTGGGTATCCAATTTGCTTGTGAAATGCTTTTTATGTCCAACTGCTGTGTAATGCCCATAAACACTGGGTAGTTTCTATGACAAAGCCCTGCCACATGTTGTGAGCTAAAATCCATCTAGGAGGCATTGTACAGGGACTGCTATCCTAGAGGAGGGGAATGTATTCACTCTGCTGTAGTTTTCCATTAGTGTTCTACTGTCCAGTGCATGTTTTTGCAATTCCTTTTCAGTTTTTTATTCTGCTAGTCAGTAATTGACATTTGTTTTCTCACTGTCATGACCTCAGGCCTGAAGGCCTAACTCACATTGCAGTAAGTGCCGTCACTGGCAAGAAAAATCCTCTTGCTTAAATGGGTAAACATGATTGAACAAAACGTGTAGGCCCTCTTAGACCTGAATGGAATACAAGTTAGAACTGCCTCAGTAACCATCAGCAGGTCTTGTGTATCTCAGACAAGCGAAGATGGAGATCTCTGATTTTTGCCCGAGTCTGGTCTGTTGCAGCTCCAGTGATGTCACTTGTGCTTACCCCAGTGTAGGTTTGCTTTTTCCTTTATATATTTGGTCAAACAACAGTGTATGGTCAAGTTTACAGACCAGAGCTGGGAACAGCTCAGGAAGCTGTTCTGTGGCCCGAGCTGCTCTCTGGTTTGTCCTCTTTGCCTGGAACTCCTACTACTGCTCCAGAAAACTAAAGAAATGGGTGTTAACTTACATGAGACCCCAAGGCAATGCAGGTTGGAGCCTGGGACTGTACTGTAGTGTGTAGAAATAACAGAAGAATATTAAAGAGCAGATTTCACTTCCTTGGATTAACTTTTCTGATCATCTTGTATTTATTTTAGTTGAAAATTAATCTATGATGTTTTAATGGCTTTCTCTACAAAGTTTAAAGTATGCCCACTTGTTATTTCATATTCTGCAGTGAACAATTCATTTTGCTAAATTGATAGTGAAGGTTTTCAGCTGTAATTGCTGGAGTCTTTGAAATCTGAAACTGATTTCTTACAATGGAATGGTCATAGGCTGAGTCATTTAGGAAGGGTTTGTTTAGGTAAGCTGACTGTCAGCTACAGAATCTGTTTGAAAAGATAGTTTTGTTCACTTGCTTCCCTATTGGGTTTATTTTCAAGTTGGATTTTGTAGCTTCGTCATTTAGAAATGCATTTATACTCTGTAGTGTGTGTGTGCATTCACTCAATGTGGAACACTCAAGAGATATTCTCCAGGTACAAACTGTCATTTTTCTTTATCTCAGCAAGTGCTTATAGTGACATGTTTTTAGAGTATCCCACTTCTGCTTATTAGTCTCAGTCACGTTTGCATCCCATGTCTTGATTATAATTTCTAAAATAATTTAGAATTTGTCTCCTGAAGATTCATTTCTATGAATTTCTCATAGTACAAGTCAATCACATACATCTGGTGCCAAAATGCAAAGTGATATGAAATAACCATGAAAATAAGCATGTGTAAACAACTGAATGCTTTCCAACACTTGCCCAGCTGTATTTTACAAATAGTATTGAATCCATTTATGTTAATTTTATGTCTTCTAGCTGAATTTAATACAATAACTTAATATTCTGCCCATATTTGTTCAGGTCTTTAGATTTCAAGGGATTTGTGAGAAATGTGTATTTAATTCACACTAATACAGTAATGGTAAATTATTGTTCCGTTTTCAGTATTTGTCTACAAATTTGATTTCTATGTCACTAGCATGAGGCTATCAATGAAAACTAGTAAAACAGATTGAGAAAAACCAATGGAAATTATTGGTTTATTATTATTTCTGTTCTGTAAGCTTCTCAAGTAAATCACTAGAGTCACGTCTACCTAAGCCGAAGTCCCTTGATTCTTCCGGGGCACAGACAAAATAATTTGAAAAATGTTTCGTACTTTGTTGCTGGGACTAGTTGAGCATCCTGGTGGTGGCCCCACACCCGTGAATTGATTATTTTGATGCAATTTTAAGTCTCCAGAAGACATTAAGGGTATGAAGAACTAGGCACATCCAGTTCCATCTAACAGATGTTTCCTTTGGTATTTTAGAAGTTTCCTGGGTTCAGTGTTCATATGCAAAGGAAAGGCCTCTTCCAGTGCTGTTCTTAATTCAGGTGTCATCTCATGTGGCATTATAAAAAAAACCTATTTTAGATAAGTTGTTTGAGATTTCTGAATGGCTGCTAGTTTTAGTTTCTTACGTGTCTTTAATTCACACATTACTATTTCCCTTCTTTCGCCAGATATTAGCTACAAAATGCTTTGAGGAAAATTTGATTCAGTTTCTGTATTTGGCTCTTACATTTTCATCCTAGAAAACAAAATAAAAAGGGCAAAAATCTCTTTCTCAGTCTTTATTGAACAGTTTTATATAAAACTGTCAGTTCTGAGTATACAGGTTGACTTGAAGAGCTGTCATATGACAGACTTCTCTAAATGTATTTGCTCTTTTCAGGTGCACATCAAATGGTTTCCATGTAGTAACTGTTCCTTGGAGAACGGAAAATTTGTTCTCAAATTAATCTTGCTATTCTCCACCGTCTTTTTTCTCCTGTATTTCCCTAAGTGCATATGTGTATGTTTGCTATCTTAACCAGCTAATACAAATGGAATTCCAATTAAGAGTTCTGATTACATCAGTTGTCACTGAGAAGGGAAACTGCAGGAACAGCTGTCAGTTCACTTAGGTTAGCTCAGTTGAATTAAGAAAATTCTCACGAGTTGTATTTTTTTTAATGGGATATTTACTTCCCTGAAAGATATTATAACAGCTTTTAAAACAGCACTGAAAACTCTGCCATATCAATCATTTTGACTGTGTGAAATGTGTGAGGTCCAACTGCTTGTGCTACACCATTGCATATACTTGGTATTTTGAGTCATAACAATGTTTAAAACAGTCCTGTGGTGTAGAGTTAGCACATTTTCCTCTTATCTTCTACATGACAAATTCTGATATATAAAGTAAGTATTTTTCTGTTAAAAACAGTGAAAAACTGAAGTGTACTGTGTAAAGCTGTGGATTATATGGGATGGTTTTACCAGCTTGCCTGATTTCTTCTGGTGCGTGCAGCTGAGGGGGACGCCTACGAGCAGTAATTGACTGCCTTGACTGATTCAGTTGTTATTCCTTTATCTCGAATCTCAGGGATAAACAGTTAAGTGGGTGGTGATTATATTATGCACTAAAGTGTGTGCCATTTTACAGTAGAATAAACAGCCACAGAAAAATCTGATGAAAGTGCTCCAGGTAAAAAACCAGAAGCTGTTTAGTCCAGCCTTTCTGGTTTAATTCACAGAGCCACAAATGCTATATTGTGGAATTCTTTTTCCATTTTGTCCACAACAGTGTTCTGCAGCAGGAACCACCTCATCTCTTGATTATTCTCCATTTTTACTTGAAATTGGGTCTGCCGATGTTTTCTTACATCAAATCTTGTTAACTGTAAACAGAGTCTGTGTCTGCTGTTGACACTTTGGGCTATACCTTGCAGAAATAGAATTTCAAATCTATGTCCTTACCAGGAGTGTTCTTAACTCCCTAAAGGCTGTGCAGAACTTCTCTAAATGTCTAAATATACTTATGACAAATCTACTTTTTAGTATTCAAGGAAGAAGTTTGAGGATGTTGAAAGACCTTAAAAACTCAGCTAAATATCTCACAAAAGGGTATCCTGGAAAGAATCTGGTTTACCTGTGTGGAGTCGTGTGTCACATTTTTAGAAGGCTGACATCAACGTACAAACTACGTGTCCTCCCTTCCCTTAGTTATTTTTTCCCTAAGCAAAGCTGAAAACTCCAGCCTGTGTAATGAGAAACACTTGTAACCAAAACCAATGACAAATGTGTAGCATTAGACAACATTCTATTTTTATATGTGTGTGTATATATGTACACCTACCTAATTTATTATATTTTTTATGACACTGACGTATCAAATCTTACACTTATAAAACAGCCAGATGCCAAACAGGGTAAATCATACTTTAATATACTATAAAGCTATATAGTAAGCCCACTCCATGGGCTTCACATGCACATAAAACCAATAGTTACATAAATAATATCAAATGACAAAACTAGAAAGCAGATTTTGCATACTTTATTTTACAATTCGTCACTAAATATATTTACAGGACACAGAGTTGGCTTTAGTGCAATACATAGTAATGTTGCATAAGTACAAACTGTTGAACTTTTCTAAAAAAAAATTAAATAAAGCACTTAACTGATGTTACAGCTAAGTATGTAAAGCAACGTTAATAACTCTGAGTGAAAATGCTAACAGCATCTTTTCTTCTCATAAACATTTTCTAGAAACAAACCACAAACTGGCATTACATATTCCAAACTACTACCCCTTGTACAGTACCATATCATTTTAAAAAATCACTTTTTAAAAGCACATATACTGTACTGTACAGCAGCCTTTTTCTACAGATATTGACTTACTCTTTTAATACAAATATGATATTACCGTGGCAGTTTTGAAGAACAAAGTTATCTCAAGATATCAAACATCAGTAACAAACTCTGATAAGCACAGCTTCTTGAGAACCTGCTTTAACAGCATTTCTTCACAGTGATATTTATGAAAGGTTGGAAAAAGAGATTAGCATAAAATATTTCCATCCTTTTTCAGTTTTTTATGCAAAAATCATTACTTTATATTGGTAATTATAAAATTACAAACACTTTCTATAAGTAACTGCATCTGTAGTAATGATAGAAAAAGTCATCAGTAAGACACCTAAAATGAGGCTTGCATAACATGAGAGTTTGAAGAAAACTAGGTACACCTCATTTTTAAAACAAGAGTAAGGGATGTAACTTAATTTAGAATAAGCAACACAGTTTAACAGAGATAACCTATAAGCAATTTAAAAAGCTACTTATTTATTAATAAATGTTAAAAAATAATGGAATTGTGATGAGGTGAAATCAACATTTAAAAAGATAAGATGAAACATTTACTCTTAATCTTAGTTTTGGCACTTCATTGGAACAGTTACTTTACCAAAGACCAAAGTATGTATAAAAGATATACAGCTCCTTGACATACCTTGCAAATATAGTACATAAGTACTGGCAAACACTAAAAACATAGTTAGTTAAACATTCCCACAGATTTGCACATGCATGCACTAGTCAGACAACAGCGCTGTATTTATGTTCTTGGCGGTGACAATCTTGCATTACTCTGGTATTTTAGGCCGTTTCTTCAGCAGATCTTGTTTCTGTTTTAAGTCTTACAAATTCTTTAGCAACTTCATCATTGTTCCTCTGAGAAAGTATTCTGAGGATTGTTAACCCAGTCTCATCTACGGAGATGTTCCTCAGCAGGGGGTACCAGGAAGCACAGCTGCCTCTGTCGGCGATGCCCTGCAGCTGGATCACTGTCATGCCGATAATGCGATCTTCCCGGGCAAAGCAGTAATCCTTCACTGACAGGTGAAGTTCGTAGGCTCCTGGCTTATCTTCATTACTCAGCAGGCTGTGTGGATTAACAATATGAATTTAGAACAAGGAGTTCAGTTTAATTCCCCCAAGGAATTAATTCACTCTAGAAATCTTGGAAAAATTAAAGTGAGAGTGGTAGATTAAGTTTTGTAGTTCCATTTTGTTGCAACAGAATATCTAATTTTAAACTTTCTACACAAGTAACCCTTCAGATGTACTGGTGATGGGGCCTCTGTTTTCAGCAGCCTGAGCAGAAAGAGAATTCCCTCAACAGCTGGAACAGGCAGTTACCTTTCCCTAGAAAGTACATAAAATGTTCAGCTAGTTCCCCAACTGTCAGCACCACGACTTTAAATCAGCTTCAAAAAATACACAAAATCCCTGGCAGCAGGCATCAAAAGGAGCTTTGTGGTAAGACAGAGACACTGAACTCATTTCCAGTCAGGGCTGGAGGGTAAGAGGAGGAAAAAAAATTGGTCTCAGAAAAGGGCAGAGAAGTACTAAATTTAAAACTCCAGGTTAGGTGGAAATTTCTTCCTGATTTAAGGATTAAATGATAGTAGCATTAGATAAACAATAACATTAACACATGCACAACCCTTTACACATTTAGATGTCTCTACAGTCATGAAGGCCCAGATATCTAGAAATAATAATTAATGCTTCAGTCCAAGTAACTACCTAGGCCAGTAGATTCCTAGGGATATAAATAGTTATTTCTCTGTAGGGACATGAATTGTACATTTTAACCAGGTTTTGTAGGACTGAAAGCTTGGTGACTGCCATTCATCTTCACGTACAACAAAGATACAAATTAGTAAATAATTTTGAAATGGTGTCTGTATCTATCTATAGCAGCCTCAGGATGGGTTTTTTTTGGTTATTAATGGTTTAATGGCAAAAATATTTTTAAAAAAATTTCAAAAAGTATGCAATTCCCAGACATAAAAGACTTACAATTGGAAAGTTTCATTGTATTTTGGTGACCAGGTGTTGCTCTTTGTCTTGGTTCCATGCTTTCTTTTCTTGTCACTTAGTTTAGGACCCAATATGCAAACTTCCACGAAGGGACGGAACATAGCTGTTGTTTGCCAGTTTAGGTTATTAATTGCTACAACTGTAAAGAGATAAAAGAATTGAAGTTAAATTCCATTGGAGGAGTTGCAGTTAATTAACCTGTATGACTTTTTATAGCCAGTGAAATGTGACCTGAGAGCTTTCCTATAGGATCTCAATACCCAGCAAGCCTATAAGGAGCTTTGTCCCTTCCCTGCCAAGTAAAGATGTCTGACTACTTTTAGGTTCAAAAGTATCAAATATAAATATATATTTTACAATTCCTTTACAATTACAGCTTCTTTTTTGCCTGCTACCTTCACTGTAATTAAAAAAATCAGCTTATACTAATCTGAATGATCATGTGTTCCTGTCTGAAATTCAGGCTGTGCAGAGCAAAGGCATTTTGTTAAAAATGCAACTTCTTAAGACTTAGTGCGGTCCTTCACCACCCAGCTTTGCTGTAGTTTTTTACAGGTTGAATTATGTACAAGCAACTGAGAAGTATAATTTGACATGTTTTAATTTATAGCTCTGTAACTCAATATAATAACTTTACATTATCTACACAGAGAAGCATAGACAGTATTTGCCTGCATAATCTGAACTTCTGCTGAGGTTGAGCAAGGAAAAAGTGCACTCCTAATCACCTGAAGTGTACTCATAGCTTCACAAGTACTGCAATACTCAACATTTGTTACTTTATTATTGGTATGTTTGACTTAGGATGTGCTTGGAGGCTTGGTCTTTATTGTTGCTTTCTTTTTAAAGTTGGCTGTTTGAAACTTACCTTTCACAGTGACTTTATGCTCACCAGTTCCAGGATGGGTAGAGATGTCCACCTGTACAGATATCTCACCCACTGAATTATTAGCAGTTTGACCTGAAACAAGAATTATTGTTTAGCACACCTGGCTTCTCGATGCATCAAGAGAAATAGACAGTGAAAGGTAAGTGGTATTTTCTGTCAGAAACACTTAGAAATTTCTGACGTGTTTCACATTTAAGTGGGAATAAGTTACAGATTCATAAATGATTTTGCCACAAAAGTACTGGGCAACTGCAAATATCTATGGAAAGTGCCTCAGTGAAATAAAAAATACTGTTTATTTGGAACTTTCCATTCTGGTTGTCCTTAGGTGTGTTTATATCTTGAAATGCAGAAGTTGGTGATTTTGTAACTTGTTTGCATGTACACCCCAAAAATCTTATTGCTGAGCATGCATCTGGAAAGTTACTTCTGTATCACTATTGATGAATCCTTTGCTGAGGGTTTTGTCTCAACAAATTACTGAAGTTTTGCATTAACACAGAGAGGGGCTTAAAGAAAAAAGGAGAAGGTTGAAAGGATGACAGAGGAACCAGGAACTTAATTTTTACAGTTTTGCTTTTGAGCACCAGTGGAGGTTGTAAGTCAATTTGCACCGAATGATTCTTTAAAGGGACTGTCTGTATGTGTTGAAAAGTCCCTCAATATATCAGCTTATAACAGTACAACATAAACAAAATTGAGTATGTTTACTTGAATGACTGTGAATGTTGAATTCTGTGAACTGCACTTGCTCCCCAGTGAACCACACTAAAGTAAATCTCTGTGAACCACATACTAAAGTAAATTGCTACCCCTTTATAGCTGGCTGCTATTTCTGTGGGTAACAGAGAAAAGATTCTATATTCTTCTTATTTATACAGAAATTCCTTATCCACTGGTTCCCCATCCCTCTATATGTGAGGAGAAGCAAACATTCCTTTAGAATTTTTCCAGCAGTTCCCACAAGAATTAAGGATGGGGTACAGAGAAGAGGGAGGAGTGTCTTGTGTATAATAATAATGGGGAAAGCTATTTCCCCCCTTAAATTAGTTTATACCCACAATATTTTTTCTGTTATCATGCATAGTTTTTTTTCTTTCCTGGATTTCCTCACCAGTGGCTTTCTAGAAATGAGTTCTGCAGTGATGTGTATTCGTTGTTTTGGCCTGATCTGTAATTATGTTCTCTACATAGGATGAGCATTGCAAGGTCAATTAAATACTCTTACTGCAAGTGTTACTGCTTCAGAGAACAAGCCTTTTTTTACCTGATACATCAAAATGTGGAGATTCAGTGATCATTTAACATGCTCAGAATCCTTGAACATTATTCTGCATTTCCAAGCTTTCAGGTGAGTTTGGCTTGGAATTGTCGTGAACCTACTTTTGAAACATAGCCAGTAGTGTTTTAGCAAAAATGCACAGTGTCAGTATCTTACTGTATTTATAGCTGTTACTTCTGAATTGCAGGATACCTGTACAAATTTTGCTGTTAGATGTATCTCAGTATCAGTCAGAGGGTTTGGGCCACTATTGACATATAAGCGAGCAACTTACTAGACATCAGCTTTTTAATGACAAGAGGTTTAGTTTCAGTGGCAGTAATTAAGTTTCTTGTATTTGGATAATTACTTAAAGCTGTATGGAAGCTCTAAGTTGGTGAATCATTCTATGTCTTGCTCACAAAAAATAATACATAATTTTTAAAAGAATTTGTATAAAACGGTAGGAATCAAATGGACTAGAAAAGCTAAATAGTAAGAATAATAGAATGGTTTTTTCTAGAAGCATAGACTGAAGTATTCTCTGGCTATAGTAAAATTTGCTTTTACTTGGGAAGAGAAAGGAAACTCTCATTTGGTCGAGGTCATAAAGTTAAAGCTGGTTTTCTTTTCTCTTGCAAACACAGTGTCATTAGGTCATGTATCAGTGAGTAGCAGGTTGTTAATGGAGTTACATTCAACTCAGGGTGCTGACTTGTGTGAAAAAGCCTTCCCTTATATTCCTTATATTAAATGCAGACAATGCCTATAATTCAGAAAGCAGCTTGCCCAGGATAGAACTCCAATACTAAATGTAATATATTTTTATATATAAGGTATTCTCATTAGCTTTGTGATACTGTATAGTAAATCAAAGAGAGATGGGAGGGCCTAGAGCATTAATCTGTCTCATTCTTTCATATTGTGAAATTCCACTTTTCAAGCTGATCCATAATGCATGGAATTCAGCCTCAGCACAGGTACTTTTTGTGGTGATGAACTTCTTTATGAATGATGCTTTTGATTCAGTCTATAGCCTGCCTTCAGCTCTGAAGTTTGAGTTGAACATACTGTAACTGTTCTGATTAAAAAGCTTTCAATGCCAAGCCAGAAGAAGGGAACCAGGAACTTGCAACACCTAAATCTTAGGGACACTGCATGGGTAGGATAAACTGAATGTACTGAGAGAGAGAAT
This sequence comes from Rhagologus leucostigma, assembly GCA_013397725.1. Classification (NCBI taxonomy): domain Eukaryota; kingdom Metazoa; phylum Chordata; class Aves; order Passeriformes; genus Rhagologus; species Rhagologus leucostigma. Next base: position 2,380,514 of record VZTD01001046.1, on the reverse strand, counting down.
GAGAAGTTCTTGAACTCTCTCTCCCAATCACAGTTAATAATTTACCCCTGACCACAGTGGAAGATGAGCTAAGCTGATCCTGAATATAACTGAAAATATCAGCCAGTGTCAATTGTTGTAGCCCCTAGCTTAAAAAAAAACCCAAACCAAAACCCTGGGAATGTTTTAAAAGAAGACAATTAGCATTTTCATTAGATAGCCTTGAGAGAAGCTGGTGGGTGATGGTAATGGAGAAGTGTGATGTGTTAGCCTCTAATGATGACAGGCAGGATTTCACCAAGACAAAAATCTATGAAATCTGTAAGGTTAGACTTGTTCTGTTTCTCCAACGTTTTTATTAACTTATGCAAAATATATTCTTGCAAAGGTCTCCTAATTGCTCTCTTTCCTTTTCCTAGTTGTCCATAATTTACAACGGTGCTCCACACAGTACTGCAAATATATAGTGGGATAAGTCTTGTATGCACAGTAGTGCTTGATAGGGTTATAAAGAAATCTGTGCAAAACATCACCCAGTTTTATACTAAAAGCAGTTGACATTAAAATGACCCTACATTCACTATTGCTGAGAAAACCTCCTTTGCAGAACATCTCAGCCAGCAGAGACAATTTCTAGTGGAGTCTAGAATATAAACTTCGTTTCTTTTAGTAATCACTCCATCCATCTTTCTCTTTCTGACCTGCTGAACAAACTAGAGATACAATTCCAGGACATTTAGTATTTGCTTATAGCATCTCTTGTTGACATTCAAGAACTATGGTACTTCATTTTAAAGTCTCTGATCTATTTCTGCTGTTTTGTTTTCTTTTTTGCTACCAGTTCTTGTACAATCACAGCAGGAATCAGTGATTCTGATTGCACTATAGAAAGGTCCATTTATCCTACTACATTTAATAAGCCAATTTAGCTGACAATAAATATCTCTCCATGCACTGCAGAGGATGATTGCACTTTTCTTTCTTTAGTACTGTAATACAACACATTTGAAGGCTAACAAACTTATAAATTATTTTGCCTTATGTTTGAAAACCTTATGGACGTTTAATTATTACTGCTTGCTCTCTAATATCTGCTTTACATTTTATTTGTTGGTATATTTATATGATTCAAAATACAGCATCCTCCTACTGGTGGGTCTTAAAGTGATCACGTGCCTTTAAAGTGCAGTTATTAATTTTCAGCAAATAAACTGTAAAGGAGAAGAAATATCTCCTCTGGCCAAAGATGCTTGCTCCTCAGGGACCAGTAAGGCCTAGATGTTAGGCTTTTATTCCTCCTTATTTAGCACCTGCAATGTCATCGATGTGATAGCTGTTATAACAATAATGATTTTGACAGAAGACAGATATTTTGGACCAAGTCAAATGTTTCTTAGTCATGATAGTCATAATTGCTACACGTGCACAGAGAAAGTCCCCTGCCTTCTATTCCTTAGTAAGTACCTTTGGAAAAGGTGAACTTGTGCACTCTGATAGAGAAAGCAGCAGAATATGCAAATGGAAAAATGAGTCATGTATATTTTGTAAAAACAAAACAGTAACTCCCTATATTTTCTAGGATAATATTCCTGCTAAATGCAAGAGACTCCTACTGAATCAGTCTGTGATTGTGAACAAAAGTTGCTGTGGAAGGATTCCTTTGTCTTGCTTGATCTTTTAGCAGCAAAATGTTTTCAAATGAGGAGGACTTTGGAAACTAACTTCTAGGTTTGCATGAATAAAGAGCCCAGCAGAAATAAATGGGATTCACAGAAAATGAGCTAGCATAACATTTAAGAACGTGGTGACTTGCAGCATTTTTGCCCCAAAGTAGCCAAAGACAATAAGCAAGACTCTGAAACTTTGTATGACTGTATCAAAAGTTTCTAAATCTGTGGAGGTTTACAGATGTTTCCTTTTTTTTTTTGTCTTTGACTCTGTCTGTAAGGATTCAGAATTTCAAGATCTTCTTCACGTCTTTGAGGATTAGAAATCCAGTTCAGAAGAAAAACAACTACCTGCAAATTAATAATCACGCATGACATGATTTTATTACCCAAGACTTAGAAAGCTCACTGAGCGCTGGGAGCCTGGCCATGAGACCAGCTGACCTGGCACTGTTGCCTGTGGTAAGCCTAACCTATCCCATTTGCCTCACTGGCTTTTTCAGCATAAAGCTGCTCATCTAAATACTGGACCTGTGCTTTGACCTTATTTTCTAAATAGGACATAAGAATGAAAAAGTTGAACAAATATTCAAGCTTTCACAGTTTCCAATGCTCTAGGAATTACACAAGCTATGAAATCAGCACTTTAATCCAGGCAAGCATTTGTCATCTTTTGATTGATGTCAGTAAAATACACACATTTGTCTGGTGTTGAGATGCTAATTTATTAGGAGATAAAACATCAGGGTGACTCACTAAGTTATTTTTCACAGGACCCTGAGACAGATTTGGAGGAAAACCTTGAGTGCATTTTTTAACATTTTCATTTAATCCAAAGAGTAAGTTAAAGCTGAATTGTTAAGAGATGGATGTAGCAAGCTAGATGATCTCTTCTGTATGTGTGTTACAGAAGAGCAAGGCAGCAGAGAAAGCTGATTTTATCATGATAACCACACTAACTGCAACATGTGCTTTGCTTCAAGAAGTTGCTACACAAATGGTTGATAATTATTTGTTTTGGGGTATTCTGAGAACCAAGTGCAGTACTTGAAGGCTGACTTCAGCAACCATTTATTCACCGTGCTGTCATAAAAAGATTGAAAAGATTTAGGTTTGTATTTGATTAGCAAATATCTAAATCATCTGTCTAAAGGATCACTTGTGATGGAGTTAAGGTTGAAAGGAGATTCAGCAGCATCTGTACAACTGTACAACAAGCCTGTCCACAACTGTACAAAGCCACACTATCAAAGTACATTCTCTCCTATTGGAATTTTTGTGGTGTCAGGCAGTGATATGAGGCACACAGAGAGCATACTATAAAAGGAGAATGTTGCGGTGTGAGTAGGAAGTAAGGGTTTGAGTGTTGGAGTGGAATCCCCAGCTAAGGCCTTTCCCTTCATCTCTCCTAGGGAAAGATGTGCTCCACAGAGCCAGGGCTGCAATTGCACAGCTCACTGGGACGCCCCAGAGCTGCATCTGCTGCTCTGTCCACGTAGTAAAGAAACCAGGAAGGAGCCAGCTTTGATCTGGGAGGTGTGTATCCTACTGGCATCATCTATCCCTCTGTGGGTGAGTATGTTTATATATATATTTATATATATGCATGTATTCTGTCCAATATTTTACCCAGACAACACACAGGCTTCTCAAGAGGTTTCTGTATGTATTGAATGCTCTGCTTCTAGTAGGAAGTTATTTTTTAAAATTGATGTCATATAACTGATGGTTACCTGTAGCTTGTGTTTATTTTCTTGAAGAGTTTGAGGAAACTGATATACAACTTGTTTCTAATTTAGGTGCTTTACTGTTTCCTTTAAGGAGCAACCAGAAATTTTCTAATGTGAGAGCCTCTTAAGTGAATATTTTGTAAAGACCTTCTACTTTACCAGCAGTCTGTTTTTTTTTTTAAAGTAATTATTTTTCTGCCATTACTCTGAATGCATTTACTTTGCTATATGCATATGCTGGAATACTTTTATTACTTGTAATTCTGCAAGTTTCTTCATTGTTTGTTCCTATCTTTCCTATTTGTTGCTTGCAATAGTGTGCTGATTTCTGCAGCTTGTAATGCAGGTCTGGTTTTTTCTTTCATGAAATAAGGTTGTGTAACACATGATTCTGACCTCAATTTGAAACTACAGTGGCTGAAGCAGGGATTATTTCTTGACTTAAGTTCTGTCTGAAGTATGGGTTATGAGAGAACTGGAAATGCTCTGTAGAACTTAAATTTCATGATAGAATATAAGTGTAGCTTTCAAAATATGACAGTTAATAATACAATGGTTTTGACAAGCAGAAGAAGGATAGGTCTTTCTTTTTCACCTGTAAGAGCTGCTAAACAATTTAAGCAATTTTTATTTTCTCTAGTTTGATGTCATCTATCTGCTTGCCTAAACTACAGTTAATATCAGATTATTGTTTTAATGCCATTCCATATGTTTATGAAATATTTAGGTTCTGCTTTGCTTTGTACAATTACAGATTGCAAAGGAACACAGAACTGAATTTGGCTTGGCAGTTGAAAAGAATTTGTCTTCATTTTTGATTGTGTAACATCCTTCCCTGTGACCTCACAAGACAAGGATGGAGTTACTGTTAGAGATAAGCATATTTAACTAATGAGAATGAGTATTATATTGTCTTGTTTCCAGATACATCGTCCCTTTTTAGCTTTCAATTGTCTGGCATAAGAATGAAGAAATATGATTCAGATCAGCTGAAGCAAAGTCTTTTCTGCAGCCTTGTAAACACACAGGTAGGGTTTGCAGTATGAGCTCTGTGTTGCGAGATGAGTATTGATTTTTCTGCCTAAGTAATACAAACTACTTTAAGTCAAGCTAAAAAATGTATTGCAGAGTCCTGCCATTATCTATTACTGTTGTGTACCTTACAACAACAGCAGCAGCATTCTCTAATGATGTTTATAAACTGGAGCTGCTGTAAATTTGTAAGAAAAAATATTTTTCTGTGTCCAACAAACAACCATTTTAGATGCAAGAGTGGTGTTTTCTTTGGAGAAATTAGTGGTAATGAATGAGAGCTAATTCAGGAAACTCTGAGATGCTGTCTTTTTATGTAGTTTGCTAAAAGTAAACTAGTATTTGTTCAGACGTTATTAGTGTTGATGCTAAACAAATTCACAGCACTGGCTATAGTTTATGAAACTACTGAAGATTTAAGGCATTTGCTAAACTAAGTCACAGACTTTTAATTTTGATATGCTTTAAGTAGTTTAAGAGGTGAAGGTCCAACTGAATAAAAAGGTGACTGCTTCTGTCTTTTTTTTTTCAGGAATGACTTTAGAGAAGCTTCACCAGTACTGGTCTCAGCACTAAGTAAGGGTAAGTCAAGTGTACCATAGAGTAGGAAAGTTCATGCAATAGGCCAACAGAAGTATAGTAAGAGTTTGTCCTTTGGCTTTGAGAGTTTTGTCTTGATTGTGAAAATGTGGCTGAGTTTAGCTCAAGTTTGGTTAAAGTTATCTTGTCTTGCCTGACCTGAAATTTGTCCATTTTGTCTAGAGCTATTGTCAATGTACAAAATCTATGGTATTTTGCAGAAGCCTTGGAGCTTTCCCTGAAATTCTGGGCTGGCTGCTGGCTGCCTTCCAGCTGTTAACCAGCCATGGGTGTTCCAGCCCTACAGCACTGAACCCCCAAGTTCCTGCTGGAACTGAGGGGTTTTACAGGTCAGGCTTGGCACTGTGCTGCTATTTTACAACTGATTCATGCTCGGCACAAGTGGCGTGTGCACAAAGAATTGTTTGGTTACAATGGATTTTGAAAACAATCCTTATTATAATCTGAACATATGCAAGAATGTTATACTGTAGCTGAATTTAGAGGAAAAACCCACCCACTTTTACAGCATGAGCTAATGTTTATTATTAGTGTGCAAATAAAGTGACAATTTCCAGCTGACAGAAGTTTTGAGTAGACAAAGTCAATCTGACATCTGGACCTCAGGTGATTTGCTTGGTAATGGTGCACTGATGGTGCATGATTCTCATCTGGCTATATTTTATATGCTCTTTGCAGGGGCATCAATGACCACCTAGTGTTGAATACTGCTCATGCAGGCTTTGGAATGCAGTTCTCCTCCCTAAGCTGCCTTCAGGTTTTGCAAAATCCTTTAGGTCTATAGCAGTGTCCTTTTTAGAGACTCCAGAAGTGACCTGCTCCATGGAATGGTTCTTGGCAGTTACAGCACTTGTGTATGGTTGAACAAGAAAACTGATCCAGAAGAATGTGCTTACAATAGGCACTGCAGAATCAGCTGAATACCTTCTGGGTAATATTAAATGTGAGGTTCAGATAGGTGGAACTAAATTTCACTACCAGTTTAAAAATCATTCTATGTATTATTATAAAACTTTTCCCATCAAACAATACTAATAATTTATTTGCAAAAGAGAATGCTGCTCTGCATGTTTTACATTTGTGGGTTGGGTTTAAAACAGGACAAGTGCTTAGCAGGCTTTGCTTATTTTTCTGGAAATGTTTATATCCCCCCTTACTATCCTATTGATAGCAATGTTAAAACCTGTAATGATCAGAGTTTCCACAGGATTTAATTTCCAAACAAACACATTGAAAATGTGTGGCAGATCTGGAATAACAGTTGAAGAGAAACCTCCCCCTCCTCAGCCAGGCAGAAAGGCAGGTATTAAATATGCTAGAAGATGACACAACTTAAGCTATGTCACTGAGAAAGCTAATCTGGAACCTCTACTGTCTGTATCAATTTCATTTATTAGACAACATTTTTCTTTTACCCTTAATTTTCATAGTGTGGTTACAGATTTGTGTTCACAATACCGAGTGAGCTTAAATTTACAACTTTCATCAGCATAGAATCATTAGAGTTGGAAAAGACCTTCAGCCATGACAAATCATTATATGGAGAAAAATAAAAATAAAATAAGCAGCTACTGAAAAAGTTACTACCAGATTATGCTCAGCATTGTCATTTACTTATTCCAACACTTGTCTGTTTTGAAAAGTCTTTTCAAAGAAAAATCATCAGCGAAAGATTACAGCAGTTAATTTCATTATTCCTGTTTGTGTGGTAATTTGCTTTTAAAGCATGTGTCTATAACAATGTAGTCTCATGATGTATTTGAAAAAGGCAGTAGGAATTGAGCTTTTGAGTATTTAGTGTGGTGAAACCACCACAGGAAAAACTATGAATCCCTGAGTGATCATTTTAAAAGTTAGGAATGGTTTTATTACTATTATCTTATGCAAATTGCTTTGTTGCCAAGATTTTTAGGAATTTGTGGGCACAAAGGCTGGGAAACAAAATTCTGGTTCAAGCAGTCATCCTTCTTTAGAAATGGTGCAAATCATATTCTTGGATAATTTGGTTATTCCTATTGAACATGATCCTGCATGAACACAAATACAGGAACGATCAAGGACCTTAACACACCCTTTTACAGAGCCCTCGCCACAGAAGCATTGAGAATCATTAAAGTTAGAAGAGACCTCCAAGATCATAAGTCCAACCTTCTGCTTTCTGTTTGTGTGTAAAGTTAACTCCCCCTTCTCACACCAATCAAACAAATTTTTGCTCTTCAGTTTCTTAGAAAAACTGCAGCTTAATCATGGTGAGTGAGAAACTATTTTAACCTGATTGTTGTCTGATTCTTGTAGTCATTACAGGAAAACGAAGCACCCACTTATATCTACAGTCACAGTTATTATTCAATATATGCTTTCTTTACATTTAAAATATTCTTTTTTCCATTGCTTTGAGCAATCCAATACTTACATCCAACTGTCTATTGATTTTGGATTGGCAATGTGAAAAAATTAGGGCAAATATCAATCTAATTATATTCCAGAGAAAGCTTCTGATTTGCAAACAGGGTCATTTTAACTAAAAGCTAATGATACAGTTATAGCTGTGAGGCTAGAGATCATAATAGATGAGGATTTAATTCTTTTAAATGAGGCATTAAAGGATAATGAAAAGTTATGAGTCACTTTTCCTTAAGTTTCATTCCCAGTGGCTACATTTCTGACAATACTGGCGTGCAAATATAGGCATGGTAATGTGTGCACAGAAATGAACACAGACCTCAGGCTGAAATCATGATGAAAATCAGAAAATTCAATTTTGTGGTTCAGGATTTAGAAAAGATCTCTACTTATGGCTACAACTTAGATAATTTTTTCCTACTGAGGTTACAATGAAGTTATGTGTTAAAGAAAAGCAAAATACACATAAAAGTAAGTAACAGTTTTCTGCCTGAATACATATTGCTAATTTTTTTTTTTGAGAGGGGGGAAAAAAGACTCTATTCCCTGCATATTGGAGTTTTATAGCTATTTTCTCATTTGTAATATATGAGTTATTAACAGAGATCCTCAGTTTTAATATGGAACCAGCTTAGGAACTCATTCCTTGGAAATAATCTTGGGGCAAGCTGCAAAACTCATGTTTCATGCTTTCTATACGGTGAGTAACATATTGTACTTCAGAAGTAAAAGCAATTGATTTCCAGCTTTACTGTCCAGTTAAAACTGTCTGATTCTTATGAACTGGAGCAGAGAAATTCATTATATCAGCAAATTGTATTCTTTCCCAAAGACATGAAGTGTCAGGCAGGTCACTTTTACAAATGCATTCAAAAGAAATCTATTTAAGATTACTATTATGTAAAAATTTTCAGTTTCTAGAATGAAGAAAACACTCAGCTTGGAATATAGTGTGTGCAGTGCTCCTACAAATAACCCTGGTGTTCAGGGTGCATCCAGAGCTTGGGGACTGTTCTTGCTGGGAAGTCACAAGCCCCTAAAGGAACTGCCCTCAGATAAGCTCCAACAACTGACAACAGCACTAGATAAGGGATAACATCAATAACATCACATGGGCAAATTTGTGTCAATAAACCCTAAAATACCACAGTGAGTGGAGAATGTAACCTGCAATCAGTAATTCAGAACATTTAAAATATAATTTGATGTACTTCTACATCCCTTACAGATCACTTACTCTGAGAAGTTTGTGTGGCTATAAACTTCTTTATCAAGGTGTCAGTAGTTTGTGTGTAAAGGCTGAGAGCATATTTGAGGGACTGTAGGTCTGGGCTCTTTTCCAGGAAATTCTTTTTCAGCCCACTTCCTCCAGCATGGAAGTATTGCTAAAATGAAAAGCAAATATGGTTGTTCATAGAGGCAAATTATCTGAGAAAGTTACAGACATACAACTTTAAGTAAAATTCTTAAATAAATGTTTTAGAAGTAGCAACAGACGTGTAGATTTATTATAGCATTTGAGATAACTGTCAATCTCTAGTACAAAGCTTCTTTCTAAGGGTAAAAAATTAAGCATTAGGGGAAGAAAACAATATACAAAATTCTAATTTTGGTCTTCATGATCTGAAGCCTTCATTTGCCAAAACTGGACAAGTATTTGCAGCGTTCTTTTAGGTTGCAGAGAGTGGAATCAGTGTTAATTCTTTATCTAAAAAAAAACCCATCACAAACCCCTCTCAAATGAAAGCATGGTTTACAAGCGCAGGTAAAGAATATATTCCTTTTTAGGGAAAAGGGAATTTTGTTAAAATTTTCAGAGAGAATACTCCAGAGTGTGAGAAGATGACTACTGTTCTACTGGCACAGCTAGATTTGGAAAAACAAATATGCTTACCACTTTGATACCACGCTGACTAGGTAAAATATATATATATATAAACTGTATATATAAATGTATTTTATTATGTTTTCAATCCCAAAGGGAAGTTCAGAAAAATTAGGGAACAGACTATTCCTTTTTTCTCCCACAATGAAGAATTTTTCCTAAAGTTTTATACAAGACAGTGTTTAATGAATTAATACACTTTAGCTACAATGAAAAGATAAATGTGCTACATACCTTTGTTTTGTTTAAACACCTTGCAAAGCATTTTGCAACCTCCATTACAGTTCTAGGTCTCAAGATCAATAAAGCTCCCATTAACGGCTAATTAGTAAAAACAAATAATGTTTTTCAGGAACACTGTGACTACTTGATGAGATGCAATATTGGTCCATGCTGTAGAGGGAGATTTGGGGACTGTAAGTAGAATCTACTCTCCTTGCCTTTTTGGAGTGTTGCCAAAGGAATAGATGCAATATACACATTCCAATTCACATCCATACATATCTGCTAACTGCTGGTTCCCAAGCTTATCTGGACAGCTCAGACCTACAGTCCACACAAGCCCTTTGCATTTAGTGTACACATTTCACCTTCAGTTCTCAAGATTTAGCAGGAGATGAAACATAAATGTTTCATAACAGCTATTATTTACATTTCTGTGTTGCTGGCTACTGACTGTTACATGGAAAAAGTATCCTGTGCAAAACACAGGATTTGAAGTCATCCGGCTGCAAAGTTTTTATATGGTTTTAATACCATGGGGACAGTTAGTGTCAGTTTAACAGGTTCTGACTAAATCACCTCTATCTTCTCATCATTACATACTTACATAAAATGTTTATCTTTCCAAGTGAATTATTTCATACTATATGTTCCAAACAAATCTCTTGTCTTAATTGCTTAAGAGTTTAGTCATGATTTCACTAAGGATCATAATCAATTTATAAGCGTTAAAATCCGTTAATATTTCCTGCTCTTGTGACAAATACTGTGTTTTTTTTAAAGTCGTATCTCCCAATAAAATGTTATCTGCAGCAGCTACAAATGGCTGAAAACTGCATGAAAGCCAATAGCCATATAAAGAAACAAAGACACCTGACCCTTGTGTTCCTGAGGTTGTTTTTTTTTGTTTGTTTTTTTTTTTGCCCATAAATGGTAAATTTTGCAAGCAAAACCAGCAATATGAATGTATCATTACTGTATGGAACCAAATATAGAAAAATGAGTAAACAGGGTTTTACAGATTCAGCTGTATCAGTTATGACCCCGTTCCTTAGAGATGGGAACCTTAAAATAATTCACCTGCTACTCTTGCCCCTCTCTGAGCAGTTTCAAGGTTTGTAGGTGATACAAGAGGTTTGAAAGTCACACTGACAGATGAAAAGGGCAGATGTCAAGTATATGGAAATCAGTGCTGGAGCCACTGCAGTCTCAGCCAAAACCTGCCCAATGCCACACACGCCCCTTTGGGTGCTGGTTTCTTTATGTAGAGGCAGTCTGGGTGTAGAGTGGAAACTGGGACAATATTATCAATGAACATAATGAGGTAGCAGAGAACAGTTTGAGATAACTGAGGCCAGAAAGCCACTCCTCCTAACTGTAAATTGCAAATTAAGCTAAAAAATGTTAAATAGACATAGAAATTGCTATGGTTGTTTTAACATAATAAAAAGACTGATGATATGCTATATATATATTTAAGATTAAAAATTATTCCTTTACTTTATATTCTTCGAAGGATTAATAACACCATCCACTATTAAATTATAATTGTTTCTCAGTGAATTAAATGAAAGGAAAAATAAAAAACACTGCAAGTTCAGAGACACTCCTCCCTGCAAAACCCTTCCTTACCATCCTTACCAGCTACCCAATTTCTAAGCACACACCATATGCCATTTTTACCATTCTCCTATTCTTACTTGGGCAGCCATGTTTTTTGCTTTTAAACAAACTGCGTTTACTAAGCATTACCAAAAAAATTCTGTATTTTGATCATTATTAAACTTATGAACTACATTCCTAAATAAACATGCAGTCTTTTTTTCTTGAGTTAACTCCTCAAGTTTGCCTTTTTTCACTTTCTACCCAATTTCTGCATGATCAATATTTATTAAATATTTTGGAAAGAAATAATTTTGCCATATCAGGTGCTAAGTACAGGAGGCAGTTATAATGCATACAGTCATTGCCTTACAATTTGAAAAGATGTTTCTCAGAAAGCATTCTTAAGATCAGTTTATGAATTAACAATTATAATTTAGCATATAGATATAGGGATGCTGAATTAACAAAGGATTTCCCCTATTCAATATTTTCCTCCAATGCTAGACTTTTTTTTAGTAAAATGATCAATACCTATCAATGCCTCTGTAAGAGTTTAAGCACTGGAAATTTAGGCAAGGTTAGAGTTTACATTTTTCCCAACTTTTATGTATTTAGAACAAATCCTTTGAAAGGAAAATAATTAGATTTACATACTTTACTGAGGACTTCACATGGCTTACTTTGGGAGCATACAGTACTTCAACAATTTGGTCCATTTATGTTTCCACAACATTACTAATCCCCAATTATTTTTATTTCTGAAAGAAATGCCAATTCCACTGCAAATACAAAAACCAGCAATTGGAGCCCTCTCTGTTACTTTCTGCTTGCCTTGGAGACTGTTCTATTGCAGAACACTTGATCACAAGTATTTCCTCTTACTTACACCTTCAATTTTATACTTAAGTAGATGCCTCCTTACCTTCAGGATGTGCTGTCTCTTCCCAGCAGACAGGAAAATATGCTGTTATTCTAGAAACTGATCGCTTTTAAGTTATTTACACCAAGTAATGATCCAGGCCAATGTGAAAAAGACTGATAAGCAAATTAAATAACATTCCTTAATGACTTCTTTTGACTTCAGAAACCAAATCAATGAAGACTGTATGAAAGTCTCCAGTTTTTTATCTAAAAACCAATCTGTCATTCTTGGGCATTCTAGCACACAGCAGGAAAACACAAAGCTGTACCTTTATAGTAACTAGTGCCACATCCATTATTGCACACTGCCTCAGGGTCAGGCTTTTGGCTTCCTCTCGGATCACATGGTCCTAAAGCAAGAGAAGACTGCAGTTGGTTTTGAACGAGAGACAATATTGTGAATATCTGTTCTCAGAAAAACAAACAAACAAAGCTACCAAATGCCCCCCAAGGACTATGATTAACAGGGATTAATTTAATTTCAGAATGCTTTTACAACAAATTATAACTTAGAGCAATCATGTTGTTTCTTGAAAACACAGACTGTAGAGAACCACACCCACTGTTTAATACTGAGCATTACTTCTTTTCCTAGGATGCATTATTTCTCTGTTTTGGGGGATGGGGGAAAGGTTAAAATTTAACTTAAATTAATTAGATTAGATGATCTAGAAGTAATTAATTTTATTAATAAACCTGACAGTTTACAAGATGTTTGTTAATGTCCCACGTTTAAAAAAAGGGAGGTTCCTATTGAACATATTATGACTACACTCCTGCTAAATCTTTGTCTAAATAAGAAGTCAGCGATTTCCTTAGGTAATATTTTAACTCCTCTAGCAAACTGAACAATTAGGCATAGAGGCCCCAAATACCACAGTTCTTGTACAAATCTGAGATCCTAATTGACTGGCAAACAAATGACATCAGTATCAAACATCTCTGCTGTCCATCAAGTGGACTCCAGCACTGAAGTGCTAAAGACTTTACTGCAGAGGTACACTTTATATTTCAATGCACATAAATAGTCCACAGAAAAAGTTACTGGTATTCTCACCTTAGGGCTTTTTCTAAACTGGTTACAGAAGCAGAGATACTTTTTTTTTTAAAAATATTTAAAACTCATAAGGCCTAGTCGTGCAATATGGGAGTGATGGCTTCTTGACCCATGTAGTGATCACTTACCATATAAGCATAGTCTTTTATTCATAATTCGGTTTTGAAGAAACTGTAAAATGATTATTCACCTCTGAGTAGTTACTGCCATACTCAATCTCACTATAGTATATAAGAACAAGAATGAGGCATGAGGTTTGCCCTCACAGTCACTAATATTTCATCCTTTCTTGTTGTTAGCGCAAGCCATTCACAGCTTCATCTGGCTCCATTACCTTGAGTTTTGACAGTTGTCCAAGATCTTTAGCTGCACTGAATATCATCTGGGGCCCCTGTAACACATTGAAAATTAAGGAAACAGACTCATGACAGCATGTTTGCTTTTTATGTCAACACAATCTTATTTTCTGCTGGAACATTGGCCAAAGTCACCATTTTGCAAAGCTAAATAAAAGTTTCAGTTGCACAGGAGACACATTTTCATTCAGTTGATAAGGCCAAGTAGTTGAATGCCTGCAGCAAGATTCCCTCCAGTATCCTATAGCTGATACAAATATTGCACATTCTGCTGAGAGTGGTTTTGTGTTCTCCTTTCTGCTATCTCATTTTCTGTTTAATATTAAAGCTAAGGCTGTGATTGTTCTCAGTGTGTGTCAGTGAGATGTTTGCCCATAACTGCAGCTCTCAAGTGCTGTGTTAAATGAACAATCGTACTGGGAAGTGAGCAGCCCTGAGGAACCTGCAAAACCCTGTGTAGAGGGAAACCTCAGCTGAGTAAAACACAGCACAATGGTGTACTGTGAGCCAGAGCCTTTTTTTAAAGAAAAGATACTGAAGTCTTATGAGGTTAAAGCAATATTTTACAATAGCCAAATCCTGGCATGACACCAAAGGCCAATGCTTACACACTTGTCTCAGACAAACAGAATCCCACTGTAATTCTATGCTCACATCTTTTATCACAATTACTCCAAGCAATATAATTACCAGTGTAGTTACACAGCAGTTCAGCAAGACATAGTTCTGATTATCTGGATTTCAGGGAAAAAAGGTTCATCCAACTTACACTGGACTAATTTTTCATTAGACTTTCTGTTCCAAAGAGCTCCAGTGTCCAGAAATAATTTTGCTTCTTATATGTTTCAATTGAAGAAGATGAAATATAGAACTACAGCTTAAATCTCATTATTTTTTTAGTAGTGAGAATGGTAAGATAAATATATGTGTGTGCATATATATATTAAAATAAAAAAAAAAAAAGAAGAAAAAATAAACCCTGTTTCTGAATGTCTGTGCCTCTCACCCTCAAACAGAAAGAAATATTCAGGGCTAGAAAAGGGAAACATCTGTTACAGTATCCTACTTTTTAGTGATTTTCTTTAATTATATATTCAACAGTAAAAAGAAGCAGCAAAATAAATGGAAATAGTGCAACTGGTAGAGGCTACCACTAGGAAAACTCACCTCTGAACATGTTGTCCAATGAATCAGTGTAACAACTGATCCTGCATAAAGCTAATAAATGCTCCCAACACGACAGAAAATGCAGTTACCCAAGTCAAATGCTACCTATGTATTTGCAGATAAAATTTGCACCAAAAAGTTTGAAAAGCAAATTAAAGATCTTAGAAATATAAATTTGAAACTTATTGAAAGAGAGGTTGTTTCTAATTATGCATAGTTAACAAGGTCATGACAGTAAATATGAACAAATTCAGTGACTGGAGTCCTGGCTATGATCAGCTCTACTCTAGAATTTTTAATAGCTCAGGTAATTTCATTACTATCTTAGCACCATTTATACATGTTCTATTAGATTTTTTTTTCCTGCCTGCCCAGCAATATTCTTTCATGCATCTTTAATATATTATAATATGATCTAATGATATGCCTTTAACTTATGGACCCTGACCAATAGATTTTTAGCAGCAGAACTGGTACCATAGGATGTGTAACACCAAAGTTGCCAAAGGCACGCTGTGGCAACATCACGATTAGCTTGTCAAAAGATGGTCAATTTATTTTAAACGAGATTGAAAACAAGAAGAATTCACAGTTATGTTATCCCAGTCCCTCAAATAAAAAAGCAAAAAGGCAACTATCAAAAGGCCTCCAAGCCAGGCTCTCCTTCGACAGGATTAGATTTCACCGTTGCCCTCAGCTCAGCCCCCAGAGTTCACGTCAGGCCATGCCCCACAAGACTCTCCTGTGCAACCCCAGTTTCTCTAAGTACAGCTCTGTTCCCTCTTCTCGGCAGGCTGTAAATGCAGTTCTGCCCAAAGAAGACCTCCTGTCAAACCTCATACTAAAATACCCCAAATCTTTAGAGCTATATTTGGCTTAAGCTTCCTGATGTTAATTAAGTGCTGCCTCAAGATGAAGAATGGCACAGCAGGCAGGGCTGGAGGATGGGATGGGGCATCCCTGGCTTTCTCAAACCTACAAAAATGGAACTGATTGCATTTCTGATGCAACTGGGAAGGGCAAGGAACACTCTCTGTTACTGTGCACAGTGAAGCCAAGAAAAATCAGATTTAAAACTCCTTATATGAGAGCACACTCCAAAGACAGTGATCCAGCTTCTTTCACATGACTGCATTCATAAAAACTGCTCCGAGTCGGGGCAGGCAGTAAATGAAGGAGCAAAGTCTTCCTCACTAGCTAAGAGCAAGCTGGGTACAAAACTCTAAGACACCAGAGAGCAACACACTACCTGCAGTCCAGGTTTTATTCCTTGTGGTCAAGGTACAGAAGAGGATAGTGTCAGACCCCTTGGCACCTGATCAAGCACATTATTACAATCCTTTACATCAACTGAGAATTACTCCTGGAACACTTACAGTTTGGTCTGT
The DNA here is from genome assembly GCA_013397725.1 of Rhagologus leucostigma. Classification (NCBI taxonomy): domain Eukaryota; kingdom Metazoa; phylum Chordata; class Aves; order Passeriformes; genus Rhagologus; species Rhagologus leucostigma. Next base: position 2,364,502 of record VZTD01001046.1, on the reverse strand, counting down.
CAGTGGTGGAAGCACAATTTGTTTTTCTATTTTGTTTAAGACTAACTTCCAGAGCTCTTTCAAAACCCGTTTCAGAACTGTCTTCTCACAGATTTTTGCAGAGACACTTAAACTAGAATAAAACAAAAACACAAACCAGTCACCAAAACTAGCATTAAGGCTTCAGAGGTGCTCTATCACTATGTGCTCAGATAAATAGCCATTAAGGTTTATCTTTTCTCTACTAATAAAAATTTCTCAGTAGCTAAGTTATTTTGCAAAATTATCAGTAAATATTTTTGGTAAAAAGACTTGCAGATTACAAACTCATATAAATCTCCACTATCTAATGGAATGCTTAGTATATCACTGATGCATATTTATTGAAAATGCAAAATCATGATGAATTATAAAGTTTGATGGATGATATAATTTAGCACTCCCACGCCCCTAAATTAAAGTTTTAGTATATAATTTGTTTATGTCTTAAAAATAAAGAGCAACTGTCTCCCTTGTTTTGTATTTCTTCTGGGATGTAGAACTGGTTGCTGACAGCTAATGCAAATTCACAGCTACTGTTTGGAAGCATTCATTTCTATATACTGACATGTCTGTGCAATCTTGCTCTCTATTACTTACAGTTAAAAATTTTTCAGCACGTTTTCCATCTTCACTTTGAAAACTTCTGGCTGGGGAAAACTCGCATAAGGAACCAAAAGGGTGTGTAACTTGTGTATGTGACTGGAGAGCTCGAGGGCAGGATCAGTGCCAGGCTGCTTGTCCTCACAGCCACTTCCAGCAAAAGGCCACCAGTGTTTCACAAGCACCAATGACCAAGGACACCAAAGTGCTTACAGATGTGCCCGTGCTGCACATGGCCTTTCAGAACTCATCACTAATGAAGGATGATAATATAAGTTATGCTTACTTTCAGAGGCTAGAGTGAGTTTGCAGGATCCTCTCAAAACTTAGCATTTTACCAAATGAAAAAAAATCAAGCTGCTGTTTAGAAGGTGACCAGGTTTTTGGTGACACAGAAGTGCATATTAATAAGCCGTGGGACATTGGGTACAAGCCTAGAACAAATGCCAGACAATTTCAGTATGGGAATTACTTTTGTTCAGCACAGTCTTCATAACACAGCCTGTGGAGGAGAGACCGTGCACCACTTCTTTTTCAATGACTCAAAACATGGTCAGACATGCAAAGACAAGTCTGTAGCTTACATAAAAATTGCTCAGTGTAAGTAAACAGGTTAGGCATGGGAATCTGCATACAGTGAATACTACAAATATTAAAAATACTACAGAGTGCTTCTAGGTATTAACAGTGCTTCAGAGTAAAAACAAAGTGTGCCTGACTGCAGCATCCAGTTCCCAGTCTGCCACACGAACCAGCCTGCCTGCCACACTTACGTTTTGTCCAGGGAATCCATGAGAGGCCGAAGCACAATCTCAGCATCAATGGCTGCACTGTTCTTATTGGCTGCTGCATTCCCATTTCCTCTCATTTGATTCAGTTCATTGCTCATTTGTCTTACACAATCTTCAATTACAAATTGGAAACTATAGGATGAAAAAAAAATAAAGGAGAATGACAGAATTCTGGGAGAGAAAACAGTAATGATGATTTTGTTATCAGGTTCTTCAACAAGATTTAAATATTTTCTGCGATGATTCAATGTTCAAAATTGAAGATACTGCGGTATTACAGTCTGAAAATAACTTCTACTGAGGATCATAGCTCATATAAGTAATTCATGCAGTATTTTGATCTTTTCCCTGCCTTGTTTCCATTCTGCCACACTTTTCATACCCTTGTAGGTGTACCAAATATTTATTTGCTGAAAGCAACGGATGTATCAGAATCCATAGGTTAGATGTGATTGATTACCAGCTAGGAACAACTTCTCAAGATTTTATTTTTTGGTGTGAAAGGAGAATACAAACAGGTGATGATAAATAATTTTTCTCTTGATGGTTAATAGGAACCAAGTTTTGATATTCTTCTTCAGGCAAAATCAAAAAATCCTACTGATTTTGCCCTGTTTGGCTCAATTTGACTTTTTTCCACATTTCATACAGTCAATGCCATCAGAAGGTTTGTTACTTCTTTGCAACTACACAAAGTTAAAACACTTGGACTGTTTGAAATACCCTTTGGAAAAAAACCCCTTACTTAAAAGTGCTCAGACTCTTCCTCCTGGGAGGAATCTTTTTCACTTCAAGGTGACTGTAAACACATCCTTCCTCCTCAAAGTTGTACCTGCTCAGCTTCTCTGAATACTGTTCTGTTTCCTAAATGATCTGGTTGAGTGTCTGACAGTCTTAAAGTGCTATTGATGCGATAATCTTTGGACAATATATTGACACAATGCAGAACAGCAGTTAATCAGTCACCAGTTCAGAGGCAGGAAGAGTCTCTGCACACATGGTAATTTGGTTTATGGGTTGATTTATGATGGATTAAAACGGTTTAGGATTAGTTTATGAACAGAAATGCAAAACAGAGGCCAAAAATATACAAGGCCTGTTAAGGTGAAATGATAAATGGTGAAGATTAACTTGGGAAAAGTGAAAGAGAATTTACTGTGAGAGAAAAGAAACATAATCAGGCAGTAAGTTGTTCCAGTGACATGGCTAATGGTAAAAAGAGAACACAAACCTCCATGTGAAATCACTGGAAAAGTCAGAAGCTTTTCCAAATGCACTTAGAAGTACACTTACCTACACACTTTAAAGCCCTAGATAAAATCAAAATGAGGCAGCTAGTGAAACTGCTTATGGAAATTCTTGGGACCAGTCCCTCCAAAAAGCCAAAATAATGCATTGCCTTTCTTGACATTAGCCATCTTTCCAACATTGTTAACCTCACAGACCCAAGCAGTAAACTGACCCAGGAGGAATGTTCTAGCTATCTGGAGCATATCCTACACTGAGCTATTCTGGGTTTGCTTTTGCAGAAACCCAGTTGGCTCATTCAGAAAGAAGCCCTGGAAAGAAATAATATTCATGCACTGTCAATGATCCGAGAACCAGAGCCTGGGAGCAATAGTACAGCAAGACGATACAGCAAACTGAGCACACTCAGAAAAAAGCAGACTGTCCACCCAGACTGCCCAGTGATGGATTAAATAAGCGACTACAGACTTTGCTTAATGAGTACCACTACAGCACTAATCCCTCTTTCTTAGATTTCTTTTTAATTTGATGCAAAAGTAACTTGCTGCTTCTTATACCACAGGCACTGCTGGCACAGCACCATTCAGGACTGCAGTGTGCACTCTGATTAATGAAAGGTTTACAGAGTAAGGCTCAGCAGACAATTTTTGCAGAGCCACAGGCAAGCAAATGACCCAAGAAGGCCATTCACAATAACCACCTGAAGCAGGCTAAACACAGGCAGACATCCGTGGTTGAAGCAGGCCGCTTGGAAAAAGCTGTCAGTCTCAGGAAGTAACATAAACATGGTCAGAGAGGAAAGTTTAACATAGCATCAGGCAAGAAAAAATCAGCGATTTTGCTTTCCAAAAAGCAGAACAAAAGCCATCAGCCTCACCTCTGTAACACGTTCATGCCCACAGACGATGTTCAGTTGTCTTTACAGCGAGGTTACTGTTATTTGTTTCAGAGTCTAAACACATACACAGACACAAATGCACACCACTCCATCAGGGCAGAAGCAAGCCATGCCTCAGGACATCAAAATAACCACCCAGACTTCATCAACGAGGTAGATTTTTTGAGCAGGAATATTTCTCTAACGTTTTCAGTAAAATAGGTTTGTTACCTTGCAGCATATGTTACACTGAGTTCATCCAATACATTGCTAAGTTTCACCTGAAGTTCTTTTAGAACAACACTAGCTTCAGGATCCAGCTGCAAAGAGATAAATGACATATTTTATTTATACACTAGGTTTCTGGGGTTTCCATTACAATCAATGAATTAGGAAATATGCGCAAAGATACACTGCACTATGGGAAACCAAATGTGGAAACACCTGTTGCAACACAGAACTGCTTTAGTAGACCTAGAAATACAATTACCATTAAAAAAAAAAAGTATTTTGTTTTGTGATTTGCATTGAAGTTGTTTCCATATTTCATATGTTTTCATAATGCAGTGTAAAATTAGAACAGCCAGCACTGAAAAAGATGGCTTGAACACTATCCATGCCAATTATACTGACAGAGTATGTGGGCAGGGAATCTACCAAATTTCAGTACTGCTGTTTCTAAAAGCTAGTAAGGCAAAAAAAGTTCAAGCACAGAGCAACACATTCTGATGCTCTGACACAGGTTTTCTAAACATAGGAAAAAAGTTAATGCAGAGGAGAAAGATATTTACATTTACAGGGATGACAATCCATGCATAGATATTTAATGAAAAAGGTACCCTGTTGGTATTGATCAGCAACTTGTTTATTTACTATGGATTCTTTTTCAAATTAAAAAAACAATTTTTTTATCTCTCTGATCTTTAGCACTTAGGAAAAATAGTTACAGCCCATTCTGGGATATGATAGATGATCATCAGGATCAACAGCTGAATGTAAATTAATAGCTGATCTTCCAGGTCTTTCAGCTGTCTACATGACAGTGTTAAGGAATGATTTTCAATGATAACCCTTAATTTGTGGACTCTGTTCTGAAGCAAGGTCAGGTACCGATCTTCCGACAATTTCAAAGGACACTGCACATTTAGAATACATAATCAGGGCTGTCTCTGCGTTTTTCTATCTTTCAACTGCATGAGGAGTGTTTGGTGCTTATTCTTCTTCTGGTGTTTCAGAGTGCTGTGGTGCAGCAGGTCAGTTCTTTTAATCACACTTCAGAGACAAGGGGAAGCTGTCACAGCACACTGGATAATTTACATGAGACTACACAGGAATTCTACAGCAAAGCAAACTGAAACAGATCCAGTGATCTACTGTGTTTTAATCTTAGACCATCCTTTCTCTTCTTACAGGTTATGTGTTAAAATCATAGAAAATCCACAATTTTCAGTACAGGTTTTGACAAAAAACTGAAATAGGTGATAAGGGAGAATCACCACACATCCTTTAGAAGATACTCAGTGTCATGTAGCACTCTTCTAATCTGAGAAGCTCATATTTTACTTACTAATGTAAGTACTTACTGTGAGTACTTACTGATTTAGTTTTGCATTACTTTGCATTGAGAGAACTTCTGTTGCTTGTGTATATCTTAGTAGTGTCCCTAGCAGATACACTTCGACAGCTCATACACTTAAAGTGATTGTTTTCCTTCATATGAAGAGCAGGAATTAAAAAGCTAATTTTACTGCAATATCTATATTAGTAAACAAATTAAGACTTTACTAACAAAGGCAAAGATTTTTCCAGGAAATGCATTTCACTAGGGAGTTATACTGTCTCCTTTGGAGTGATACATACAAAACACAAATTTAAGACCACTAGAATATAAACATTTAACAAACACTGAACACACAAGCATTCACGCCGAACATGGTACATGTCAAGGAAAACACAAAATACCAGGCAGGCAGAAGACTCAAAATTTCTTAGCAGATCATGCACAAACTAGAGAATCACCTTGTTACTGTGCCTACAGAGGTCAACGTAGATATCAGGGGTCGTTTTGATAATGAGAAAACACAATGTATCTGCTAAATTCACGTGGAATTGAACTTACTCCAGCCAAAATTGGATTAAATACTAATGCCAGATTGTGGACATTACACACATTATAGAAGATTGCATGCAACTGTTTAACATTTTCGAGGCTTTGTGCTCACAAATTGCATGAACAAGTTTGTGTGTGCACAGCTGGAGGCATCTGGCAGGACCTCCAGCCCTGTGTGTACACATGCTCATCGATGAGGTGGCACGGGGAGGAGTGGGACACAAAGAGGTATGCGGGCTGCCCGGCCAGGTGCTCCACACCTGGCCATGGTGGCATCACTAAGATGATGTCAGCAAGATTTTTAAATGCTACTTCTCTTTAGCTACTGGAAAATATGGTGATTTGAGTGTTTCACCAGAACTAAAATGTGCACTTTTCATTTATTTTACCATGTGCCTTCCATTTGCTAATGATTGTCCTCAGGCATCATCCAAATATACCACAGCCATGACCTGCTTCTTTTTCCTGATATGGTAGAGCTAAGATGGAAGCATGGAAGTGAGACAAAAGGCAATTCTGATCAGCATCTGTGATGATGTCACAGAGGGATATACAGACATGAAAATGAAGTATTTACAGTATTGGGGACTTTTCTTTTTCTCCTCAAATCTGCTCACATCTGCTTCACAGAGTTTGATGAAGAAGGAATGAAAGCTAACAAATTTCCCCAAACATTTTTCAGAAAAAAAAAGGAAAAAGACTCTACTTGAGCAGATAATTTTGGGAACAAAACCCAAACCAACAATAAAACCCAGCTATGACTGTCATTAGTGTGCCATATCTAATTTAAGCACCAAAAGAGAAAAGACAACGCATTTATCCCTTGGACAAATGTATTCTGGATTCCATTTACAGCTCACAGCATGTGTGGACTAGCCTTAAAATACATCAGGGTAGGTTGCTCAGGTTTCAAAATTGGATTTTTTAAAAGAGCAAACTTATTTAATTAATAATGTGTAAATCATACTTTTCTATCAATTCTTAATATTCTTGGCTTTTCTAGGCTCTTATTTCTGTTATTTTACCAACTTTTTAGATAGCAGAATTCATTTTTACCCACAAGGGAATATACTCATAAATTTGTTGGCACACTTCGTGAGATCTGTTGATTATGTATTATTAAACAGATAATTAGAAGTTTGACTTTTTCTGAATGCTACACAGAAACTGAGAACACATTTGCTGAACAGCTGAAAAAATAAGAAATAGTTGAACATTATAGTTTCCAAATACTGCCTTTCCAAAACTGTGAATTTTTTAATACAGACAAGCCTTGGAAAAGAGCTAAAAATCTGATGAATTTGGCTGCTTTCAACGTGTTAGATTGAGGTAATTTAATTTAATGCTGTAATTTAATGTGTGCTAGTACGGACATAATCTTGTTAACTGCAAATTTGGTGGTGTTTCTTTAGGAAACTACAGAGATGCAAATTACTTTTGCATGAGTTAAATGGAACGTCTCTAATTCTGAATTCTGTTTATCTGCAATTTCACAGGTCTAATTGCTTATAGTTTCCTGATGGGACCACCAGGTTACTTCTGTTCAGAAATAGTTTTACGTATTTTCTGGATATCTAGGAAGGATACAGGTATTTATCAGCTCCATCACTTTAGTGCTTCTTTTTGTCTCTGACAGCCATCATCCTTCCTCCGCTGACACCCTTGGGACAGTGAGACGTGAAATGTTTGGCTGCCACTGCTCTCAGTGCACTGAAAAGCACTTGGCCCTCTGTACCAGATGAAAAGATGACACTTCAGAACTATTCTGCTGAAGTCTGGTCCTCTGTCACTCCATCAAAGTCGTTAAGACCACACACAGATTCCTACAGGAATTCCTAAGCTTTACATGTAAAGTTGGAAGTGAATTTACTTCCAACTTTATGTGGGAATATGATTTATCTACAGTTAGTATAATGTTGTCATACATAAACAACCTCCTTTTGCTTTACACCCTTTTTTTTTGATCCTAATTACTGTAACTCATTTCTGCCATATTCTGTCACCTGGTGTAAAGCAACACAAGCATTAGCTTCTCTTCTTTCTCTTTTATCAGCTTCCAACTTACCAGACATGAAAAAAATATTTAGTGTAAATGTATGCATTCCTTTTGGATGAAACAAACAGGAGCTAAATCAAAACTCTATGATGATGATCTGTTCTCATGTTTTTGGACTTGATTAAAAAAACCCCAAACAAACAGTGGGTTGGATCCCACTTTACTACTCTATTATGGCAGACTCTTCTCATTGATACGATTTGTAAGTAGCCTTCCTGCTTGGCTGCAGCAGAGGAGGAGAGTTAATAAAGAAGCTCATCTTGTTCAGACTATTTTATTTTAATGGTGGGGCATCTGAGAAACCAGTTTTTTCTCTATTTATAGAGCTCCCTGCCTGCAATGTGCAATAAGCCTACTCTGAACACAGACTGCTGCTTGATTGTGGCTATTTTGACTGCACAGTTTGAAAGACATACTGCTCACAGTGTGACACTGAGGAGATTAACAGCATTTAATTTTTCTTAGAATTAGTTTTGCTTCAACTGAAATGGGTCTCATTATTTTGCTGAAAATCATCTAACTTTTATGCCCTCCACAAGTGAAATATTAAACTGTTTTTTCCCTTCAAGGAAACTGCTTACAGATTTTATTGCTGGCTTTGGTTTTTTAATAAGTACCAGTTCAATAAGCCAAATTGGCCATTAGCAGTTGTGCCTTTGGAACAGCAAGGGGAATAAGTATTCCAATTTGAGGACAAACATTTTAGTGGCATTTTGATATGGGTGAAAAAAAATTGAACATGAATGTACTTTTCTTCAAGAAGTTGCCCTAAAAGTCTGAATGTATTTTTAAGATCTTTTCTCTTGGACTGTGAATCAGAGATGCACTTAAGGCACCTAACTAAGGATTATAGAAAAATATATCCAAATTTTCTCCATGGGTTGGGTGTTGCACCATATTTGTAGGAAATGTTGCTTTGATACTGTAATGACTTTAATAATTCATCCTCATTAACATCAAAAGGAAACCAAAAAGGATGAGAAATCATAAGAACTTTTGAAAGTAAATTGCTATGAAAAATGCCTAAATATTTTTTCATTATTGTATAAGGCATTAGGAGCAAATGAAAAACTAGTATTTTCTTGAGGAAAAGATGACATTTTAGAGATTCAAGCCAATATTTTGGTTGAAAATAATTTGATAGAAATAGACATAAAATGTGACTCAGCTTTCGCCTGCCCTTGTAGTTATCCTGATTTATGGACATTTAGCTGTTTTCATGAATCACGGCATTCAAAAGTAAGATTGAATCCAAGACCTAATACAAAAGTACTTGGCACAGAACATAAAAGCATGGAGGACAAGATTATTTGTAATATTTAGAGAGGGAAAAGGTTTTAATAGGAACCGCAAAACCAGCCACTTCTGGATGATGAATATCTGTTTTCAAAGTTTGGTAAGAAATCTGCAAAGACGATGCTGCAGAAGTTTATTTCCTGTTATCTGGAGCAGGAAGTATTTTTGCCACGGCAGCTTCAAGGAGCTGGTTCTGGCTCACCAGAACCTCTGCTCCCTGGAGTGACTCTTTAGGTGCATCTGGAGGCTGCAGTTCCTTGCATGGCACAGGGGACCCATCTCACCTCTGCAGTGTCCCACTGTGGATGTGGCAATATGAAATGCTATATTTTCCAGTTTTTTCTATAGTGTGGCCACATTAGATACAAGTTTTGTGAATCTATCAAACTACAGCCCCAACAAGAAAAAGGATGATGTATGTGTAATTTCTTTTTTAAAGCCAGCTACTGATAATAAAGGTAGGATATTCATGCTCTAAACATTGCTTCTCAACAAGAAGACAGGATTTTTTCCACAGCTTGAAGATATGTTAATTTCTTCATCATGTTTCAGAACAGTTAAAGGCTATAGACAGGAAAGTATTGAAGCATTGTTTGTGTCCTTTTACTGTTGACAGGCCTTCAGGCACTTTTAAGTCTTCTGAAATGAAAAAGGGGGCAAAGCTGAGGATGTTCTGGGCTGTTGAGTAACAGCTCTTGGTGAAATGGTATCTTGAATACAAGCAGGCCCTCAGATACTGAAAAGTGCACTTAAAATGTTTTATAGATTTTTTAAAACTCTGAAAGTCTTTACACTATCTGCCTAGTAAAACTTTTCAATTTAGTGTCAACTGAATGCCCAAGCATAGCTCTTTTTGATTTTAGATCATAGGGAATTACACAAATGCATCAATGGAAATAAGTAGAAAATGTGACTGTTCTTAGCCGTAGAAAATATGGTCAGGAATAATAAAAGATGCTTACTATCACAAACCTCATAAGAGAATCTCTCTCCTTCTTTCTTCTGCTCAGTGGATTGCAAGTCAAAGGCATTGGACAAAGACAATGACACATTACAGACAAAACATACCAATACATAAAAAGCAAAGTATAGTCCAATACAAACATTAAAATAAAGCTGGCACTACAGATTGCAACACAAAACACCCAGAGCTGATAGAACATTACAGATCATTAGCATGTGTCTGTGAAATAGCTTTAGGTCACTCCAGTATTGTCAGGACAGTAAATAGGTCTTGTAGACCTTCTTTTTTAACATTCTGATTTTCTTTGCAATTAGAAGTGAAAGCTTTGACTAGGTTGCAAACATGGTGCTAATGATCTCTAGGGAACTTTGAATGAACCAGGAAACAAATGTGACTCACCTCCTTCCCTCCCATGGACTCAAACATTTTCTCAAGCTGGACTCTTAACTGCTGAATGTTGTTCATCAAGATACAGGCCTACACAGAGAGCACCAAATGTGAGATTGTGCATGACCAATTCTTCAGCAGCCCTACATTCATAGAATTATAGAATCATTAAGGTTGGAAAAGATTTCTAGGACCATCTTCATTCATACAGCTGTGTTTAGAGAAGGTTCCCATCCACTGCTGCCTTTCCTTCCTCCTTAACTGACACTTCCCTTTGCCTGGGCAGCCAGTGACTGCCCACTAAAGGCAGTGCTGCCCCACAGGGAACTGGATGCCATCTCCCAATCAGCTGGACAGGTTTCAGATCCCAGAATTTCATGTCCTGAGCTATCCCAGGCAGTTTCTAGTCACACCTAATACAGTTACATCTGGTGGATTAATGCATGTAGCACATCATCATCCTGAGGACAGCAGAAGCAACAATGATCCAAGTGCTTTGGGAGTGACAACAGGCTGGAGGAAAGGGGTGGCCACATGGCATGCTAGACCCAGTCTTAGCAGAAAACTGTGACAACACTGTAACCCAGATAATGGCTGATGCTTAAGTATTTGAATAAATCAACAGGCTGTTCTGTTAATAACAGAACAGTATTTTAGAAATATGCATTTTTGCATTACTTGAAAAGCTGGTGAATAAATTAGGCAATAGAATTTAGTCTAGAAATGTTGCTGTTTAAGTTCATTTTTTAAAGGCAGAACACAGAGCCACTGTGCAACAGACAGCAATTTCTGTATTCATATAAGGTTAAAAGTAAAACGTTAATAAAATTAAGGAGCTAGTTACAAAAATCATGGAATAAAGAATCCATTACTAGAATCTTGTGTATTTAGATGACATTATATTCTGGTTTGTTATGGTGCAGATGAAGCAATCAGACAATGCTTACTAAAAGAGCTCTGGCTGGCCAAGGCCAGTGTGTTCTAGTGCGTGACTGCATTAATTTAGACACTGAAGAAATACATTTCAATAAAACACATATACTTTTTTTCAGACAACAAGGTGGTGATGGAATGATTACAGTGATTGATACTCATTTGTACCTTTCTAGTTAATAGCATGTTCCAATGTAGAGCTGAAACATGATGGGATCAATAATATGATTTAGCTTTAATTATTAATACATTACACTCATAGGAATTTGGTGTCAGAGTCCTTCTCAACTTAAGAAAAAAAAAGAAATTTGGTCTAACTTCTTACTGCTTAGATTATTACTTCCCAGTGAAGCATGCTGCTCATCCTCTTACAGAATGCAGCTGGCTTTGTACAGTGGTTGAATTGTCACCTCTCTGCCCATCTCTTGAAAAATCCACAAACCCTACTTCTATTTGTCTTTCTACCTTCTATTAATTTACAATCACTAAGACTGTATCCCTCCTTTCCTGTACTATTTCCTGACTTCTAACAACTTAATTATTTTGGAAATAATCTTCAATATCACAAATCAATAATTATTAGAATTATGATTTCTGATGGGGGCTTAAGTAGCTGAATATAACATCTTTTTTCCTTTTGTTCCAAACAAATGCAAATGCCTTTGGCAATATACTGAAGCGATGAGAGAAATACTTCACATTGAAGCAGTTTCAAAGTTTCCTTTGAGGCTGGCTCAGGTGGCTCTTTCAGAGCCTAAGCTTACCTTGGCTCAATCAAAAACCTGCTATTGTTGTCAGTAAAGAACATTACTTAAAACCATTCTCATAGTATTTCATTATCCCCTAACCTTCAGAATAGTCTGTGCAGCAGTTTACAGGAATCAGACAGATGCAACAACATGTACAGGTGAGTGGCAAGTACAATAAAAGAACCCACATTTGTTTGTAAATGCTGACAGCAGGTGGAAGATAAGAGGCTGTTTTTACATTAGATAAATACCTTTATAAAAAGCATCTTTGATATGCTTTTATTTGAACAGTTTATGTGCACATTTTGTAGTGTTTAATAAAATTACTAGAAGTACTGTCTTGAAAAAGAATGCCAAATTCTAATCTGAATCATAAAAAGTATTCATTTAAATCTCTATCAACTCTAATACAGATGAACATTTATTGTAGCTGAAATCACCAGATCAAACGGACTTTAATTAAGCTAAAAGTATGTATTTCAATGAGGCAAGTTCTGTTAAAAAAAAAGTCACGTCCCTCAAAGGCATTTGATGTGATACTTTATTATCTGGTCTAGTGGAAGGTGTCTCTGCTCACGGCAGGGGGGTGGAATTAGATTATATTTAAGGTGCCTTCCAACCTAACCCATTCTAGCATTCATAATGAGATTAATTTCATCTAAAGCCTTAATAAAGATAGGCATAGGAGGATGACTTCAAAAATTACTCACTCCAACAATTAAAAAATCCTATTGGACAGGCCAAAAGAGTACACAAACAGACTTGATGATTCAATGCTTTATTAGAACTCATTTCTTCCAGAAAGCAGTGAGCTTTATTTAACATTAACATTAAATTCATAAGAACGACCAATATTTGATATTCAGCTGCAATAGATGTCTTTTTAAATTCTATTATTGTGTGTATATTGGTGACCTCTAGATCATCACACTGCCCCTCACTACAGAGAGCACTGGCAGGAGGGAGCACGTCCTCAAGTCATGCACAGGGATGTGACACAAGGATAGCTGAGATCTCTGACGGGCTGTCTAAGGGCTGTAACCATTAAAGGTAAACAGTCTGAGGATGGGGCTGCAGTTATTGATCTGCAGATTGATGCAGCTGAACAAAACACTACTAAATACAGCAGACATTGTGCTAAAAGCTGCCTGCCATGGGAGAACTAGCTTTGATTGAATGTCAATGATATTGAAAAGCCAGTTCACAAGAATAATTTTCCTTGGTCTTGTTAAAGTATTGATAAAGTATCCATTTGCTCAACTGCATCTTTAGTATCCATATCTCATTTAATTCTGAGTCCATGGCAATCTGGTCCTTCATTAGGGACTCTCTTTTAAGCAGTCAGGCAACAAAACAGCACATGATTTTCTTCTCGCCCCTGCACGGTTAAAGCACAGTGAGTGGCAGCAGCAGCAACGTCTGCACACATTCCCTGCACAGGGAACAGGGGTCTTAAAAACTCTCCCGTGCACAAACTGATACAGAGAGGCAAGGCAATGCAAAGTGAAAACCCAAACCAAAAGTATTTTCTTCTGTTTGAGAAACAACATGAGGATACATTCACCATAGTATTAGCCTGGTGTCCACGGCATGTTTGTGGTCATCTTGTAATTATTTTTTAACTTTAATACTGAAATTATTAACTAGGATTCTTCACTAATTTCACTTATTCCAGCTTTTACACATCACTGTAAGCAGCTATGAAAACATGCTGACCTCCCTCCATTCATGTTTTTTCATATAAAGAAGTGATTACATTTTCAAAAAGTACAGTAAGTAACTTAAAGGTAATTTCTGAGGCAGAAAAAAGCCACAGCTTCTTACTCACCACATTTTCTTTATCACAATATGAGCTGAAGTAACTTGAAATAATTGCAGCATACTGAACAAGTACTTTGTTGATAGTCTAGAAGAGGAGAAGACTCTTTTAAATGGTGAATTACATAATGTAAAGCAAAAAAAAGAAAAAAAAACGACGTTTGTATAAATTATAGGTTTTACAGGTGCTTACACATATAGTATATTATATTTTTTAGATATAATATAAGCAATCTTGTGACCACATTTTCAAATCCCTGCACAGCAGATGGTGGGTAGTTCTTAATGTAAAGTAATCTTCAATAGCAGAGACAGTTTAATTTTAGCAGTGCTGTTTTTGAGAAGCACTGAGAACTCTACTCCTTGCAATACACTACACAGTTAATGGAAGAGTAGCAAGCTCAAAAAATCCTCCAGGGTGACAATACATAGAATAGAAATATAATGGAAAAATAAGACAAAAGGAGCACTGTTCAAAGCCTGGCAATATGAGTTACCTCACAATAATAATGTAAATAGGAACTCTGCAAATGGAGAATTGTTGCAATGAAAGAACAGAATTAAATGTAATTGTGAATTTTTCTAAAGCCAGCAGGACTATAATGGAAACTCAGAGCTTGGGAAGAAATGTAACTATCCAAATAGAAAGCTAGCAGAGTTGAGTTTATCAAACAGCAGGTGAATAACTACCACCACAGGACTTCAAACAAATATACCTTAGTGCCACACCTTGAATTTTTCCTTCACTTGCACTGCCTAATTTGCTAATGGCATTTCACTGAATGGCTCCATTAATGGAACTGCAATCAGTTCTTAGCAAGATAACAATTGATTACGTATATGCATACATATATGCATAAAATACATAAATGTGAAATCTCAGAGAGGACAGAACTTCTCAAATGGGCACACCATTTTGACAGAGTAGACAAGACCCAGCCTTAAGCCACAGACAGTGTGTCTTTCTGAGGATCCTAGTCAGATAGAAAAAACCAGTAATTCTAAAAAACACTGTAATCACTTAGCTTTTCAACACATGACAGCACAGTATCATTCTCTCTGAAGCTTAGTTGAGATGCACTGACTTTAATTTACCTTTGCAAATCTTCTCATTAAATGAGATAGTGCTTCTGGATTAGGACACTCCAGTTTCCTAATAATCTCAAAGCTTTGATTGAGCTGTGTGAAGACATCAACCACAGAACAAGAGAAGAGGGCATGATCTGATGTTTGCTGAAACTAGAGAGAAACATTTAAATGTCAGTATTTATTCAGAGATCAAAACTGTCTTCACTGATTCTTGTACTTGAAACTCCTTCTAGAGTCACAAAAAGTAATACAGAAAAAGAAATCGTCTCATTGATAATACTGAGAAATGCAGCTTTTTCACTTTTCTGATACTTTCAAACCACTTAAAAATAAAAACAGAATTTTCCTTCATGACATCATCATCACATCATAGGCTAATGAAATGATACTGTAGAATAAATTCTGTGGGGATTTAGGCAGAAGGAATTAGAGCAGGAATTTCTCTATAAGGTTCTCCAAGACCTGTTATCTCCTGAAGTCTGAGAAGGATATTGCGGGACCAAATATACTTCTGGTTTTGTAACAATACGAAACAGTCTTAATACTTTATTTATTCCCTTTTTTAAAAAGTAAAGGCTCACCCCGTCTTTTTTGTCTCTTTCTAGTGCTCCATGAAGAAATTCCATTGAGACATCCTCATTTTCATCCAGCCACTGAATGACAAATGGTTCAAACCACCTGAAAATTAAAAGCAATTTTGTAAAGTAGGTAGATTTCATAAAGATCCCAAGAGGAGAGATGTCATACTACTCAGCAGTTTGGCACCTTGTGTTTTCATATCTATTATTGGTAAAAAAATTCTAACAACCCTGGAAAAATTTTTGTCTCCAAAATTCTGCAGCTACCAAAAGGCTTTTCAGGCTTCAGTTTCACAATACTCTTTCTGGTATACCCTGGTGATATAAAATTAGCAGTAGCCAATTCTCTACCAGTGAAGCACGGCAAGTATGCATCTTCTATCAATACTGGCTCTTTGGTAACATTTATTTTTTATTTGTATATGAAATAACTTGTATATAACTTTTAGTAAAAATCATCTATGTTTTATTTTTCTTTAGTTTATTTTAGAAAATATTAAAGTAATAACAGGCCTCAAACCATCTCAGCAAACCAGCAGACTGGCAGAAGATTAAGGATAGCTCATATAAAAGGACAGGACTGAATACACTGTAAGGAGACAGGTGAAAAGAAAACCAGCAGCTGAGTATTAACCCGATCCAGTAAGAATGATTTCAGTAGTATATCCCATTAGCATTATATCTTTATCCAAATTTGGCTGTAAAACAAACGCAGGGACCTGTAACTAATAGTGCTGCTGCTCCCACATCTCATACCTTCCTCAGACATTTTCTGACCAAAGCATTTTGTCATCTCCGAAGACCTGCAGTTACAACAACTTTAGAAATCTACGAAACAGCTAATTGCACATTTATCACCTGGTCTATTTCACTTGATAGAATGAAGAACTAAAGAGAAGCAAGTGTAAAAAGTAGTTGGCAGTGCTACACACCTTGAGATCTTGCACAAACCCTAGCATAAATATTCGACCAAAATAAACCTTCCACGAAGCCCAGACTCATGGAAGCCTTCTCGAAACACCACTTACAGAGAGTATTCAGGCACTGCATCCTTGAAAGCAGAGAGTTCTCGCACATATTCATTATAAAACCATTTCACTTTGAAGTGCAAATTCATATAATCTGTGCTTTTGCATAATCGCTGCTTTTCATGTTCTGTAATAGAAGGAGTGGAAATAAAAGCACTTAATAGCGTTTTAACAGTAAATAACATTCTTGTACCTCAGTGCACTGGTGACACAGTAATACAGGAATCGCATTTTAAAGCATAATTGGTTTGATTTTTCCAGAGGTAGTAGTACCCACAGTTTCAATTTTCAGGATCTGAGTGCCTTTAGGAAAAACAAAAACCAAAGACCAAACCACAAATTAGGCTTCTCACCTCTCTTCACTGCAGTGGGAAAAAACCACAAATTTGCTGACTTCCCATTCTTTTGATTCTTCTTTGTCTGTTACAGAATGGTTAAGAAGCTTTTGAGCGTCAAGCTAGAGAAGTCAACCATAGCTGTGTAGTAGCCAGAGGAAGTAAGAGCTATAAATGCCAGTCCTACATGTCTCTGTGAAACCTGCATTCATCAGAGCTAAGAAAAAGAAAGAGGAGCCAACTCCACAGCTCTACAGCCATCTAACTTATGGCACAAGTAGAAAAGATGGTTAAATAAAGTGTTTTTGAAATTTTTCAAATGGACTTCACCTTCTTAGTGTCCTTCTGTTTGCTACATACCAAATACGCAGATAGAAGTGGGTGGCAGGAGTCATAGAGCCACCTGTAATCACTTTCTGCATTTTTAAAGTCTGATTTAATTTGTTTGGAGCAAATGTCCATCTTTCTTCCAGGATTTTGATCCTTGTTTGTGCTTGTACACTAGGCTCTGCATTGTTCATCCGGCCACTGCAGACCTGGACAGCTCGATTCCTTCTCTCCTTTAGCTAACAGGCACTTTATCCTTGCTCAAATCTTGCATTTCCTTCTCCCACAGCACGAAACCAGGGATCCACAAGTTTTGGGCAGAATAATCGTATCTTTGCCTACTGCTCACAGCTTCCTAAAATCTCCACAGGTCTCATCTGTTTCAGGTGTCATGCCACTTGCACATTCTTTCCCAAGCAAAAAAGTAATTTCTTTTCCCAGCTTCCTCAAAAAAATGACCTAATACAGGTGCTCAGCAGGAATGATGTTCTTGTGTAAATAGTATGTATTAAAAACTTACCACTTTCAAACCTCCTTTTTCCTTCTTCTGCTTGCTTTACAACACAGTATTACACAAATCTCATATATTTGGATGTGAACCTAATTTTCTGTAACAGCAGGAGCATCCCATCCTCTGTCATACACTTGAATGTACCAGTGGATTCTGTGTCAGTGAAAATGCACTATGAAAACACATCCTGTGTTTTTCAGATCTGGCCAGGTACACTAGAAGGAAATGTTTAGTTTTACTATTATGCCAAATCAGCACTCCAGTAGTACACCATGGCATTCAACAAGTTTCAGAAGTGTGTTATTATGCAGTGAGTTACTAGGTTTTGTGTAAATCAGCTTATGAAGTGCCCCTGTGGGCTTTTATTGCCTTTTTAGCATTGCAGTAGCATTTTCACCTTCACTGCCTTTCCATCACACTCAAGAAAAATCACTAAATCAGTTTCTGTCTAAATAGTGCATTTATTCATCTTCATGCTACTTGAGAGTACTACAAATTCTCCCCAGAACAGTATCATTGTTATTGGCATTAAATAGAACCACAGAGAGAAAGATGTTGCCTTCTCTCATGGTTCTGAGGAATCTTTTTTTTTTTAGGCAGCAGTTTTTTCACAAACTATTACAGAAAGCTAAATGACAAAACATTTGCTCTATAAAAGGTATTCTTACAAGGTAGATCAATCTTTCACTGAGAACAATTATGTTATTGTTATCAAATTCACTGCACATCTGTTAAAGTCATTGTTAAAAATCTATCTTACATTGCATCCCGAAAGAGTGGAATTTCTGAAATGAATAGCACTTTTTTTTCATTCAAGCATTGCATAAATGGGTTATTAGATTATACAATGTAACTTGAGAATGTTTGCTATAGTATGACAAACCAAGAAAATGCTTATTTCAATTTTAGAAATGAGCTACTGCCATTAATTGGCAAACTTGTCCAGGAGGGTACAACTTACACATACCATTCATTGATATTTTCTTTTCAAAGTTAAGATTCATAACACATTAAAAATGAGCAGAAAATTAATCATGAATAATTGAACTTTTTTCTCCAGGCTTTAGTTATGCCTTTTAGAGAATATTTAAAGAGTCTCCCAGGATATTATTTCTAGTTACATATAAGTGAAAAATGCATCCACAATTCTGATATTAACGTATGAGAACATCAGCAAACACTTCACATGACCTACGAAGTCATTTAGTATCCATGTATTTTACCTCTTCAGTTCATATAAACCAAAGAACGGAGGAAACAGGTGTCCATATGAGTCAGCCCGTGACAATTTTAACTGGATGATAGATGGGTTTATCCATGGTAACCATGGATTTTGGTTGGTTACAAAGTGCAGCAACATCACTGTAGGTGTTCTAAATTTAGATTAGGACCAATAGATCACTTCCTTAATTTCTGAAAAACTTGCACAAGCTAATGTAAATGTGAGCCAGCACAGGATACATGGATGCGTTTTGGAGATCTGTGTCTATTTTCCTGGAGGAAATGCTAGTGCCATGTTTCCCTATACAGACATATGCATACTGGGCTTTCTGGAAGACAGATGTAGTAGCTGCACAATACAACTCTTTTTCAAAAAGTCCATTCTTGCTTTGCGAAATTATTATACTACTGAGTCAGTCTGGAACTAAATCTGCCAACTGTGTGCAAATGTGTTCTTGGGAGAGATGACGACAGAAATACCTGAACATTCTCATAACTGATTCTAGGTAAGGAAATCTCCAGTATAGCAAACCTAATGCTGTTAATGTTTTTTATTTTGTGCTGCTCTTTTTCTGACACATTCCTTGTAGTGCAGCATATTTTTATAAGCACCTACTCATCTATTAAGTTCCATAAAGAGGTCATGTTCAATTCCCATGCTGGCATATTCTATATCACTGTGTCATGCATCAATGAAAAAAATACTGATAAGATTCTTGTAAACTGGAACATCTGTAAACTTTGGTTGTGTGCATGGGGCACTTTAGCTGCTTTTAGGAATTGCAGTTCCAGTAAGTGCAACTTTTTTCCATCGTTGATGACACTTGGGGTGGGAGGGAATATCTCCTTAGGGGTGATCCTATAATGAATGTACTTCACAGGCCTGCAGCAACAGACATTGTAACTGCAACCACAATGAAAACTGTATGGAATTGTTCCATCTCAGTGGTACAAATCACAGAGATGGGAACCCCCTTAAGAAGACCTCCAGTAAGCAACAGCACTGAAGAAAAAAAAAAAATCGGCCCAGCTGTTATTTGTATAACCAAGAAAAGAGAGAGACTGTTTTAAAAGCTGTTACATGGAATGCATTAAAATATGCAAAAGAACTTGTTGTGAGATGAAATCAGCCACAGACCTGGTGACACTGTATCTGGCACATAACCTAACTGCAGGCAGCAGTTCTTTTAGAGAAAAATGTATAAAGAAACATAATAGGAAGGACTATAATCAAGGTACTTTCCTCCCAGGCCTTGACCAAACAACAGTACTTTGGAATCATGTTTGATTTCTTGCTCACTTTTCCAGCAATTGCTAGAGAAAGCTGAGAAGATTTTCTTTAAGCAACAAATAAAACTCATAATTATGACTTACTAAGCAGAAATATCTACATGACACTAAAGACAGAATTTCATTTAACAAACTGGAATAGAATCTTGTTCACTACAGAATCCTTTTTTCTTTTTAACCTTGAGGTAGTAACATCACTCTGAGTTTCCATGTAATTTTTGGTATATATTGGCTGCTATAGAAGGAAAAAAGGATAATCTAACAACCTTCATAAAAGATGAACATATTAAATATTCAGATAATCAAATTGATATTTTGTTCAACTCTGATTTTCCTTATTTGGGTACAAAAACTCAGAGCAATTCTTTTTTCTACAACAGTTTCCAAGCCAATAGTTTTTGTAAAAACATATAGTTAAGCTGCTTGAAGTATTCTAATAAGATGGTTTTAAAGTATATTTCAAATCTTTATGAACAAGAATTTCAAGGAAATTAGTCTGTAGAAAATGAACAAATTGACTAGATGCACATAAATATGTTTATCTAAAAAAAAACCTCATCTAGTTTTCAGGCTTCATAGATAATTTTTCAGGGATTAATAACTACTATAAAGAATATTTATGTGAAGCAAATTAATTACATCACAACCAGCTGGTTTGACTGACACAGAAACTATTGCCCTACAGTTTATTAAACAGAAATGATTGAGACTAAGCATATGGGATTTGTGATTGGATTAACTGCAAATTTTCCCATCAAAACTCAGCTGTTATTTTCAACCATTGTGACATAATTCCATATTATTTGCAATAATTAGTTACCAATCCTTCTAGAGACTACCAGCTGCAATCTATTTCTTCCAGAACTGCTGTTTCAGAAAACCTGCTATTTCCAAACCTGCAGTCATATAATTGGGAACACAAACTGAGTACAGCTAGTGGAAGAAAAGCTCCTATAAGGAATGATATGGACAGGGTATGAATTGGTATTCCTCCCTCTGAATCTGTGGAAATATTACATGGCACAGATGCGCCAATGTTTTGGATAAAAGTAGAAGTTAATGTTTAATGCGCCTGATCCCAGTGCAATTTCCCCACAATACAGGAGTGGTTGCTATGCCACTACCTCTTTTTATGCTTATAGTCCTCTTGATTTAATCCCTGTACTGCTGAAAGAAACCTGAAGCCTCTGATTGTATGAATGTAACATAGTGTACAGGCCACAAATGAAGAAAAAATTTAACTCAAAGTTCATAACTGATTTACAAGAAAACATTACATTCTACTAGAATCTCATCCCAGGATTCTTGTACTTTGCTGAAGACAATGGAAGTCACTGGTTATTAACTGAAATAGAGAGTAGAACAGAACTAATTGATAATTATATATAATTCACATTGATTTTTATAATGTGAAATACTACTGACCTTTCTGAGACGGCTCTTTGTGTCAAGGTAAATATAATAAACCAAAACTTGAAAAACTTCTGTCATTACCTCATTTTTGGATTACACTTATCTCTAAATTACATTTAACCCCCCTCTAATTCTCCTTTAAAAAATATGTTGTATCTTTCACAACAGACTTCTACACAGTCAATCTTTTCTCTGCATTTACTTGGAAATTTTCATCAAAATATCTTCGAACAGGTCACAAACATAATGGACTGCAGCTGGAACATTTCTGTGGGGTGATGAAGCTGTGCAAATGGGAAACTGAAGTAAAAAGAGACCAAATACACTTACTAAGGCAACATGCATAGATTAAGAAAGGCAGTGTAGATCTTGTTCAAAGATTTCCTTTCCATGGAGTCATACTTCCTCCCTGGACAGGAGGGGCTACTGGAGAGGGTCCAGGGGAGGCCACAAAGATGATGAGGGTCTGGAGCATCTCTCTTATGAGGAGAGACTTAGGAGGGGAGCTGGGCCTGTTTAGTCTGGAGAAGACAAGACTGAGGGAGGATCTCATTAATGCTTATAAATATCTCCAAAGAGGGTGCTAAGAGATGGTGCCAGACTCTTTGCGGTGGTGCCCAGCAACAAGACAAAGAGCAATGGCCATCAACTAAAACACAAGAAGTTTCATCTCAGCATGAGGAAGAATTTTCCATTGAGGGTAGCAGAGCACTGGAACAGCTTTCCAGGAAGGTCATGGAGTCTTCTCTCTCTGGAGACATTCCAAACCCACCTGGACACATTCCTGTTGTCACCTGCTCCAGGTGACCCTGCCTGGACAGGGGGTGAGACTGGATGATCTCCACAGGTGCTTGCCAACCCTAACAATTCTGCCATTCTGTGACAGAGATGAGGGAAGGAAGACAGACTGTCTTATCCTGAATGGTGAGGAAAAATGGATTCACTGTTCTTTTTTGTCTTCTTGCCTGCAGTGGAAGTGGCTAATCAATCCCTGACTTAACACAGTGCACTGTAAAAGCCGATACGACGTTGCCCTTTATATTCAATGAGAAGCTCTCAAAGCAAGAGGCCATTTGCTCAGAGTGCTCAGATTTGCCTGACATTTCACAACAGGTGCAAGAGAGTTCAGGGTCACCTGCTTGGTGTCTGAAAAGGCAGAACTGCACATGGTTTCCTGGGAGAGGTAAATGTCTCATGGGAACTTCAAGGGCATCAAATACCAATGTCATATACTACCTAAGAGATGCAACATGCAAGATCATGAGGGATGTATGAACCTGCTGCAAACTACCCTATCTTCTACTCAAAACATTTCATTTGCCATTTTTTAGCTACTGTGTTATATTGCCTAAATGTTTCAGATAACTTAGGCCAAGATATCAACTTTGATATCTTATTAGCATTACTCAGTTGCTTTTTACTGCTTGTTTGTAGTCCTTATTACTCCTATTAGTGTCATCAACTAATCACTACTTCCAAAGCCAAATACTTCCAGAAAAGTTCCAGAAAAGTGGATGTGCTATCACCAAAAGGGCAATGCAAGATGTGCAGCTTGATTATGCATAAACTTGCTCTGTTTTGCTTGCTGCCAAGAAAAGAAAAATGCCAGGACTGCAAGTGAGTAAGACCAACCTCAGTGTAAATTTTACCCTTCAATATCGTATCAGAGTGAAATTTGCACACCATGATACTAAGTAGATAATATTCAAAGAATAAATGTTTGGAGACAAAATTCTGTCTTCGGAATTGCTACTCATGGCTACTACTGATTACAAAAGGAAATAAGCACTTGCTTCCAATGAGTGAAATAACCTGAACTATTCTCCTTTACTGTTGGTGGAATTCTTGCTTTGTAGATTTATTGACCATGGAAAGTGTAACGAAATGGAAGCTATAAATGGAGCAGAAGAAATAGTCCATCCTATGGAGATGAGGTCTGTGATGATAATTAAAGCCCTGGTTCTGAAGAATATTATTGAAATTTCAAGTACTTCATACTGATGTTTTAACATCGATTCAAAGTAATAAAAAAAGAAAGTAATAAAAGTCATAAAAGAAGAAAAGTAATGCTAATAGGAATCCAATTTATATTGATTAGGCTTTCATAAACCTCTAATACGTATAAAAATTGCAAAATAAAAAGAGAATATATGCCCCATCCTTGGAAGTCCTCAAGCCAGGCTGGCTTGGGCCCTGAGCAACCTGGTCTAGTGGGTGGCATCCCTGCCCATGGCATGGGGGTTGGAACTAGATGGCCTAAGTTCCCTTTCAACTCAAACTATTCCATGATTTTATGATTTGATAGTGTAACGCTTGAATCTGGGATGGAAAAAAGAATAAAGGTAACAAAGAGCACTTCAATAGCATTGGAAGTTAGCTGCTGAATACTCAGCTTTGCATCTTCAATGTAATTTTTGTGACAGGTTTCTTCCACTTACTTATTGCTTAATTTTTTTAAAAAATGTGTCTTTCCATGAAGGAGCCTGATGCTCTGCTATTTACCTCGTCACAAGTGTGCAAAGTGAGCATAAAACCTTATAAAACCAGCATGCTTGCATTTTATAAGCAGTTAGTAGACTGAAGTACAAACCAGGAAGAATCCAGCAGGAAGATAAATGTGAGGCTGCACTTAAATAATTACCCGTGTTGTATCTGGCTCTGCCTGCAAAGGCAAAACCACAGAAGTGTTCTCTAATTCTTACCCAGCAAATTGCACTTCAGGCTTATTAAAAGATAATGTGGAAACAAGCAGTTTTAATAGATTTAGCCTCTTCTCCTGGATGCGAAGCAGTATCGAATGTTTAGTTTAGAACTAATGCACTTGACCATACGAGGAAATTTACCTCATCATCTATAGGAAAAAAAGACACAAGTGAATCTCCATAAGTGGAACAGTCCTGAAAGTAAAAGACTGTGTCTTAAACCTAAGAAAACAGAGACTTGGAGAAGAACAGCTGCTGTGTGAAGCAAGCTTTAAAGGAGTGTCTTAGTAAAAATGGGCAAGACTAAAAATAGCATACAGGTTGCTTGTTATTTTTAATTTTCTTTAACTCAGATATTTTATTCTAGTTGATAAAGAGAGATATTTCATTTCAAGAAAGCTGTTATTAGTTACTGTTTCTCAATGAAAGAAGTCCAAAATGTAACTGGACTCATTGTGTGATTAACTCCCAGAATGCAGGAAGAGGTGCAGCACCTACATTCCACTGCTGCTGTATGAGAATTATGCAGCTCTACTCTGACAGAGATAGGGGGAAGAAACCCCTCAAGCAAACAAAAGAATGAGTTTTCCCCAACCAGCAGATGCAGAACTGCACTAAACAATGCAGGTCCTTTAGGGGACTGTCTGAGGGGACAAAGTCACTTTTTTGCTTAAAGGTTTTGTTTGTTTGGGTTTTTATCTATTTTTTTTCCCCAGCCATAAATTTACTACAGACAAAAGATGTAACTCCAGCTTTTATAAAAATGTGAGATGGAATAAAGTGGTATCATCTTAGTGGTAAAGAACTGTAATCAAAGACAAGAAGAAAGAAGCAGTAAAATATTCTTCTGGGTTGAGATACCTATAAACTCTGGAGGAAGTCTTGCTTGCCCTTGCTGCTACAGGTGATATACAGCCCATCCAACTGAACAGAACACTTCTCCCTTCAACTCACTGCTGTGTGGAAAGGACAGGGCCAAGTGAGCTGTAAATAACCCGCAATTATTAATCAATGTAGGGTTCATTTAAAGCACCAATTACACTCATAACTTCTCCAGCATGGTGTTTCTAGTATAAGTTGACTAACTTTGTCACAATTACGCAATGTTCAGGAAAAGTTTATACACGTTTTTTACAATAAGTGATTGCCTTGAATGAGAGCTAATAATAGTGTTTAAGAACAAGAGCAATATTCATTGGTTAAAAAATATAAGGACAGAGCTATCATTATTAAATACATGGGACAGTATAGTGAGTGACAAGTTTAAGACTGAACAATGAAGTCAGGCATTCACTGATGCACTACATTTTTTCTAGTAAATCTGGCATCATGAATACACCTACAGTCAGACGTAGAGAAGCTTTAACTTACTAAGATTCCTGTAGACTTGTACTGTGGTACTACTCATTGGTTCTGATGATGGTTCAACATGTAAAATCCAAGAAAATGGGTTAGAGAACAAGGAGATTCTAGATATAACTGTCCCAAGTGCAAGGTTGTGCCATACCAGAGATCTCTGAGGTAGTTCCAAGTAAGATGATACATTGCTACAGCACAACCCAAAGCCATGAAGAAGTATTAACTCAGCCCCTGGGAGCAGTTTTGTCCACTTCATCTATCTTAATTACTGGGTCTAATTCACTCTAACAAAATAGTGCCATTTGGCATGGCTATGGTGCTTTCTAGGCAAGCCTGGAGATCTCTGCTTTGCCCTCGATAGGTGGATTCTCACACTCACGAAGCTCAGCCCCTCAGGACATACAGCATGTAGCTGCTGTTATTAACATCCCTGTCTGTTATGGTGACCAAAGAACACTTCTAACTCCCCTCTTCCTGCAGTCATGTCAACATTCTGTCTTAGCTGCCAAAGGAAGGTTTAACTCCAACTGTAATCTCCTTGTCTTTACCTTTACAGACTCTGAATTGCTGTGAGACCATAGGAGACTTTTAATTCCTCAGGTGTCTGAAAAGATAAGGATGGAATACATTTGTTAAAAAGTGCCAGTGCAGAAAGGAGATTGACTAAAATAAAAAGAATTTGTATTTTGATAGTGATGAAACTGTGCATTCTTGTGGATGCTGCCTTCTTGTCGTTTCCAAAACCTCGGTCTCACCTCCCCTCACCTCTGCAGCCTCCCTCTAAGCCAAGACTATATTCTATCTTAAGGGGAGCTTTGTAAATTGTAAATTTGGAGTGAAAATAGACTTGAAATCTGCCACCAAATGGCATGACCTTTCTCTGGGCAGCATTAGCCTTTTTGTTTTTTTCTATGCTGTCTCTGTGCTCAGCATCAACTCATGGACCTGCCTCTTCTCTTTCAAATCCCTTTATCAGTTTCTGTCATGGAAGAAGTATCTTTTAGAGAAACAGGAAAATAGTATCTACTTAAGCACTGAAGACAACAGCAAACTTGAGAAGCAAACCTACATTAAATGCATAAAATGGTGGAATGACTCTCTCCTTTTCCTATTTTTATAAGGCCTTCAGAATCTTAGCTCTGCAGCATGGAGACTGTCTATTGCTGTATTTACACAGCAGCCAGCTAATTTCTGGCCTGATTCTGGTCTTGACTTCTGCCCACTATGAGAATTAGATTATCATAATAACAGCAATTCGGATGTTCTCTTTCTAACAGACTGGACAGCTTCAGACATTTGATCTGACCTACTAGAAAGTTGGAGATCTGAAATACATGAAAAAAGACATTTCTGAGGACAAAGACTAAAAAAGATACTTTGCAACTGCATGTCTAATTTCAGCTTATTACTCTCTCATCATCTTTTAACCTTTGCATCTTCATACTTGTAAAGGAAAAGATTTCTTACCATATGAAGTCAGTAATAAATCATAAGCACTGCTGGTGAAATTCTCTCTCTGTTCTCATTTGTTTGCAGCATAAATATGGAATAATTGGGGGATCAGACAGTACAAAAATATTACCATCCTGTAAGATCTGATGTTTGTGTAAACTAAATGCCAAACAACAATCCATAATGTATCATGCAAACCACTGATGCTTCATGAATAACCTGCAAAGAAGAAAAAAACCCCAAAGAGACCAAATCTAATGAAGACAATTCTCAAAGAGAAACATGCGATACCTTCTTCATGCAAAATCTATACACGAAAATAATCATTAGATCAGAAAAAAAATATATAACTGGTGTGAACTCAATTTGTTAAAGTTCGCCTAAAAATTTTAACACTATGCAAAGGCTAAACATTTCAATTAACTTAAATTGGAAGAAAATCTAGAATGAAATTATGAACTCAATATCAGATTTTAGTACAGTTTTGTTTCCAAGGCATGTCAGATTGGCAGTGTAGCCCTGATCTTGGCAGCTGTGGAGACCTGAACTGTGCTTTGGGATGTCCTTTCCTCCCTCACCAAAAAACCAAGCTGTTCCCCAATGCCAGTTTGCTGCCTTGGCACTCACAGAGACATGGCTTTGCTCTTCTCTAGCCAAAGACCACTGCCATGGCAGCTGCTGTCCCCTCTGACTTCTCCATGTCACAGCAACAGCCTCCTAGCTGGAGTGTTCTGGCAAGGACCAAGGGAGAAGAGAAGGCAGAGGCTGTGTGGTGCCTGCTGGTGCCCCTCACAGGGCTGCTGGGTTGTTCTGCAAGAGGAGCTGGGCAGAGGGCACTGCTGGAGAGCAGCAGTTCTGCAGTGCACACACCCCCCGGGCAGATCCAGGAGAGATTCAGCTGTACAGGGACAAGAGAGAGCCTGAGCAGCCATTCTGAACTGCACTCAGGAAAAAGGAGAAAGGAATGGAAAGTGGATGCTCCATTATTTCCTGTCTTCTTATCTCCTGAATTTAAGATGATGGGTGTGGCTGGACATATTTGTGAATACATGAAGTGGGTAAAACCAGAAACAGGATCTTGGATGTGCTAATCTAATCTTTTTTATCACACGAGCAATCCTTTTGCAAACAATGCTAGACCAGTTCATTGCTTCTTGATTGGATGCAGACGGAAATCAACTTCGTAACACAAAAGATGCTGCTTCAGGAGATTAATACTAAATTGGAGTAGGGAAAGATTGCAATCACAGCCCTGGACACTAGGTATGAACAGATGGTAGCCTATGTTAATAACTTGGAAGGCGAGAGTGGCATAGCAGAATGCAATGCATTTTAATGAACTCCATTAAAACCGTGAGGACCAACTGTGAACATATTTAAGGGCTTGCTTCTAATCTTATAGAATTTAAAGAAAAAAATGTTATTGCCATTGCCATCAACAACTGAGTTAAACCCAGTTTGTAGAGTATCGATGGAAAGAATTAATAATTCAAATCCCAGCAAAGCTGGGTAGAGGATGAGCATACTGATCTATATTTTATGACTAGATTTATTGAGGTTCCTGTTTAGGAATGAAATCATAGAAGGTGAAATTGTGTATATTTATAGTAATTTATACTAATTGCAAAATAATAACTTACACTAATTTCAATTTCCTTTAATTATTATTTATATGCAGGAATTGTTTCACTAATGATTCTGGGAGCAGCTTAGAATTCCTAATGCCAGCAATGGCATTTCCTCTCCTCAGAAAGTCAGTACCCACAGCAACACAGAAATGAGACCACATTCAGGGACTGGTCTGGAACAAAAAAAGTCAAATGCCTTCTGTATCCCTCTCTGCAGAATAAGGATTAATATTAACATCAATATTTATTTTAAAGTCCTGATTCAGCCCAACCATCCACACTTAATATACTGTGTAATTAACTTTTTCTTAAGAGCTTCTTGTTCCATCCTTTACAACCAAGAAACAAGCCATGGCTTGATCTGAAGCTACCTTTTGAGTGATCAGTGCGCTCTATTTAACACTCTTATAATAGAGTGAGTGATGTTTCGTGAATGATCTTGTTGCAGTACAGAATGTTGATAGTTCAATGGCTAAAGCACTACAAGCTCTGTGTGCTCAGGGACGTCCGTGTGTGGAGCATAACTACACGCTCAAGGTTATGAAGTCACGGCAATTGGTGGCTATTAGAAATTCTCAGTAACCTGTGCTAACTATCTGTAAGGGAATCACAACACTGAGTTACTGAAGAGCAATGTTCCGACA
Source organism: Rhagologus leucostigma (assembly GCA_013397725.1). NCBI lineage: Eukaryota > Metazoa > Chordata > Aves > Passeriformes > Rhagologus > Rhagologus leucostigma. The sequence goes on along the minus strand of VZTD01001046.1, from coordinate 2,335,075 downwards.
GCTGTTCCTGACTGACAGCCTCTCCAGATAGAAGGTTATTTCACTGATGGAACCGGGAATATGCTTTAATCCAAAACAGTGGCTTTCACTTGGTCTTCATGCATGTTTCTCAGCTCTTAGAAGCTTTTGCCTTCACTGACCACTCCTGAAGGATGATCTCCTGCCTGACATCCCTTCTCAAACCTGTACTTCTGATTCACTCTGACATGACTACAGAACATCACTTTAAAACAGTAGTTTGAGTATCTCTTCTCCTACCCACATCTAAGACGTCTCATGTCTTCTGTTGTCGTACATATTTTAATTACCTTCCTTCCTTTTCTCCTCTTTTTCCTCTGCTGTGGTTAGTATGGAAGTTCCACATTCAAATAACACAATTAACAAAATAAAGTAACACAACAGCAGATGAACAAAACAGTTTTTCCATCAATAGACATTCTAGCCACTCATCTTTTCTCTTTCTTTGTCATCATAAAAATCCACCGTGTCATCAAAGCACCACCACACTGATATCGCATTACACATTCTGGAGAGAAAAATACAGAAGTGAATCTTCAAATACGTGGGTTTTTTAATCCTTTATGCCTGCTGAATTGCATCATTATTTAAAGCCAACCTCATATGTTTTTTCTCATCCCTTTCAGACTTGCTCTGTAGTTAGTAGCAGACTTGACTAAAGACAATGCCAGTTTCAAGCAGGTATTTTTACTTGGTTTGCTGCAATAACCATATTTTATTGTGTGTTTGAAGCCATCAGTTAGAGACAATCTGCTATATAGCAAAACCCCACGTATTTTAACAATGGTTAACCACAGCAATATCTTAAGAGATAAAATGAAACTGCATTTGATTCTGTGGGAACTACAACAAACACATCCTGCCTTTTGAACACAAAAAAGATTTAATTATAAGAGTGTGCTTTCTCCATAATTTCATTCTGCAAATGCTCCTTATGGGCAAGTTAGCAATTTTCAGCTAGTGAGAAAAACTGGAGTGTCTACAATTCTCTCTAGCAAGCATATTTGTATCTCTTCAGACATTGAAGATTTTTATCAGATCTAAGAGGCAGCATTTCAAGTCACAGTTCTTTTGTGTCCTTTTTCCACAGATAACTTCATATATTCACAGTACAATGATTTGATTCCTTATAATCCTTCTTTTTCACTAACTTACGAAGTATCTTAAACAACTACACCAGAAAGCTCTAACCACACAGAGAAATCTGGTACCAGGTATCACTTGCAGTGAAAATCAGTCTTGGTGAACTCACTAGTGTAATTAATAGTTTGTCCTAATTACCTTCCAGAGCATATTTCATGTCCTGGGCAAACAGAGTCCACATGATTTCAGCACTGATTTTTCCCATGTTCAGCTCTTGAGGGAACCTGCAATCAATCACATTACATCAGTTCACTTGCTGCTAGGAATTATGCTTACAGCTGCACAGCAAAAAGGCAAATATTTCCACAAAATAATTCCCCTAGTATGCACTTACTGTATTTTATGTTTTGTAACAATGATATAAACCATCCAACCTTCAAATAAAAACCTCCCCACTGTGGGGGGTCTGGGTAAGTAATTAGTTAAAATGTTGCACAAATTCCCTCACGTGACATTTTATTTATCTTGCATTCATCTATCTTGCAGATGATTCCTCAGCTTTAGATGAATCAGATGGCTTACAAAGAATATTAAACAGTTGGCTCAGACGTTTAGCAGCTACAGGTTTTCCTTAATTCCCTTGTGACACTGCTGTCTGTGAAGCTATACTGGTTTATGTATTTGTAGAATCCACTTCACTGAAGACTTCCACCTTGACATATGGATAAAACATTAAAGAATATAACAAGTAGTGAAATGCAGATTTTGATTCAGGATTTTAGTTTTGGTCTTATGCTTCATGTCATCTTGGAAAAACAGTTCTTTTTAGATACCTTCTGCTGTTATCAGTTAAGTATTTCTACACAACTTTTTCATAGATCCCAGCTGCTTCTCATTCCATGTAAAAGAAAGGCTTTAATCTTTGAGTTACCATTTTCACTGCTAGCAAAGAGCAAAAGCTGGCATTCTAGTGATCGACACTGTGTTTATGTCACATTTTTTGTCTTAAAAAAAGGGCTGTCTTTAATGCAGATGTAGGACTGACATTACCATGAGCCATTCTCAGGGCACAGAAGCAGAGCCAGTTGGGTCAGGCAGTTGAAGAGCAGAAAGCAGAGCACAGAACCTCCCAGCAGGGTAAAGCAGTTCTTTATAGCACAGGGGTGCAGTGAGAGCCACAGAAATACACCCACAGTTCACAAGGAATACAGAAAATAAAGGAGTATATTCATGAGGAAATACACAGAGCTGTGTGGCTTTTGTGTTAAGTTTATTACACTTTATACTTGTAGAGAATTTGATCCAAAGTGTTTTGACCTTTTATTAAAGCACTAATCAAATTCAGAAAATATTCTGTAATAATTTTTGTAAAAATGTAAGAATTTTTGAAGGTCTTGTTGACATATAAAGAATGAGAATCACATGCAACTTCAAAGTGGTAGCAGCATGATCTAAGTAACATATTCCTTCTAGAGACCTATTTGACCCTGATCATATCTGCAAAGAAAAAGTACTTAAACAGCTCATTAGCTCTGCCACTTTAATAGGGAGCAGCTGCTTGCTCAGTTCACTGAGGCTTCTTTATGCTAATGGCTGCTCAATTAAAGAACTTGGTATTAATTCTGTTAACACAAAATTAATTTCTGTTCAAAAGCTGAAATGCATTTCAGCTGTCTTAATTTCTTTACCTCCAGTCCACTATGAGCTCTCTCTTAGCACCAGACTTGAACTTTGACCATGTTGCTCTGAGGAAGTATTTAACAGCTGATTTAATATTGACACTTTCTTTTGACCATATTGCAAAGCTGGCCATAAGGCAAGGCTGGGTCTGATAAAAACACACGTGTTTGATTAGTGATTAATATATGTCTGTGCATTTTAACTTGGGAAAGCACATGCACACACAAACTGCAATTATCAATGTTGTTTAAATTAATGTAGTTGAATATATCCCACCTGGCTTCACTTAGGTGAAGTCTAAAATTGATGATAGTTTTTATACTTCTAACAGAGTGGTGGGCATTGCACAGCTGTCAGTCATGGGCATTACGTAACTATGACAGGTATCCTTGCAGTTTACTATGTGTGAGAAGCTGACAGAGTTAATGCACAACAGAAGCACACAGCACATTCCACATGCTAAAGATAAATGGTAACAGAAGCAGCTGTCTTATTAAAGGGAAGAGATAATCAAAGGTCAAAAGCATCTATATAAGTATGGTATTTTGTATTATTTGTATTTTATCACCTTATTTTTAGGTAAAAAGACCTTTTCAAACTACTTCAGAATTTGATCCCTAAGCAGCAAAATATCAGAGAAATTTCCCATGCAAATCTCTACACATTACATTTTCTTATCTTTGTAAAAGCCACATATTTTCACATTTCTAAGTGAAGCAAAAGGACAACCAGGAGAGCACTCTGTCAGTCATTTAGCTTGCTCTTGCTACAGTTATTTCTGCCCCATAGGCCATAATTTTCTCAATTTCTACATCATTCTTGGAACTTTATAAAATCTCAGTTTATCCAGAGGAGTTACATTGCGCATACAGGACCATATCCATGTATTTCCAAAAATACTAAATTGCATATACAAGATAGCCACTTACAAATGTCTTTCCTCTATTGATTTTAATTAAGCAAAAATTTAGTGAAAACAGTTCTCATTGGCTAGTTCTAACAAAAGGCTATATATAAAACCACAGATCAATGGAATGAAATTGAACTCAGCTTAAAACAAAATGAAAAGCATCAATGTATAAGCAAAACATATATAACCCCCCAAAGCATTTACCCCAGACAGTACTGCGTGTTTCTAGTTCAACCCAAAACTCTGAAAATTCTATCGTGACAATTAAAAATGCTTTTTCTTAATCTGTGCTGCCAAATCTCCAGTTTGCTGCATCTTGAGAATATCAAATCTCTAACCTCAGATGCACTTTCTCAGAATAGCTCTTTTTCCATACTTGGTGGCTTCAATCTCATCCAGGTGCTAAATCTCACCAGTCCTAGGGGGTGAATACATTCATTTTTGTGCATGTATTCACAAAATAAGAGTTTAGATCACACCATCTGTGGAGTGCTGCCCATGGCCACTGCTTCACTAACCCTTAAGACAAAAGTGCTATCTGATTTTGGAAAATATGTATTCTATTAAAACTGTGAGCCAAGAGTTCATTTATTCTTACATTTTGTGCTCTATCCTCCATCTATCCAAAGCTTTATTTTTAACCAAAGTAACATTCCTTTCCCTGAAGAAAAAATAATGGGAAAGACTTTATATAGTCTATATAACTAATCTGGTCTGTCAGTGTATGACACACTGTTACAGGACAAGGTGACAGTGGGTATTGCGAAAGAATGAGAACAGCTTTGTTACACACAATGTTCACAAGTTCAATGAAAGAAGCGATATTCATATGCTTCCATAGAATAAAGTATAATTGGTAACGGGGAATATCACTGGATCAAGACACAAAACACATCAGACACACTTTCCATCATCAAAGAAACATTCTAAAGTTGGGCTGACATAGCCCAATCCATGATACAGTGTACTCTAATTTTTTCACTTCCTTCCATAATTTTTTTTTCCACTGACCTATGTTTCATAATTCACTGACATGTGAGTTACAATTATGCTGTTTCTACAATATAAGTTACTATCCCCAACTTCTCAGAGGTATTAAACATCCTAGCTCCTGAAGCATGAGGAAATCTCCTCCTGCAGATTTCACGTGTTCGTCCTTTCCATAGTGTGTGGAACACAATGTGATCACAGAGAAAACAGATCCTTACACTGCAAAGATCTAAGGGTCAGTAAAGAACTAATTTAAAAGTCCCACTAGAGCTGTCTCATTTCTTAAATTTTTCCTATAATGAAAACTTGACTGTTCTGAGTATATGTGCAAAAAAAAGATGCAGAGGCCCAAATTTTGATCTTGCTTTCAAAATACAGAAGCATATAAGACTTGAAGATTTTGTCCTTGATTTGATGTTCCTTTTATTAGAATAGATATTTTATTTTGACAGCAATTTCTCCTGTTTCACAGCCCATACAGTGCATATTTAGAAGTGCCAAGAAGTCCTAGATCTGCTTGTCAATTAGGTTTCAAACACATTTTACATTGTTTAACTATCAGAATGAGAATTTTACAACTCAAATACCAGACCATGCTTTTCCCTCAAACTTGTCAAGTTTCTCATGTCATATAAGAACTGCAGGTTCACCACACTCCCACTGTGTGGTCTGGTATGGTCTGTCAGTGGCTGCAGTGCTTGCTGAGGCCATCATGTCATGTTTCATCTGGATTCATAATCTGATACAGTTCAAACTACTCCATCACAGCATAATTTTTGTCTCTAAGGTAGATATAAAAATACGGTTTCTGAAACTGGTTGAGGAGTAGAATTCTGAGCAATATTATACAATTGTGAAAACTTCTATCAGAATGCTCTCCTGGGCATCTTTGGTTACCTCATTTCTAAAATAGGATTCAAATGGACGCAGGCCTGAGTAGTCCACTGAGACACTGAATCGCCATATATTTCTGATAAGGAGTAACATTTTTGCAGTATTCTTGTGTATTCAACTTATATTTCCCATTAATCCATTTTAACCCATTTTCTTTTCTGGGATAAGCAGGGGGGAAGAGGCTGTCTCATTTTTTCTCAACAGTTTTTACATGCTGCTTTTGTGTAAGGAGCAGCTTTTCTTTTTAAAAAAATGTATCCAAAGCAAATCTGAACAGTTTTTCAAGTCTTTTTTCTACCCACAGCCTCTTCATCTTTTATTTCTGATGTCTCCTGCTTCTAAAAGACATGTTATTCCCTGTGTTCACCCTTTCACTTATAAAACAACAGCAAAAACGAGAGAGAAATCAGAGACACAAGCTCTCTCCCTTAATCTGTCCCAATTCCATCCACTCCTGATTCTCTTTTCACATCTTACACAATCATTCATCTGTACTTTAGGGAACCTACTAATCCCCTTAGAAGAACTCTGGTTTTTATGCCTTTACTTTCTCCCTCACATTTGTATAAAAATACAGCTAGAACAATTTCTAGGATAATTAAGCCACAAATACACTTGTTTAATTAAGACACTGAAATGAATCACATATATGTATTTGTCTCACTTATTCCTTAATAAGGTCAGTGCAACACACGACTGAACAAAGAGATGCTTATTATGCAGGACTGAAATAATACTTCATTTATTTCAAGTAAAGGAAGGAGTCAGAAGTCAATGAAATATCTTTTAGCTTCTGGTTATCACCAGGAGGTTTCTTTGTTACTTTTACTTTGGGGCCATAAATAGAATGGTGCCTTTTATCAACAGACAAGCACATCTCAATGTGCAGAGTGCCTTTTAGTATCTACCCTATTTTGGCTGAAAAAAACAGACTCTTCCTGCTTCCCTTCAGAGCACTCAATTAAATGCAACTGCAGAAACCTCTATTAATTGTTTAGTCATAATACAGATGTAGGTTTCAATGTTAACTTTTGCATAAGTCATCACAGCTAGACTATGCCCAGATTTTCTGCAATCTCTCTGTAAAATGGCTCCAAAGAGCTAAAACACTTCCCTAGGGCCTCATCATGTCACATTTCAATTAGTGTGAGGTCTGTTTCTCCAGCTGTAATATGTGAAACATGTTTCTTTGCACTCTTTCTATATATTTCATGTTCAAACCCCAGAATTGCTTATTTTTCTGTGTTTATCGATTGTTCCTCTCCTTTCTACTCATGTATCAACTTTAAGTTATTTGACTTGTCTTGATTATTGATTGTACCTCCCTCATCTGCTACATCTTCAATTCCAAGAGGTCAACTTCCATCTCCAGGATACTGCCCTCCACTTTATATATTTTCAAGTCAGTCTGGCTAGCCAATCATAAATTTGGAGAGGGTGTCTTTGTGAAGTTCATTTTTTTTTATAATTACATGCCTAAAAATCATACATAAAAGAGTCTCAGCATGATTTGAACACCATGTGTGCCAAGATACTCGCATATCATCAGTACGATCACACTGAAAATTCCCTTCACTGAAATTTCACTGACATTTCCCTTCTATCCATTTAGCTCTCTTGTATAATATTTTGCTACTTAAATTTTTGGGATGACTCATATACCACACGTCTTTAATGTTCCTAAATCAAAATATTCTCTTTCCATTATCAGAGCACTAAGTTTTTATCAAACTATGTCAATGTTTCATTCTGTATAAAAATCTCTAGATAGATTCTATTTAAAATACAACTTTTGATTCAGGTGTATTTCTTATGCTTATTTTAATAAACCCATGATTCTTAATTTTTATGGGGAAAGTAATTACTTACTGGTTCAAGATTGGTGTATACGCTGTTTTATCTTCATCTATAATGGTGACCATCAGGGTAATAAGCTGTGCCCAGAAATCCAAATTCTTTGTTGTTGGTCCCTGTTCTTCTTTAGGAACTTCCTGTTTCTTACTCTGTTACAACAAGATTGAAAATATTTTTATTAGAGAAAATACTATGGGGCTTCCACCTACAGATTATTACTTGATTGGGAAGAGTGATCTGTCTTTAGAATCTTCAGAAATTCTGGACCAAGACTGGCTAACCAACAGCGCAGAATGTACAAAAAACTCTACTTGGCTGTGCACAAATATTAAGAAACATAGTGCGAAGATTGTCAGGTCAGCAAAGAAGATCAATAGAGATTTGGTTTTTAGTGCATGCCCACACTTTAATCAGAGACATTATTAAATTCTTTGCTGTGCCGAGACTCAGTGCAGGTAGAATTGCCTGTTGAGGCAGAACTTTTATACCCTACACAATAAAGACTGAAAAAAATCAATGCTGAGGACTGTTTATTATTTTGGTTTGAATTATTCACTTAAGGTACTCAGCCTAACAGCTGCTATAATGTATGTTCTAAATGAAGAAGCAGTTGAATTTCCCTTTATTTTACTGAGAATTTTATACTCTTTAATTTCACTAAAATGTGCATTTACAGATAGACTTTGTCTCTACAGCTTTTCTTTATGAACTCTTAGTCTACAATTTCCTAGACTAAAGTATTTTGCATTCCTTTTCTTGGCAGAAGGATCAGATTCCTTATCACTGTCCAATAAATAACTTCATTGTAGGGACCCAAATATGGAAAGAAAAATTTTTAATTCTGTATGGACACACACACACACACAAATAATTTCTGCCACACAAAGCTATGTCTGCACTTGCTAGATCTACACATGCTCTTCTACACAACTGTCTGAGATTGAAAAGGGTCTCAACTAGTAAGTCAGAAAATAAACATGCCTGTGATCCTGCAAGTTTAAGCATATATTTCCTGTACTTCTCATTCCTTGTCCAAGTATGACCACTTCAATGGGCCTGGTATCTTTTAGAATATGCCTAACACTGTATTAGTGTCACAATGAATTAATTAAATGTTATTTTAACCTCAATTAACTTTTTTCTATGAATAGCATTTAGAATGGCAGAAAGGGAAGTTCAACAACACCTAATTGAAATTGTTTTTGTGGCCACTGTGGAATATTTTAGAAAAGTATCATTAATCACACTGCTACATAATCAGTTGAACTACAAAGGGTACCCCCTCAGTGTCTAAAGCAACAGAAATAGAGCTCAGAAGCAGATCAAAGGATGATGGGTCTGGTGTCACCAACAATTAACAACTGTACATGCAAATGAGAGAGCTTGTCAAAACAGAAATGAACATTAGAGCATTAATGTCACTCACAAGGGCTCTCTCTGGTATACATTATATTTTTACTAAAAAGGCCTTGTTTCTATATCAAAGATGTATGTCTAACGGACCATTTTTTTTCTCAGAAGCTTGTTAAATCAAACCAACTGAAAGGCAGCGGTAGAAGACAAAGCCATCTCATATTTAGCTGAGCATCTTATCCAAGAACTGTATTTTAACAGCAAGTGACATGTAGCTGAGACAGCTTTTCATGACTGTGAATGTGAATCACAGAATGCAAAATTCTGCTCTTTAACACAGATTGCAAAAAGTAACTAATTTACAAAGTAATAGTTGCACAGGGAGGTCCTTTCTACAAAAATTCTCTGGAACAGAAATCTCTTGAAAATCAGTATGACCTTTTCAAAAGTCCCAGAGAAGGTATTTTTAAAATAGTCTCACATTACAGATGTAGTTTTATGCCCTGAAAAGAAAGCGCACACTGTCTGTGCCCAGTTGCTCAGTTGTTACTTCCATTCTTTATCTTAAAATCTAACTAGTGAGTTAGAAATGCTCAGAATCATTCAAGCTCTTTTTACCTTATTATTGTCAGAATTATTTTTTGCTTCATGTGCAACAGATGCCTTTGTAGAAGCACTATAGAATGATGGAATATTCTGAGTTGGAAGGGACTCACAAGGCTCAGAGTCCAATGCCTGGATTCCTGCACAGAGGTGTGCCCAAAACCACACTGTGTGCTTGACAGTATCGTCCAAATGCTTCCCCAACTCTGGCAGGCTTGGTGCAGTGCTATTACAATGAGGTAAAACAGTGGTGGAAATTTGATTTCACCATGAATTTTTCTCTAGATTTTTTTTCACTCGTTATATCCATTCTAAAGAAACTGTCAGTGTAAAAGCATGAACTAAATAGCTGATGTATCTAACTAGTGCCACACTGGCACAAATTTAGTGAGAAGAAATAGGAGACCCTAAATACCTCTTACTATTGTAGAGGATAACAATAATGAGAATTTTTTAAAAATACAACTGAAAAGGTCAAGAGGAACATAAATTCTTGATATAACAAGATGACAAAATGATTAATTAAACAGATGCTATTAGTGGTTCTTAATTTTAAAATAAATGATTTTCTGAAGTTTCCTGTCTTCTGTTTTTGTTTGATACAGCCCTGAACAAGCTGAAATCACAGACGGCTCTTCCAGTAACCAAGAGACCTTTCCAACTACTGATATGAATTAAAGTTTGCCAATTAGCAGAATCACTTTCTTTTCCATGAGCCTTTTCACACAGAAAAGGTAACTTAAAATATCTTGACCTCCTGTAACATCAGTTTGGACGGTAATGCTGCCCACATGAACAGAACCATGAAATGCCATAAGATGTCCTGTAATTAAAAGCTCAATAAGTGTCTGGCCAAAGGCACAACAGTGATATTCTTAAGGGGCTTCTGCTGGCAGAGCAAACCAGCAATAACAGCAGATGATGTCTCACCAACAAGACATGACAACACAGATTTTTATATTCTCATATTAATTGACTTGGGTACTTCGTGTCTTTCGGGCCACCCTAGAGTTGTAGGAAGCATCTTATAAGAAAGGTGTCTTTAAAGAGAAGTCTCATTATTCACTTAAGATTCACAAATACAGTAAGTACTGGAGATTCTCTGCGGGGTTTTTTAATGCAGCATCCAAACGAGGTGATGTATAACTCTTTGCTTTTGCCACAGAAGACATCAAAATCAGAAAGAGGAAGTGAGTAAGAACAATTTTTCATAGGATATGAATTGAAATAAATTCTTCATTTGCACTGAATCATGTTTTTCTCAATTCCTTTTTACTATCAATTTCCTAGTCACCTGAATTCATATACAAACAATGGATTGTGCAGCACAGAGCCTCCAAAATCATTACTGGTATTTTGATATTCTCCTAAAGAAAAAATAAAATGTAGAGGGAGTTTTCTGAGTTTAATGGAAAGAAAAAAAGGCTAAACTGTTGACAAGCAAACATTTTGTACTCTAGAAAAGTGGCTGAGAGTGGAGAAAGCTATCTCAGGCACAGTGTGAGGCAAGATTAAAATCTACATCTATATTACCCTGAGACAAATCTGTAAAGCCTGGTCTGAGGAACAGAGGGCTTTCAACTTCTCTCATCACTGATTTTACCAGATTGCAGGATGAATGTCTGGTTTTATTTTTCTTTGTTTTTATTTTGTTATGTTCTGTGCAATCAATACCCATTAGTACCTGTGTGACTTTGATAAATGGAATCCTATGATATCAGAAAGTTATATATTGCTGTCTGCTGCAAGCCCCAAGCCAGGTTTCAGAATACAATATTTTCTATATAAATAATGATAGAGTGGAAACTCAATGCAAACCAACATAGTAGCCTTGATCAGTACAAGGCTACAGAGGGCTATTTTATAGACTAGTCTTAGATAATGAAATACTAATTTTAACAATTCTTCTTTATTTTAAACTGCATATTTATTACTTATATTACATATAATATTACATCATGTAGAATCACCAGGGAAAATACAATATGCACTGTATATAAAATATAGACATATGTAGACATTTACATATTATGCCTGCCTATTTTTAGAATTTTATCTAATTTTTTATGGGTTTTTTTTTTTTGTATCTAAAAGAATGAAAATTTGGCTTTACAGAATTTACCTTAGAGAGCCTAAAGCCAGAAACCACCTGCAGACATGCATTCAAAACCTGTGAGGGATTTCCCTGTGCAGTGCTGTTGCACAGTAACTAACTCCTAAACCATTCTCTTATTTGAAACTGAAACCCTATTCATAGAATCATCATAGAATCACAGAACGGTTTGGGTTGGAAGCGATGTCAAAGATCACCTTTTCCATCCTCCTGCTGTGGGCAGGGACACCTTCCACTAGAGAAGGTTGCTTAGAGTGCCATTCAAACCGGCCTTGAACACTTCCAGGGACGGGGCATCCACACCTTCTCTGGGCAACTCTATTTTTATGTATTCTCCAGTACCAACTGAAGTGGAACACAATCCTTTTGGATAAATTCTCATTAAGAATTTTCAGCCTTTTTCTTCAAGGACAGGCATGTGAAAGGAGCTGGTTTAACTGGTCTATCTGTTCAGGGCAGTGTAACATGCATAGCTCCTCTGGAGGGGTGGCCAAGTGATACTGTGGTTTTCATCTGCCCCACCAACCCAGAAGCATTCTGCTTCCGCAGAGTGGAGGAAGATCCAACTGAGCCACTCACTTATTGCAAGCTCTTTGACTTTCTAACCAGAGTTCTCAGACAAGCTGCTAAGAAGCAATTTTATCTGTAAGATTTTGACTTCCACTGACAGATAATTCTCAGAATGGGGTTGGAAATACCAGAGCACAAAATGCAGCCTTCTATTGTTCTGAAGTAATTCACCAAATGCTTTTCTATTACTGTGGTTAACACGCTGCCCATCAAACAAAATATTGCAACACAAGGAGAGATCTCTAAGTACCCTCTGCACACCAGATTTGAAGAAGTCAGAACCTTCTCAGAGCATCTAAAGCAATATGTAAATATAACAAAGTGCCTCACAAGAAGTATTACTTGACACTGAAATATGCATGCCTGAAAAAAAGGACTGCCTGTAGTAAACAGCTTTTGCTATTGCACTTTATTTCCCACTTCATACTTTTGAATGTGTTTGAAGATCACAGATCACATGTCATGCTTCAATTCTTGCACTATTTCTACTAGAAACTAATCTAATTTTTTTTGGTCATTTATACCAAAAAAAAAGAGTACACCTTCAAAAACAACTACGAGGCTTGGATTCCCAAACCCCAAATGGAAAAGTGACCAGGGACTCACAGCTGAGTAAAGCAAAACTGAGCCAGCTCTCAAAGCATAGGCCCATCCACGTGCTCATCTACAGCTCTGATTCTCAGAAGCTGGGATGTTTCTAGTACATTATCAACCAACCTAAGGTGCTGCACTCCTGCGAGAGATAAATTGCAAGGCCAGAGTACTGTGCTGCTGCAGCTGAACAACACCTGGCTCCTGAACGAGTCAATTGTTCTTTGTTAACTCCTGTCTGCACCATTCTGTGCTGTGACAACATGCAGAGCTGAGCAAAGACTTAGGTAAAGGTCTCTAACATCAGGTAGAATACCAGCACTGTTCTGGTGAGCTGGTGTCAAACATAAAGTACTCCAGTGTTTTATTCCAGTATATTGGTGCTATCAGTCAGGAAATTATTTGTACTGATCAAGAGCTCTTCAGATAACACGAAGAGCATGGGCTGCATTTTATTGGTGTCACTCAGTGGAGAAGACTGCAAAAAGAATTATTGAAGGGACTTCAGTCACTGTGAGCACCAGCCAGGATTTCAAAATTTATTTTCTTATGAAAACAGAAAGAATGACATATCTGTAAATTGAGTCAGAAAGCTATCAAAGTGCTTCCTAAACTACTTCTCCAAGACTTTTTTTTCAATATAGGCCAGCTAAGCACTTCATTCAGATCACTGTTAATTAAAAAGAGAAAATACTGCATGTGCTGCATAAGGAACTAGATAGTTTTTCATCAGAGGGCTTTGTCTCCAATAATGAGGATGGTAATATACATGTCAGTAAGACTGCCAAGCTATCTGTAGTATCTGTTTTACTATCTGTAGTAGTCACTTGGTTTTTGTCATCAGCTGTTCTTCGTATTCTGGTGTGGAACTGTAGTGTGACATTTTTGCATACTGTTAGCATTTGCAATGCTTCGCCCTAGGAAATATCTTCAGGGGTGATATTTTGCTGCAGGACACCAGCTTTTTAACAGTGATTGTCTTTCTGACACAAAGGTAGAGAGCAATAAAAAGAGGAAATGGAGGCTGCTGAGTATATTTTGTGATTTACATGTTGTGCTTACAGTAGCAAATTTCCAAAAACTCCAGCTTGAGTACCCTCAATTTTAACAGTCATTCCTCTATTTTCACCCCAAACTTAAACAATCCCACACATTCAGACATGAATTGTATTTTCTAGAAATACTACGGCAGGCATCTCTGAGAATTTAGGTTGCAGCCAAAAGCAACTGCAGAAGGTGGTTACCCTGAGTTACACACAGATATACACCCTGAGCAGGGGCCTCAGCAGGACAACAGCTGCCAGTCCTTCCCCTGAGTGAGAGCAGGTGGTGACCTACATAAGAACCATTTCTTGTTGCTTTGGGCTTCATCGATTTCAGTTTTCAGTACTCACAGCTCAAAGCTCAGCTGCACAGCTAAAACATGGACCTCCTGTGCTGCAGCACCACGCTAGGATGAACTCCCTTCCTCCCTCTGAGGGGAGGAGACCTCACCGGATGGGGAGGTGAGCAGAGATAAGGGAATGGGTACTGAAGAAGGCTTAAGGGTAGAATCTGGTGTAATCTAAGGGGCTTCGACACAAAGCTAATGAAATGCAAATTACAATACTGGTTACTGCTTCATTATAACAACAGTGCTACCACAAACCAGTCAACTGGATTCACTGGAAAGCCTCCAGATCTATAGGTTCAAACAATCTGCATACTTCTGTTCCTAAAACCAAATGCAGGTGTGGATATATTGATGGGAAGCTATAAGAGGATAATGCTGAACAGTCTCCTTGTACAACTCAAGAGCTGATGCAGAATTTAGGTAGTCTTTTGAATTAATTTTACTTATCTCTCTATTAAAGCTAGACTAGTTATATTTCCCAGAATTGTCTCTCACCTTCTGTGAAACAAAGTTTTACTGTCTGGCATTAAGATAATATGTGATTGTTGCTTGATTTTTTTGACTGTTAATGTGGTTTGCTGTTAGAAATAAATTATTTTGAATGCAATCTATTTATTTTAAATTTTACTTTTTACACATCTTCACTGAAGTTTCTTGCACTGCTTGGTGATTGTAACTGTACGGACAATTGTCTGCTGAAAGTTTCCACATAAAACTGCCCCTGCTGGAAATCTTGTGAAAGAGAACTCAAGAGGTGCAGAAATACAGTGAAATGCATTTAACTCAGTTTTCCAACTGAGTGAATTGAGTGAATACTTCTGGATTTTTTTTTTTTTTTTACTATCAGGACTTCTTATTTCTCCACCATTAAGTAGAGTTGTGTGACACAAAAATATAATAACATTGCCTGCTCTGACTCAAATATAATTTGGAAAGAACCATCACTTAAGCAAGTCTTACATTCTCTACCAAGCAGAAAGGCTGTTACAGCCCTGCGCTTTAAAACCATTTTAAAAAATAGACAGGCTAAACGACTGTATGGATTCACATTAAAAAGTTGTGAATTTTTTGAATACAGATAAGCTTTGCAGTTGTCACAATGCTTTGCAGAGGTAAGACTTCATCACTTTTAGCTGTTTACTGAAGACTAGAATCTGCTGATAAACAGCAGACTTATGTAATACCCAGTCTAGCAGCACTTCATATTATATTTAACAGACAAGATCAAATTGCTGCAGAGTAAATGTTAGCAAGAAAACAGAACAGTTTATGACGTAAATAGATGTGATGCATGAAGCTGCTCCTTCCACTAATTTATACTCCTACTCAGCCTGCAATATAATCTGTTGTAGGATAAACACACATCAGCACTACGTGTGGCATGCTTATTGGCACTGGTGAGAAATTCTTACATTCAAAGCCACAGATAAGTTTTCTCACATCACAGGAATCCAACATGAGAAAATAAATTCTCATTTCGGAAATGTTGAATATACAGCAAATATCACCTTTCCTGAAATACAGGAATTCATATTCTGGATTTAAGTGAAATATGTTTTCAAATGAAATTTGATGTCTTACATCATTAGTATGAGTGTTCTTATTAATGATATACTACACAAGAAGTGTGCATTTGCCAAAGAACTTAATTAATCCTATCCGAGGCTGGAATAGTCACAGAACTACCATTTTTACAGCGTACCATCCAGAAAGCAAATACAAGGTACACGACGTAATACGATAAAGCAGTGATGCTCCTTTAAGACAGTACTTAATTCTAACATTACTTACAGAATGACCATATAGAAAAAAATAAACAGCTTTCTCAAGGGGTTTGCATTTGGAACACAAAAAATGTTATAATTACTTTGCATTGGCAGTTCCACCTGACAGATCAACATTAAGAAATGTTTCAGAATTATCCTCTGCTTTCTTAAAGCAGTTACTAAAGCTTGGATCCAAGTATGCATCATAGGTGCTAAAATAAAAGGCTGGAAAGACTACATCATTTTCAGCAAATTAATTTTTTTTTCCTAAAGCCACAAAAGCGAAATGTTAGATTTTAAATAGCTATTTCCCTATTACAGATCTTAAATGAACAGTAATCAATCAAATGTCATCTTTCCCAAAACCACTGGACAATTTTACAGTCATGTCCAACGTGATGACTACGTTAGGAGTTAACAGATCCATTTTGAAACTCATCTTGTTAAACCCTTTAGAGTTCATAGCTGTCTGTGGGTGTGTTTATGGTATATTGCTCCTTCGTGCATAACCAAAACGAAAATCTGAGTGCTTTGACACGAAGGAGCTCTGGAAGGCTTTCTATTTACTTAAGGCAAACTATGAATGAGCAACAGCACAAGTTCATATAGACCTTACCTGATCCACCAATTGGGAGTAGAGATCATAGCAGTTATCAAAAATGTATTTATAAGTTGAGTCCAGGCAGGCTCTTACACAGTCTTTCACCACAGTACTGGCTCGAGGTGGGCTCTGCAATTCCAGGACCTAATAAAATATTTCATAAATGGTAGAATGTCAGAATTAGATTGAACAGAAAAAATCCAAGTGTTGGATGCAGTTCTGTTATACAGGATGAAAAGTGTTGAAATAAAGCAATGATAAAAATGATTAAAATTGTGTTGAATTAAGGTGGACTTACTTCAAAGACACATTAAAACACGTGCTTAAGCAAGTAGATTTTATCACTAAGTTTTATTTGAATTAAAATATTTATATGATGAAAGAGGCATGTGTACCCAAGAGTTTACATCTTTACATCTTAGGGTTTACATCTTAGAATTTTTTTGATTATTTAGGAAATAATTAAACTATATAATTATGTGCTCGCCTCCGAATAAGAATATCAGCCAAATAGCAGTTATTTACTTAAAGCAAAGGGTTCATTTTTTTACTCCATTTCAGGATACAGTAATTCAAACTTTGACTTAATGGATTATTTTAATTCTCTTTATGTAGTGCCTAATGCAATGGAATCACATGCTATTATGACAAAGGTTGCTTTGTGTTACTCTTTTTTCATTCAGTAATATTAATGTGTACCATTCAATTCCAAAAATATTTCTAT
This sequence comes from Rhagologus leucostigma, assembly GCA_013397725.1. Classification (NCBI taxonomy): domain Eukaryota; kingdom Metazoa; phylum Chordata; class Aves; order Passeriformes; genus Rhagologus; species Rhagologus leucostigma. The sequence goes on along the minus strand of VZTD01001046.1, from coordinate 2,317,932 downwards.
GCTTGACCACTTAGGATCTCAGCCTTTGGAGTGACTAAGGCAAATAGTTATCACACCTATTTTGCTGTTCGACTTGTGATTTTATTATATCAGTAGGAAACCATTATTCTATATGACTCCTAAGGAGTTCAGCTAAGTTTGCTTTACGTGACTTGACTTTAAACTAATTGAAAATCAGTAAATTTTTTGTTTCCTGCAGGAAATTTATTTGTGCACATAAAGGACAATACCTTCATCCGAAAAAAAGTGATGCTGGTAAGCAGGTCCACAGTTGATTTCAGATCTTGGAGTCTTTCAGAATTGCTGGCAGGAAAATTATCCTGGTGAATCAGGGAAAGAGGAATCACGCAAAGTTTGAGTTACAAGTAAAATCCTTGAACAACAAGTCAAAAACCCTCTAAGAAAACATAAGGTGCTGCTTGGAAGAATTAGAGATGTTCATGTTACCCGAATTCTGCCTGTGAGGCAGTTAATGATGAACATCCCTTCGACACGAGTAGGAACACCCTTGATAATGCTCTTGCACTTGTAATATGAAATATGAATAATTTAAAATATTGTGATATTTCCAAAACATGAATGGAGTAAAAAATACTACAAAAATTCTGGAAACTGTTGCTAATGAAAATAATTTATGGGTTTTCCACGGCACATACATCACTTGTAGGCATAAATGGAGTAGTAAGCTTAATGTAGAAATAATAAATTTTTCTATGATCTCCGGCTTAACAGACTGATGTGAAGTAGTGTTATTGAAATAACTTCCTACTAATGAAACGTCAGCCTCATGCTACAATACTATCTGGATAGCACTCTTCAAAATTAAGAGATCTTCGGATGAACATAGCTGCTGCACAAAGGATATGGTCTTAAAAACTAAGTATGTGCAACTTCCGCTCCCTCTAAATGCCTTGGGGTTCTTTTAAATATTCCCTTTCTCCTTCAGTTCTAGAGAGCAGGCCAGATGAACAGAGAAATCCTTGATGTGGAGGCTGCCATTTCTAGAAGCTGAAGGGAGAGCCACAGTTGATGAAGCCCTAACTTAGGTATTGTCCAAAAGTTTCATGATCCAGTGGACCGGAGAAGGAGACGGAGTTCAGAACCATATGGTAACTGGCAGGTATCCAGTGCACGCTTTCCTGAAAGGCTGGATTTGGAGCATACCTTAGTGGAAGGAGATTCCATGAGGCAGAAGTGAAACTGGAATTCCTACCACATAGAAAAATGAGGAGACAAGACTCTTTCAACATTACTAGGATCTTAGCATGCAAGTTGTAGCAAAGATGTCAGTCTCTCAGAAAAAACGTATCTGCACTTTGCACTACCTGAGTCAGCAAAGGTAATTCCCAGATGAATTAACTTAACTTAAGACTTGTTATAGACCAATTTAATCAAATGTGTTGAATACTACTCTTTCTTGAATATGTGCTTATCCCTTGACCCATTCTTAGCTTTTGGAAAGAAAATACTAAGTTTTTCCGCTTTGTCAAACTGGAAAAATACTGGTGTTAAACAGCTTAAATTCTGTAAATTTTTGTTCCAAAGGATTTGGGGCTCATGTTGACTCTAGACAGAACATGTTGTACCTACCCTGTATTTAGATAAATCAATCCTCAGAGAATTGTGCAATTGATCCAGCAGCTTTATGAACTTTTCTCTCTGTAAAAAGAAAACAAGAATATGTTGCACTAGAATTTGCAGGTTCCTGTAATTGCTGGGGTTTTAGGCTGCTTGTTTCCACTCTTAACTTACTTGAAAATCAATTTGTTTTCCATTATTTTGTATACAAGTGATGGTTTGAAATATCTGTGTTTCAAGGACAGGCAATGCATCTTCTTTCACTTTATTTTTCCTTTCTGTCCTATATTGTGATTTACCTGGTATGCATTAAACACTGTGCAGCTGTGCAATGTATTAGTGAGGTCACAAAGATTTTGCAATGCAACATTTTCCTGTCTTATATTTGCCTTGCAATTGATTAAACACTTGAAGAAAGCATCTCCCCTTCCTTTCAATAAGTAAGAAATGATGCTCATTTACAACAGAATTTGGTGCAAAAGTATGATTGAAAATTATACATCTGAAACAGTGGCTTTTGTAGGAATAAGTTAAGTAATACTAATACAATGCAATTATATTTTTTCCTTTCAAATGTGAAGATTAACTTGTTATCTTGATAGATGAAGGAGCAGAGAAAGTATTTTGCTGCAAGATTTCCAGCTGAGTTGTGCCATTATCAAGTAATACTAATGAGAGTTTCTAATTACCATGTTAGAATATATTCCATAGTCTACTGCACAAAACTGTGCAAAATATTCTCAGCCTACGTGAAAGCAGCAGACTTCTGGAAGAAGCAGGACCTGATAGCTCTCAGGATGCACTGACTGTACCTGCACCATCCCTCAAAGGCAATGATCAGTAATTTGAAAATAGAGTCTTTGCGCACTGTCTCTCATCAGTGGAGTTCTAACCTACACCAAACCCCACTAATTTAGCACAGTTCTCTTAAGTGATCAATCAAAACAACTTTTTTGTCACGTTATAAATCCGTACTGAAATATTCAGTCAGCCAAATCATTCCCAGCTGTAGCCTGAGGACTTGAATTTGAGATGTTCTTTTTGATGAATGATGTGCAGCTTTTCACTAACAAATGCCTTTTGACCCAGGAGAGAAGAATAATCTAGTATTTTGCCTATAAGTCAACTGTTTGAATAAAAAGCTCCAAATCTCTGTTAGTGATGCCTACTACTCTTTTTCCATCCATCTGCTGAACTATGAATTGGATTGGAATTGTGTCAAAGACAAACTGGCATTAACATCAGAGAAAGGACTTAATCTCCGCTCAGTCTGACGACAATAGTAGTTCTGACCATGAGAAAAATGGAAAAAAAGGATAAAACCCCAGCAAAACCATTCTAATTTCAAAAGTTTCATCAAAGTCAAAGGTCAAAGTCTAATAAAGCTTGAACATTGAAAGAGAAGACTTGTTTCAACAAAGATATTAAGTCATTCTTGGTTTACTTATCCAAATGTATAATGCCATATTTTGTCTTGAAAATCTAAAATTTATAATGCCTCTATTATTCTAATACTGGAAAGGAGTACCAGTGCCTCTAACACTACTTCAAATAAAATTTGAAATTTGAAATTTTAATTTGTATTTAATAAATTTTAATTATGATTAATATTTTATTTCATGTCAATAAATGGTATTTTATGAAAACTGTTACATAAAATATGCCTTTGATATCAGACCTACAAATAAAAGCCAAACTAAAAAAAAAAAAGGAAAGAATAAAGGCATTTTTCAGCATAAGACTGCGTTTATACTCCCTGTATCATGAGTAATACCAGAGCTATGAAGGCAACCTCTTTGAATTATTGCTCTGCCTTCCTGCTCTCAATTTCCTGTGAGAGCAGGTGAAGAAATCAGAATAAGGAGTGAAAAAATAAAATTAAAAAAGAAAATCTACTTACCCCAAAGTTAGTAGCAGCAAAGCGATCTGAAGCAGATACATTAGTTGCTGCTGTTGTATGAGCATAGAAAGCATTTATATTGGCCAACAACGTACTCATAACCGCTGGAACACCAGGGCACATGTATTTAGAAGACAGACAGGAAAAGTGCCTGCAATTCAAACATAGCAACAGTTATTAAAGATGGCAAGGAATCTGCTTCTTCTCCCATTACAATTTCTTTTTAACTTCAATGATGTAACTTTCAAGCTACCTCATATATGGAAAATTGTGCAGATGCAAATGAGGAAAATCCAGACATGTTTAATATAATTGCCACTTGTTGCACACTGATATTTTCAAACTGGCAACATTATATTCACATTCAGTTCTTACTCTGTTAATCTTAAACACAAAAACATGACTTAACTATTTTAATTGCTATTAAGCAAAACATTCATTATATTAAAGAAACCCTAAAAATCAAACTCATTATCATAGAAAGTCCCAGACATCTATAGTGGAAAAAGATTTAATTGTTGCCAACAAAATGGTTCAAATCAGCATTTTAGCGTGGCTTTTATTTTAGGTTACATTATTAATGAAAGGTGAGGCATCAAGCAGCTTCTGGGTTCACCTTGATTTGAATTAGGCCATAACTGAAACTGTTGCACTTTGACCCAGGCCAGTAAAACTCGGGTAATCAGTCTGTCAAACCCAAAGCAGCCAAAACCAGAGGTGCAAACGTAGCAGCACTGTCTACTTGTTCAATGAAACAGGAGGTGCCTGCTGGTAGCATACAAAGAGCTTAACACAACAAAATGTGAGAGGTGCAAATGAACGAAAGACCTGACACATGAGAGAGTGAAAATCATCACTGCAAACATAAATTCCTAATTTCCAGATTTATAGTTAGGCAGGACTGGGAAGGAGATAAAGGGATAAAGACTAAACGCACACAAATAGGAATGAGAATGAGGGAGATTAGGAAAAGATGGTGGTGAAAATGGGTGTAGAGTCAAACAGAAGAGGATTAAGAAACTCCAGTCAGTCTCTGTATGACTTAAGGTCCTGATTTGGCCACATGCTCCTCTCAGCTGGAGTCTCTGGCTCCTCTCTCCTGTTCCTCCTCCGCAGCATAAGGCAGAGCAGTGTGCTGGGCCTGAACCACCTGGGCACTAACGCCCTTCCAAGAAGAAAATTAACACGAGGTACAATTGAACTCTCCTGCTGAACTTAAGCCAAGTACCCTTAACTGTTGTCACTGCCCAAAGTGACATCTTTCAAGACATCATTCAAGATTATTTTCCTGTAAGGGAAATCATTAAGTGCTATTATCTGCATTTTACATAACTGAGAGAAACTGCTCAAAACTACACAGCAAACCAATCACATGGGCCAGGACTAGAACCCAGCATTCCCAGCTGCGTGCTCATGGAATAGTGTTACCAAATCTTTAATTCATTGCCAGTATTTTCAAGAAGTGCTTTTGAATACTGCAATGGGAATTCAACAAAAGAACAACACAGTTCTCTACCCCTTAGAAAATCTTTTATTATATGTCACATGTTTTCTGTCAAGTAGAAGAATAATACTTTCCTTTGTAATAAAATACAATAGTGATGCCAGGTGGTTCTCACCAACAAAGGTAACATTTAAAGCTAATAGAAATATCTCCTTATCTAAGAACAAGTTTGAGAAATATATGTAGGGATGATCAGAACCAGTTTTCAAAAAACGGACAACAAAATAATTAATACTTTTACAGATGATCTTTAATTTCCAAAAATCTTTTAGTGGACCTAAAGGTCCTTAGTGCATGAGTAACATCAATCTAGAGATAAAAAGGCACTAATAATCCCACTGGCCTTAGAGTCATACCTGTGACATACACTCTGCTGAGGGAGGAGGCAGGCAAAAGGAGCAGACAGCAGCAGAGAAATCACTGAGATTGTCTCAACTGCCTTCAGGGAATCTGACAGACAACGGAAAAATCGTCTGGGTCAACATTTTAAGGTGTCTTCTGCAGGTTCTTCTGACCATTTCACAATGAGCTACCCATGATCTGTACTGAGTTCTTATCTTGAAAATACCCAAATTGTACCAATTTTTCACAAGGAAAATTTAAACCTATTGGTATAATTTATGCCCTTATTGTATCACTGCACTGTTTCACTTGTAATGCGGTTAGTGAAAATTACAATAAAGCATCTGTGACAGACTTTTGTTTCTCTCCATCATTTAATTAAAATCTCTAATGTTCACAGAACCTATTAAGTAGACAATATGGGTCATGATTCTGAGAGTGCTGATAACTCAGGTTATCAGCCACCTGCAAGCTACCTGGCTTCCTTCTGCAAACTAAAATGAATAAACCAAAGTAAACCCATCCTTGTTTTTGCAAGTCTTTGAAAACAGGAGCCAATAGCATGAGTTATTAACAATTTCTAGTGGGCACATGATGTCACAGCACCCATTGCTAAGTCTCACACATTTTAGAGCAATATTGCACTGCTTAAGCTACAGTGGTGTCTGAAACCAGGCCTGCTTGCTCCAACTTTCTTACTATGCAATTTCCTGACCAACAGGCAGTGCCTGGGATTCTTCCAATATTTCTGCTAGCTTGAATTAGCAAAGAAAGAAGTCTAACTGATGTGCTGTACTCATCAGTAAGCAAATGCTATCAATAAAAAATTAGTTTAATGGGCAATTTGTGTGCTTTTTGCAGTGCTGCCACATTTCAATTAATGAATTGAAAACTAGCAGGAGAACAAGATGACATAGTTAGTGCCCATTAACCTGCTGGAATGAGAGGTACGTTGCTGATCGAAAATCATTAGGTTCTACCTGTGGTGACTCTTGCCAGTAAGAAGCAAAGATCTTAGTAGAGCTTTTATTGCACTTGACTCTATTACACAGTAAATTCAGGTTGATGATATTATGTGTAATTTCAGTGTCTAGTCAAACACTGTTTCAATACGTGCTTGGATTTCTGCCTTCTGAAGACAAATAAATTATGTTGAAAGATGAATGAGGGGAAAAAAGTTACTTTTTCTTGATGGCAGAGTGGTGGCTTAATATATGTAGGTAAATAAAGTTCCAGTATGGTTTCTTCTAGATGTTGAATTTACAACATAAATTGCCATCAATCACCACAGTCATCAAAATAAAGGCCAGCTGGATCATTGTGCTGTTTTTCTACTTTTTCTTCCTGTTTTCTGTGATACCTATTTTCTTCCCTATCATCTCACACATCTGTGCTCATACTTCTGGGAGTTACACGTACCATTCCTGTGGCTAACAGTGTCTATCTGGCTGCTATCCATCACAAAAAAAAAAAATTCTCATCTGAACCATGTAAGAATGGCTGTAATTGTCTCGCTTTTCTTTTCCTAATACAGACTGCATGAGGAGTGGAAGAATAAAATAATCATAAGAAAGAAGAGTGGATTATGTAACCTATACAGTCAAACCTTCAAAAGAGCTGTAATTACTGCAACAGAAGAAGTCTTTTTGTTGTATTTTGGTTTGGGTCGATAGCTGTTTTTCTATTCACATGAATTCCACATCTAGTAACTTAAAGCAGATTTCCTTGCTCAGGAACTGTGCAGTTGTAATCTCTATCTTGAGAGTAACACACCCCTTCTAAGTCAGCATCTTTAGGGAAAAAGTGTCTACATTTATCTCATAAAAACTTGGATGCTTCTATCTCCATCCAGAGGTGCAATCACACCTGAATTCATTCTCTTTCTAAGTTTAGTGAGAAAGGTCTCACTGGAGACCATGACTAGAGCAGACAGGTAACCACCTGTGTGATATCTTCTGGGCTGATACCCACATTCCAGTATGAGTATACTCACTGTATTTAGAAAATCAAGACTATATTTTTGAAATATTATTTCTGTGCTCTAAAGCAATAGATATAAATAAATATTGAAAGCCAGAAAGAAATCTTCAGGGTTTATTAAGGGGATCATAGATGACAAAGCCACCATCATGAACCACAAATGATAGACAAGTGGGATTTTTCATTGCTGTAGTGGAACAGGGTGCCAAATCGTTTTAGACAGGGGTACTTCAGGGAACTTAATCAGGCTTATGTTGTGTAGAAATGCAGAAAGGCATATGTTCCTACTCCAGCATATGCCATCTATCCATACTTAAAAGGGTCAAGACTGACTCTCACTAACTGGCACTGAAACTTTATATAACAGCTAACCTTAAAACAAATATAAAAATCACATTCAGGCAAAATGAGCACCTCATTAGCAGAATCCTGCAACCCACATAGCCTGATGAAGTGCAGATGCTCTCTGGGTTCTGGATCACAGGGTATTGAAGCATAGTCAGTTTTGCATTTACAAACACAAACGTTTTAATTTGCAATGTTATCATGAGACATGCAGTAGAAGTACTCTGCAACTAGATTCTCAAGCAAAAATTGCTTACACAATATTCCTCTGGGCAAAGTGATTACATCCAAATTCTCTCTCTGTCGTACAGTAGATAATTGCTTTTGTTTTAGTATGAGACCTTTGTTACCAAGTGCAATCTGATAATTCTATTTCCTAAATCAAGAAGCTGTACATTTTCTTCCAGCCACTAAAATTGTTCCAGAAGAAAAAAGTAATCTCATAAAAAGAAATAAACCCAACAGATAATAGTCCAAAAGAAAATTCCTCATGACAAATAGACTTAGTGTCTTCACTACTATTCTCCCCAAAGTCTGAATGCTCTGAGACGTGTCTGCAGATGAATCAGCAAAACGGTGTACGTGAATATATATTCTTCTCCAAGTATTACTTGAGATTACATTCATCTCTGATTTTATTCCTAACTTAAACAGGCTGGGGCCTTCCCTTCAAACAGGCAGTGCTCATTACTGACGTGTGCAACATTTTAAAATATAAAAGGATGTGGGTATGTGGACAATGAAATCTTAGCTTTTATTTCTTGTGACTACCAATATTGAATTCACTTCCTTATTACATCTACCTTGAGACACCTGGTTTGCAGTCATCAACATCAAGGAAACTTAGGGGAAAAGGTATAGAAGAAAGCAAGAACAAAAAGAGGACAAGGCAAAATAGGTAATTTAACTTAAAATGGCTTGGTCAGAATTTTTGAGTAAGGACTCCTGAAAGATGTGTTGGAGTACTTGCCCAGCTTTACGTTACTTCCTTTTCATGAATATCTGTACATTATGTTATTTACTGAGATAAAAAAAGCATCTTCTTTATATAAAAATATAAGCTATCAATTTCTGCCACTTTTAAGTAAAAAATATTTTACATACTCACATCAGTTATACTGCTATTTTTGCAATGCTGACTTTGGCACCATCTGAATTTCTAAAACCAGTTTCAAACTTTTTCTGGAAAATTTTGCAGTACTTGAATACATCAAGAGATGAAGGAAAACAAACTTCAAAATAATTTTACAGTTAAGGTTGTCTGCCAAAAATACAGCCACGTTGTATAAGGGCTATAGTTAAGAGAAACCTAATGCTAAATCAGCCCTTTATTTCTTATGCAAATTGCTAATAACAGCCCTCCTTTGGCATTAATAGCTCTTTAGAATTCATTTCTGGTCAAACCCTGAATTCATTTTGATACACACAGCATGAACAACTCTATCACTAACATTTTGGTAAATATGCCATACCATTTTAAATCAACTTATGAAACTACAATACCAGGCTAAGTTAATAAATGACATAATTTAATCACACAGGGCTAAAGAGAAACTAAACACAAAACTACAAATATTCCTGAAAGTCAACACATGAATTCCTCCATATGTAGTTTAGGTATACAGAGGAACTTGCAAGTTTCATTTTATTCTGTGCAATGCTGTTTAAATCCCTTGACGGAAGATCATTAAAAATGTGTATATTACAAAATACATCCTCTACCCTTCTATTAGATGAATAATACAATAATTCACAGACAGCTATATAAAGTGAAAGACCAGCTCATTGCAACAGCAGGTGGTGTCATTATATCCTGCAATAAAAAGAAAACCTCACATTTTTATGTACCTTCAACTTGATGTAAGACTTTTCTTTCTAGGAGGCAAAAAGATGCAAAAAAATGAGAGATGTTCTCATTCAAAATTCCATAATATCAGGTTTCCATAAGAAAAAAAGTCTGTATTTTTTATTTAGAGGACTCATTTGGAGTCCCCTGTGGTTGCTACAGCTCCAGCAGAATATAGTCCTTTTCACCACATAAGGTTTTTTGCTGGATAAATTGAGAATACATGATGGATCTCTCATGTCTCCAGGCCTCTGAGCTATATGGTGCTGTGTTCAGAGAGCTACTTCAGAATGGACAGTGTAGTAATAGGTCTCAATACTGTTAAAAGTTACTTCCACAAATTATTTACATATACTATTAAAGCTCACTATAGCCATTGCTGTTGTTCCATAATTTCTGTAGTCCAGGAAAAGAGTACAGAGCTTGTGAAACCCTGTTCTACCATCCCAGTCATATTTGGAACACTGGAAGTCTTTCTGAACCTTGCTACATATCAGTATCATAAGGATTAAGGAATGCATTATCAGTAATACCAGTAATACCAATTTATAAAATGCTTATATCTTAATTCCCCTGCAGATGAGAAGCACTTCAATTAGAATCAGATGGACAAAAATGATAACAAGAATTTAAAGTAAGGAATGGAAGAGAAATGGCAAATGAAATGATGAAGGCTTGAAATTCGTTATTTCCCTCAAACACACGGTTGACAGCAAAGCAGAAAGCCAGCCATGATAATACTTACGTCATAGCTTGATAAATATATTCAATTCCATAGCGCATTGCAAATTCATCCACAATTTCTTGTGCAGCATCATCAAAGTACACCTTCCAGGCCTCGTCGCCTTTCACTTCGGGGATTTTCACCACACCATTAGATTTAACTTCCGTCAAGTAATGGAAGAGATTCTAAAGGTAAGAAATGTTTCAAATAGCAAATTTTGGCTTTTAAGTAGCATTCTGAAAATATATCCTACATATAGTCATCAATATTAATTGTTAGTCTGTTTTTCAATTGTTTATTTTTCTGAAGACCGGCTGAAACTAGTCAGCAGACTTGTGATTCAGCACACTGTATCTCCTTGGTATAAAGTCCTGTCAGTTAACTGGCACAGAAAGACTGCAACAGTAAATAGTGCAGAGACTTCTCTTTTATGTGCCCTTCTGAATGAATGAAATCGTAATGTTGTAATATTTATTACAGAGTGTTTCAATTTTAATTGGATCTGTGACCAATAAATTTCAAATTCATTATTTAAGTCCTTATGTTCCAGGGAGCAAACGGAAATACTGCAGGTGTCTCTCAAGTTGTGCGTGGTGTGCAATGAAGTTTAGGTTTAGTAACCTTGGGAGCAAAGGTAGGATTTGACATTCATGGCATAGAATGCTTCTCAGATTGCCTAGCTCCCTATGTATCCACAAATTAACAGCAGATTTTATTTCCTATTTTCAATGATTGAATAAAACCCCAAAACTTCAAAATACCTGGTTTTGTTAATTAGCCCATAACCGTCTCTTGGATCATCTTAAAGCACTTGAATGTTGTCATTTACTTCATAGCTCCAACATTTGCAATTTCAGGTCAAAATCTATCAGAACAAACGCCTTAAATATCCGATTTTACAAATGGTGAACAATGGGACTTTGTGGCTACATGCTAATGGTGAACTTTCAGCCTTATATTAGCTATCAGCTTTCAGAAACTACTTGTATTTTCAGAGTAGAATTCCTACATGGATCACAATTTGAAGGAAGAGTAATCAACTACAAAGAAAATCTCTCAGAAGACACACTGATTTATCAGTGATGATCTTTTTTCAAAATTTCAAATTTTTTTGGCTTTTTGACAAAGGCAAACTAGATGGAAGGAAAATTAAACTTTTTGCCTGTGCTTCTCATTCTTCTCACTCTCCAAATATGAATGACTGTAAAAGAACAGAAATCCTTTACAGTATATCTCTGTAACAAACAGAAATGTTTGTACATTCCTGATGTTAGCAATCATGCATGGAGCATCAAAGTGCTAAATCAAAAAACAGTACAGGGAGGGTTTATCCGGCTCAACCTCTTTTTCTAACACCCCTTGGCAGGAATGATCTCTTGGTCTTATGTTATTTTGCCTTTGCCTCTGAACCTGATATTTCATCAGCAATACATAATGGGAAATCTAAAATAAACTTGTCCTGAAGAACAGCAGCAGTTATTTGTTTCAACGTTCTAATGTTCTGCAGTCTTTTTTCCTTATCCATGCAACAACTGAATAGTAATTTCTATATGGTATACTATAACTTCTCCAACATACCTCATGCAGACAGGTGTACTGCACATGATAGGGAGCAACTTTCTCCTCTCCTTCAATTTCAACATTGATTTTCAGTCTAATGGCACCAGAGACAGCCGATTTATCTGTTCGCTTTTCTGAAGAGTGGAAAAATAATACATTAGTAACTACCAAGAACACATGTATGTCATATGAAAAGCTTTCATAAAGCATTCTATTTTTATGTTTTTAAAGTCAGGGAGTACTACTGTTGAAAACAAGAATGTTTTTTGGTCCCTCACACATGGTTCAGGCCACGAAATGGAATATCTAACCATGAAGTAAAGAATCTTTCTTATTTTATCTCCCATATTCAAATAAGGCTGCACAGCAATTTATTTACTACTTTCCCCTTTTCAATTGAAATAACTTTAATTTTCTACCTGGTATCTGTACTAATTATTACTATTTTCCTTTAGTTATGAAGACTTCAGCAACAACCTGGACTACTCAGTGTGATGGGCTGATTCTGGCACGTGCCCACTAAAGCTGCTCTATCGCTTCCCTTCCTCTGCTGGACAGGTGATAGAAAATCTAATGAAAGACACATGGGTCGAGAGGAGGACGCTGGAGAGATCACTCACCAATTACTTCCATGGCCAAAACCAGACTTGACTTGGGGGAAGATAAATTTGTTACCAGTGAAATCAGAATAGGATAATTAAGAAATAAAATCAAATCTTAAAAACGCCTTCCCCTCACCCCTTCCTTCTTCACAGGTTTACTTCTCTGCTGATTTTCTCTACCTCTTCCCTGCCAGTGGCACAGGGGGATGGGGATTGGGGGTTGTATCTTTCATTTTCAAATCAGCCTGTAATGTTTAGTATTTTAAAAGTAATAAACTAGCACTAAAGCTAAATATTTTGAAGTCACAAAGTTAAAGACAATAAGATTCTGCTTAAATTTGTTTTGAAAAATCAGTAAGAATCATACCTAAATTATACCATACATCCATTTCTCCACTCAGTGTTCTTACTTCAATGATTGTTTGCCCAAGGAAGTCATCTGATTCCTTTTTGAAATGCTGTTTCACTCTGGATTTGATATCATCATCTTCATCCCATACTCTCACTTTTATTCTATCTGTAGAGTTATGACATTCACTGGAAAAACAAAAACAAAACACACAATGTGGGTGATACATAAACTATATTACACTGTACTGCTGTCTAATTCATTGAACTCGATTTCCACACACTTGCTTGATTGCATCAAATGTCAAAGAACAAACAACCTGCAACATCCAGAGGAAGAAAAGGCCATCCCAGACTGCCAGGGGCAAAACTACAATTACTATATATATAAGAATTAGCATATATACAAAGAGAATAACTTGATTGAATTATATTACTTAGAGATTGTATCTAGGAATGTCAATAACTGCTCATTAAAATTATTAATTTAAGATGCATACTTCTTGATGCTACTATTTAACAAATATCTTAGGAAAGATACAGTTAGGTCAGGTTTATTTGTTTAGGAATTCTGTGTCGTACATACAGTAAACTATTGAAGTAGCAGTCTGGAATAATACAAAAAGCAAGAAAAAAATTAAAGACTATTTCCAGTGTTTGTCAGGAAGCTTTTGTTAAAAACCAAGAAGTATGCAAAAACACCCCAGCAAGACAAGAAATGCCATCAGAAAAACCCAGGAAATTAAGTAGCTGCTTTTTTTTAAAGATTAATGTTCTTCAAGACCTCCATTTCCTGGTAAGGAGAAAGAGTAGGGGCCATGCCATGTTCTAAAAAATTTCTTGCAAATTTAAGTGGCTTACTAACCCCTCCTGGGTTGAGTGGATTTGAGAAACAGCTGGATGTATGAGGGAATGAGGTGGCTTCACTAGCAATCTGCACAGTACACAGTAGATAAAAATTTTTACTCCCAGCTGCATCCTGCATGTATTTGCACAGAAATGGCGAAAATAAACTTTATTACTGCTTATTCCTATAAGGCACATTGCTGTTTACTATTCCTCAGTGATAGCTTTTGATGACTTGATTGGAATATCCCAACACTGCCTGCAGAGTTTTGTGTCAGTGAAAAACTTTCTGCGGACATTTGACTAGTATAGAGCTGGCATCAGTTAAATCCTTGCCATACTCGTGCATCCATACTAAGTATGTTTTTTAATATCCATTCACTAACGCTACAGAAATTTTTTATTTATTACATATCTTTGTTTATCTTTAAATATGGCTTTAAAGTGTAGCAGCAAATTTTCATCTTCAGCAGGGCCTTAGTTTGACTCTTGATTAAGAGTTTTTACTTGAATTCTATTCCAAGCACTATCACTGCTCAGTGATCTGTCTCTGTTTCTAGTGTTAAAACTGTAATACTCCAACTTATCTTCCAACCAGCACCCCTCAGGGGTATTCTAAGAATTAATTAGTGGCAGTAATGGGCTTGGGAAGTATAAAGTGCTGTAAATGGTATTATTACTGTCAAGGCCTATCAGACACTAAAAATGGCATTCACAGCTTTTACTCTGCCACACTGTGACATCATTCAGTATCACAGAAATCCTTGTGTCTGTCTGTATCCCAGATTTTAACTTTGCAGATAATTCTGGTAATTAAAATGCACACTGTTCTGTGATTAGCAAAACTAATAAAGTGCAGTTTCTTTTTGTCCTGTGACTGGTGTCCTACGTCAGGCTCCCCTGACACCCAACAAACCACAATCACCTACTGAACCTTCTCCCATAGTTGGGGTTTTCATAAATTACCACTTTATGTGAACTCCTGGTGTCTGTTATGGGGTGAGCTCATACTGAGGACACTGTTAGGATCTCATCTCTCTCTGACCACATATTTTCACAGAACATGACAGACATACTATTACGCAATCTGCGAAATTTCTCTGACTGATCACAAAATTCAAAAGCTATTGGCAAGGACATACAAAATATAGGAAGATACAGATGGATCAAATAAACATTGCTGCCTTAAGGAACTAGGTTAAACACAGAAACCATCTAATTTTCCTGAAATGTAGCTCTGAGTTACTGCTTAACAGTGCTAGAGTCCTGAATTGCATTTCGCTGTGTACCCAACAGAAATATTTGACAAAAGGATTTCTATAGCGACATAGGGAGATCTGTCCCTGGTGAGGTATTTATGTGACCCTCATCACCATACCTGTGCTTTTAACAGAAATCTTATTCCTGCTTTAATTCTCTGGCAGATGCTGCATATAAAAATCATTGTGTACTTCAGCACCAACTTTATTCTCCTGAGACAATACGAATTTCCCTGTGAAATCTCTTAGCTGATTAAGAAATATTTATTCAGATAGTCAGGATGACTGTACTATTCCCTGATATCCTCAGTTGTCTTCAAAATCCTCTTCTCCTTTAATCTTAGGTTAGTGAAACCTGGCGCAACCAATGTGTTAACTCATGTTCATCTTTGTGTCAAAACTAGCACGGAGTCAGCTCTGCTGCGTTTGTAATGTTCCTGTGCAAGACCACAAAAATAGCATGGATTTGTGATTCAAAAACTGAAGAGTGGATGCACAAATATTTCTCCTGGCCTGCCCTGTGGCAGTGTGACTGCAGGGAGATTTACTGCTAAAGTTACAGAGCTGTCTCTGAATGATTCTACTTACCTGCCCAGACTTGCAGAAACAGCCCTATGTAATGCCATGCACCTTCTGCTTTAGTCACTGGTTACATCTGTGCAGAAGCTCTGAGTGTAATTCCTACTTCTGTTTACTCCAGGAAAATCAGCCCAGGAAATTAAAGGCTAGACAACACATGCTATTTTCAGTGTTCCTCTTCTAGACACTCTGCTTTATATGCTCAGTGAAAGCATTCACAGAAGTGTGATACAGGAAGATGAGAAATGAATTGTTCTCTAGCACATGGAAAATGAAGGTAGTGATGCTTCTGAAAACTAGAAAAGTTGCACTATATTCACAGATGCAAGACGGAGGAGACAGTTTTAATAATTTACCAACAATCTGGTGACACTACATCACTTCTGCCTTTCCAGAATGCCACACAGACATGAAATAATCCTCACAGAACTCCATCTTATATTATATTATATTACTCTAGTGGCTAGAGTAATAAAATGTTAATAAGAAAGTATCTTTACAATCATACCCCAAGGTAAACTTATTATTAGATGCACTGGCATGACCTGATTGTACCTCTCCTCTAAGAGATCTGCACCCAGTGTTACAACGACAACTAAGCAATACTCTGCTACCTTCAGTAAGTTCAAGAAGTCATTACTGCTATTTTCACCCTCATGTTTATTAATATTGCCATTACTGCAAACCAGAACCAGATCTATACCATTGCTATGAGAAGTCTGTCCACTTTGTTCTTAGGTGTTCAGACACAGTTCCATGGTCCCCCAGGAAATCTGTTCCGGAATTTCATTAGCCCCACGGTTGGCAAACCTTTTCTGAAGTCTGATTTAAACCCCTCTAAATGGAATTTTTGGCTATTACTTCTTGTTCTACTATAACAGTAAGCATGGAAAATAGATTATTCCTTTCCTCTATGCAGGAGAAAGGATGTGTTTAAAGACATCCTTACCTCCGCTACTTGTCTCTTCTCTAGTCTGGACAGTCCCAATTCTTTAGCAGTGTTGTCACAGGCCATGCTTTATGATAAAGTAGAATGAGACTAATAATGCTTTTTCTTGCATTATTTTACTCTGCCATAACAAAAAGAGAGTTGTATAAAATTAATCTGGATTGACAACAGTTTGAAAAAAAGACTCAGACCATGCATGTTGTACTGTGAAACTGAAAAACGTTATCACTGAACAAACAATTTATCATTGGAATTGTTTCTTAGAGGTATTCTGCTCTCTTGATTTGGGCTGAGGCTGTGAGATACAGTTATTTTAATCAGCAGAATGTCTCAAACTTGGCTGATTATTGAAGAATTTTTAGAATGCATGAATCTAGTAAACTAATGTGCACGTTTTATTACTCAATTGGTTTTATGTAATATAATTCTCTGTTATATACTCTTGCTTATGAGGCAATCCTTGAGCTATTTCAACAATTCTGGCAAAACCGAGTTTAGATATCACTGGAAACTGGAGCACCATTTAAGCAGTTAACCAATCATGTTATCTTCAGGTACAGTGGAGACCATATTTTTTACAAGTCAGTTCAGCTGATCAAGAACGCAAAAAATAACAGTACAAAGGGACTTTGGTGAAGTCCTCTTGGCCACTGATAGTAAATATTGCTTTAAATGAATCCACTAACCATTTATTTCAGAATAATGTGCGAGGGCTATGCTTTGAAGTAATTCTAAGGAAAGAAAATCCACAGCTGGATCACTGAAATCAGTTAGAGCAAATGTTTTCATGCACTGAAGGCAGCAATATGTATCCAGCGAAGGTATTCATTAGAGCCCTTATGTTGTCTTAGTGACAGCCAAAATAGGAAGAGAATAAATAACGTAAAATAATCATCCAGTTATTTAAAATACTTCTGTATGATACACCTGTATCTGAGGTTTTTATGAATGGTCAGAGGAAATGTGGTACCTGGAAAGTCAGCAGGGCAATTTGGAGATGTGTGCTTGCCTAGACAACACTGTCAGAAAAAACAGATTTCTATATTTCAGTATTTAACTGTTGAAAATAGACTTTTATTACAGTGTATCAATCTAAAGCCTTCTACAGAGCTGAAAACTATACAGCCAAAATGTATCTTTCTGTAACTCAAACAACAGAAATGCAGTCCCTTTTCCTGTATCAGATGCCACACTCAACCAGAAAGAGAAGGTGACAGCTGCAGAACTCTTCCTTTGCTCTGGCATTGAAAAAAACTCTATCACTGATGTTTTATTGAAAAAAACCCCAAACCTTCTCTGTTTTCTCATTTCTAATAACGCCAGGAGAAAGGATCAAAGCCCTTAGCACCTATATTACATTCATTAAATGAACATCTGCTGGCCTATTTACTTCCTTACCTCGTGCACCAAAAAGCTTTATTTTAGTTATGGTTTATGAGGTCCCCTGTTAAAATCTATGCCAGTATGCCATGATCATTCAGCAGAGGGTCAGACTACACTTTGTTAGAAACATTTCCTCACTGTTACCATACAATCATAGCTGGATTACTTGTGGTTTTAAGAACTAGAGCACTGCCCTCACTCCTTTTGCTATGACAGAGCAAAATGCACAGTGGGGAGCCAGTGTTTTTTCCAAGTCCTTGTTTTGAAACAGATGGGAAGGTTTAAATGCATGTTTTGGTATAATAAGTAACTATAAGATTGTAAGATTTTTGAGACATCTTATTTCTGCATTTCATCATTTAAAAGTTATAATGACGATTAATATTAGATTTTAAACAGGAATACCGTATATCACTAATCGAGCCTAATTTAAATAATGTTTCCTGAGTCAGTTAAATAGTTATATTGATTTACTTTAGATTTAATCTTCTGGTTAAACATTTATAATTTATTTAATACAATTAAAAAACTCTCATATACTTTCAGTTGAAATCCAAAGCATTAAGTAAGTCAGGGAGATTACTTCAGAAAGCACAAGCGCTATAAAAATGTTGGAAAAGGTATTCAGTTCAAAGCAGTTACTCAGGAGGTTCATGCTGTAGTCAGTTTTGGGGGAGGTGGGTATAAATGTTATTGCTAGGGCAGCAGATGATAGTAATACTTAGTGCTGGGAGAAAAAAATATAGAATATTTTCAAGTTTTCAGGGATTTTATTGTAGCCCTGCTCATGCCTTTGAGAAAATGCATTCGAAACTTCCTGCCTAATTTGCTGAATTGCTCATCCCATTTTTGATGTTACATAACTCCTACAATTAAACGCAAGAAAGTAATTAATCTCCTATTTTTGGTCCCTCAAAGTCATTCAGTGAGGTGTGACACTTCAACTGTTACCAGAGTAACACAATTAACTCAAGAAGAAAACACTTTCTGTATAGAGGAAGCTCGTAAAAAGTTTCTAGGTGTCTGTGTTCTCTGAATTAACTATTCATTTCTAATACAAGTGTCTGAAACTGTGAAAGGAATGGGCATACACTGTTTAACACAGCTGGATTCCCTAGTACCTTTCCCAGACAAACAGAAGCAGCATCTTGAACCAAAACTCTTTCATACTCACTACGGAAACAACCACCTCCTCCTCAATAAGGTAGCAGATTTTGGTCAAAAACCAGGGAAGTGCTAGATAATAAGAAGGTAACCTGTCATGTTAATGACATTGCAGCTTCTCGAAGAAAACAGGGCTCTATTTCAAATGCCTGAACCCTCACAGAAGTTGTTTCCACAGTTTACGTAGATAGGAATAGTGACAGTTTACGTAGATAGGAATAGTGACAACTTATGCCCTCTTCACAGGAGGAAAGGAATATAAGAATAAACTAAACAATGCCATCATACCATACTCTCAGCATCAGACTTTTGGACAATACTCAGTCTGCTAAAAGTATGGACATTACAAACACACCAACCCAGAGCCTGGAGCACACCTGTTGCTACCAAATTCCCCAGTTACACCTCGGAGAATCACAGTGTCAAATACAAACACATTTACCTTGCACGGCCAATATCTGGCACATAGAAAGGCATTTCTAACGACAATACTTGGTATGTAAATTTGAAGTATGAAAACTGTAAGTTCCCTTAAAGATTAGAATAATTAGACACTACCAACAGATCCCCAAAGGGACTTAATTATAAGTTACGTGATCATTATAAGATAAAGCCACAACAAACTTTGATGTTCTCTCCATTCAGAATTTGATAATTTCATAATGCTATGAATATGCATAGTACAGACAAAGCATTTTCAAATTAAGCCAGCATTTTGCCTAGTAGAGTTACATTACCTAAACGTAGATTAAAAAAGCAATATCAACAGCGTTTTCTATACTTACAAATAGAATTTTTCATCCCATACTGGATTCAAGTTTCCAAAAATAGTTTTTGTTCTTCGCTTGTTTTTGCCAACTTGCACAGTAACATACGGGTCACTTGAGCCAGTTTTGTCCTTAGCCTGTAAGCCCTGAGCACAAAGAACTGCCACAAAAGAAGAGAAATTTGCTTTAGCCCTCATAGCCTTTACTGCTAAGAAGGAAATGAGAATGACAATAACAACAGCAACAGGAAACAAAGCCCTCAAAGTGAGGGCTCCTGAAGGAAAGATTTTTGGAATATTTTCCTAGTGTCTGTAACTCTGGAGACTGACAAGGTTTGTCTAAATACCCTTCCAGACTGCATCAGATTTTAAAATATATTTTAATACAGTAATAAATATAAAGATTCACTACTGAGCACCAAACAAATACTTTTCATGCATAATTCAAATACTTTTCTCAAACTTTGGTTTAATCAGAATGGCAAGGAATATAATGCTGTATAACTTGTCTTGAGCTTGATAGTTCCCTAAAGTTCCCTGCCCCCCAGTAAATAAATAAAAGCTTCCAAAATTTTCCAAAGATCCAAACTAACATTTCCAAAGTAAAACCTTCAACAATATAAAAAATATGCCCTGTGGATTATGGAACTAAATATGCGGGGCATGGCTATCATTTGTCATTTGTTCTCCTAAGAGATGAACTGTGATTTTTACAATACTTCCTATGCTATCGCAGAGAGGGTGACAGTTCAGATCAATTATAATCAACTGTTTATGTATTTGCTATCCTTTCTGACAGTTAATGTGGGTGTATAGTTAATGGATACGAATTTAGTGGCAAATATAAATACGTACAATTTGATTTTCCATCATAATTTATCAAAGTGGAAATCTCAGGAGAAAGCAGAACTGTCAAAGAGCAGCCTACCAAATCCAGAGAACTGCAGTGAGAACGCTTGCTCTGGCTCTTACCATTCAGCAACAGTGGGCTTTGTTATTCTGCACATATTATTTAAATCATCTCAATGGTAACATTTAGTTAACATTCTCTAATGTCAATCACTTCGGATAATGAAGCTCCTTTGGTGTGCTAAGAAAAATGATTACCTAAAAATGGCACCTGGCTCAGCAGATCAGCTCTCGGTGTGGGTTCAGTCACATGTGCTGACTTCAGTGAAAGAAGTAAAATTCTGCTATTCTTTGACACATCCAGTTTCTGAAAACACTCTTAGGAATGAAATAACTTATTTTGTCTTCCCCATTCACTCTAAATCCACAGGGAAACTTTAAGAAGGCAAGGAAGTATCCCTCTCCTATTTATGCAGTGGAATTTAGGGACAGCCTAGAAAAAGTCTTTAAGGATTACACTGTATGTATTATACTGGCCTGAACACAAGGCAGCCTTCAGTATTCCTTAGAGGTAGAACTAAAGGTAAACATATGAATTAAATATGTCCCTAGTGCTTGGTGACAGTCCCAAAATTCCACAATTATTCTTCTGAGTTTCATGCACCACCCCTCAACCTTCACAATAGCCTCCATTCATGCTGAGGTTTTAAGTCAAAAACTGAAATGTCAAAGTCAGAGGACCTGGAAATCTTCACGAGCAACCAGGTTAATGCAATTGGAAGCCATCTGGAATATGTTCGCAGTGAGCAGAATTATGCAACATCACCATCACTAAAATGGAACACACCCTTAGTCAAGCAACATGAATGGATAATAAGTTTCAAACCAATGGGAACTGGAATTGCAAGCTCAAGTGTTTTTTAAGTCACTCAAAGCCTATTTTTTGGCGAACTTTAACTCTTGCAGTTGGTGGCAAAAAGCTCCTCATTAGCACAGGAGATATTGGTAGGAGGTAGAGGAGATAGATTATTTTTACTCGTCTTCCTTCCTAGAGCAGTAGAATATAAAGTAGTTTCGGCAACTTAAAACTCAATTCTTGCAGCTGGCATCCTATAAATTCAACTCTTTGTAGATGCACCAAGTATGCAGCTGAACATACAGTCCAGCTCTACTCATAAAAAATCTTGTTCCTAAACCAGGGGAATATGAAAGAAAGGGCTCTTAGAACAAAAGAAAATTACCTGTGATAGTTATTTTTGCTGACCATTTAGATGTTCCATCCAAAACACTTTGTTTCGCTGCTTTTGTATATTGTACAAAATCTTCTTTAGAAATATTAAACATTTCCTGGATCACTTCAAACACCTCTGGTCTATTTTTCTCTCTAACCTTCATTCTTTCCTTCATAGCACTAATAATATTCTGTGTTTTGTCTTCTGCACCATGTTTGGAACTTTTCTCAGCTGCTCCTGAAATGAGAGAAAAGGTCACCATTGTTACTGAAAATTAACTTTGTTCTTTTTTCTCTCTAGGGTCTCTAGTCAACTCTTGGTACAGCAGGACTTGAAGGAGGATCTTTGTTTCACATGAATAATACCTCATATATATTCTTTGTGATATCTAAAATTATCAGTTGATTTAGTTTCACATGAGGGGTTAATATTCAGCTTCCATCAGTGTTATGTGTTATACCCAAAAAATATTAATTAAATCAATACTATTCAGTGCCCATCAGTACTGTGAAAACATCTCAACATGTGAACTGGGCAGTAAGGCACAAATTTGTGATCTCAAAAAGCAATCGTTAGACACCACACCTGTGCTTGGGTGGTATTAAACTTATAGACTTTCTGGAAAAGAAACACCACCAAAGAAAATAATATACCACAGGTATGGAACAGACAGGTTCCCCTCTCCAGTAAAATGGTCATTACTGATAATTTCAGTAAGTATATGAGGATGGTAGAAGAGATCAAGGGATATTATCTATGTGAGAATACTTCTAGACTGTGTTAGCCTGTGGTGGCATGTCAGGCAGAAAATACTCAGGTAATTTGTTTGAGACATCAAAACCACTACAATGTTTATTAGTTTAAATGAAAAAAAAAAAGATTTTAAGGAGACCAAGTTGTTGCAGATTTTATTCACAGTTCTTTTCAGAAGTGCTCTGGAGAGATTTCTCTCTCTAACAATTGTAACTGATCTCAGAGGCCCTTTAAAAAACAAAGTGAAGTTCACCTTACAAAATGTCCTTTGTCTGTCAGAGGAAAAGGCTTCTGATCAATGTCTCTCAATACACTCTAGAAAAAACCCCAAACATCAATCTTGCAGTTGATGATCAGAATGGTATTACAAATGTAGGAAGCAAAAATTTAAATTCCTGCAGCGCTAAACATGCAATTTCAACTCCTGATGACATTAACATATAAAGCAAGATAAAAAATACTAAAAAATTTATAATCAATGACACACTGCCACTTGCTACAGGCATTACTGAATTTTGGCTCATATTAAACACTACTCAAAGGCTTGTGGCACTGAATGTCAGAATCATTATCATTAGCAGCACTAAGTACTTCACTCTTCCAGAAAGTCGTGAAAACATCATCCAACTAGCCACCCTCAAATCCTGGGAGGATTAAAGTTATTACTTTTCCCTTTAAAGGAATAGTAAAATTAAAACAAAATAATGTTGAACAATTTGCTATGCAATTATAATTCAGATATTTCAACACTGAAGAAGCGCACAGTTCCTTCTTTACAAAACCATCAAACACCAGTACGTTACTTTGAAGGAGTTTTTGCTGAGGCAGTCAGCTTGCAATGGCTAAAGAAGAAATTATCAACTCTATAGAGCTGGAAAGGGTCATCTTTCAGCATGAGATTTCAGTGAAGCCTTACAAATCAAATAGTACATGCTTTGTTTTCTTCAGTTTTCAATGTGTCTGAAGGTTTCTTAGCACACTGGAGGGCAACTGATATCTATATATAGAGAGAGCTGTAAAGTGGGAAGGCATAATGTTATAAGACTGGAAAAGGGAGGGTTGAAATACCAGATAACAGTGATCCCAGACTGCCAAAAGGCTGAATTATATGCCTTCTTCAAGGTGTTTTCCATGGCTAATAAATCTTGAGAAACCTTGGTCAGAGCACCTAATCTTTTTGAATGTGGAAGATCGAAATTCTAGTGATTAAAGATCTTCCAGACTGAAAAATTAGGAATAAGTAGAAATAGAATTACGTGCTACCATGAAAAAAAAATACCAGTTAAAAAATTCTCTAGTGATTTTATTACAAAAGAGATGATTGCTGAGCTGCCTGGAAAGCACGACAGGTCATTCTTAGAAGATGCAGGAGGAACTTTTTTTCATTTTCTCTTATTTTATGCTCTTCCTTAAAAGGTAGAAATGCAGCATCATAACTGAATCTGGATGGCAATAACATATTCGTGCTAGAAACCTTGCTGATTTTTGAGACAGCACAGATAAAACTGAAATATGTGTTAAAATACAGCTTCCTCTAAGTAAATATCTTTCTCTTTATACTCATTTATTGCAACTAGTTTTACATCTTCTACTGCTGACAACCTCTACTGCTGTCTATCAACAACTCTTTTCATGCAGTATTGATCAAACTAATTAAGACAATAGTGTAACTTACATTGCACAGGAAGTTAACAAGCTCCTTTTGCTCTAGGGACTGATTCAAACTCAACAAGATTGAAATCAATTCTAATTTAATACTGCACCTAGTACTAGAAAGGACTATCTTATTGAAGATGAGAGATCTAAAGAAAGTGTTACTGTTTTTTTTCTAAGTCTAATTTAGAACAAGTTTATATATTGATCCCAAAGATCTTGAGATGTGAATTCATTTCTACAATCTACATTAGCAATCATTATATATTAAAAAAATAAATCACGGAAGTTTGGAGGCCAATACATCCTAGTGATTATGGGATGGGCAAAAGGATGACTGTGATAAAAATAACTACATTTCACTTTATGACACTGTTAGTGTCATCAGCTTTCTCAGAAAGAGAGATTTAACTAATTGGTCAATTCGGTTTTTCAACAGGAAACAAAGAACATGAATCTCATTTTCAAAGTAGTATACTATGAACACTGAACAACTAACCTGTTGCAAAAAATATGACAGGATGCTCGGAAACATTTGCATACTAATGAGAAGAGTGGGATCCCTTAGGCATGTTAAATATTTTATCCGCAATTTGCCTTCTAGAGGTTTTGCTCTTTCAAGATTCAGTTGTTCAATGTTTTCAAACTGTTCATACTACAGACGACTGCCGATCCTATATATTTTTTGCATGTTCTCAGACTTATCATTCATATATCTCTAAAATTTCATCAAAGGCATCATGGTGCTCTTAACCATTTTTTATGGGGTTTTTTTTTTGGGCTGGTGATATGGGCCAGGAGACAACAGTCCAGTTTCAACCACAGTGCAGAATCACAATTAAGCACAGTTCATCACTGATTTATTCTCCATGGGGTCAGTTGGTCTGGGAAACTTTAATTATGAACAGTATGAACCTTGAGCATCCACCCCTCGTGACAGCTCCTCACACAGAGAACACAGTGAGAAGAAGGAAGAACTGAGTGAAATATCTGTGTAGTTTTCCTACATGTAGAAGCTCTGGAACGTATCAACGGTGAACAGTGTTGCATAACTTCAGAGTAATGAAAGCCCATTCCATTCCAAAATCAGAATATCAGAAAATCTGCATGTCTTGATTTTCTACTGCTTAGAATCTCATATAATAATGGTGTTGTAATTCAAGAATCATTTAAATACACCTGATAAAGTTTTGCAGGAGAATGCATGGTGGCCAGAACTAAGCTGGGCAAGAGCAAGGAAAAAGCAAAGCAAAGGTTGTTCTGCCTTAATTTTAGTGCCAAATGGCTTACTGATTAAATTTTTTTTTCCCTTATGCATATAGGGTTTAGTATTTTGAAGGGAAAAGATTCTACTCACTGTTCCATTATATAGCACTGTCTATTATATAGCACATCAATATGACTACGTAGCAGGAATTTTTTAATATTTCCTTTGACATTTTTTGTGTTTTGACTTCAGTAAAACAAAGAGGGTTTACGTCAAGTAATAAATTGCTTTGGATATTGCCATAGGCAGTGGAAAGCAAATAATTCACTGATGTTACCAAGCATTATTTTGTAAATGCCCAGCAACATTTGTCAGGTTTCAAGGACAAAAGCAAAACTAACAGTAGGTATTCCATTAAGTTTCTGGCTAGCTTCTCAGCTGATGAACATCAACACTACTGATTTTGGGACATCTGGACCTTCATTTCAGGATATAGCTGAGTGTACACACAAAATCAAAAGATGTAAACTAATACAACACTTCAGCTGTCATGAAATACTCACTCTGCAAACAGTCAGCATTTAGGAGGTCTTGGCACTTCTCATGGCATTTGACACCACATTCAGTGCATCTCATGCCTTGTCTGGCTATGCCCCAAAGGAGGCCTTCACATTCATAACAGTATGTGGGAGTTGTAGCTGTCCAAACTTCAAAGTTATGAGGTGTAGTTGATGATATTGGATAGATCAAAGCCTGCAGTGTCTTCTTGAAGACATGTATTTTCTGTTGGGTAAGAAAAAGAAATATTTCAGGTGTGTTGCTTAACACAAGTGAACTGTTTCTAAACTATATGCCATTCATGCTTAAAATGGTACAAAATACCAGAATACACATAGAAGTATGAACTAATTTGCAGAATGCTGATTTACTCATTTTGCTTTACACCTTTAAGACAAAAGAACTCTGGACGACTGTTTTGTCTGATTACACAAACAGCAGAGTTAAGCTGGAATCAAGCTAGTCAACACAAAGTCTTATACATATATCTTATACATATTTTAAGGCAGAAATAAAAAAAAATCATCAGCATTACATTTATTGGGGCATTTTAAACAGC
The DNA here is from genome assembly GCA_013397725.1 of Rhagologus leucostigma. NCBI lineage: Eukaryota > Metazoa > Chordata > Aves > Passeriformes > Rhagologus > Rhagologus leucostigma. Next base: position 2,291,446 of record VZTD01001046.1, on the reverse strand, counting down.
TACCTAACATTAATTTTGAATATTTAAATATTTCCTATAATACAACACCATGCTTTATTACTTGGTGTCTATATAATCTCATCAAATAAAAGCAAGCCAATTGTAGGGTTCCATTTTATCTGTATTCCTATAATAGCATCTCACTACTTTGTTTTTAAGCATCAAGTTGGTTTTTACTATAGACAAGAATGATCCATACTCTCAAAAATCCAAACCCATTTCTTGGGCTGTTTCAGCTTAAGACCCATGACTAGGTTCTGCTACAAGAACAATTATTGGCTATTTATTGATTAGTACTGTAACAACCTCAATCTCAGCTCCTTAGTGGTTAGTAAGATGAAAAAGCAGTCCCTGTAGTTTTGCATGTAAGACATTGCCTTATATGGGTGCAATGGTCTGGTTTGTTTATTTGATCTCTTATTCAGGCACCCAGATCTTCTACGTCCAGGCAATTTATTGGGAATAAGAAGAGCTCAGCAGCCTGTAGGGCATAACCTGGCACCACACAAAAATATGAGCTTAGGCTGGTTGTGGGTTTTTCGGGGGTGGGTGTTCACTAAACGCACGTGTGACTGCCATGAATGTATTAGAAATTCTAGATCCATTCCCTTATAAATGAATAATTGTTTCTTTTAGAAAGAAGAAACCATATTAAAAACGGTATCACAGTGGGATATTTCTGAAAGCCTGTTTGTCTTACTATGTTTTCCTATGGTGTGGAATTAATGCAAGGCAGCTCTAATGCTGGCTATACAGCTGTAGCAAGGAAACAACACTTCGGAATTTGTGTGGTTTGTCTATTTGTGCTTTAACATCACTGCCACGGTTCTGACAGTATAGGAAGCGAGGCAGACTTATTCAGCTAAGCATTTGTTAACACTCCCTTATCTTTAATATTTAGGTATGGTAATTGTAGGCCAAATGCAAGGTATTAACCTGTCTAAAAATACGCTGAAATATTCTTGGTTTTATGTACCTGCGTCTCTACCCAAACTTGTGAGATACTCTGCTAATAATAGATTGTCTGACAAAAATCAAATATTCTTTTTGTGTGCATGTCTGCATAATGTTGCACAGAGTTATCAATTAAAGGACTTTTGCTACCGTGGGAAAACCAGTACCATGTAGCCATAAATCCACTGATTCACAGGGTCAAGCACTAAAAATAACAAACCCAAATGTTAGGTAGCTTAGGCTGCAACAGCTCTTATTGAAGTTAATAGTTACTGCTGAAAACAATATCCATCCTGTGAAGCCTGGACAAAGATACATGGCAAGATGTTTCATGGACGTTTGATCTGAGCACTTCTGAGAACACTGTAGAACCAAGCTAAGAAAAAACCTGATACAGCAGAAAAGACTGAAACAAATACTGAAGTGCTCTCCAGGGTGCTTCTTAGCCTATCCTAACAAATTCCCTGAAAGCAAAGGTGTGCACCAGTTTGATTTGACAGACCCTAAGAGGACTGTGATAGTAACGGCCACCTAACTCTGGAGAACTCATTTTTGTACATTTCTCCACTTTCGCCTTCCACGTTACAGGGACCAGAAAGAAAACCTCAGAACAACCTAAAGTGAATTTATACATCTTGCTGAGGAATCATGTTTCTCAGAAACCACCGATTACACTCTCCCTCTCCTGAGCTCCTGTAGCCTCAGTACAAATCCTGCCCTTTCACCCTGTTCAGCTTCAATGTTTTTTCACATTATAAATAGTTTTAGAATTTTGCCAGTAACTTTTATCTTCTTCTGAAATGTCAGTAAGAAATGAAATGGCAGAGCTCAACAGGCCTTAAAATAAACATTTGAGGGTAAATGAAGTTTTCAGCTGAAAGACACAATTTGTAGATTGGTTTTGCTGCTGAATGTGTTCTTTCCCCTGTCGTTAATAAGGCAAATTGCAAAGGAGAATTTTATTTCTCTTACTGTCTAGAGGCTTTCATTCCTTTTACTCTTCTCTGTTTAAATGTTTCTGTTACATGAATTACAGACCATAACAGCACTAATAACTTCCAATCTAACTACAAAACTAATAACTGGTTTGGCAACATTTAGCACTACTAACATATAGGAGAATTATTTAGTTATCTGCTTATTCTCTGAAGGGACATTTACTTCTGTCATATGCCACTTAAGATACTTTTCCATGTCATTGATGTATTATTTTCAAAAACTTGCAGCTCTTTGTTCAACAAAGCAATTAAATGGGTGCTCAACTGAAAGCATATATCTAAGTATTACACTGCTTATAATGTCTTTGGATCTGTGCTCGAGGACATACAAACTCACTGTGTTGTGTGTGTTGTACCAGAAGGATAGGAGGGACAGGCGGCAAAGCTCAAAGCCTTAACCTCAGGGTGTAATTTTTTGAGTAGGTAGCACTTGAGTTTTAACAAAAGGCATTTGTTCAAAGAATTTTCATACTGAATCTAATCAACCAAATAACCCACACCTGCCAGAGTCACTAATATTCCCTCCAGAAAAAGTTGAGAGAGGGTAAAAACTAGGAAAAACCTTAATCAGAGGAGTAACTTGCCCAAAGGGGATTTTTTTTCCTTAACTCTTATTGGTGACTCCATTTCTTCATCTGCATTTCACATCTTCATTTTGTGGAGAGTATCTGGAGAATTCTTTTATGCCTGAAAATGTCTGTTCTTTTTGTTTTCAAACCTTGCTCTACGCAGTGTAACGACGCCCTAGGTTATTAAGTTTGGCTGGCTACTTAGAGACCAAGTAGAAAAGTAGTGCCTTTCCCTTGTTTTAAGTATCTTGCAAGAGGCTTTACTGGCTGTACCCTTACATTTATCTGTGCAAGAGCACTCCCTGCCCTTTGGTATGTGTAGTGAGTGCTGGCATAGGACTGGCTTCTCTTATTCACCTCTTCTCTGAATCAGCTTTTTACATTTTCTCATCAAATGAACTTTCACGTGTCTAAATGACATTTGGTGTCTGCCTTTGGACTTACATTTTTATTTCAAGATTTCTCAAGAAATAACTATTTCTGGTACACAGCTTTTCACATGGCATGGTTCAAATGGAGGCCAAAGAGTAAAAAGGCATAAAAATACATTCAAATTAATTTTTCCTTTCTGCTTCTCCTGAATCAGAGTTCAGTAGTTTGTCTGGTTGATGGCAAGCACTGGACATATGTCTGCACTGAGCTGTTCACTGGGATTTGCTGCCTTCTTTTTTCCTCCTGAACAGGACCATTTATGTAAGAATCTGTAAGAGCAGTCCAAATTATTTCTTGTCCTGCATTTGTTGGCAATTAGTATTATCTCCAAAACTTGCAACTTTAGCCCTTCAAAGTCAGAGCCTGGTAGTTTTCATATGAGAGAAGGTGTTTAAATAAATAGTTGAATCTGTATTTTGTGTTACAAAAGGTGGTAATACATAATGCCGTCTGTTTAGTAAACATCTTTTAGTAAAGTATATGGAGTTTTTTAGAGTCTTTTACTGAACTCAGGTTTTTTGTACAAACTATAACAAAGATGAAAAAAGTCTTTATTTTGTACCACTTGGACGCCGTAAGTTTTTCTCTCTAATTTTCCCTCAGCCTTGAACTTCTTCTTAAGATCCCATAGTTCTCCATTCTATCAACCTTTGCTGCTATTTTGAGATGGCAGAATAAAATAACTACTTCCCCTACTGGAAGAAAATTTCAAACAGCAGCTGTTTTCTACCTCACCAATCCATCCCTGAGCACCACCAAATCATAACTTTATGATTACCATATAAGCACAAAAGGTCACAATAAACCAGGTAAGATTTGCTATGTGTTCCAGTTCCCAGAACACCTGTCAGTATTTTCTGTTCTCCCATTCTCCTGCTATGGACCTCAACAACAGTGTAAGAAAAATTCAACTCTTCTTTTTTCTTCAGAAGAGAATGTATTTTAGAAGGCTATGTATGCACTAGCAATTTGAAGAACAAAAAATGGGTCTGTATTTCTTCAAATTATTGCTTCTGCTTAGTTCAGTCATATAAATCTTCTCAGCTCACACTTCAAGTATTCCTGAAGGAAAGCATCTCTTGCGTTTTGCAAAAAAAATTCTTTTGCTAAATCTAAGTGAAATGAGTAATGGAAAACCACAACTCCCACATTTTACTTGCTATGACAATAAGTTTTTTTGAAAGATTCTTGTGGCCACTCCTTGTATAAATTAAACATTTCTTCTAGAATCACATATGTTATTAGCATGAGCTACATTTAAAAAAAATCAAATGGTATTCCAGCCACCTATAAGGACTGGGAAAAAATGATCACAAAAAACCCATCTTGCAGAGTCCTGTCATTCTAACTGCACTCACAGTGTGATGAGGAAAGAAAGATCATGTAAGACTGCAGGTAAATATGGTACAGATGGACAATTAAAAATAAAAGGCTTCCCCAAATAACTGTTTCGTAAATCAGAGGTTTCTTGCTTAGACCCTTCTGGCCACCATGGATGTGAGTCAGCAGAAGCAAACCTGTGGATCAGGCAGGAAATTCTGCTCAAGTTCCCTAGAAGTTCCTACACAATAAATGGAATACACTCAATTTCATCCAGTTTGGAGTTTGTAAGGCTGAAATAATTTTTAGAGATCTTTGAACAAAAATTTCTCTGTTACTCAAAAGACTTAAAGCTGTCACTGAAAACACTTACCATTTCATCAGTGTTTATGGAGGTCCGGATGAGCATGGCCATGGAAATACCAGATTTTCGAGCTGCAAGTGTCTGTTTAAAGCAAATGCAAAAGAGTTAACAATTATACAAGTAACACCAGCTGCTGAATCTAATGGAAGGCAAATAGTACTTGATTATGCTACCGGATGTAAACAAAACAATAGAAGATATAAAAACTTTTAGTTAATGTTTGGAGCCCACAATTTTTAAGGTTTCAGGACATAATGCAAGTACACTTTCCATCATTTCATCAGTGCCCAGCTGAACTGCCATTTCTAATACAAAACCTGTTATTCAGAAGTTTATGACTCAGTTTTATAAACCACAGGCTGTCACTGTTTTTCCACTTTGCCAAATTAATGTGGTACAAAGATAGGCATCCTGCCCTAATTTGGAAGCTGACTTTGCCTGCGGCAACATGGGAGATCATTTTGCCGTAGTCTTACAGTTCAAGTTGTCAGTCTGGATAATTTTTTGTAACTCACTCGAGCATTTTTAAACTGCGTGCACGTATATAAAATGCTACTTGTCTTAAATAAAAAAACCTTCAGAAACCTTAAAGTATTATTTTCCTTAAAGACAATAATAATTTAATACTATGGATATGTATGGAGAAATACATTGGTTATTTGAGACACGAAAAGAAACCAGAACTCTGTGTCTATATGTCCTCATTTAGCCACATAATGTTATTGGTATATGGACAGCTTCTGGTTCTGAAGACAAGGCACTTCGTTTTAGGGATAAACTCTTTTGCTCTAGTACGGTACATACAAAGGGACTGAAAATAAAGTAATTTTAATATACAATAAACAAGGAAATTTTATATTCCTTATTGCAATACCCCAGAAATTTAAATGGATCCTTGAGAATTAACTAGCGACTATAAGGATCAGAAAGGCCCCTGGGGAAACGAGTTCTGTGTGTTTTACAAGCAGTACTTCAAATCTGAATATCACTTCTGCTATCAGTAATCCTTTTGGATTGACAGAAACAGGTAAGATTTATTCCACTGTGCAAAATATCAACCATAACACTGTTACATTACTGTACTTCACCTGCAGTGTTGTTTTCATTCTTCCTTCCTCCTATTCTAAATCATTCCAAGTGTGTTTGTACACTTGTGCTTTATCTCTGTTCTTCTGTCATCCACTATCTGCTTTGTCATGCTTTGCTGCCCTCAGAGTCTAGCAGTGTGTGGATCAATTATACCACCCACTAAACGTAAGTCTGTTGTTGCCTTTGTTGTGAGGATACAGATTTTCACCTAACTGTGAAGTGGGTCTTCTGTAGGATGGACTCTGTAGTCCATCCTACAGAACTATTACAGCAAAAGTTTAAATGATACTTTGTATGTGACATTCTTATTTTTGTGAAATACAGAGTGGGCCAGAAGCAAAGGAACTGCATCATTAATCTCTGGATGAAGAGACAATTCCAATTTCTTCCAATTATATAATTTTAATCACTGACTTATTTAAAATGGATTTCTATTTATTTATTTATAAGACTGTTCAATTTTAATTTTAAACGTTCACTTTCCCTGAACCAATTTTCAGTAAGTTTCTCTTGATAATAATTAAACTTGCAGACTGACACAGAATTATTAATCTTGTGAAACCAATTATAGGGTAAGAAATCATCCTTGGCTTAGTAGTATTTGATTCATCTCTCTCCCATTACAAAGAACCCTCCCTTTATTTTTCTCTTTTCAACTCAGCAGTTTACCAACTCTATGCTATAAGATCTCCCATTCTGTTATTATTAAGTAAATAATTCTGTTTACTTCTCCGTGACCATCCTTTCATTCTATTTCTCCGAATACAGGAAATTCCATGGGTGTGTGCCAGTGAGATTGACAAAGTCACAGGGAAGATTAAACAGTGTTCAGACTTTTTCATACTTTTTGTGACAAAACCCAACACTACAGGACCCACATATCAAAGTTAAAAACGGCAAGTAAAAATGCTTCTATATCATTAAGAGGAAAAGAAACAATTTTCATAATCAGTAGAATTTTGGGTTTTAAAACAATGTACTTTATAAAAGCATTGATCTTTTGATCCCTCTTGAAGCATAGGTTTTTTCTCAAAGTCTTGCCAAGTACCCATGTACATTTACTTGCCTGCACTATGCTGGTTTTATAGTTTTGACCTCTAGTCTTCACTTCCTTTACACTTAGGAAGGGATTTGACCTTTTTAGGTGTCAACTGCACAATCCTAGCCGTTCCAAGCAATAGAGTAATGTGAACGACTCGTCAGGACAGGAGCAAAAAGGGCGTAAGAACATTAACCTCAAATATAGGGCAGTGACAGCTGCTGTGTTCTGTCCTCCAGCAATACACCAAAGAAAATGAGCCAGCAGAACTGCAGTTTCATGCTATCACTGTAAGTCAATAAACAGATACTATTTCCTGTGAGAAAAAAGAAAATGGGGAAGCAATTTTGACCCTCTCAAGTGTCCTTCAAGCCCAGCTCTCCCAAGGGGTGCCCTTGGAATCATGGAGCTTTACTATTCTGCTCCTTAATCAGAAATGTGCCTAAAATTATAGTACAGTGCCCTAAATAAAATAACAAAACCTGATAAGAAACAGATAATTAGGCTGTTCTTAATAAAGTGTTTGTCATGTTGGAAGAATATCTGGAGGGATTTGTGATAAACCAGTAAATTTAAGTCATATGGAATAAATTTACAGGCATTTTAGTAAAAAAACAACCCACGAGGATTATTTCCGTTTATGTAACACTGTCACAGAACAAACTGCATCTACAAGAGAAAGCCCATAAAATGCTTCTGTTCTGAAACACTGAAGTTGGTGATAATTCAACAGCATAAAGCACTGAACACATAGCAGTGTCACTTCTTAAGTATGGAATGAAACAAGGAGGAGCGAGCATTTTGGAAAGAGAAAGGGGAAAAAGCTGCCAGATTAATCTGTGGGAAACAAGATGACAGGGTATGAATGTAATCAGAAAACTTCTCCCCCTATTGCCTCTGTTTCAAGTAGCAGCAAGAAAGAAAGTAAGGGCAGCTGATCAGCTGGACCCCCCAGGAAGCCCAAACTGCGAGAGCATCAAAAGAATATGGTGAGCAACAGGAACCTGAAGTGTTTCACCCTTCTCCTTTAATATGCCACAGAACTGTCAGCACTTTATGCTCATTTACCCTCTCAAACTCACGTCCAGATACTACCTCATGTCTTTCCTTACGTAAAATTTGACCTGCAGAGCATAGAGACCTTAAGTACTGCTGAATCATGAATATATGAACAAATTTAAAAAAACCAAAAAACCTAGCAAAACCCCTAAACAATAAGAGAAGATGATAAAGCAGACCATTATCTATTTAATTTTTAATTTGTTTTGCAACTCCCTGATACAGGACTTAAAATAAATTAGTCTCCTTTATGCCCAAGGCCTTCTAGATTACCTAATAACTTGCATCTACCCTGTCTAATTTATTACCTCCAAATTTGCCTTAGCAGCTTAAATAAATAAATTGATATAATTAGAAGTCATTCTAGCAAAAACATTGAAAAATGGTAACTGTAAGTAAAAGCAAATTGGGCTCAAGCTACAATTACATGTTAAATTATATCAACTGTTAAATAAATATCAACTGTGTTGGGAAAAAAAAAGAGAAGTCCTCTATCACAATGAAATAAGCAAGCTGTGTCTTGCACAGCTAAAATAGCACAGAGGAACAAACAGGCTAATGTAACTGCTCATGACTCCTGGCTGTGCCATGCAATACTCATTCCTCCGGTTTTACAGAGGGTTTCAGTTTTCTTGATCATCTTTGCTTTCTTCCTTTAAAAAAATCTACAGACTGCTATCAGCAGGAAAAAAAAAGTTGAAGACAAAACATTTTTTATCACTTTACAAATGCTAATATTATTTTTAATGTGATGTAAAAGTTATCCACTAGAGGTGAATGTGACAAAAATTTCACTCTTTTCAGCATTTAAAACCTGCACAATTTCAGAATTATTTCTTTTTGAGCAACTACATGTATATCACCCTAGGGATCTCAACTCTATTATTTTGGAAGACAGATTTGTAATCTGTTTCTTGGGGTGCTGGGGTGGAGGTGGTAGGAAGGAGGAAAGATAACTTGCAAGGAAGTTAAGTTACTGAGTGAAATTACTTATCCCTGTCCCATAATTTTTCTATTAAAAGAGTTGATGTCTAATCCTGAAATATTCAACAGAACTGCAGTATTAAGCCCAGAAAACAGATTTAGAAAAAATGACAAGTCAGCTCCACTACACAATCATTACTGGACAGAACTGTAATATCATTTGCTTTTTCTTCGTATTTGTAGCACAGACACAAAAGCATGATCTGTCCAGCCTCAAAGACAATTCTATTGTTACGATTTCAACTTAGTAGAATTTAAAAAGCCCTCACAAATATACAAATACTTATTATTTTATGATTTATCTACTTAACGTATGAGTATTTTTATTATGAATATAACTGAATTTGCCTATCAATGATTAAAGGAGTTAAGAAAATGGACTGCTGATAGCAGAATTAATGTAAAATAGTCCAGGTATTTAGCTGACAACATACAAAAGCAGACAATACGACATCTGCAATTTAAATTAATCTCTTCTTTATATGAATCTTTAAATTACCGTATTTGAATTCCAGCCTCTATAAATGTTTTTGTTGCGGAGACACAGAGAAGAAGTTTCAGTGTGTTATCATTTTAGCTGAAACAGGCAGTTGTTTCATCTGGTGTGTTCACTTCAACAGACTGTTTTACAACAGCAGCAGATTCATAAATTATTCTTGTGTTCTTATAATCAAATAATAAAGCTAAGGAGCGATACATTCTTGAATGATCAAAAGAAGAAATTCGCCTGATTGCAGTGATTACACAGTATAAAGTCACCTTTAAATTGAATAAACACAGGCATTTTCTGGAGTCTTCGTAACACTTAAAATGATGACAAGCATTAACAGAAGCAAAGACAGTAAAATAGAACTACCTTTGGCTATGGCTGGGCAGTTCACCACACCTATTTGGCCACTGTGAGTTAAAAACTTCTAACCTCCACTGTAATGATTGATATTTCTCTCCCTGGTTGTAGTCCCACCCCAACTCAAGCTCTAACCCAAAAGGCCTCATGTCTTTCATTAAGTGAAAATTTGACCTGCAGAGCATAAAGACCTTAAGTACTGCTGAATCATGAATATATGAACAAATTTTAAAAAACCAAAAAACCTAGCAAAACCCCTAAACAATAAGAGAAGATGATAAAGCAGACCATTGTCTATTTAATTTTTAATTTGTGTTGCAACTCCCTGATACAGGATTTAAAATAAATTAGTCTCCTTTATGCTCAAGGCCTTTCAACTTCTCTTTCTCTAGGTGTCTAAGACTTTCCAGTACCACAGGGGAAGCTTCATGCTTGAGTCCTAAACATTGTGCTTGTATCATTAGAAAAGATATTTGGAATATACTAATAACTTTTTAACTTAAACATTTTCTAATAACATTGGTATACACGATGCAAAGGACAACACATTCACGTAAAGCACCACCTCCCTTATGATTAAATTCTTGGTCATAAAATAATTTTTTAACTTCCCAATAGAAGGTCATAATAAAACATTATGTCAATGGAATCCATAACAGTTATTATGATCATTTCAGAACATTTATCAAAAGTACTCACCATAGCCTGAAAAATCCAGACAAGACAGGAAAGAAATTATAAAGAATATTAATAACTTGTCAGATTTGTTGCAACAAAGAAATTATATTTATTTTAGTCAGCATCAAGAGTCTAGCACTCACTTCTAGCAATATTATTTCTATTTTTCTGAAAGAGTCATAAGCAAGCATAAAAAAGGATCAGTTACATTTATTTTGATGTCTTAATGTACTTTGAGCTATACCTTTTAAGGTAAGCAGTTCCGACAATTACGAATAAAGCAGAGTTTCATTTAACATGCATAAAAGTGTCATAGCAAGACAGTAGATTATACTCATGTTTAACACAACTAATAGTGGAGTGGCTGCTGTCAAAAATACGGTTCTAATGACTGTAGGCTCTACTATGTTGTACATTGTAACTTTTCATCAATTTCAGAAGGAAGTCTACTCTAAAATGGTTGCAGTGCTTTCTCTTTTTGACTGCCCAGCAGTCACCACAAAATAACTGAACACAGTAACTGAGAAAACACTGAGCACTCATTGGGCCAAGGCTGATCTTTTAACGGCAACTACAGTAATCATTTACTTAGCCCAACATCCCATCATTTCTTTACAGTGAGAAACTGGTCTGCGGGCTCACCACCATCAGAGACTAAATATGTATTTTATTGAATTATGAATTCTAGACTACCAGAAAAGAGAAATGTGAATAGCACTTGAAATTCTTCAGAGCAGAGAGACTCTACTTAATCTTGCTTAGACTGGAAGTCAGAATAAATCTCAAAGGAACTGCCCTTTTCCACTTTGAAATTCATTTTCCTAAATTATTATTGTTTACAATGACTGTTAAAAATCCTGATACCTCATCTTGTACCAAAAGTATCCATAAAACTTTAAAATATTGATAGTGAAAAAGGGCTGCTTTTTAAAAGGATCTCTCTCTTTCAGTACCAAAATAAATCAAGTGAATCAGTATCCCAAACACTCAATAGCAGCTATTTTTGAGAAAACAGTAGATTATTGTTGCATGAAATGCCCATGAGTTGATTGCACAAGTAATACCTAAATATCCAATGAGATACTCAGACTTATCTAGTACATTTCAACAACTGCCTCATTGACTTTTACTGGCCTCAATCCATTCTCTCAAGACACCTTTTTTCCATAAAACAATTGTTGCAAACTGTCATTCAGATGCACAATAGTAACTACAAGAAAGACCTACACAACTGGCAAATGAATCAGCAGTTTCAGAAGTTACTCACCACATCTCGAACAATGGGAAAAGATTTCTTTCTTCGCAGGTCTGGCATGCTGTCAATTCCATACAGTCCACGACTAGAGAAGATAAAAAGGCAAAGAAGAAAATAAAAACATGGAGCTTACAAGACTACATCCTTAAGAACTGCTTATAATATCTCTGTTGACAGCAAAAAGTCAAAATTAGCAGTTATCAGCTAAAGGCGAGTGCTCCAATTCTTACGAAAAACCAGTGAGAATGTTCTTGGTGCTTTTTCTTCTGGTATTCACACAAAGCAGGGTAGCTGAAAGGCTGCTTAATACCTCCTAGAACTTCTTACCATTGATTTAGAAATTATGAGACTAGCTTTCCATCATAAATTCTTGTATATCTGGTAGTTGAGATGCAGCCCAAAATGGCATATTGAGTATCACTGATGTCAATGAATATTGTTGTATTAAATTTGATACAAAGTTTAAAATATCTAGCTAAATACATAATCACATCTCAAATAACTCCATGTAACTGTGGAAAACAGAACTTGTCACATTTTAAAATAATTCCACAGTGACCATCATTATTTTCTCTTGCCTGGTTTGAGCTTTTTCATTGAGCACACAATTAGATAGATAGATAGATCTCACATATAACTTGGAAAGAACAACAAAGAGCAACTTGGAGTCACTTCAAAGAATAAAAGGCTGACACACCAACAGAATTTAAAAGAGTATATATTGATCTGGATAACAAATTTGCCTCATTCTCTCTGACTCTTCCAAACAACTAACACAGGTATACTCCTGAATTTTTTGCCACAGGATTTTGGAACATTGCTATATTCCTTGTCAGTTCTAATTCAGAGATACTTGGAAATTCTCAGAGAAGCTGGGATACCATGTTTTTCAAGACACAACATTTTCCTTTCCACAGTCCTTCTGTTTGGCACTGCCTCAAACACCCTTTTCAGTTCTTATATTTCTCTCTATCTCTGTGTATATAAAAACTACATTCACGATGAAGAGTTTATCATCTGAAAGCCCTTATTTTATTTATAAATGTTACAATTATTGTGTGAAAAGAGATATAACTAAAATTAGTGAAGAAATATTCACTTCCTTCTAATGCACCTGCACCATTCTCTAAGAAAGGGAAAAGAATTCGTAGTCTATTTATGCAATTCCTTTATACTTTCACACAACCATTTTTCCATGCAGGGTTGTGATACCAGAATTTTTTTTTCAAGAACATAAAGATCGAAGTAGACTCAAATGGCAACGTCCAGACATACTTACAAACACAGCAAAAGCGTGATAGAAATAAAATAACATTTATGAGGTTGTGAAAAGTAAATGTACAGAGATCAAGAAATAAACTCAGGGTTTTTTGGTACTCAGGAGCAGTTCCATCAGCGGTAAATAAAACTTAAGGCATTCTTATGCTCACAAAGAGGCAATATCTGTAAAATTATTTCCATCTATTATTTTGCTCTGTAATATTAAAATATGACTAAAACTGAGGTTCTTACTAAACTCCTTTTAGTGATCATTAAGAAATAACACAGCAAGGAAAAGACCTTTCATGTTAATGTAGGTTATATATTAAATTCTCTACTCCCCTCCCTACTTCCAATTATAACCCAACAATAACCTAACATAGAAGATGATGAAGCGAAATCATAATAATTTGATGAAAGTTATCATTCAAGGCAAGGAAAAAAACCTGTCATATTGACTATATTTTGGTGCTTCTGGAAACGTTCTGCCTAACAGTAATCTATTTGAATTTGTCAGAGAATCCAAGAAATATAAATTTGTTTTACTATAGAGAACATGCCACTGAAGGAAAAGAGTAAGCATCTGCATGCAACACCATCTGTGTATCGTTAGCAAATTTCAGAATGGATCGGGCCATGTGGTAAAATTATCAGTCTCTGACTCACCATTAGGCAAGCAATAAATTAATACAACAGCAAGTCTCTGGAAAAAGTAAAATGGTACTACCCATGATTCATATATATGATGAGAACTCCAGCTGACCTACTTTCACTTTTTAAAAATGTGGAAATAATGAGCTCTGAAGTGTCTCATCTTCAAGAAAGTGAAGAAAAATAGAATGAAGATGATATTATATGATCTCGGTATGGAAAAACCAGGAAAAGTGGTGTTTCTGCCTTTTAACAGAGAAGTTGCATGAGAAGTCCCAGAAAAGCTGTCTTTGGTCTTTGCCTTTACTTTCTTGTCCTGGGCTTTTCTCTCATTTCACACAACCACGTGAAGATCATTGCAGAGAATGGAGAGCTGCAGCCCCTGCCATGGACTTGGGATGTGCTGGTGCATGAGGTGGGTTCACAGCATTGTGCAATGACAGAGAGGGAAGAGCAGGGCAGAAGAGAGGCAACTGAGATATTTTTGTGTAGATAAAGCGATGGTTGTGAGGGAAGGAATCTCCCTCACATGACAACACCTTTCAGAGAGAGTAAGAGGGAGAAGGAGTCACAGCTAGCTGCAGTCAGTTGTGCTGGCAGTGAAAAGACTGAGGGATCCTAGAAATTAGCATTAGTTTTTGCACGAAGGAGTAGAGTGGGAAGTGTGATTAAAACAGAACCACAAAAGTCTTTGACATGACAGCATTCTTTGCCTAAATGAGCAGTTAAATGAAAATTGCATAACTGTTTTCAGGGAGGCCTAGTGAAACAGAGATTTGAATAAAGATACTGTGGACAGCAAAGAGAGGAGAGGACAGGTCTGAACTTTGTCAGCAAAAGAAGTAAGGTTTAATCCAAAAACACGAGCTGTTATTGAGCTACTGTCAGCCATCTGAAGTAGTCCTATGCAGTGGTTACAGGATGTCTGCACAAGGGATTGAAACAGCTTATTCTCAGAGGATTCAACATTTGAATTTATTCACCTGTGAACGGAAGAGAGGGCATAAAAAGAGCAGCTTCAGTCTGTATAGTCCCTGTCTAAAAGTGGCGAAAGTTCTCCTTAACACCTATGAGATTGCTTTTTGTGTGCAACCCACAAAATTAATTTAATCTCATCAACTTGTCTTTGCAATACATTGTAATTATAGAAAAAAGTACTTACATAGTGTACCAGCAAGAGGATAATACCCTTTTTAATTAGGTAACTAGTATCACTGATAAATTTTACCACAGGCTTTTACTTCTTTACCTTTCCAGACTGAATAATGAAAAAGTATTCAAAATAGGAAGGAACCCCTAGGACTGGCAGCAAGATAACTTCATTGGGAGACAACAGAACAAAATGTACAGGTTTCTACCACATTCACTCTCAGCCACTGGAAGATCTTTTCCCTTGACTTTTTAGACTTCAAGTACTAGAGTGATACGCTAATGGTAGCGTTACATTACTACACATTTACCAGAATGAAGACAAAATTTGCTACAGCTTCAAAGGACGCTTATTTTATATGCAAAGAGGTAAAAAAAATTCTCTTATCTAATTGACCTCAGCATCTGAATTGTTGTATTAATTTCTCAAAAAATAAGGAATTAAAAAAATTAAAAGAAGACATACACAATGAAACTATCTTCCTTTCAAAATAAGGCAATTTCTTAAACCAAAAATACCTAAGAAAAAAATACTATAATGCTGTAAGACTAATTTGCAGATCTAAATAACAAAATTCTCAGTTATATTTTTACTTACCCAGCAAATGCCTGGACTGCATAAAGCTTGGAAGCATCCAAAGAACTTGCGCTTACTATCCGAGCCTTTAATAGAGACCAAAAAAGTACAATTACTTGATTGCTTTTAGTAAGTTTTGGACAGAATTTAACTGCATCAAACATGTAAGACATATGAAAATGTTTAGCAGGGTCAGCTCCAGGCAAAAGCTAGACTAACTGTTCCTTTGGGAAACATTTTGGTAGCATTCAGCATTTAGCGACACGCACTGGAAGAACCCACGGGAAGGTAAGGTATTGCTTCCCAACACTGTTGCCCTTTAAATCCTATAGTGTAGGCAGGGTAGGTGATAATTAGAGGCAAAAACCAGATATCATGTTTGACAGTAGCAGACCCCTGTTTTGCAGTTACGATAAGCACAACAGTGAGGGTTACCCTCTATATAAATGCAACACATTTGCAATACACTCAAAGGAGAACAAAAGAGTGGAAAGCTGGGAAAAAATCATGCAGATTTCACAACTAAAATGAAGGAACAAAACAGGTCAAATAAGTCACAAACAAACATCAACAAAATACATGATCCCTATAGCAAATAAGGTGATTTTAAACCTTTTCATCCACAGAACCGCTATCTGAAAGAGAATTGGGAAGAAGGGGAATATAGGTTAGACAAAACAGTCTCTGAGAAAAATCTTATGCTATAAAAAAATCTGTCAGTGTTTTAATCTGTTAATGTAGACCAGAATCCACATAACACCTGTGCTTAGCTGTATAATTCTGGCAAGATCACTGTCACTACATTTTAAACAAGCAAAAAGATGTTCTTGGTAGATAAGAACCCCCGCCACTTATGAAGGACTGTGGATAGCATATAATTCACGTACTATATCACACCTCCATGTAATTTTTAATTTTATTGCTTTTAAAAAATATATTTTTAATAACAATGAATATATATTTAATAAAGTTCCAGTGTTCAAAAAATGATATTCCATTTTCAAGGAAAAGGAAAGTGTTTCTACTAAGGATATAAACACCATGCCCCCATCCCAGCTCCTGAACTGTAACTATTCTATCACAGCTACTCATAAAATGACAGAAATTACCCCCCAAATGCCAATAGAACCACAACTGTGAAAGTGTAAGATTTCATATATATCTCATTCTAAATTGCTTAATGCAAAACCACAATGTGAACATTTACAATTGGACAGAAAATATTTGCTGACAGAAAAAGCTGCCCTTATTTTATTGTCTTGTCACATTTGCACCTTACAGTATGGTGCATACATGAAACAGCATTGTTTTAATTGTCACCTTACTGATCTTCCCACTTCCCCAAAGGGAGTGTGCATTCTACAGAGCCTTTAAACAGTTTGGGTATTCTCAAGATGTTTGGAGATTTCTCAGGTTACATACATTACAAAATAACAATTTACACCTTAAACATGTGCCATATTTAATTTTTAAACCAGTTTATATGAGGAAAAATAACATTCAAATGCATAAACCCAAAATATACTGGCAACTGCAAAGCTGCATAGAGTACAGTAGCGACAATCAGGGAACTAAAAGGCTCTATTGGGCCACTAATTTTAGAGGCTACTTACATGATCAAAGCATTTGACTGACTAGATTTATGAAAATGAGCTTACTCTTTAAATATCCTTTCTTTTTATTTATTTGTGAAATGTATTTGTCTCACAACATCAGATACTATTGGCTATTCTTTCAAGCATATAAAGAATATTTGGACAACCATACAATCTAATTTCCCCACCCCCAGATTGTTACAGAACTTCACAAGCAGGGTGAGAGCAGAGCCAGGAGCAAATCGGTGATTGTAACCTGGGCTGGCCACGGAAACAGGCTGGGATGTGCTTTTATGAGGCCTAAAGAAAAGACGAGGAATAGTTAAAACCAGAGGGCTGGAGCATCTGGACATCAATGAGAGGAAAGGCATGAGAGCATGTACCAACAGGGCTCTGTGTAGGAGAGAGAGAAGGATCAGTTCTCAAACTTGTAAAAAAGGAAGAGTCCAAATGGTGAAGAGAAATCTGAGGACTGGGGGAAGTTTTAAGCAAGACACTACTTGCAATTCAAGAAGCCTCAACGAAATTTGTTCATGCAACACGTGCTTTCTTTCTAGAATATCTAATCATAACAATATTGGTAATACTGCCACATAAAGGTGCAGAATAAATCTCGGTATTATTTACGTGGAATGCAATTCTTAAATAGTTTGCAGATACTTTGCTATCAGATGCCTAAAGAATCACATGAATTCTACATTTACTTCACTTGTTTAAAAAGCTATATTAAAAATTGTTGAAACTTGTCTACCACAGAAAATAGAATTTTTCAGAGCATGAGAGACAGATATATAAAATTTTCTTTACCTCTCTTGGGTTTCAGCCAACTTCACCTAATTTCATTATATTTCCTTTACTGGAACCTAATTTTGCCTAAATTTAGGGCGGACAGTAACAATCAAAAATTAGGAAGGAAAAAAGGTATGTTTTTGGTTTAACTTGCTTTTCTTTGCAGTCTCCATGTATAAAAAAAATGCACCCATCGAATGGTCTCTTTTCTCAATAGAAATTGCGTAAAGTGGACAACTGACACAGATTTCCCAAAAAAGAGATCTCAAGAACACCTCTTCTTGGTAACAAATGAGTGCATCTTCAGAGACCAAATTAGTTTGAAAACTTCATTGTTTACAGCTTCTTCTGAACTCACCATGAGTGAAATAACCTGAGCTGTGGAAGAGTTCTCTGTGTGTACGAGAGCACCAAATCAGGAAGTGTACAGAGTCACCAAGCAATTCACTTCAGTAGTCGTTAGGCTACCAGAATAGACAGCAACATTCCTTGATGTAGATAAGAAATGAACTGTGATTATGTAAGAGACCACTGAATGTATTTTCAAATCAGGGATTCAAGGCTAGACATCTCTGATACTGCTGAATGACAATGATTTACTTAAAAGAGCTTCATATAACTAATTTCTGTCATCCACACATTCAAAACACTAACCTAAAAAAGTCACGAGTGCACCTAGGAGCAGTGGAAACACTGGTTCATACAGTTAACTCTTCTTACTTTAATTAGTTGTTTCTCCTTAAATTTTTATTTTAATTGAAAATTCACTACATTATGAAATACCAGTAATAGCCTTCATATTGTGCCTGTATACCACAGGCCATTTTAGGTAAGAAGAAGGTGTTTTTTACTAGGATTATAGGAAAAATCCTATTGCTCCTTAATTGTTGCTATTTCAGCTCCGTGCAGTCCATATAGATATTTACAAACCCGCATAGCAGAATGATGAAGAGCAGGGTGGTCATCTAGCTACATACTACTGAAAATTATATTTACTAATGTCAAATATTGAAGGCAAAAGGAAAATGCTCACCAGCCCTTTCTATTTTTTAAGGCAATCAATTATACTTAATTAGGTAACTAAGCATGAAATTTCATAAAACTAGTCTCTCAGTTTCCTTTAATAAGTTCCAGGTATTAAAAAACTGTATAATATTCAGGACAGCCACTAAGTCCTGGCTTCTGTTGAAAGTGGTTTACATATGAGGACAGCTGAGGAATGAAGTGAGAGGGGCTTGTCACTTTTTCACTACCCTCAAATAACCCCACTGGTTATTTTCTATCCATCTATCAGTTTAAATGTAGGCTAAGTAAAATTTCCAACAAGTGTTTATTAATGCTGCGTAATTACTATTCAAACTTGGTATGAAAACTAACAGATCTTAGAAAAGTTACTTTACATTTTTATCAACTGTTTTCAAATTGTCATGGTCCAATTTATTCATTCTACTAGCAATGTTGCCATCTGTAACTTCTCACACAAACTTTCTCACAAAACAGAAATTAATCATACAAGACAACCAGTTTCTATACCCAAATTTCTGACGGAAAAGAAACATCTATAAAGAATGCTAAAAAGGCAGAGTCTTCCAGCATGAAAGGTGTATTAGCAATGAAGATATGGAAGTCAAGACAGACCTTTGCTTTTGTAGCATGTGACACCATCAGAAACACACTGGCTCTATCAGTCAGTAGAGGTATTTATATCAAAGAGGTTCAGGTGATTCTACTCCTCAGTCATAACCTTCCTTCAAAAGTCTTGCGTCATTATTTTACTTCTACACTTTTCTGAGCAGCAGAACATTGTCTCAATACACTCCTCTTTCTTTAACAACTGCAAAAATTCAGTTCTCCACTCCCTGCCATAGCACAAGAACTGTAACAAGGTTTTAAAAATCTGAACTGTTAGGAAACCCTAGGATCAAAATTAATCAAAACACTGATTTTCCACTCTCGTAAGTGTGCGTTATTGCATAACACCAAATAGGAAAAAGAATTAAAGTTCATTATTCTCTCAAAGTACCATTTCAATATTTAATTCTTCAAAATGGCTGCAAGAACGTCAAACTGACTGATAATTACGTTGTTCCTGGAAGCAAAGCCTTCAGATAAAATACTTGCCGGAATTAGATAACAATACAGCTGTTCCATGAAAATAACATGTGTAAAGTACCCACAGTCAGAAGTAGTTTGTAGTCTGATGTGGACAACTTTAATTAGCATGTATTGCCAAGAAAGGGAAATAACCAATGAAAACCAGGTTTGAATAGAAGCAGGACACCAGAGAAGTAGATTGTCCAAAACAATGACACAAATTAAGCCATGCTAAAATAATAAATGCTGCGCCCAGAAGCTATTATTGCCACTACAGAACAGAACATTACACTCTGTAAGCCCAGAGGATGTTGTATTCCTGAAGCTTATTCTAGGAAGATAGTGTATAACGCTTGAAAGATAATATTAAAGCTAGCACATCATAAGAGATGAGTGATGCTTGTCTGACAAAGAGAAGGTCAAACTTGAATAAAGCTTGGTTGACAGGAGAAATAGAATTGCCGCTAGCACTTTACTAGCAGTGATGTAGAAAAATTACTAGCGGATACATGGAGCGCCAAAACAGGAGGTCAGTTTGGTGAAGATGAAAACTGCATTTGTGTCTCTATTAATAAAGTGGTCTGTAAATCTGAAACAAAAGGACATGCTTTAAAAACATCTCTGGTGTTTAGAAATTGAGTCCCTTAAGACTTCTAATGCCTTCTTCTTCCTATAGTTTTTCAACTCCTAGTAGATACTTCTAGCAAATTCTAGAACTTATCTCTAAAAGGGTAAGTTATTGACTGTCAAGAGAACTACTGGATTACAGAATGTGGTGGGCTCAAAAAACTACCATCCTCTTGAAGACTGGGCTCTCTTGACAGTCTCTGGCTTGTCAGGATGATGGTAGGAAGGTAGGAAGTTAAAGACAACGTGCATTTTAAGCACTCTCTTCTGACCCTGGAAAGCATCAAAATGATAAGGCATACATTATCCAAAAAGGATGAAAAGGCATATTTTATCTCCCTCAATACATATGATAACAGTGCATGCAACCAAGTAATTAATTAATTACTTCCTGTGAAAGCAAACAGATAATTGATTACTGCAAATCTTTCTGCATCACACAGGTAACAACGCCACAAAGTGTTTGTCTTGGATCGCTATATCATGGTCTCAGTTGCAAGCTGAAGTCCAATTGGATTACTTCCAAAGAAATCCAAGCCAACAGCCCTT
Source organism: Rhagologus leucostigma (assembly GCA_013397725.1). Lineage (NCBI taxonomy): Eukaryota > Metazoa > Chordata > Aves > Passeriformes > Rhagologus > Rhagologus leucostigma. The sequence continues at coordinate 2,270,567 of VZTD01001046.1, read as the reverse complement.
TGGTTTGACAACAAATGTGAGGATATTTCTTCCGGACTCTAACAAACAATAACATGTTCCTTGGTTCTTGCACTGAACATGAGGACTGCACTGAGACATGCAAGCTGGTTTATCCTGACAGCACAGACAGAAGTGACAGCAGGGCAGGAATGTTCAATGGCAGCCTGGGACAGAGGGGTGAGCTGCCGTCTGTCCAGGTTTGAAAGACAGGTGTCTTCTAAGGAAGGCAGGAGCCTCTCTTGGAATGGAAAATGTAACCCCCTTCCCTCCAAATCACTATAATTTTGAAATTAAGGGGCTTTCAGGCAAAAACATGAGGAATAGGAATAACAGTTCTTTACATATATATATACATATAGCAAGGCAAACAAAACAACAATAACTATGACAGTACCAACAAACAGAACCAGAAGCCAGTGCAGCCTTCTCGGCTGTCGGGCCCTTTCCCCTTTGGTGCAGTTCCGCTCACGGCCGGCAGGGGCGCTGGCGGCTCCCGGTGAGCGGGGCGGGTGCGATGGTTCCCCCGCGGCTGCAGGGGGCGCTCCGGAGCGAGCTCGGGGAGCACGCGGTAATGGCAGCTTGGCCGAGCCGGGAGGGGATGGGAGAAAGGCTCCACAAACCCCTGGGCAGCCAATCCCGGTGCCCCAGCAGGACCCTCGGGAGCAGCAGGCTGGAACAGCAGGGCCGAACACAAAATCTCGGGCGGTAGATGAGATGCACGGAGCTCCGGAGCTGCAGCGGGAACCCCGGGAGGTCTCGGCAGGCAGGGGGTGCGGCGCTGGCAGTGCCACAGTGCAGCGAAGCCACAGAGCAGCAGTGGAGGAACGGCGGAGGCAGGGCAGCTGCCTCCCGGCAGAGCAGGGGAAGGCGGGCCTGGGGTCCCGGGCCCCCTGAGGCAGCCAAGCAGATGGTGAAAGGGTCCCAGTGCAAACGGCCGCTCCAGCGAGCAAACTCCACTCACGGTAGAAAGGAAGGCAGCAGAAGGCAGGACCCCGCAGTGACGGTGAGTTCTCTGTCCAGCGACTGCAGCCTCTCCTTCCCCTCCGAACGCCGGAAGAACAGAGAGCCCTAGGCACTGTACCCAACCCTTTTTCTCAGTTCAAATCTCACGGCATCTCCGCCCCCACCGGAGAAGAAAAAAAAGTAAAAAAGGACAGCTGGCCTTCCCCTTCCATGGCCAGGTCTTTCTGTCTTTCTTAAGCATCCAGCAATTGTCCCTTAGCATGGGGAAAAAATTCTTTAAGAGGGAAAGAACGGAACAACAAAAAAAAGAACTTCTAAAACCCCCAAGAGCCGCAAAGAAGACGTGTGCAACAGCAAATAGCTGAGTGCCATAAGAGCAGATGAGAAGGTCAAAGCAGTTGGCAACCAAGACACAAGTGCTCACAGCAAAAATGTTTCAGGGGCATTTACTTCATACCAGTTCTATTTTTGGCCCTGATGACTGAAAGCCCATTAGCTGCTGAGCACATCAGATGTGATCTTGAAGAGCAACATCTGGCTTGGTTGCATCACTAAAACACATAGATCCCACTCAGCCATTCCACTGATCAAACCAAATGGGGTGAATTCGGAAGACAAAGATTCGCTTCTAAAGTGCATCCCCTGTTGTAAAATAAAATGCTAATGGTGGCACACCCATAAGTCATATAAACATACTACTGTTAAAGAGCAAGAACAACATGTACACCTAGGATGAGCAACAAAGGATCAGAATGTTGTGTCTGGGCAACAGTCACATATTTCACAGGGTATGATATTCAGAGCTGCTGTTGGTATGAAGTTGTTTCTTCTCCTGGGGAGTTGTTTCCACTTCTGAGATAAGATTTAGGAACTATCTAAAATAGCCTCAAACATTTTAAACATTATCTTCAGAACCCCCAAACTAGGAGGCTAAAAAATTTAGATAAGCCAAACTAATTTCAAGACTTACAGTAGTGGAAGAAAAAAAGGAGTCAATGTATAATTACATACAAAAAAAGATTACCTTTAAAACATTAAAAAATGGTTATTTACTGTTATCTTTTATGCTATAGATAAACTCAAAATCAAATTACAGTTTGTTTTGGCTCTGCTTAAACTAGTAAGTTGGAATAATTATACCTAAGCACCAAAGAGAGACACAGATGTTAAGAGCTATAGACTGCTACACTGGAATTGAAAGGATGACTTTTGGTACTATGGGACTTTTTTGCTTGATAGGGCACACGTAAATCCTTCTGAATTCCTCAATCCCTTTTTACAGTTACTAGAAAAAGGCATGTCTCCTTCTCCTTTATTTTCATGGTTTTTTAGAAAAAGAAAATTTCACCCAACATGCCTTTTAAAGTTCCCAAGGAAGATTCCACTACTTTATGTTTGCAGTACCCTCCTTGCCTTATGGATGCAGAGGAGCATCAGCTCCGTCTTGTTTGTGCTAAATGAAACAGGAAGACCCACAGGATAAGATTAAAAAGTGCTTTAGTTTATACTCATCCATTTTATAAATATTCTTCTCTCCTAGTTTGTTTTACATTCAATAATAGTACATCCCTCGCATCTGTCTGCTCTTATTCCATCTTGGTATATACGCAGCTGAAGGACAAGAATTCCTTTGGTGAGGCTGCAGATGCACTGGTGATACCCAGAGCTATCCATAGTTTATGGGTCTGTGACAGCATTGACAAATCACTCGCTGCTGCTCCAATCATCTACTCCAGGGAAGCTACTTGAATGTCAGTCAGCAGATTGCTCTTTGTCACTACTTATTTAGAGAAAACAGATTACAGTATTTTCTGTGGTTTTATTTTTTTCTAGCTAACTTGTATCCTTGTATCTTTAACACACCATATTCTTCATTACAGCATCCAAGACACTTTTAAATGGCTCTATCAGCAACACAACCATAAGTCTTGATTTTCAGTTTTACTAAAACTTCTGATCTTGCAAGCTATCTTAAGAATAATCTCAACTTCTGAAGCAAACAATCCTCATGGTTAAAGTTCTGTCAGCATTAACAGTAATTTCACATCAGCAATAACTGGAGAGGTTTCAGGTATTTCCTCCTATTTAGAGTTCCTGGGAAACAACTGTTTAGGGTGTTCTTCTGACCACCTGGCAAATGTGCACAAGGGAAAAATCTGGTACCTGCCCCATGAAAGTAGTCAGAATTTCCCTTTGGCAGAAAATCAGAGAATCTCTTTCATACTGTCTCGTAATACTCTACTTCACCAATACACCAGAGTAAGACTTGAGCCTATTTATGAACTCATGTTTTCCAAGTCATTACATTTTTTAAATTAATGTCTAGGTATTTTTTCAGCCTGATGCTTTAACAAGATTCCTTTTATCCTGAAGCTGCATTCAAAAATTATGCAGTGTTATTTCTACTTCTAAAACACAACAATGCTTAAATATTTTGGAAATAAAAATAAATGCTTAAATATTTTGGAAATAAAAATAAAACATATTTTTTAATCTTGATGATACAATACCGTGTTCATTTTTCCAGCAAAACCAGTATAAAAAACCCTTGGAACTGACATTCATGGTCAGCTTTCCTCTTAGCTCTAGCAGCTCTAAATCTGCTTAAGGACAAAAAGAGCAGACAAACAGCATGAATATTTATGAATCGACATTAATTCTAAAGTCAGTGAAAACAGTGTTTAATGGTCCTCTGTTTTCATAAGGAGTAGAGTAGCAGAGACTTTCTTCTTTTATGAAGGAAACTAGCAGTTCTAACAAATCACTCTTCCTAAAAACAGAAGTCATTTTCTAAATGGAAGAGGCTTGGCGTGGTCTGCTTTGTTGGGTTTTTCTGTTTGTCTACTTGTTTTTATTAAACAGCCAAAATACAGATTTCTGCTAAACCTTCCTGATTAAGGATGCTGGGGGGTTTGTGGTTTGTTGTGGGGTGTTTTTTTTGGTTTGTTGTTTGGTTGGGTTTTTGGTTTTGTTTGGGGTTTGTGTGGGTTTGTTGGCCTGGTTGGTTTATTTGCTTTTTTATGACTAAAGAATAGGTGTAGCTATTCTAGGAAAGGGCATCTGGTAACAGTAGAATTTTTTTAATCTGAGACTGTTACACAAATGTAGTTGTGACACACATTTCCCTGATGTAATGCACACTGATTTAGCAGGAGTTACTATGCTAAATTAAACTGTAGAGCTTCAATCTCTTTGGTTACTATCCTGTTTACAAAGAGATGCAGTATTATAAGCTAAGATTTTCTGATAAGAATGAATGCTCTAACTACAGAATTAAAACACAATAAGCCAGAAGAACCCTATATTTTCTGGAAGATATATTAAACAGGGTTTTAAATAATTCTTTCACTCATTTAACCAGTAGAAAAAAGGTACAAACTGAATGTGCAGCAAACGACTGATACAGAGTATCCTTCCACAAAGCCCCAACCTATTTAGAGTAGGCGGTGAATGTAACTACTTGCTTTTTCTTCACAGACAAAAGATGCATGCATCATCTTTATCACTGACTAGATTTCCTCCCATAATTTCTCAAAAGCAACCTTTCTACTGATCTATTAATCTCAAGCTGGAACAACTGCCATCTTCTAAGTCTTTGATATCCCTTTTCTCCATCTAAGGACAGAAGAGAAATAGGAAGGGAAGGGTATAAAGACTTATGCCTGACTCCAGTGCAACAAGTAGCAAGAAAACAATGCACACACACTCTTGTGCGTGAAACAAGCATATGAAGCTCAGCTCAGACAAATCAATATACAGTGGTTCATCAGCACCATCCTGAGAGAATTCTTGGAGTGGTTACTGTAATATTAGTGGACTATTTCCAGAGTGCACACATACATACGTGAAAAAGGATATCCTAGAATTTTGGCTAAGCAGTTTGGGTGCAGGAATATATGATATTTATCAGTTTCCACCCACATCATCTGAAAATTTATTTTGTGTCCTCTCGCCCTGCACAACTACAGCTTCTTAATGCACCACCTCTGCCAACCCCCCCAAAAAGTTAAAGACACCCATCATTTTGTTTACCTAACCAAAAGACAGACACAAACATGGTGTTAAGAAAACAAAGACAGCTGAAAAAACGGGATTATTAAATTCCTGCGGTTCATTATCATTCCCAATACAGCACCAAAATAGATTCCCTAACTTGCAGTAATCGTTTCCTCAGTACCACACATCTATTAAAATGTATACCAAGAAAAACCATTTCTTCCCCATCCTGCTTGCACAATACATCTGTTCCACTGTGACCACCTGATGTGAACAGAGAAGGGAACTCAGACTGATGAAAACTCTCTGGAATCCACCTGTTTACATTATTTACATACAAAGAGAAGAGCAACAGATTAATCACCTTCTGTTGAAAAGTATTTTGTCCCCAAATCTATCTCTTTATAAATGATACATTAGGTGGATATATATTCATTTTCCTTAAACATTGCAGATGAACTACATCAGCCACACGGAATACAATCAGTCCTTATATTAGTGAAGTAATCTACCACTCTTGTGAAAAAAACCCAAGCAAACCATAAATAAATGAGATGTGGAAAAAACAAACAAAACCTTTTATCACTGAATACTGCAGCACCAGTGCTCTGAAACAGATCAGAAAATCTTGGGGCTTGGTACTGCTGTTACCTTTTATTAACTATAAGTGTTTCAGTATAACTGGGCTATTCTTTCCCAATGATGCAAAGAATAATTGCTGTATGCTCATTCATCCACTTCCCCCCCCACCATCAGACTGTACCTGAGATTAGAAAGATGCAAAATGCCATTGGGCTGAGTGCAGGGAAAGCATCTCAAAGAGATCGCATTAAAAAAAGTTTCATTCCTTACTTTGAACAAGGTGAAGCAAAACTTACAGGAAACTTAAAAGTGTGGGCACAACTCAGCCTCAAGCCTTTTTGGAGGGATTCTGGGGAATCTGGGTTTACAGTAACATACACCTCAACTGTATAAAATGTGTCCATACTATATCAACTTAAAGATGCATTAGTTCAAGACAGCTTAGATTTAATTACGCCAAAGCTTTCAATAGTGCCACAACACCAACATAATATGTTAAAGGATAAGAAAAACCTGAATTTTATATTTAATTTTTAACAACAAAATACTTGAAGAAATAAGGTGTAATGAGAACAGAATGAGCTTACATTTCAAAGAATTCCTAAAACATGACAAACTGTAACTTTCATTGTAAGAAAAGCAGATTGATTAAAAAGGGAAAAAGATGACTTACCAACAACCTCTTTTATACTGTCTTGTGAACAAGACTGACCGGTGTTAGCTGTTAGTACTGGTCAGTGAAAGAAGAGGCATTTCAGTTTGGCGTAATAGATGCAAATATACATGTTCTATCTTTATGAATTGCTTCGGTATTTTAGACACTAAACTAAAATTCTACCATCTGTCTAGGACATCCTTCCCTTCCCCAGTCTGCACCAGCAGTCTGAGAAGGAACTTTATTTTTATGGAAACTCCCCCCCCCAACTCACCCTATTTTATAAGTCAGTGTAGTTACCTCAAACAATTAAGAAATAAAATGGGATATATACTTACTTTTAATTTCTCTTTGTACAAACAGTGGTCCTTTCTTAAAGCCCACCTCCTAACACAGTTAATGTAGATTGCATGCAGAAGAGGTCTTTAATATAAAAAAACAATTTAACTTCTAACAGGCTTTTTATTTCTCCATTACAGTCACCACCAACAAGTAAGGAATTTTCATGACCAAGGTAAGGTTTTTATCTATCCTATTTCCATCTGAATGGCTATAAAATGACTGATTAATTTACTAAACAATACCAGATCAATTGATTTTCATCTGGCCCACTGCACTGATCATTCAAGTCCAAATCCAAGACTTACATTCACGTAACAGAAGCAGTACAACACTAATTATAGCTATTAGTTACAAGTAACTGTACACCTATGCAAGTGTATTAAAACCAAACATGATGGAGGTAAGACATAGGGGAAAAAAAGCCTGAGTACCACAAGGCAAGGTTAGGTTAACTTCTAAAGCCTTTACCCTTTTAGAAAGTACAGCTGACTCAGGCAATTCCAGCAAACAGTTTTTATAAAAAGGCCAGAGAAGCTGTCCAAATAAGAAAATATCTACTTGTTTAAAAAAAACATAGTTTGAATATACAGAGTTTGGAATATGCATTTAAATAAGCTTACTTACTTCACTGGCAGCTTTTCTTAACATGGAACCAAATGACCACACCACCAGGGCAGTGAGGTAATACATTGCTGGTTCCTTCGGTGTCAGACGTTAGCACAAACAAAATAAGAGTGTATTTACACTCATCTCTAAGTTCTGTTCTTCAGTCAGACACCATGAAGAGTAATACAAATCCTTCCTATAAAACAGAAACACTTCCTTCCACTGTTGAAGAGGCAAATCCAATCCCTGTGCCCTGTCCTCCTGCATTGCCACTGCACATCTGTATAGTTAGATGAGTTCACCCATCTTGACATCAAAAACAATCTACAGGTTAGTCTTTGCCTGAAAATTCAGACCAAAGTTGTTTTAAAATCTGAATGACTTTTAAAATCTGACATATTAAATGATGACCAAGATCTTTAACAACTGGATCAAGAAGCTACTGCTCAAACTACCATTCGTAGAAAGAGCCTATGTTATCATTAAAAGCAACTCAGAAGAGTGCATGCAACTCTGGAATCCTTCCCAGAGGCTTAAGTTCATCAGGACAGAAAATCATGCTTATGCTAAGGCACCTGTAAAAGATAAGATAGGGATGGAACAGAAGAAGACATTAGGAATAAAGAAAGCTAGAAAATAACAAATGAGGTCTAGAACAATGAATAAAAGTGTAAGTCATTCTCAATCACAGTGTACAAAGAAACAAACAACTGGTGAGCATTTCTTTGATTTTATCAAGCCATCGATCCCTCCGTTAATATACATGCATCCTCACAATGTCTCTATATCCTCACATAACTTTAAATCTGAGGATTACTCATGTACTGCTCGCTCACGTCTCCTCTCATTCGTATAACCTAGTCACTCTAGTACATCTCCAAAAACATTTTGTAATAAATAATGCATAAGCAATCAGCCCGGAGTGTGTTTTTTCCTCCAGCTAGTGACAGAGAATAGGACATCTTATGGGCTTCTTGTGCACTAATAAATTATTTACGTACCAAAGACTTATTGACCCTACCTTATGCGTTACTAGAATGAAAATCATATAATTCTAAACCCTTCTTCTGTATTAAACTGGAGAACTAACAGTATTGTATTATATGGTTATATCTCTGCTTGGACAGATTGTTGTCTACCTGCTCCTGCCTACATGGAGGGATGAAACAATTAATTAAAAAATAGGTTATGCTTTGGTTATATAATGAAGATTAATTCAAAGAACTTGTTCTCTTTCTACTACTTTTCCATCCAAAACGAAGAAATCAGAAGTTGACTGTGAATCAGTTACAGGGGTAAGAGAGTAAAAAAACCCAAAAAACATTCATAAAAGTCATGTAAACCCTAGAACAGCTATTAGTCACTTTTAAAAAAAGTTATTATTGCTCCTGCAAATATTAAAATGAAGATAGAATACCTGAAACTACTACTCGCTCAAATGATAAACTACGTATTCTCTGGACATGCCTAATTACACACAAAGAAGAGGAGGCAGGTTGTCAAAACTGAGAAGTTACAAAATATGTTTTGTGAGTTTTGTAGAACTCCTTTAAGAACTGATTTACAAAATGCTTTTTTCCTAGACTATGTGCCACTCAAGTAATAAACAGAAGTTGAAGATGTTTTGTCTTAGCAGACAAACTGACACTAATAAGACATCCTTCTTCAAAGGTTGCATACAAAGCATTCAAAAATGCATTTCCATATCACAGAGCAGCTGAGACTGGACGGGACCTCTGGAGGCCTCGTCCAAGAACCCTGCTCAAATCGGGCCACCCAGAGCAGATTGCCCAGGACTATATCCAGATGGATTCTGACTATCTCCAAAGACAGACATTCCACCTGTGGATTTCATTTTCTGTGAACAGACTGTCTGTAGTACCCATTATCCAGCTCACTGAGAGTAAGTGGAAATTAAAATAAAGGTTTGGCTCCAATAATACTACATGTCACTCAGCAGAAATAGTTTTCAGGTAATATATTCTTTGAGTAGACTACTCCAGCTAGAAAATTTATTTTGCAGGTTTTAAACTCTGAAGAACTGTTAAGTGTTCTGCAGACAAAGGTAAGAATATCATATTCATCCATTAGATATAAAAACACTAAAGACTGTTTTGCTAATAGGTATCACTAGGTGTGCTACAGGACCCGAAGATACATTTGCAAAAAACCATTTGGTGACTGCTGAGGCAGAATCCCTAACTGAAACACGTGTCCTCCTTGAGGGCATGGAAAACACAGTGTAAAGAGGAAGCAGAACTGTTACTCAAGAGTGAATGCACACTGTTCCCAGAATAAGCTGAGAAGGAGTGTGTTGTGGCGGTTCATTTGTAAATTCCCCTTAACCTCCTGCTGTATTCCCGTTCTCCTTTATTTCCCCTCTCTTTTACAATATTCTATATTATTTTATTTGTGGAAACAAAAGTGGAGGTCCCAGTAAGATGTCTTATAACCATGCAGACACTCTGCCCCATAGACTACACTCAATAATACATTTTCATAAACTGGTCTTGGTGTCAGATGGATTCTCTGTAAATACAAGAAATGTTTCAGCTATTCAGAAGAAAAAATGTCAATAGATTAAGAGACTAAAAGAAGTCTTTCACCTGCTGGGTTGAAAGAAGAACATACATTTAATTCCTAGAAACAATTGCTTGGGATGCATCAAAGTTAGTTCTCATTTTTTAACAACCTCTTATCAACCAATGTACACAAATGCACAGACTTCAAATAGTGGAATCAATTTGGGTTTCAAAATTTTGGGTCTTCCTTACGTATTTTCTTTAATTAAATCCTCAGACCATTTTATTCCTGTACAATGACTAGGTAAAATGGATGTGGTTCCCCTCTCTCATACCTCTTAAAATCAGAAAAAAGTCATGAAAATACTATTTATTGATAGCTGTTCCTTCATATACACACCATCTAGTATCTAACAGAGTACTGGAGAAAATGACCTGCAAAATACAAGTATACAATCGAGTGTCATTATTTAAATGTAAAAACAGACTTTAAAGTAAACTCTACAACTATCAATATTTAAATGCTTTTGTAACATAATTTCAAGATGACTATATATTTAATGTAAAAGTAGCTGTTCATGTACAAAAAAAAGGCTATAGTAGCTCAAGCTCATTACTACTGAATACAACCTTTGGCTAAAGTTTTTCATCTTTAAAATGAATGTATCAGATGATTATTTTTCCAAGGCAGATAAAGGAAAGATTCAGTCAAGGTGACAATTACCATCTGGCTAGCTACAGTCATTATGATGCTCCCAATTAAATGCACATACAATATTACAATGAATGTTATTAGCATTACAGTGAATGTTTACACTGAATATCACCATATCTGTATGTAACTAGAGGTATTAAAGTTATATATATGACTGTCTGCTTTGAAGTCTGATAATACAAAAGATAAAAATCAGAATAAATCAGTGTCAACACCCTCTGTAAATTTAGTTCCTTACTAAAGCTTCTTCATACATGGATGCTACCACTTACACTCTTGTCTTTCTTCCACACCCTATATCCTTCTCATCCCATTTTGGGGACTGACTACTTCTCTGAGAGCTTTCTGGGAGTACAAATAAGGATAGAATCAAAATAAGAGCAGACACAAAATCAGTTTAGACTTTCACAGTTGTAAGTACATAACAAATTACAGGTAGCATAGGGGATGGAGAACACTGCTCAGCAGGATGAATGTGGAACCAACCATGCCTTGAAAGCTGCTAAAGAAAGCAAGACTGTAATATCTGAACACTCTGTATTATTCCTGTAAATATATTTATCAAACTATGAGAAAACCAAGAACAGTGTACTATTTAGTTCTTTAAGACTTAAATCTCGTTAAATTTAATTTTCAAGCTACTGAACTTCAAAGAAATACAGTTACTTACAAGCATGTCTAGCTAAACATATTCAGAAAACTGTTTCAAAGCAAACCTTTTTATTTAAATTCAACCTTTTGATTTCTGTGGAACTATTTCACCCTCTAAACAAAACCAGACATAAGCAGAATTTTTGCCACTGACCTCAATGGGAGCAAGATAAGGTATTATACAAAAATTAATGTCCAACTCTAGTGAGAGCAATGTTTTACTTAAAAGACAGTATTAAAATACTATTACCTCCAGCAAGGATCTTCTCCTCCAAATCATTCATTTGTTTCTTGTACGCTTTTAAAGCGGCTTCTTTAAATGATGGTCGTATTCTTTTTTTCTTTGGAATTTCAGTAACTTCAGTAATCAGCTCTGGGACATTCTGATTTTCATCTTCCCTTATTTCTACTTCAGGAACCACGTCATTTTCAACTTCCAGTATCTCTTCACTTATCACACTGTCAAACTGTGTGTCATATTGCTCCTCTGGTAGCATTGCATATGGAGTTTCATACAAAGACTGGTCCAGTTCATACTCTTGGACCTGCTCACTAGTTTCACTACTATTAGTTCTATTTTCTAGTTTAGCAAGGACTTGTTCCATTACTTCTACATAGTCTGTTTCATTCTCACCAGATGGTTCAATTAAGCCTTCCTCATACTCTGCTTTGTAGCAATAAGGCTCAGCATAAACATCAGAATCAAGTGTTGTACTTGACTCATTTGCAGTAGACTGAGATAAAGTTCTAAACCTTCCCATAAAAGATGATCCACTGTCTTCATACCCACTTAAACTTTGTGTACTTTTATTCCAGACTACTTCTAAAGCTGACTTAGCACGCTGAAGTGTAGATCCAAATTTAGGAAAGCTGAAAGTCTTATCAGAAAGATCTATGCTTAATCGGCTATGCCATGATTTAGGGGCGGTTTCCTCTGAGTCATCACTTGGTAGCTCACTTTGACTTCTGTACATCATAGGCAATCTGTTTTGATTCTGATAAGAGGAGACAGAATTTGTTTCCTGATAATCATCATATTGACCAGTCCACTGACTTTGTGTTTCGCTGTCAAGCCCTGGACACGATGGAGAAGTACCATCTAGAGTGAAATCATAGCTTTCAGTATCATACTGGAGGTCAGAGCTTTGGCCCTTCCCAAAATCTGTCTGTTGGTCTGAAGGACTGCTCATATCATACACAAAAACTTCCTGTGTGGATGAGTCCAGGCCCAAATCTGCCCCTTGTTCCAACTGATTCCAGTTCTTCCATGGGGAAAGATCATCCTGTAAAGAAAGCTGACTATCATCATAGTGGTTTATGTCTCCAGATACACAGATTATTCCATTGCTTACTCCACTATCAACAGTTTCTACGTTCCCTACTTGATTTTGTTCTGGATACTGTTGCATGTCTTGGGCAAAAGTCTGTTCCTGGGAACCGCCATACCAGTTTAGAGAATCATCTTGCCTTCGTTGCCAAAGTTCTCGGTCAGAGGAAGACAACAGTGAACTGCCATTTGTTCTGCTAAAATACTGGTTTTCTGAAAAATCCTCAGAGTAAGACTGACACAATTTTGAGAAATCTGATTCTGAACGGCTAAGCTTTGGTGTTGCAAAGTCATTCTGTAAATGCCATAAAGGAGTCACATCTGAGTAATAGGTCTTTGATTGTTTTTCCATAGTGTCAAATTCTGGTGACCGATTGTCATAACTTCTTCTGTGTGAAAAGGTGCTATTGTCAGCGGTTCTGTCAAGGTCTTTAGTGTTTGGGGACTCAGTAGTTCCCTTTGCAGTGGTTGTTTTTATTTGATGTGCTGATTTAGATATCTTTGCATAACTGTTCTTATTTATATCTGATTCCAAGTCTTTATCACTGTCAGGTGACTCCCAGTCATGTATTTTAGATTTTGTCTCCACAGTTAAAAGTTTCATATCCATGCTTTCATACGTCTGAGAAGAAGGCAGTCCTCTTTCTTTTTTGTCTTTTATTTCATGGGAAAATATATCTGTAGAAATTCCAATGCCAGTTCCCTTAAGTTTATAAGACTTTTTTAAAATCAAATCTCTCTGTTGTGATGACTCAAAGTAAACAAGAATGGGTCTTGGCTTTGCATTTGGACAGTCTCTTTGCTGCCCCAGCCTTTGGGCAAACTCAATTTTAATAGTGCTTTGTGCCTCTGAGAACCCCATTTTTTCCACTAATATTTTGTAAACTATGCTTTCAGCTTTTTCAAGCCGCTCTTCAGGCACATTTAGAAACCTAAGACTTGCTTTGTTTCCTGGATGGCCTATCTGCTTAATGTAGTCATGGATGTCCCGAGTTTCTCTTCTGGACTGTACAAATCCAGTTCGCAATTGTTCAATTTCATTTTGCACAACTTCTACACTACTAGAAATTTCATCGATTGATTGTTTCAGAGCATTAACATGCCCTCTTAATTCAGAGAGTTCTGTTTCAATTTGACTTATTCCCTGAAGCTCTTTAAAGATCATTTCCATAACATCATGGGTTTGGCTAATACAACCTGTCGAACTAAAGCCAGGTTCAAGAGTATTTGATTTCTGGTGACGGCCAGTTCTGTCCAGAGATTTACTTCTTAATCCCCATGTTTTCTTCCACGAACTTAGCTCCGAGTCTGATGAGACACATTCTTGGCTCTTTTTCCACTTCCTTAGTTTTCGTAAGGCTCCCAGCTTCAGTGTGTGTAAGGTGCGTTCTCCATCCGAACTTCCATCGGAGGCTGCGAGGCTGCTTAAGCTTTTCCTGTTGCGTCTCACAGGCATTGTGTGGGATAAGTACTCGTTTTTCTTGCTATTAGTTTTTACTTCACTTAAGGACTCAGAACATGAGCTATCATTTGAAGACAGGTCTGGAACTATATCTTCATTATTAGTGTTTGCTACAAAAATATGCCTTTGCAGTCCATTGGCAATAGCAACTCTGTAACTGAACGTTGGAGAAAGTGAAAATTCTCTATTGCTTTCCTCTTCTTCAGTTGATAAGTTGCGAGCAGATGGGCACTTGGCAATCTTTTTAACGGTGCTTTTTAAAGTATTCGAAAATTTCGGATTTTTTGTTTGTCCAATCTGAGCTAAGTCTTGTTCCTTTTTGCTCTGACAACTCTCTTTCCTTTTTGTACTATTTCCCGATTTCTTTGTAAACATTCCTTTGCAAATCTTATATATGTAAGATGAGATCAGGCTCTTGAAGAGGGCAGATACCATGGAGTGTAATTTATTTTAAGCTGTTTCCACAAAACACAATTTTTGATCCAGAGAAGTATTTGTATCTCCAAAAGGATCACATCAGCAAATGTTTCAATGGAGACTGTAGCCATATAAACTACTGATGCTCTGGAATAACGTGACAGAAAAATACAAAAAAAAAAAAAAAAAAAAAAAAAAAAAAAAATCACACATCTGCTTGTTCAAAACAAAATCCTGAAGAGGTTTTGTATGCCTTGCAAAATCTCACTCTGTTGCACATGGCTTCTTGAAGTGTCTAAAAAGGAGGGAATGACATTACAATGGCTGCCAAGCAAACTTATCATTCAGTAATACAGATACTGTTCTAACTAGGTTACAATGAAAACACAGATGATTCCCCATAATTTTCTGAATAGATTTTTTCATGAATAATTGAAGCTGAAAAAAGTTCTAGGCAAATATTTCTAACAACAATTAACAAACTAAACTTATTTCCAAATAAATTTCCTTATTTAACAAACTAAGCTTCTTCATCCAGTTTAGTTCTCTGACTTTAACAGAAATATTCAGTTTAAATGCTGCTTTCTTTCAGAGTACTGGCATTTCAATTTAGATCAATATGATACATGGCAGTGATCGAAAAAACTGACAGAGTAACAAATTGTTACTAGCTAGTAAAACAGAAGTAGAAAATTCCCTCTTGCTTCGTCTTTTGGAGCAAGGTAGGATTCAGGTACAACAAGTGAGTATTGTATCCATGAAGTACTGTTCTATCTTGAGATTGAATTATGTACTTAACTATGGTTTGTGAAATAATTGCTTTGATACCAGACTTTAACATGCTGTGATAAGCCACGACTCAGAAGTGTGCTTATCTTCATGGTTTCTCTTCTTTAAGAAGTAAAAAGAAAACAACTCGTAGAAAATAACAGAAAATAATGACAACTGATGGAAATTCTCATCCAGGTTATTAAATTTAACATTGTTCTGGTCATAGAAAAAAACCAAACCCACACCTACACAAAATGAGAGGGAAACAAACATGATTTACAAGTCACAGGACAGAAACAGGCGCCATTACAACAAGAAAACTATTTGATCTAAAAGAAGTCTAAGAAGATTTCATGAGGTATCTGGAAGTTTCTACTCCATAAAACAAAAGTTTGTATTCCATTAGAAACGTAGTCAATACATTTTAAACATGTAAATGTACTTTTTTGTACAGCATATCATTCACCTCCCAGTTTCATAGCTGCAGAATGAAAACAAGGCAACCAGCTCTGAAAAATCCAGCTCTAAAAAATCCAGCAAAGAGGAAGTTCTTAAAATGGCCATTTTGCTTTCTAAAGCAGCTAAAAATTCTTTGGCAGAATAAGAAGTCTGTTTAGATACAGGGTATATAAAGGGTTAAAAATTGCTTTGTGGTGTCTTTAGAGGAGTAGAGGATATGAATTGTTCTTGTCTGCAAACAGCCTGGCCCTGTATGAAACATTATGGTCCACTCACACACCTCCAGATCTGGTCTTTGCATTGCATAGTTTGTCTCCATTGACCTTACTATTATACTCCATATATTTATTCATTACATATATACACATATGTAATGGTAAATAATAAACACTAACCCCTGATTCACACTGCAGCAGCAAAATGCACTGTGCTGCATAGAGCACAGGCAAAGCTGTTAAAAGCCTGGCTGGCTTCTGGAATCCTGGAACAGAGGATGTAAACAGACTCGTTTCTTTTCCAGTTACAACAAAATTGGGATGCAGAGTGAGCAGTAGAAAACATTCTTCACTCTTCCCAAAATGGCTATTTATTATTTTATTAAAAAGGTGAAATATCTGTGGAACACGAATCACATTTTTAACACATATACATCAGCATAGTCCTTGCCACTTCTTTTTCTTGGAGGCTTTTGCCTAAAGTCAGAGTATTAAGAGAAAATTAAGGGCAAGCAATGTTTGGAAGCAAAAGAACGCTCAATGAGACTGCATGCAATTTTCAAGGAATGCAAACGACATCTCTCAGAATATTGAAAAGTTTTCACTAGAGCCAAGGCTGCCTTGTTTTCACATATTGTTAGCAGAGAAAGGAACCATCCTGGGACACTTTTCAATGTCAAAGGCTTGTTTCTAGACGTAGAAACACTTGTTAACCATTCAGCTCTTACACTGAATGTTTGTAACCATTTATTGAACAAGATTTGAAGTGTGACTGCCTACCTCCTCTGCCCACACAGCCACAGATTTTTAAATGCCCTGTTATATAAACTTCACTTAAAGGACTTGGACATTCTTCAAATGACTTCAAATCAAGAATGTATAAACAAGCCAGAAGGCTTGTTTCCTGTCTCAGCCTAAAAAACATCAAGAAATGATGAAGTTATCACTAGAATTTGGAACATTTCCATTCACTTTAAATAAGGTTTAATGCTTCTCTGTAGAAGCTTGATTTCACAGCAAGCCATATACATATATATGTGTGTGCGTGTTTGTTTTATCCAGTGTCTAACCAATGTTTTTTATCAGAGACAACTGAAAGTATTACAAATAGCTGAACACTGAGCACTGAATTTATTTAAACACAGTTTCTGACAAGGCCATAGTGAATTAAAAGCTGTACTGTTACAAACACAGGGAGATCTGCTAAATGGAGCAGATTTATGTTCTCTCATGCGAGTTCTATTCCATCTCAGCTGTCTTAGTCATATGATCTGTTAATCAGTTTACAGCCTACCATTGCTCTGTCAAAAAGTCATTTTCCACAATTGTATGTCTACATATGGACTCAAGTTTGAGTCATTACAGGTCTCATTCATTTCTTTCTGTAAAGACTTGCATAGGTTGTTCTTAACATTTTAAATCAACTTAAGGTTAAAACTCCATAAGATAAGGAACAGTCTTTTAAGAAGCACATAGAACTAAGTCAATTATTTAAATGACCTGCAAGTTGTCATGTGGAGACTTTCTTGTTTTATCCAGGTCTCCCAATAAACCACTATGACCTCATCTTTTAAATTCTCACTTTGCTTGTTTATTGAATTAAAACAATTTATATGATAAAGTTCAACATCACTGGGTTAACCCATTCTAAGCATGAGGAATCATGTTGAAATGTTACAGCAGTGAGGTACGGACTTTATACTAGATGGTAATGGAACAGGAAACTGGAAAGTGTTATGGATTGTGAGACTAGAACGAAAATAAATTCTTAATAGGGTCCTTCTATAAAGAAAGGAAAAAATGACACTTCCATCAACTTTTTACCCATAGCAAGTCTGAAAGTAGTTTCGTTGATCAATTTGATGGTGAACAGATAATGTGGACTGGTTTCAAGCATACTGTTGAAAAAGCGTTGTCAAAATAAAAATGTCAGTTAGAAGCATCATGTATAAAGGATCTTATGCCAAGTCTAAAACTAATGTGTCAGGTAGAAGGGGGGAGGAGTGGGCTGAGTTAAAAATGATAGCTTTTTGAATAATGCAAACAGTGTATTTCAGTTACATATCTGAACACCAAACCCCCATTTCAAAAAATTATTTTAACAAATCCAGCCCTGTATTTTTGTAAAAAAAAGAAAAGTGAATCATCTTAAAAATATAATTTTAGTATTTAAATAGAATAGCTAGATCAGTGCTCAGCTTCTGTTCAGACCCTAGTAAACGAAGCTGCAGAGCAGTAGCTCTCTCCTTTCACAAGCAGCTTTGTGGATGCAGACTGTCCCCTTATAAAGGAAGAACCAGGCACCACCATAGCCTTGCTTAACCTTCACACTATTAATCAACTACAAGGGGTCTGTGTGTATTGAAAGGCAGCAGGGAAGAAGATGAGACTGAAGTGCAGTTTCTCTCTACAAAATACCCTATGACAGTTCATGTTCACAGCACCAAGACAGCAGGTGGAACCAAAACAAAACCAAGAAGTCTTCATCTGCAGCAATACCACTCTGTGTTACTGCCAAAATAGGCACCAGAGTCTATAGACAGCAACATATTTTTGTGACATGCAAAATGCTCCACAGAAATTAATTAATCAAACATAACAATAAAAAACATGTAAACAGTCTACCCCGCATCTGCAGAAACTGAGGCTAAGAGAGGTTCTCAAATTGTTCATTTCTATTTAAATGCAGACTACAAAAGGAAGAGAAAACATGGGGAGGGAAAAGTTATTTGTTGACAATATGGAGACTACTGTATTACTAAGTCAGTACCAGACATACTACCTTAGTTGGACTATTACCAGCCTTCTATTATGTCAGATTACCATAAATAAAACAGTTCCTATATAATAATCAGAACCTATTTAGTACCTTTTAAAAACCAGAAAATATCAACACACATTTTGACTTAATCTCAGCTCTGTCTCTAGTTTTGCCTGTGTTTTAATAGAGGGTCCTTTAACCATTATACCCTGGGAACCCACATGATTTAACTGACACTGAAGCATAACATACGCAGAGACTGTATTTATAGTATACTGAGTGGATTCAAAGTTTCTTTTAATACTAACATTTCAAAAGTTTCAGCAACTTTTCAGCATAGTAATTCTGTCAGAAAATATAATTTAAAAAAAAATCCCTCAATTTTCTTTCAGGTAAGAATTTTAATCCTCCAACTGTACTGGCCTGCGCCTTGAAACGGACAACACACTGCCTTGAATTAGATCTCCCTTGGACAGGGTTTGCCATGAACTCTGTGACCATGTGTGCAGTACATCACTCTGCAGCTCTGATTTTTCCTTTCTTTAGGGTTTGGGGGCATTTTTTTTTTTGCAACTACTTACAAAAATTCCCAGTGAAACGTTTACAGTAAGATATCAACTTTATATGGGCAAAGTAAGCCCTCTGGATTCCATTCCTCCGCAACACAGATTTTACGTATTTTCTAAAATCTAGTAAACTAATAGTTATATCAAACTTTTAGAACAAAAAGCTATGAAAAGGAAAGCTTTTGATGAAGTGGCCTTTCATTTGATAAATGGTAGCAATCATTTGTGACATTTGCATTTGAAAAATACCACAAGCACAAATGACTACAAGTACTGCTGACAACAACATACACTAGGATGAGTAGGCACACACAGATAGAAACCATGCTCAACACCCGAAATGACATTCATTGATAAGGATGGTAGATATTAAACAGATTTCTAAATTTGCTGCAAAGACTTTATTAAAAATTTTCTTCAATATACTGACAACTGTGATATTCAGATTTGTACCTGAAAGCAAGAACCTCTGCTACCAACCAAAGTGAATGACACAAATGAGAAAAACAAAAACAGTGTCACAACCTTTTCAGGTGCCAAAGAATTTTTATGCTTCAGAGCTGTAATGGTCTCACAAGGCAGAAGCTATTATACTACTGTCATTCTTCCTAGATGTTCACAACACTACAGTTAAAGGAAAATTTGGAATTTTCAGTTCTCATTGATGCTTTAGTGAATTGGGAGATATTCTGAGCCATGAATCTTCTCCTACTGTGTAACACTGTGGAATCCCAGGCCTTTACCTGAGAACTCCTAAGTGTTTTCACAGCAATATATAGTCATTATGGTAATGTTGTGCTGACATCACTGCAGGATCAAGCAAATGGTAGTGACAGAACACCTTTATACAACTCTCCAAGTTGTGTATATTCCACTGAAAGAACCCTCATTTATCTTGCATCATGGCTTTTTTCTATATTAAGTTCTTTGAGATGACAGCTAGTCATAATTAATAATCATAATTTCTATCACTATATCCCTTACAAAAGGAATTTGTGATGAACAAAACATGCTTTACCCTTAAATTCTACTTTTCATTCTTTGTGCTTTTCGACTTAACAGCATTCTCCTGCTGCTTTTCTCACTATGTTGATTTAGATGGTAAGATTTAGCACTGGCTTTTAGAACATTCATATGTGTCAAGTAACCTTAAAATTTCAATTGCCAAATCACAGTTGTGTATTACGCTAAAGGCATCTATTTTATATAATCACCAAGAGGAAACGAGCATAGTATCACTTTCTCTGTGAAAAATAGCTACAACTTTACAGACAGTTTATTTTCACATCAGAAAGCAACTGATGTTACACGAATGAATGTTTTTGAGGCATAAGAGTTCCTGTCAGCCAGGGGTTAACAACAGTATTAAGATGCTGCAACTGATATTAACCCTTTTTGGATCAACATGTTATTAAAAAAAAAAATCTTACTTCTAACTAGGCTGCATTGAAATTAGAAATGCAACAGAATGTTTTAAGATATTTCAAGACTAACGAACAATCAAATAAGCATTAAGGGATTTTAATACATTTTTGCTAGACGTTATAAGACAACTATGAGTGTCCTTAGTTTAAGGGCACATAGCTTTGTGTTCTATTTCACTTATTCCATATAATCAATTGTTAGCTGAAAGAAAATATTAATAAGTCAAAAAGTGCAAGAGGAGCCAGGTGACGAAAGAAAGGCAAGGGCTAAAGAATAGTCATATTTTTACATCTGCATAATTCTTCCTCTCAAAGAAAATGAACCATCAATCTTATAGTAAGAAATTAGTTTTAGCTACTATTGGCCTCTGAAATTGCAGAAGGCAAAATACTAATTTTATCTTCTTGAACCTAAAATGGACAAAAATGTATGAAATAGTTATGGTGGTTTCTTGGGTTGTGCCTTGGAGGAGGTACATAATAGAGAGTATTCTAAGACATAGATTTAGCTGTGGAACAGAATCAAGCAAGTAGTCTAAGCAAGCTGCCTACTCAAAAGAAAACCGCAGGGTGTTCATCTTGGAGATTAATCAAGACCCAAAAATACATAAGCATCCGTAAAGATCAATTTATTACTAATCCTGTCACAAATTAGGAGAAAAATACTGACATAAATAAGCAAAACATACTATATTTTCACAGCGTATTAATGTAATTAATTTATTTATATTTTTATATCAATTTAAATGTACCGACTCACTGAAAAATCCAACACCGTACTGTCTTACTCAACTTATACTGTGAAGTTCCCAGCCTTACAAAATAACCCCCCCAGTTTTTAATGAAGTGTTAATTCCAGAAGCCCAGACAGTTTCATCAACATTATAGCATTAGAAAGCAAATCAGTTACAAATCAATGCATTGCAATAGCAAGAACAGTAGGAGGTACACTCAGAATGAAAATACGGAAAGGAAACAAAGGAAACAGAAAACTGTATGTAGACTAGACAAAAATACAAAGAGCATACATACCTGGATTAAATTCTTCTTAAAAATAAAATACAAATTACATACCACCATCTTTATATTACTTTCCTTTTATGCAGAAACACTGTACACAAATCCATTACTATTTTGCCGTTCTTCCTTCGGCCTTAAATGATACAACATGAGGCTGCTTCCCAGTGATTCAAGTCAAGTGCAGTCAGGCATGCTGCTAGTCTGCAACGGTATCTGTTCTAAATTCCACGGTATTCCCTAGGCAGCATTAAACGGGGATTTTTTTCCTCCCTCTCCCATTTTTTTCCCCCTCCTACAACTTGTGCTAACAGCTAAGAGTAATCGTGATGTTAGCTACTAATTCATTCTGCAGCTCAGTGTTGTTTCTCCTCCATAATAGCAGAGCAGGAGTCAGTGTCCTACTCCGGTTCAAAAACAACATCACCACGAGAGAACAGGAATCATCCTGGTGCTTTATGCGCTGGGAACTTCCCCCGCTGCTGTTTTCTCCTGCCACTGCTCCCGATTGCAGCACTCGCTGCAATAGGCACAGCCCTCCTGCGTGGCAGGCAGCCCCTGTGCTCGCAGAGCCGCTCACACAGGCTCAGGGAGCAGCCTCGCTCACAGGAACAACACATGCAGTGCGTCGGGGGAGCTGCCAGGTGCGCATCCGTGCCCGCAAGGATGACAGCAGGAGAAAGGATCTCCTGCTCGGCAGGGCCGTGTTCCACCCTAACCTTTTATTTATCAGTCTGACACGACCCAGAGAAACGACTGTATAGCTATTTCTTTCAGCAGTGCTTTCATTAACAGCTGATAATTTTTTGTAATGAATCTGCTAAATACCTGTCATAACTACTATCATTCCATGATGATTTAAGGGTGCTCCAGATAATAAGAAATGTATCACTCACTTTCCAGTAAAAGCACTTTATACATCCCCAATTAATACCTAGGCAGTAGGACTCAGTCATTTATTTACTGGAATTCAAATAGGAGAACGGATTATTATTATTGTGCATGCAGTGAGTAAATTATCTTGCACAGAATACATCAGGTGTTTTGTCAAATGTTAACAGCTTTAGTAGTGTGTGTAAGGCCACATCCAGCCTTACATGCATTGAAAATTTTATTGAAAACTAACACATGAAGAGCTACAGAAATGCATCCAGAATGAGCCTATTTAAAACCACTCAGTGCACACACAGCTGAAGGGTAAACGTTTCACAAAACATGTGTACAGGCATAAACCCACAAGTATGAGATCACCTTCTTTCATCTTGGGAGACAGCATGACTGGAATGCCATAATGAATATTAAAGTATGTATCTTTCCCATATAAAAATTAAACTCTCAAACTTCGGACAGTCTGGTAAGAGCTGACACATTTGTAACAGAGAAGCTTATAATTCAGTTACTTTCTTCAAAAATATATTAAGGATATCTTGAGGAAAAGGCAGCACTTGAGAGTGTTTAACAATCTCTAGTAATAGTTAAAACTTTGTAGCTTTCACTTTCTGCAATCCTTGTACTTTGTTAGTATTTTTATCCTGGGACACAGTGTTTTACATACAATTTATAAACTGAAAAGTTCTAGAACCGTATCTTTTATGTACAGTTGTAAATTAGTATTTCTGATTTTTGCATATCATTATAAAAATAATTATGCACCATTGTATTTTTTATGTCTTGCTGAAATAAATGCAACCTATAAACACCCCATTAATTAGATTTATAGTTAAGAACCAGATGAATGAATGATTATTCAAATCTTACTGTAGTTATTAGCCTGCAGCCATTACTTAATATCCTGTCTAAACTGAATCAAACTGACTCTTTGAAACTGCCATATTGCATGCTAACAAAATATACAATAAAACTTTCTTGTAAGTGCACAATAGGAAATATTCCACTGACGTCAGTACTCAGCGCTATAGTCCTAACTACACAAGATGCAACAATAATTCCTCTCAAAATCAACAGGACTGCTCATGTAAGGATGAAAAAAAGAAAAACCAGGCAGCCTAGTCAAGCATGCCCACCATAGTAGACTCAACACGTAAGAAACAGGTATCAGTTTCGGCAAGATTAAACAAACGGCCTTAAGACTACAGACAGTAAAACCAGTAAATATTGGAACTGATTTGCAAAAATATAAGGTTTTGTCATTTAATAAAAAAATGTGTTTGCCAATAACATTAACTCATAATGTTGCCATCTTCAAGGAAGTTCCTAAGTGTTGTTTAGACCCTGTTTATGCTCATCTATTGTGTTACCACATGCTGAATATTTCAGCTGAAATCTAAACTTACTCAACTTATTTGATAATCCATCATAAGCAGGACATTTTACACTACCGGATGCATTATTCAACCGATATTTCAGAAGGAAATAAAAGCAAACATCAATCCAAAGACCTTCAGAACTCATTATGGCTTATCTTCCCTGGAGTTAAAATTCTGTGTAGAATTTCTCCAAGCCAGAGATACGCTGACTTTGCTTGTAATGATACTGACCAATCAAGAATGAAGTTCCATGTATAAATACGTACTAATTACTTACAAGTAAAGTTACCCAAATTCATAACAAAGTTACATTATACCTCTGTTCACACCCTTCTCACATAGACATGATGTTGGTGACTTTCTAGAGTAAGTCTACGAGCAGAGGTTTTAATTCTGTACAGCAGTTGAAGTTCTCACAGTTCTGGAAGGCCAGACAGTTGTAAGTCAGTGAGCAGAATGAAACTACTGTGCACCTTGAGAAAGCACCACCATCAGTTTTCGAAAGGAGCAATTTACATGTGTGGGCCCTCTGCATTGTCACACTTACTTGGCAGTAACCTGACACACTGATGAAGCTGGCCTTGAAGAACTCTAAGGATTCACACTGATTTACTCTATTTCCCAAACACAGCGTTAAAGAAGCAACTTCCACATACAGAAGGAAGAGGAGAAATACATGTATATGCATGCACATATACAATGTGTATAGAGTTGTTGCAATTTGTTACACAATTCCAGCCAAACCCCGTAGCTTAATGGAGAAAAACAATGCAATCCCACTCAAAGAAAACACTATCACCACCAACCCCAAACAAAAAACCCAAACCCCAATGGGCAGCTATAAGCCTTCATGGAGAAAATGGCTATTCTTTGTGCCTATTTCCAGGACTGCATGACCACGACTTTCAGAGATGATTCTTTAAATTCTTAGAAATAAAAGTCTGTCCACTGAAAATGTTTCAGTAATTTCCGTCACTATTTTTGTGTAATAAATCCAGCATTAAATAACATATAACTATTTTAGATATTATTTGACTATTTCTACCGTGTAATACTTATATTGAAATGGTGGCAGTTGTAAACTGATAGAACGACTTTGAAGTAATTTGTATTTCATGATGGATTTCAGCTTGAAAGTTGGAAAAGCTGTCTCATAACTAAGCTATCCTTCTCCTGCACCTCACCTCCCCAGTTTGCTTAAGGGATGGTTATATCTTCCCATCTATCAAAGAAAGGCAGTAACTGTCAATTCTTAAATCTAACCAGTCAATTAGAACGGGGTCTCGCGGGACACGCTCGAATCACGCCGCTGTGCCCACACGAGAGCGGAGCAGCGCCGGAGGGCCGCGGCCCGGGCAGCGCGGGGCCCCGCAGCCCCGGACCGGCTCGCCGCTCCCCGCGCGCCCCCTGCCGGCCGCGCCCCACGAGCCTCCCCGCCCGCGCCGCTCCGCAGTCGCACGAACGGCCCGAGCGCAGCCGCTCCCCGCTTCTTTCGGGAAGCACGCACGGGGTTCTGAGGGTATTCTTCCCCATATAAGATTTCTTTTTCCTCTACATTTATTATTTTTCTTTACTGTGAAGCTCAATTTTTCCTTCTAAAAAGAACAGTTTTCAATAAGAGGGGGGAAGAGAAAACTGTTCTTGTATTTCATAATGCACCTGTGAGCTAGTTTAAATTTTACTTCAGATGACTCTGAAAAGTGCTTTGGAGATTTTGCAGTTAAGACAGCTAAAGCTACTTCTTGTTCCACATTAAAACTTTTCCAGACTTTTTTAAAACCAATTGCTAAGTTTATAAAATGATGCAGTTTAAATTCTATTAAGTGAAAAACACATTTAAATTTGTTTTTGGTTTTTTTTTTTTAAATAGCAATTGACAGGGAATAGGTAACCAATGCAAAAACACAATTGCTTCTTGCCAGCTGCAATTTAATCCAAATTTGGTCCTGATTTCAGAAGGGACCAAAAGATGGGATCATAGCTGAAAAGCAACTACAAGGGAAAAAGCCCAACAATAACTGAAGAAAAAATAAAGAAAGGCCAATAATTTTTTTTTTTTTACCCAGGAGGGAAAAGGGAGCTTTCTCCCCATTCAGATTCATCAAGCACCTAAAGAAATTTAATGTATTTGAAGTGGTAACTTAAGAACGATAGATGTTACTTCTGAACTTGAATCCCCCATCCTGTTCTTTCCTTATGATTATTTTGTTCATTGTTATTCTCTAGGAATGTGTTCATTCCAGAAACTGTTTTAGTTTTTTTTCTAGGAAAGTAGAATCCTTGCTAAAACATTTTTAAAATGAAGAATCTGACTCAGTTGCCACTTTTCACATGGGGAACTGGTTTTAGGTTGCCTTTATCTCAACCCTAAAGTTTTCTCACTCTTACCCTCTGGCCCTTTGCCCCATCCCACTGGGGGAGAACAAATGAGCAGCTCTGTGGGGCTTAGTGGCTGGCTAGGGTTAAACCACAACAGGGAAAGCTCATTGAAACAGAAGTGACAGAGAGGAAGAGTTACAGCATCTCCAATCAATACAACCCTCAGTCATATCCTTAAATTCAAGTATATATTTAACAGCGCTACTTAAGGTGCTAATTAAGAGCCATCTCAAGATTTGTCAAGAGTGGCAGCAGCACAGGAGATTTAGAAAAAGAGCACACCACAAAACTTGAAAAGAATTATTTGGTAGTAAATTAAAACATTCAACCCTGCTAATCTGAAAACGGGTGAAAGAGGGTAGATCACAAGAAACATCCATAGTGATGAAGTAGGATCTCTAAGGCAGATGCTGCAAGGATTCCAGAAAATGAGTGATTGCAACAACTGTGAAGTTACATCTTTTATAATAAATCTGGAAGCAAGACAATTTACTCTCCTGGATCTTTTTTCCCCATAGGCCTTCTCCCTCTAGCTACTGCTTAGATTCCATCAATACAATTCATTAGCTTTTCAGTGTATGGCCTGTCATTCTTTGTGCTAGGATTCCGAGTTCATCAGTGCTCTGTTCTTGGCTGCTCTCAGTTCTCTCTCCTATCCTAGAGCTCGCACTGACATGATTTGCTAGTTATCCCAGTATTTCTTTCTCCTCACCCTAGGACTTCTTTCCCCTTCTTGCATTGTGAGAGGTTCTCTGCCAATCCTTTCAACTGACAACCCCCATTCTCCCTAATGTAATGGATTCTTGCCGTCACAATCCTATTTATCTTCACTACATTCCAAAAGGCAGCTTCTTCCTCCAAAGAATGGTGCCCATAAAGAACAGCCCAGCAGATTCATACTAACTGGCTTATTTTTCCTGGTTTACATGAAACATCCATTATCACTCGTAAACTTCCTCTGATGAGAACTCTGTTGAGTTTCAGTCTTCTGAAGCATTTCTTTTTTAAGCATTGCCTCAAATGCTCACAAAGCACTCAATATATAATTCAATTGCAAACATGCACCAGGAGCTGTATAATTCTATAACACATTGAATTAGCCACAGGTTACCAATGAAACCAGTAATAAATCATTTAACATCAGTCCACAAACAACCTGCAAAATGCTGTAACTCGGTTACTTGAAACAGCAGGAAAAGAAAAAATGTTACAATGGTCCCCTTTTGAACTCTGAAGCACAGGAGAGAACTGAAGTTTAATTGTAGAAGAGAGCACACTACATTCCTGTTTGCTGCTTTTCTATAATAATGGTCAAAAGCAAAAGCTTAGATTTCTTATCCTCTATTGTGAATAATAATATCTCACTTTTTGAAGAGAAAAACAAAGTGATAATTCTTTTTTCTGACCTTGCCTAACAGAATCCTCAGATAATGATAGAGCAGCTCATTAACGTTTCTCCCAGGGTCTATAACACTTAATACCTTCAATTATTAAAGAAAGCCATTTTCAACTTTCACGTCGATTTAAGGCAGGGAGGGCAGAGAGCAAATCACAGAATATCTAAACTCACAATACCATAGGAAGATCTAAGTTAAAATAAGTCTTCAAGTAAGTTAACTGTAACTCTATTCAGATAAAAAGACATCTCAATTTTATTTTCTTCACAATTACATCAAATTTCAAAACATTTTCTCCCTGAGAATCTTTCAGAGGAAGTCACTCCAGAGGAAAAAAAAAAATTACCTGAAATAATAGGAAATAGAAGAAACAAAAGCAATTTGTTCAGAACTGATGTGTAACACATTCTAACCTCTGCCTTTATCAGTGTATCTCCTTTTCTCCAAGTAAACTTTCTAAACACACTTTTTGATAGCCTTAAAGGCAACTATGGAGTGATCTTAGGACTGTTGGTCCAGGCGCCCCACACTGACCTTTCTACCTTCTTCATGTAAGCTCAGAGTTCAGACACAAGACAGTCAAAATCATTTGTATTATAGAAGTAGGACTGCTCGATATAACTAATCAGTCACTTTCTTCATATACCATACGTATTAAAAAATATGATTTATAAAGCAAAGACATCCCAGAAATTTCTTTAACTCATCAGGTATATTTTGAGCTTCCTCATGCACCAATTAACATTCAAATCATTGTCAAAATACCTGCAGCTTGGCAAATTTGCACTAATATTGAACTCAATTGAAAAGAAAGTGCACTTCATTTCTGTTTTCAAATTGTCAGTTTGTCACTTTTTGTTATAATATTTAATATGTCAAACAAATTCACAAAACTAAAAAAAGCAGCTTCTTCGCTGACAGTCATTTCACCCAATCAAAATGCTGATTGCCACTTGAACATAATAATTACTTTTTAATTGAATCAGGATGCAAAATATCTATTATTAATACTTTATGAAAAGGAAATACTTGTTTGTTTCCACTTCAAGACACACTTGCATTACTTCGAATATAAGGTTAAAAAATTGTTCAACTGAAAGCTTGCTTTTTAAAAAAAAAAAAAAAAAATTTCTTTGGGCCTATTGAAATCTTTTAAAGAGAAGTTTGGCATTAATCTCATAGCCCCATGACTTCGAAACAACTAATGATTTCTACTTTCCCAGCCCTAAATTCCCACTGCTGTCATTGTGTAATATCTGCTTTAGTATTAGTTTATCAAGTTTTGTTTCTGAGTAAAGAGAATAAATCAATAGAGCTGACAAAAGTAAGCTGCTGACAACTTCTCTATTAGTGAGCATTCTCTTACTGAGCATCACCACTGCAGCCATCATGTAATTCACAAATCACAAAGAACAGCATTACAACAATCCACAGTGAATATTTAATTCTACATGGTATTTCTTTACTATTGAAACACACTAATATTTTTAATTAATTGCATAAGTAGTGATCTGTGGCTGTGTTACGCTCATTTTGCCAAGTTAGGAATAAGGCATGTCAGGAAGATTTACCAAGGCAGATCTGTGCCACTCTCACTGTTGATCTCCAGATTATAAAACCAGTCAATATAGTGCCACTATATCACTGGGTTTTCTGTCTGCAACACTCACTATTCTCAATAAATACAGTTGTGGAATGATACAAAGGGTAACTTACATGAGTAGTGTCCTGCCTAATGTTAGCCTTAGGAATGAATTAGTATGCTTTCTATTTGAGAAAAAGCAGATCCATCTCAGAGAGGTGACATTTATTTATTCGAATATATTTCAGCAGCAAAACAGTCTCTACTTCACTAAGGATTAGTAGCTAAAGATATAATCAAAGTGACATTCACAACTGGGGTAGGAGGGGGGAGACACTGGGACCGGATTTTTTAAAAAGAATTGTGGTTCAGATTTTTGCTTTAAATCAATTAGCAGAAGCACAATCAGAGGACCCTATCTAGTTTTGCATTGTCTTTTTAAAAGCTATTAATTGCTGATATTAACTTTCACCTCAAATTCTTAATTCCTCTCCCCCTCTCAAAGAGGGGAAGGATTTCCCTAAAGCTTTTATCTTAGCACTGTTAGATCTTACGTAACTGCAAGAAGGTTTAACCATTACTCTTTCAAATATGCACCAAGGCAATTTATTACCTAGAAAGAAACATTCTCCAAAACAATTTGGCACTTTTCCTATCTGATCGATGCTTGAGTAATATTCATCAGCTACAATGCCTCTGGTGAACCACTGGGCTGTCATCTCATATTTGATCAGAACAGCCTAATTCAATCTTGTATTTCCATAGATTATCATTAAAAGCATACATTCCAAATATTATTACTGGAACCTAAGCCACCAACATATTTTCTATTACAGTAAGAATTCATGTTTGTTTCACCTGTGAGGAAATACCTGAAGGCCATCAACCTACACTCCCCCTACCCCCATTCCAAGCTAAACTCACTTCCCTAAACCTCCAAGAACAGTTGAAAAAAACCCTCCAAAATTGTTACTCCTCTCTTCTTAAAGGCTTCCAGGGATTGATTCCTTACCAAAGCCTGCTTTGATGCCTAAAAATATCCCTTGTGGTTGCTAAAGGTTGTTATTTATTTTTCCAGCTCCTTATAGATAGAGACAGTTCCCTCCATGTGGTAATATCTTACAGCAGTTACCTACATAAAGAGATTGCTTTCTGCGGAAAACTATTTAATTTATCTGTTTGCTTGCCTCCATTATGAGGCTCTGTGAATATTATATCTTCTGCAAAATACATCAGGATTTGTTTAGTCATCTGATCTTATTGTGCTGCATAGGGTTTCTTTTTATTGATGGCCTTTTTTAGCCCCAAAAATATTCACAAGTGTAAAGTTTATTTTGATTAGGCATTGGCAGAGATTCATCCTTCAAGCCTCTCAGAGTTTCTGGGCAAACAATGGCACTTAATGTCACATCAATCGTGCTAAATCAGTGATGAGGTAACACCAGTGTACTGTTTCTGAAAACCAGTTTATCTTCAGAAAGAAAAGACAAAGCAAAAAGACCAAGGCAACCCATAACGAAAGACACTGAAGCATAAAGGACTAAAGACATAACTGTATTTCAGGGACATAACTTTATCAAAAGGAAAACCTTATTCAAATTAATTTGTAATGAAATAAAATGAAATAGTAACTCAAGAATTAAATGACGGTTTTAAATATTTATAGAAGTTTTCCTCTTCAAAAAGAATTTCACATGAGGTATATGTTTACATCTCCCATCCATCTGATCTTCAAATTCTTAAAAGTCTTAGAAATAACTTTGCCACCATCTTTCAGCCCCAAACTGATGCTACATTAGCTCCTGAGCAATCTGCTCTTATTTCAGTGCACCAAGATATTTTGACTACTTTGCTACAAAAAACAACTTAATGGCACAGTGACAGCCCAAAATTCCAGCTCACGCATATTAACTTGCTTACTTAACCATCTTCTAATTCCTGACCTCAAAATTGCTTTGAAGAACCGCAGTGGGAAGAAGTGCAATTCTAATGTTGCTTTAGTCAAATACTTTTTAACATCTGAATGAAATTCAGCTGGTTCATCAAGTGAAAGTTGCTGACTGTGTGGCATTAGTTACTCAGTTTTAAACTCAGAAATAAGTTTATCTCACTGACTAGGCAATTAAGCACACACTGAAGGACAACAGCTCACAGAAAAAGTTATCTTAACTCTATTGCAACCTCTGTCTGCAAGACAAAACTGGACTATTTGACTTGTCTGACCATTGTGTTTGATTGGAGACCAGGATTCATCCAGCCTGCCTCCTTCAGTGAGCTAACATTCAGCAGAAAAAAGGAAAAGATCAAGCCAGTGACAGAATTGGATGCAGAAACCGAGAGCACATGAATCAGATAAGTACTCTTCCCACAACACCCCAGTATAAACAGATTTCCCCCCCCACCACTCTTTTCACACAGGCACAGTCTATGAATTATCATAAAGACAAGAGAATTCAGTAAAAAAGAAACAGGACTTGGTCCCCAAAAGAGCAGGAAAAAAACCAGCTCAAAATGAACTGATGAAGGT
The DNA here is from genome assembly GCA_013397725.1 of Rhagologus leucostigma. Classification (NCBI taxonomy): domain Eukaryota; kingdom Metazoa; phylum Chordata; class Aves; order Passeriformes; genus Rhagologus; species Rhagologus leucostigma. The sequence goes on along the minus strand of VZTD01001046.1, from coordinate 2,238,964 downwards.
GCATTTTAAATGGGGTTTGACTCATTTACACTAAACAAGTTTGGCTGTGCCATAAAAGCACAGAAGTGATATTTTACAGCACACTACCTGAGAACAAGCAGTATTTCCAAAAGGCCTACACACAAATGAAACAGGAAGTCCGTGACTCTTCAGTTTCTCGTAGGTCACTGTACACACTAAATACATAATTGCTGTGTTTATCAGAAGATCAACAATAGTTTTGAACTACAGTCAAGCCTGGAAGACTGGGTAAAAGCTAATGATATCTGAATTCCCAGCCATTGATGTGAGATAGTGGTTTGCACAGTTTAACAGAAACAGTGAGAAAGCAAATGCTTGGTCTGTTTATATAGTCAATAATGGTACCAAGTGATCATATTATTTTCCCTTAATTATTACATCTAATAAAAAAATCCATGTTGAGGAAGTGGTATCATCATCAGAATTTACAAGATTTTTCCTTGAAAAAAATGTTCTTAAAACAATTTTTATTAAATATTAATGAAGTACTGATCTTCCTCAATATCAAAAATTATTTAGAAAAAGATGTCCGATGTTATGGTATCTGGATTAACATGCAACACCTGTAAGATGGCCAAACTACAAGCACTCCTCATCTAAACAAAGTCTCACAATCTCATCCTCTTTCTGTTTCAGAATAAAAAAATCCTGAGGTGAGGGAACCACACAGATTTAAGAACCAATGGAAGGAATTGTCTCAACTATCAGAAACTCGGCAGTCACGTCCTCAGGTCCTGCTTACATGAACTACAATTCTTACACTAAATTTTCCTTGACAGTGAGAAAATCTTCTAAATTACAGTGACACATCAGTAGATTTAAGAGTAGTTCTTACCTTCTGAATAGCCCTGGCCCATCTTGCTTTTGCAAAATTACCTCCATTACCTTGGTCTGTATTTCTCCTGGAGAAAAGGAGGGGAAAAAAAAGAAGTACTCAGAACAGAAAAGTGTGAAAACAAATAATTAAAAGAAATCTGATAAATCTATGGACAAGTGCATTAAAGTCAGATAGATCCATCTCTAACTCACAATAACACCTTCGGATTACGTGGGGTTCTGTTAAAGCTAAGAGTTTACAGGCTTGAAAAGACACAACGCCTGGTCCTCACAGTATCAAGGTATAAAAGAACATTAGCAAAGGAATACATTTCCCAGTTATAGTGGCTCATAAATCCGGATTACAAAGTCTTTAACATCAAATGGCAGGAGCAGAGGCAGAAAACAACAACAAAATCCAAACCACCAAGAAGAGAAAAAAGAGCAAACCTTTGAATTACCTCAGTAAAGGCATATCCTTGTGAGACAGACACTGTCACCAAGCCTTTGCCAACTGCACTGAAGGAGTTACTGAGAAGCCACACTACATAAAAACAGTACTTCCTCCCCCTCAAAAAAAAGTACTGCCAAACAAAAACTAATGTTTACTCCAACCAATCTTTGAAATACAACCTGTTGCACATGTGGTTGCCCTCACACAGAAGTTGCACACTTGCACAGGCCAGTCATAATTAGGGCTCATTATTCAGCTACTGCACCACACCTGTGAAGAATGTAGGTTTAAACTGAAAAATGCTAATTCCATTCACGGCTGTTAAGCACAGGTTAAAATAATTAGTGTAGACTCCAGCACACTGAATTCCAAGATTCTAGGTAATTCAAAAGACACTGCCTTGTACAATAGCAGTTAAGCTGCAAAATACAAAGTATACAGTAAAATTCTACACTACAGAGAACAGTAGAAGCCTGTTTACTAAGTGAAGTTTTTGAAGCATCTTTATATTATACTTCAGTGCCATCCCTTGGTCTACACATTACTATTTAATTATCTTGGACTTTTGGAACAGTGCTCTTTAATTTGAGGAGAAAAATGTTCCCTCTGATACGCACAGCTGAGTGCACATGATGCAAACTAAGTGTGAAGAGGCTTGTCTTCCTCTGCCCTCATCTCTGAGGCTGCACGTTTGCAGGTTCAGCCTTTTTTCTGTTCACAATCGCTTTTTAGTCTTAAGGTAAATCAACTAAGTGATACTAGTAATTGGTCCACCTCATCCTGCAGTTAACTAGACTGGAAATACTGGGTAAAAATTAACCTTAGGAATTATCAGGGTAATTAACCTGAAGGTCAGATGGAGATTGGGTTGTCAGCGTTGATTCAGAGGGAAGAGAGAAACAGCTTTCTCTGCCTTAACTAAAAGTACCTAGAGAAAAGAGTATTCTTAAGTTTTGAGGCATAATGTACAGAGAGAGACAAACTGGTTTAACTGGTTTGCAGTACTTTTAGGAAGTCACCAATCTGTGATCTGAGTGCTGAGCAGAGCAGTCAGACACGGCAGTTGAGTACACTTCTTATGCCACTTAGAAACTCAGCACGGACAGACACAGCAAGGAGCTGCCTTCTACCTATCCACTTCCTGCTAACACAGTGATGGGTCCAGTTTGGACAAATGGTTGTTAATTTTCTACTCAGATCTAGTAAAACTAATCAGTTACCTGGCAGAAAACACTTTATCAATCCTGAACAAAGCCTCTGATGACATGTGATTTACAGGAAACACACGTAACAAAGACCACCAGATACTGCTGGGTATGGTCAGTCCTGCTAACTGAACTGAGCACAAGGAACGTGTGTGCCATGCAAATGCATTACTATAATTTTTTGAAACAAAGAATATAAACAACAGCAGATTAGGAAACTTCACACAAGCATTAAGCCAGAAAATAAGGGAATCACATCTGATAATTAGAAGAGCATTAATTGCCAGTGGTTGAACAACGAAGAGTTTGAAAACAAACGACAAAAGCCTTAAGAGTGCCTGAAAATCATACTGATTCACCACCCCTACAATACACAGCCCAGCTGTGGTCTCTGAGGCAGTGCAGACCACAAGAACAACAAGAGGGGGAAAACTACAAGAGACACCTCAGGAGAAGTGTAGCAATATTCAGATCTGGTGAGCTCAACAAGCAGCCCAGGCAAAAGTTCTGACGTACCATGCATCAAACTCAGCAGGCTTTCATATCTCTAAGCCAGAAGGATCAAAATATTCAATCTTGCTGCAGTGATTTACCAACAGAGAACATGTTAGGAATGCAAAGGAATTGCATAGGCTAGATAAACACAAGGGCTCTTCAATCTGGTTTATCAAAAGCTAAGGATTTGTAATAGAAAACAAAAGCTACATTGACATTTTTATTTAATAGATGTTTTCCCTCTTAATTTTGCTGGCCAAATACATTAAAATTGCTCCAGCATTGCAATGATGATTTGCATTTTCACGGCACCTCCTGTAAAATTAATCTCACTACAGACTTCATTGTAATGCAGTTAATTATATAGCAGTTGCAGTGTGGCCACATACAGACAAAAAATGACATCTTCTGAACGCTTATTTATTTGTAATATGCAATCCTGAACATCTGCATTCGTTTCTAAGTATTCATCAGGAATGTCAATTTTGTCAGCTTTGAATGTAACTGGAAACAAATTGTGGAAGAAAAATTGAAATAATTACACTCTAATATGACATTTTTTATTTGGCAATTTCCACTCCCCACTGGCAACAGTCAGGCTGAAACTAACATCATGTGCTTAAATCAATCTCCAATGGACATATCAAGCAGGCATACTTTGATAGTACACTGCCACAAAACTCTTTGGTTTTTTTTCCTTTAAATGTGCTTTTCAGACTATTCCAGTAATGCTTATCTTTGTACAAATATGGGATAAGGCTGATAACAATTCTGAGTTTTATTCTGCATTCTTTTATAGTGCAGGAGAGGGATAGAAAAGAATAAAGAAAGATGAATAACATCTTCTCTATTGTTTAGAATACCAAGAATGGTACTTTCAAGTGTCTCACTTCCAGTCCTGTAACTTTTGAAACATGCACAATTTAATGTACATTGGAAGTAAGCTTGCAACATATCCCAAACTTTTTTGTGAGGATTTATACACTTGTTACTCATTTGGACTGCAGCAGCACAAGTTCTTTTGGAATGTCTCTGTTGGTGCAGTTGCTACCAGAGTCTTGCAGGCCAGGCCAAGGCAACATTAGCAATATTAGATGCACCTGGGCTACAAACACCTGTCCTTGTTACAGCACCGGTGATTGGCTGAAGCTGACGGCACTGAAATAGTTTTCAGCTGAAAACAAGGTGCTTTTCATCATTAGCTTTCAAGCCAACTCATGCACTTGAAGGAAACACTATTCTTACTGGAAAATATGTCTGGGATGGGGAACTATAGAAATGGTATCCCATCAAGGATTATTGGACTATAAAGCTATAATTCAATTTCAAATTTTTATAGGCCTCAATTATACAGTACAAATAAAAGAATCATTATAACATTTAAAAGCTGTGCAATAAGCAGCAGTTTAGTAAAACACTAAGAACTACAGGCAGTACTCGTCCATCTTAGCTACAACGGCATTTAAAGGAAATTAATGATGTAGTAAAATTGCAAAGGAAAATTAAGTGATCTAGGCTTTCCACAGCTAACTATACAACAGTAAGACTTACTTTTTTAAAGCCTTGCATTGATTAATAAAATTTAGCATTACCCAACTGCCTCATATAGATATTTTTGTTTGTTAGTGACAAAAGAAGGTGGACTTTCCTCCAAGATACTTTTCTGGTAGCACTAAATCTATATCCCTACACAGATTGCCTCTTACAGATGTTCAATTTACTCTTGAAAATTTAGTTTTCTAACACCAGAGCAGAGAACAAAACTTACTTATAGGTCAGCATCCAGTTACTCATCCCTACAGTAAAATTTTAGTTTTAAATCTGAGTATACAGTTTTCTTTTCCATTTGCTTTCTTATTGTCTAAAATAGTAAGTTTCAGTAGCTATATCATCATCTTCAATCATATGTTTGTATTACTGCTGGCTTTCACTTCAAATAGCTTACAGTTTTGAGTTCTTGGTGGTTTTTAAAACTAAAATTGCAAGTTTCCAGTTTCTTTCAGACAAGGTATTAAATTTTATCTGTATTTTGAGAGCAACATTACTACAGTAATGAAACAACAGTTTCTGATTTCTTTGAAATCACCTTAAGTGCCCAAAACACACAGTACAGCACTAACATCTGTTTTCTATCCGTTCAGATTCAAAAATTTAGCAATGCATGAACAGAAACTAAAATACGCTTACATATCTGCTTTAAGTTCAGTTTTTCCTCCAGCACTCTTTTACTGATGACTTATCTAATCATTAAGAACTTGAGTCTTATACAAGACCTACACCTTTGACTCACCCATAGAGCAAATGAATAAAGTTTGAAGGCATTCATTTATCCTCATAACAGAACTCGTATTTTTTTCAAATTTTTCCTCCAGTTCTTCACAAGATTGTCACAGGCGTAATTCACATTGATGCTGATCTTCATGTGTTCCTGAAGAAAGAGGTCTGTCCCTGCTTGCTTGTAGAAATAGCCCTGAGCCAAGTCTGCCCAGCTGCTAAAGATAACCCATCAATTACTGCACCTGACAGCCACTCCCCTTCCTGGGCACAATTAACTGTTTGGTGCCAGGAAAGTACCTTCCTCTCCCTTTTGTCTTTTCACTCCTCCGATGAGTCTAAAGTCTGATCATAGTGTGACTTACTTATGGGATGTTGCTGTCTCTGTTAAAACTGATTCAGAAAATCATGGTTTGCTTTAACAATTACTTTCCAGTGATGTTGTTTTAGTGTTCTGACTTACAATATGACCCAAAAAATACTGGGTTTTTTCATTACAGATAGAGAAATAGCAAACTCTTCTGTGTAGCTGAGAATGAGTACTGGGAAAACGAAGTAACAACTGCTTAAACTTCTGTATTTTAGGCCACTTCAAAAGTTTAGACTCCAAAATATGTAGAGGCATTTTGGATTCAACATTGTGTGATTTTCTTGTTATTTGATGAACTATTATTCTCAAACATTAATATGCCCCTTTCTTGAAAGGTTTGGTTTGCAAGATAGTTACTCAGTTTTAAACTCAGAAATAAGTTTATCTCACTGACTAGGCAATTAAGCACACACTGAAGGACAACAGCTCACAGAAAAAGTTATCTTAAGTCTATTGCAACTTCAATTGTTGCAATACAACAATTGTTTTCATTATGTTGGAGGAATTTATTCAATTATATTAAACCTTGTTCTAAAGAACCACCACAACTGCAGGTGCTCAAAGGTGTGCAAACAGAGATATACAGTAATCCATACCTAAACTATTTAAATTGCAATTCTTACCACTCAGAGCTATGAACTGGATTGTAAACTGTCATTCAGATCTACCAAAACCACAGCTTGTGATATTGATCTTGTATACTTAATATAGTGCTAGTAAGTAATAGCTGATATTTCCCCCTACGTTGCCATGGAACAGCAGCTTTGAAGAAAGACTGTATTTTTTTAAGGCCTGCCAAGACAGTAAATCAACATTTTACAAAGTAACTTCCAAGCTTTTCTGATGGATATAAAGATATTATAAGGCAATATTGCTACCTGAGAAACCCCCAGAAGATACATTATCTCCTGAGTGCTGCAGTAGCTCCACTAATTATTTCCAAACTGCACCATGTTTATCTCAACAAAAGAACATGCAATTAGGACAGAAGCTGATTGACGAGACCACAGGCTGTGGCAGGAGACAGGTGACACAAGGAAACACATGTTGATGTGAATAAGACATTATCAAGACATTGTTCTGCTGTCCAGTGAAGTTGCAGCTTTTAATCAATCTTGAATCTGTCAAAGTGTCATCTTGGATTGTTCCCAGAAAGCAAACAATGTCTATATGACACTTAGGGAAATGTTATTAATTTCTCCAGATTTTTTGCCTCGGTTTGCCACTATGCAGCTATCTGTTAGTCCCCAGTTTCTCACCTATTTCAATGCAATATCATTAAAACAATTTTTTTTTTTCTTCTAATACACCTAACTCAAAAAATAACACTGTGGGTATTTTTTTTCCCAAATATGTACTGAAAATACATATTTCTTCAATCCACTAAACTCAATTTTCTCTTACAGAATCTCTCTACCCATAACCAATGCCTAATTTTTCAATTTTATTAAAAAGCCATCAAAATCAGTACTATAAAAGTATTTGATAGGGTATGCATGCAATAAACAAACAAAATAAATTGCTGTGCAACTACAGTAAACTTAATTCCAGTGAAGTTTACCCTGCATCTGAGTACAATGGTATCTTCAGGGTTGTAGCTTAAGGATGAAATACAACACAACCCTAGGAGCCCAATCAAACTTTTCATAAACATTTGCTGCTCTTCCCATGGCAACTCTCTTTTCTCCCATTGTGCAGCTCTTTATGTAGAGTCTCAGTGGTACCACAGAGATTAACCATGAAATCATTATTCCTGCAAGTAGTAGTATTCAGCACTGGACACTAATAATGCATAAAGAGTGAACCAACTGATTTATTCCATGGCTACTATGGAGAAGTGGAATGAAGTATATAATAAATAAATTAATAAATAAATATAATAAATAATTGATTGCAAATTTTAACATTTCACAGTGATTTCTTCATTAATTACAATATTTGAAGAACAACTCAGATGATTTGTGGGTTTGGGGGTTTTTTACTAGTATTTTCCCCTTCTCTGTCTGTTTTTGTAGTGTTTTTTTAAGCCTCTAGGAGAAAATATATTGCTCTAACAAGAGGTCACTTAATAATTTACCACATCCTTGAAATTCTGATTTAGTGAGTTTTTGCTTTATGGAAAAAGTTAATCAGTTACACTTAATTAGTCATCAGTCTACACCTAAAGTCAGCAGCCATAAACACCACTTATGCATATAATCAAAGAATTGGTAAATAAATATCAGTGGAAAGAAAAACTTAAGGAAGAAATTCTGCTCACATTAATACTTATATATTTACAGGACAATTAAATCGGGTGTTTAATGCAGCTATTCAAAACAAATTGTCTCATATACTTCCCCACCTTCTCAGATTTTTAGTACAAAGGCAGTTATTTGGAATAAATACACATCTCTATCTATAATTAAGCTTTAAAACAATGACCATCTTTCTGCTCAGAATCTTTGAAAATACCTATTATTCAATAAAAGAACTTTTCATTTAAAAATAGTATCTTGTAGTTCAGTGCTGACCCTCAATTTAGCACTAAAAAGCTCATTTAATTTCAATAAAATTATTTGGTACAGAGATAGAGGAAAGAATTCCATAGTCAGATTGGGTCAACTTCTTTCAGTTTAGCTTAACCTGCTCAGAGGCTCAGATCTCTGCTGAAAATGACACGTCAGCACAGATGATATGCTAATGACTGGACATGTGCTTACAAAAGTACAGAGAAACAGCTCTTGAATGCTGCCATTACTGACAGCTCTCACCCTAAGGAGGCACTTGTACTTCTCTGTAAATACCCTGCAAGGACTGACTAGTAAATGTAAACAGGCTGAGGCTGACAGGCACCCAAGCGATGCTGTGGCACCTTGTCCACGGGCAGTCTGACTAACTGCATCCCTGAGCTTCTCGTTTATTTCCTAATTCTGTGTTGAAGTTACATGCACCAGGACCCTGCTTTTTTAGAGTACATGAAAAGGTCATTTAAGTGCATCAAGATGTTATTGCCTCAGAGAATACATAACTTAATAATGTAATAGTTTTTATCATATTTTCTCTTGTGTTTGAGCTAATTTTCTAGTACCACTGCTGTTAAGACACGATTCACACATGAGCCAAGTGCCTGACACACCAAATATTCTTGCTGCCTTTCCCAAGAGCCTGTTCTACCCCTCATCAAGACAGAACACCTTTTGGAGCATCAGCTGCTCAGTGTCTTTCTTGCACAGCTATAGATAAAGGACACCATGAACGAAATGTAATACAGTCTGTGACAGCTGATACAAAAGCCAAAATGAACAGTAGAGGGAACCTTTTTTTCCCCATTTGCCTTTCAAAAGAAGGGAAGTGATGAATCCAACACACAGAAAGGTCTCTCTGCTCAGAGACCACTGCTGAGTGGTGTTCTTAAAGGCTGAATGGGCTCCCTCTTGAACATTCAACTCCACTTAACAGAAGGTGATGGTAGAGAAATAATACAGTTGTTGCCACCTCATTTCCTTGCCCCTTCCACCATTATGCATCATCATTTCCCACACTCAGGTAAGCAGAAAGACAGCAATTATCTTTCCCTTTTTTTTTTTCCCCACTGCATTCTTGTTTGTTCAAAACAAACAGATAGAAAATATTCATTCTCTTCTGGAAAACTTCCAAAAGTGGAGGCAGCCTGTCTAGGTAAATAAATTAGCTTCAAAAATGAAATCAAATGTCTTTTCTGCTTTCCAGATGAAATCAAATAGTTACAACACCCAAACCGTGTCAGGAGTTGCTTCCCTTCCTTTCTTAAGCTTTCAGAAAGTCACTATGGAACAGCTGGACCCTATGTAGACACATGCCCAAGGGTGAGGACAGGTGCACATGTAGTTGCCATAAAAGAACATAGAAAAGCTAATAAATAGCTGGATTTTCTTCATAAGTTTAACAAACTTTCAGTCAAATTCTTGCTTAAAATGATTTTATATGTATCACGCTGACATTCAGACATTTAAAAAAAATTAAAAATCAACAAATGATATCACACGTCTGATAAAATACCTTAGTTTGCTTTCTTGTATGCTGAGCCCACTTTCCACGGATGACTGACTACCATTTGTACCTTGATGTAAACGTCTTGTACGCTGGAGGACTGTCCCTCTGTGCCAACCTCTGCAATCTAAATCTGTGTGGGTATCTGTAGAGAAGGAAAAAGCTGCTAGAAATCTTTCAGTCCATTTTACTTCTAAAAGAGGAAGTACACGTAAAACTAATTAACTTAATTCATTAGACATATCTAGGGAATTATCAAATCAATTGCAAACATTATAATGATTAAATCTCTTATTACAAGAACAGCAGAAAGAGTTCCAAGATGATCTTCTGATTGTAACTCTAAAAACTTTGAGAGGCCTAAACCAGTTACCTTCTTGTTATACAAAGTTTATTTTACAGTTTAAAAAATGACCTATTGCTGGATTGGGAAGAAAATTGATCTTTTAAATTTTCCAGTCCAACTTGCCATGCATTTCTTATGGGTCCATGCACAGCATTCCGAGATCTGGGTTTTTTTGTTTGATTGGATTTTGGTTCTGTGAGGGTTTTTGTGCGTGTGCTTTATGTAAGGAATAAGGCTCTACTTTAATTCTACATGCTATTGACCTAGAACTGACTTTTTTTTTTTTTTTTTCAAGTTCTAGGCTCTTGGGAGAAACATGACAAGTCTCATCTGCAACTGGAGGTACAAACTGATTTCCTGAAGAACATTCTGCTCTATAAATCATTCTATTAGCTTTACTGAGGGAGAGGGTTCATGATCTGACCCTGATTGTGAGGACGTTTTCTTCCATGATGATAAGAATTTGTGTGCTCATCTCTTTTTTCCATTTTTAAAGTTTTGGTTACATATTGGGAACGATGCTTTGATTCATTTTCCATCACACTGTTTACCAACACCAGGTAAGCTGCCAAAAATTTATGTCATACCTTTTGCTCAAAGTGAATGCAACACTGTTGTGGAATACGCAGAAGATAAAGGTAATACTTGGGAAAAGAGGATCTTTTGCTTTTCCTACTGCATATGTTAATGTAAACTTTTAGGTTGTGAGTATTTGTGAATTACTACACTAACAAAAGTGGTCTGTACTTAGAATTCTATACTTTGATGCATGAGTTTTCCCAATCAGTCTATTATGATTTTTCAGGACCTTGGTTTATGCTGATCAAAGTTGTATCAGAACAATTAATTTTCTCTTTTGCTAATCCCTTGTCTTATCAATGCATTAGTATGGTGACTAATGCAGAAACAGGGATTAATCTCATCATTGCTAATTAATGTATATGAAAAATGTGATAATGAGTTGAATTTCAACCAAGCCTAAGACATGAGTTGTGCATGGTATTTTCCAAAATTGTTAATGAGGGAAAAATACTGTTGACTTTCAGTAGGCTAAAATGACATCTTAGCTCCCAAGACACACAAATGATTTCCCAAATAAAAGCTATTACCAATTATTTCAGTAAAACTGTTTTTAATTTCTTTAGTTTATACTCTTTATGTAAGGTATAATAATGTTAAGGAGCAAGCTACATATCTGTAATGCTGAATTCAAGGAAAAAATAAGATGTGTCATATAAATTTTCTTCTGTCGGCTCTTACAAGACAGACCTAATAAATTTGAATGAAAATTATCGTATTTCATAAACCCCTGACTACCCTTTAAAAAACTTGACTTTTGGAAACATTAAAAATGTTTGCAATCCAACTGTAGTGTTTATTTAAATTCACTATTTTATTACTGTGACTTTGCTTGCAGAATTTTGAATATAGTTAGGTCCTCATTTTACTTAGCAGCCTCTTAATGGAGCTCAGTCTAGCTGGCAATGGTGAAATGGCAACTTTATTGCTACCACAACTGATACTAGATCATACTTCTAGAAAAGGCACTGAACTACTGATGAGAACACGTTTCCATGTTACTACATGCAGGATTTCAAATCCAAGTGAAGTCATACTATTAAAGCAGCATGGAAGGATCTTTTATTTCTGCCCATTATCTGCCATTCTCAAAATAACATCTTTCAGGAATTGTCAAAAGTAACTGCAGTCTTCTACCTTTCCAGTGTAATGTGTCATAATAGAGAGGCTGTACTGATTCCAATAGTCAAGGACAGATTCTCAGGTGCTCACAGCTGAGCTGAGTCACTCAATAGGATAAGCAATGAAAATGCCCTTGTCAAACCTCAGGCAGATGATAAACCTGGCTTTCTCAATAACTGAGGCATAATGCTTTTGAATTCTTTCCTCAGTGAAGAAAACTACAGTGTAAGAGTGACCTCTACAGGATTTCCACAGTGCTCTGTGACTACAGTCCCAGGGACTGTCTTTGGAACATTTTCAAATATGCTTGTTTGAAAACAGAATACAAGCTTCAACATACAAACCAACACTCTCCAAGCAGCACCCTGAAATCACCAACAACCTGAACTTACATCTTGTAAATACACAGTTAGAGTTCCTACACCAGATTTACACTAGGTTTCTAGACATGAGAACTATGTAAGGATATACTTAAAATATTCTGCTAATTCAACATACCAAAAAACCTAAGCAAACAAAAACCAGAATGCAACTAGGGCACAGGTTATCTTTTGAAATTTTATTGGCCAAGTAGTAAAGAAGAAGTAATTTTTGCTTAAAAAAAAAAAAAAAGTAGGCCCTGTTGTAACTTTTAAGTACAATAGTCCACAGTCTCTCTGTGGAAAGATAGGCATTCCACTTCATGTATTAACAGGAGTTTAGTCATGCAGACTACACCCTGAAACAGTCTACCAAGGTTAATCAAAGACAACGCATTTTAAAAAGACCATTAGACAGACAAAGAGCATATTTTTGGTACAACTTCTAGTCCTCTTTTCAAATAGTTTCTTATTCACACTTGTTCACTTTTTTTTTTACTTTATTCTTGCATAAATTTTAGGATGAATCTTTTTAGACACAGTTCATTAGACTATTTAAAGAGCAAAATGTTAAGATAAATTATGTTTGTGAACTTGAGATAGACCATGTCATATAGATTGATTAATAATCTCAGTAAAGTCAATCTCTTTGTATTATATCTGGAGATAATGTGTGGTGATGTATTATTTGAAGTTCAGTTTCCATTTCTAACTTCATATACTCTACATTCATATACATATACATATAAATAGTTTCCATCTTCATATGCACTAAAAATAAAGGCAGACAGCCTTTTCTAGGAAGGCAAAAAACACTGTGAAGGCCTGGTTTTTACTAACACTTTGTGCAAACAGCTGGTCAAGCTGATGTGCTGCAGAGCTGTAACACACAGGCTCTAGTACTGACCCTTAAGGAAGTATGTCCTTCTTTAGCTCTGCAATCTATGTGTGGATGAACATTAACTACTGAAACTGCTCATCCAGCTCCTTGTGGGATGTGATTCTTACTTACCAGTGACAATTACCAGTATCAATTGTGAAAACGCTCCGGTGATGAATAGGTGTTTAGGATTCCATAGAAAAATTGCTATTTGTTGTTGTATTTCAGGAACTTAGGTGAAATTTCAGGAACTTAGAGAGAAATAGAATGGCTGGAATGCTGGGCCTTAATCTGTAACTCACCAAATGGTAATGCAAAGTAGATATCTAGTAAGATCTCATGAGAAGTTGGTGTTTTTGTGCCTTGAATCTCACTTCCGTTTTTTATTACTTCAGAATGCAATCTCCACCAGGAACCTGGGCCTTCCTAGGAAAAACGGGTTATGGAAATTACCTGGGCAGGATTTATAGCATTATCTACTTTTTACTGAATGAAGCTTCCCCTAAGTCAATAGGAGTTCCTTTATAACACCATTATAGTATTTTCCAGCTTTTGTTTATGTATTAGATGTATTAGATAGGACTTCATCAAGTTTTCTCAGTCATCAAACTCAAAATACAACATTTGCACTACAACATAGACAAATAGACATTAAGGTTGTCAGATGATTACGACACAACAAATACGAATACTGAAAATTATTCCTATCAAGTGAGATTTTCCCGTTCACCTTTGAACCGGTGTCAAACAAGTACACTCTAGCAAGACTGAACCAATCCATCTAAGTTAATAACCGAGCCAAAAAAAAGCTCCTAAAGTAACGCACCCTTGTAGGTAATTTCTGAGTTCTAAAGCCCAGAACAGAACCGCAGGGTTAAGACCAGGAGGATAAATAACTAGGAAAGTTCCACTAATTATAAATGAAGGTTTAGAGAATCTGAAGAAATTAAGAAACAATCTCTTATCGTGCATCTTTGTTTGTTTAAAGTTTCAGTATTTACAAGTAAGCCACAACCTCGGTGTCGGGAAGTTGTAACTCAGCAACAGCTTGGGCAGCAGAGCAGAACAACTTGCCCTGGGGCTTGAAATGGCACTTGGCAGCTGTGATACAGAGCAACTTCTAATTTAAGCAGGAATTACTTTCTTCCCCTGCTTCCATTTTCTGAGAAGAATCATTGAAATGTCAGTTCAATGTATATATTAATATTTATTAGTTCCTGTGAAGAAATGGCTACAGAGTCTGATGAGAGATACTGCAGGAAGTTATTCTCTGATTTTCTTACCTTTACCCCATCTTCAATTGCCTTTTTTGTGTTTCACAAATATTAAAGAAGGCAAACAATTTTTATTTGCAAAGATTGAAATAATCTTCCCTAACTCACAACTACTTCTTTGAAAATAGCCTCCATGGACTATGCATAGGAAAGCATATTCATGATTGGGAGAATCATGGATTATTAGAATAAGGTACCTCCTACCTTTTCAGAATTTAGAAAATTTTGCAGCAATTGCAGTTTGCTTCAGTATTTTCACACTCCCAGAAACCCTTTCTCTTTATTTTATACCCTACTGAGAGCAAGTACGGTCGTTCTGGTGGCCAAGTGACTTTTGTATTGACTCAATTTCCCCACTCATCCTTCTCTATGCCCTCACTGTATTATTAATTTCTTCTGTAATACCATAGGGCACACTTCTGTTTTCCTCTTTAAGACAATGGTTGATTCCCATGAGAAAGAGAACAACAGTATTTTGCCCATTTTAATTGAGATTTACCCAAGGTCACAAAATTAAGACCATGGAACTTGATCTAAAATTCTTTCACTCTAATCATATAAACCAAACCATCCCTGCCTCCCTAATCATTCCCGAGTGCTGATGAACCCTAACTCACTTTCTGTATTATACCTGGCCCAGTATCTGAGCCATTTCTCCAGGGTATATGGCTAATGCATATCAGTTGTCACTTTGAGAGCCACATGTACATCATGCCTTAGTATTACACACTGAAGCAATGGAGTTAGAAATACACATTGATCACACATGTTGTTACAGTATTTGGGGAGTCCAAGAATGGAAAATTTATTAAATTTTACTCAGTGTTTTATATTTCCACAGAAAATCAACTTACATCTGTTGCATATTCCACAGTGGCAAAGGGGATCCATAAAACTCCTAGAATGCTATCCCAGAGCAAGCCTTTCTTCCACAGCTCTATAAGGAAGCCCTTCCCATCAGCACAGATTTCACTGAAAGGAATGAATACAGAAATCATTAAACTGAAAATGCAATCTCAACCACTCAGCAATCTATAATAATTCATTATTAGGTTATTATCTTCTTACAGCAGATACAGAGGTGGGGGTTTTTCAGTACACTTGTAAAATAAAAACTAGCAGAACCCACACAAATGTTAGACTGAAAAAGCCAAATCTCAAGTCTTACTGTTCAGGATTGACCCTACAAAATGATGAGGACAGTTCTGCTGGAACAATGTGAAAACAACTCCCAACTTCAAAAGCTGCAGATCCAGACTATTTTAGTTCTAACTATGGGACACATGCATTTTATTAGTAGCTGGTTTTGACCAAAAAAAATACCATATCACAACTTTATTTTGCAAGAATTTAAAATCAAATTTTACCAGGCCACATGAGTCCCCCATGACACTGAATTAATATTAAAAGAGAGGTTATTTCCTCAGGGAATGTTCCCCATTACAGACCAGTTCTGTAAATATGAAAAATATAATAAAGTAGGTATTGGTGTTTCTGCTGTGACTCATTGTATGTAATCTCCATTAATTTTGAGTAGTAAAACTAATCTTCAACTTATTTGTGTGGGGTACCACAGAGCATTACTGTTTACTTAAAAGTCATCAGGAAAAGAACAAGTGAAGTCAGAGAATGGCAAAGGGTGCCACCTCCGAGGCAGCTACTTAACTCATCACCTTGCTCTCAAAAACCATCCTGCATCAATGTCTAATTTTCTGCTGTACTTGCTTTACGCAGTTGAATAGATATATTGAATTTCTGTTTTATTCAGCTTTTCTCTTTTATGTCTTCCAATTGCAAATTTTTATCTTCTAGTATTTTTGGACCCCAACTTCAAAACTGACAACTGAACAGTGAAACTGCAGATTGAAAGGTTAGGCAATATGCAACCTTTAAAATGCAAGCAGGTAATATCTGCGTGTAATGGAACACAGTTTTTACTGGCAGAGATGGAGTGAGACCCCTTAAGATAATGAACTATAGTACACTTATTAAAATCTAGATAAATATATTTGTAAATGCTTGTTTATAATCCCTTTTCAAAGTCTGCTGTGTTGTATAGATGAGTAGGCAGCAGATGGAGCTAGAGCAACCTCATAATGCAATTGCTACAAAAGTGGTTTAGTATTCTTTGGTAATTATTACACTGCAAATGAAGAAAATAATCCTAATAAATTGGTCATTTTTAATGATGGCATGGAACACTCATTTACATATAATGTGGTCAAGAGCATTTAAACAACAGCAAATCAAATGTATTAAATAATAGTACAACACATTCCTCAGGAAAATTTAGAGGTTAGGTTACACACACTCATTTTAAAATAATTTTTAATTGCCTCCTGCCCAAAAGGTAACAGACAGGGCAAGGGCTGAAGTTTAATTGATCTACTTTCTGCGATATTTTTACACTGTCATCCAATCCATGCCCAATGGTTTATAGAACTATTACATCTAAATCAGTAAAGTTCTGAAATAATTACGATAACAGAGTATTATCACAGAGCAATGATTCCTCTACACTTAATCATGACTATCTTTTCTACAAGAGAGAGCTGCAGTATAAGAATGGTGTTTAAAAAGGCCAGCTATTCATAATAACTTTCCTTAACATTTTCAAAGCCAGATATGATCCTCCTCTTTGGATAATTTAGGCTGTGGCTCTGAACAGTCTGTTGGAGAAGCCTGGTGACCAGGGAGTTGGGGAGGAATTAGTCCCAGAATAAGATTAGACTAATGTGGTCAGAAGTCAGAATTTTTGATGACTTCTATGATATGTCATTACATCTACGCAGAAAATGGCATGTAAAGAAGGTACATAAGTTGACCTAATGTAAGAGGTTCTTTAGCTACTCAGTCTCCAGCTAAGCAAGACAGCAGTTTGCTATAATTGTCAAGAAATCAGTTGCATGAAACCAAAAGAATATTCCAAGATCAATTAACTTCAGAAAAAACCTGTGATGAAGATAAGGCCCTAAAGTGAGATTAAGAACATTGTGTGTTATGTGAAATAACCAGGAAGGAAAAATGGAGAAGCTTCTAGAAATTCCATTTTTAATATAAAATAAAATGAAATTAGGGAGGAGTGAGTTATTTCAATCAAAATCTCAGTTTCAGCATACAATCAAAATATATTTATATGTTTTGATAACCAGAAATTATGGAAAAATGTTGCAAACCAACTCATTCTTTCAACAAAATATTAAAATACTTGGACTAGGAAAAAAATTGTAAAAAGGACATTTTTCATAAAAATAACTAAAGCAAATTCAATGTTTAATTTCGTAGACCTCAGGAATAAAATTTATGTTTCGACAACAAGGATGTGATGACAGAGAAAGATTTGTGCAGGGAAAAAGGAGGGACCAAAAACGATGGAGATTGATGTATTAACTCAGAATCTAATGGGATTGTATTAATTGGGTTTAACTGCTTTGGAAGTGACAGTTGAAAGCAGTTTTCCTCAGAATGTCTGCCAGTGTAGAAGTGTTTGGACCCTCCTGGCCAGTCAGGTATATATAAGGTTCTACAGAAAAGAGAACGATAACAACTGAGTAACAAGATAGAGAGTGGAGTGAAGAGGACAAAGATCAGCAGAGAGAAGTGAGAATCAGTATGGGTCAATGATAAAAAAAGTACCTAAACTGCAGTTAAGTAGATAAATTAATGCATAAAATATGAGTCATTCCTAATGAAGTTGAGAGAAAAAAATCAGGTTGTGTGAGGATCAGTTTGAGTTCTTTATTGTCTCACTCCTGTATTCCTAAAACATCATATGAAATTAAATTTGGAGACAAATTCTTCCCCTTGTTGACTGCTGACCTTGATCTGCCATGTGGCTTGCAAAATTAACTTTAGTTCTGTTCCCCAGAGCTAGTCTGGCACCTTTTCTCTGAGCTGGATACTTTTTCCTTGCTTTTGTGGTCTGTACATGACCTCACATGCACTAAATTGTTCTATACTGTACAAATACAGCAAAGATAAAACAAAATCAATTAATAAGAATTCCCTTTTACTTACAACATGAAGTCTTGTTCCCAGCAAGGCTCACTTCCTCTTCTGTCTATTGTAGTGCTTTTTAAATTTTGGACTTTTAAAACAACATAAGTTTTGGATGAGTCTGAAAAAGAAATAACCTGCACATTAAACCCCACTTTAGTTCTTCCCAGAAGCTGAAAACATTCAACATATGGCAGCAAGGGTTTAACTCATACTTCATACACACCTCCACTAAGAGGTGTGAGCTAAATATGTGGATTTGAACAAGGAAATTCTTATTAATTTTAATAAGATTATGACAGAAAAATCTCTGCCCATGACAGGTGGGAGAGAGCATAATCCTAAATGTGAGTATTTTAAAGATGAGCTTCCAGACACAGCTTTTTACTGTTTATCAATCTCTCTGGGAGCTCTTGTAAGAAACCAGTACATACTCCTTTTCTGCAAATTAGGATTTTTTTTTTGCCTTTTAATGGATATGATAATATTGGGGACTGGCTAATGGACTTTTATGTCCAATTAAGGCACAGCCAGAGACTTGTAATATGTAATTCAGTCTTTGTGCGTGAATCTAGTTCTGTGTATAGATGCAGCAGGAAAATGGGTTTCAGATGCAGTCCCAAAGGAACTCAGAGATTTTTGAAAATGCCTCTGAAAAAGGTACAGTATGAGTATTCATAAAATTGGACCTAATCAGCAAAAAGAATAAAATTTTAAAAATGTCAAAGTGCTCGAAAATATCAATGGCAGAAAAAAGCAAAAAAGCTGAGGGAAAGCTCTGTCCTGTAGGGCCTGACACAGGAATCTAAGGCTTCAAAGGCATATTCTATCATCTCAATGAACACGGTTTTTTAGCTTGCATGCATGTAACACATCCTTCTCTACCCTCCAGCATCCTAGATCCCAGATCAACATTGATATACGACTGAAAAAAAGACTTCTTCTTTTAATAGAACTACTGCCAAAATATATATCTATAAAATGTAGCCAAGAACAGAATTTTTGAACTGCCTGTATTACCACAGGTCAATCAAACTGGAGCTGGAGGGAAGCTGTCACTCTCTACAACAGATTACGGAACAGGTTGTATCAAATTACACTGCACTTAACAAAAGGTGTGAAGCAGAAGTGTTGGCTGTGTACATCCTGTTTGCAGATCTTATTGAATAGGACCAATTACAATATTTGATCAAAGTACTAAAGATATCATGTAACGGAAACTATTTTTTTAATAAACAAAGTTAATAATGGCCAATGTTATCTATTTATTTTCTCTAACTCAGTGCACCAGTCTTCTCAAACATGACTTTGTTTTTATATAAAACAATGTGACAAAGTCAATATAAATTTAGAAGTCTGGTGACTTATTTGTGAGAAATGGCATCAACAATGCATGGTTCACACACTACCATTCTGTGTAACTGAGGTAAACAAACCACAAAATGTGCAAATTTTTTTTGTATTTGCAAAACTTTTTTATAGCTGGGAGAACTTGCAACTCAAGGTTTGAGAAATTTTCAAAAGAATTCTAAATTACTTGCCTGAAAAATAGCAACCTACAATGTTTAACTTCAGCCATTTAGAGCACCCATGTAAATTAAAACTACAATACTGACCTCCCTCATAACTAAAAGGTATCTCCTTTAAATGAAGCCATAAATGACAAGGTAGAAACTTAAAAACATAATTTTAATGGTAGTCTGTTCCATTGTTCTATTATTTCATATTCAACTCTAATTTATTTCCCATTTGAAAATTTCACGTTACTATGTGCCACGCCAGACGATCAAACCTAATTACCTGGTGTCTTTCTGCAGCTCCTTTTCTAGCATGAAAAAAAAAAAAAAAATCTTGGACTGCCTGCATTATAGTCTTGCCTGAAACCTTGTCATCTGCTTTTTAAAATAGCTATTTCTCCAGTACTGCCTTGGCCTCTTTGGCTCTTCTCTGGATCTAAATCTTACCTTTCAGTGCTTTTTGACTAATTCACTCTCTTTAAATGTCGTGAGTTGTGTCAAATAAGAAAATGTATATACTCTACCTTTTAAATAACTGAATATGTAACCTCCTTGAAGAATAACACTGTCAAGGGTGAATATTATTACAATACCCTGGCAGTGGAAAGGAGCTGTCAGTTTTGCTAAATGATAAGAAGTTTTGTTTCCACAAAGCTGTTATTGCAGCTTCCAACCCTCTAGCTGTCAACAACTGGAGGCACATAATGCAATTTTTGTGAAAAGAAAAAGGGCAGGTTATCCACATTCTCATACCTTCAGCTTTCAACTCAAAACAAGGCAGAGCAGCTTACACAAACGAGTAAATAAACTACAGAAGAATCAGTTTTGAGAAATGTGGGTGTTTCAAGACTGCTCTTGTTCACCACCTACAGAATTGTTCTGCCCAAGGAAACATGACCAGTTATCAGAGAATACACCATTCAAACTTTACTGCCATTACTTATGGCATTAATAAGACTTCAACAGCATTTAAAGGAAAATTAGAATTACTTATCTTTTATCAAATTATTCCGTTTGATAATCATGTTCTGTAAATTATCACCTCTTACTAACAAAATATAACATTATAACATTTTTCTGATTGCATTAGGATTTCAATGAAAGAGAAAATATTTTTCAGTCTATACTTTGTACACATATTTCATAGCCTTTTGTTAGAAGAACTAGCAGTTCTACCCCTGTCCATTCAGGTAACCTTCCCTTAATCCAGAAAACTTTGAACAATTTGAATTTGCTTACATGTATTAGCCAGACATCTACTGGCAAATCTTGCTACACTGATTAAGTTGTATATCAGCTTCTCCTGAGAACTAGTAATTACAAAGGTCTTGAAGGCCTGAGATTTACAGTCTACCTGTGTGTGAGAAACCTCTGGCTGTGCTCAGACCTGCTTTTCCACCATGGCTAAATTTTAGTCCTGCAGACAGACTTGGGTATTCCTGGGTAGCTTGGTTTTGCTCACATCTATTGCCTAAGGTATATACCTGGTCTCTATAGCTGTCCATCAGTGTGTCCTGTCTGTAGTTCTTTACTGCGAAAATTCAGACATCATCTTTTCCCCACCCTGGCTAAGCTAAAGTACTGTACTCTCCTTATCCAAAACAAGTTTCTATTGACTGATGACACATTTAGGTCACCAAATTATGTAAAAATTTGCTTTAGTGGAAATATATTTTAAATATCACTAGTTTGCGAGACAATAACACTTCATAATTTAAAATCACAAACTGTCTCAGCTCACAACTTTGGTCGATAATTTGATCTTTAAAATATATGTGAAATTCTGTCCACATTTATTTTGTACTGCACTGTTGATCCAACGTGTCAAAGTAGTCCCAAGCTTAAATGATTCTTCAGTGCCTAAGAAAGAAAAATGTAAAGCAGAAATTGAAGGGGGAACCAGACTTACCAGTTGTTTTATCCAACCTTCCTTTTTTCACTGTATTAAAAAAACCCAAACATATTATTAGTTTCAGATAATACCTCAACACTGTTTTCCAATATGTTTTATGAAAAATAAAATCTAAGGGATTTACGTGACATAAAAAAAACTCAACCAAAAATGAAAACAAGTAATCTTAAAAAAGTATCACTATGGGAAGATAATATGATTGCTTGGAATTCTTTTTGGAAAGAAAACATGTGGAAACTCTTCGTACTTTACAGGAACTTAATAAATACAGAGGGCAGAATGGAGATCAGGTGTCCAGAAAGGGTATTATACTTATTATTCATCACCTCATAATGCCAGTTCTAAATTCTTCCCAATAATAATCCCAGAAGACTGACTGACTGTATATAATCTAAAATAACTTCTATCATTTTACAAAGAATCCTTTATTACAGTGTACTTATTCTGTCTGTTAGGAAGGATATAGTTCAGTAAACACCTTACCAAATAAAAAGGTCAAATTTGAAATTTGAACATTTCAAATCCTGATTTTTCTCAACAACCTAAAGTTCCACACCATGCTATCTCCCATTAATAAAAAATGCTCTGAAGCTAACAGGATTGTGATTCAGATATTCATAGTTACGAAAATTTAACCTGGTCATAATTTTTTATCAAGTGTCTGACTAATAAATTTCAGTAAATTTAGACTTTCAAACAACATTAAATATTCTTTCAATTTCCCTGCCATGTCAATACATGTAAGACAGTTCAGTTTGATTTGAATGAAACATCACTGCAGTCCTAAAATAATTAAACCTGCTCTATGAATATATTCATGAATACATCATGTATTTTACTGCTATTCTTAGAACCTAGTAATTGCCAATAAAACAAAATGATGAATCCACAACTTTACAATGTAAAGGTTCCCTAGAGATTGCCATTGTTTTCCAACATCCTTTCCATTTGCTTAATCTCCTGTACCTTCCTATTACTTATTCTTGCTCTCATCTCTCCCTAAATATCCCTAAGAATTCTGTGGAGGTGCACCACATTTGCAGAATGTCTGTCAGCCTGAATAATTCCATCATGTCTCACACCCAGGAAACTTTCACTTTCAACACAAATGGTGAGGGGCCTAAACGTTGCTGAGCTACAAACAGAGTCTGAACACTGCAGCAATTCAACTGCACTACAAGAGGACACAATTCACATACTTCTCTTCAAGGAAGCATGGCCAGAAATATTCTCGTCAACATAAATGAGCAATGCACAACTCCCGTCTCTGAAGTTACTTTTTATAGCTACGTACTAAATACTTGTCACATGGATGAAGGAACTTGATAAGAACAACCTACCTTTTACAGAGAGAAGTTCCATTCCAGTAGAAGAATGTTTTAAAGATCACACATTGAAATTCAGGGGTTTTTTTTATACGAAAGGAAAAGAAATAGTTTGGCTTGAATTAAATTACTCCTCTGCTGCTGCTCCCTCACTGCATGTGTGTTTCACTTTTGCAGCACGCTCCTCCCATGGCTCACATGGAGGGAAGCCAACCAATTTATGGAGCAGAGATGACAAATTCCTTCTCCCTCCTCACACACTGAGATGGAAGAGGAAAGGAGAGATATTACAACTGTTTCCTTACCCTCATTTCCTCAACTTCTATCTGCTGTATGCAGCTGTCTCTAGTCTAAACGCATTTCTGAATGCCATCTTTTCCAGAAATAACAAACTGAGTGTAACTATTTTATTAAGAATGTACTAAAAATTAAGTACTTTTGTAACTCTTAAACTTTGATTTTTATACTTGCAAAGCAACTGAATTGGAATACAGAAAGTTTATAACTTTTTAATTTTTTTTTTAATCTAGAGCCACAGAGAACACTTCTTTATGCTATAGCTAAGCATAAGTAATTTTATAAAATAGTGTAAATAAATATTGCACAAAAATTTGAATTTCATTTTACTTCATGAATTTCTAATTCTGTTGCAGAACTCCCACTTCATAAGATAATAAATATTCTCATGAAGTGTTAAAATATTTTACACCAATACTCAAATCACTGAAATTATTACAAAAACCATGGTGTTTATGACTACTTGTTCAGATTATATCGGGATTTTTTTTTTTGGTTTCTAGTTGTGGTTAACAGCATATATATTTCCACAGACACAGAACATTTTACTTCGTAAATTTTTCAGTCTCCATCATATAATTGAAGGCTGAGGTCTTAAATTCACAGAGGGGAGTGTCCTTGGATCAGAGGGGAGTTCAGGAGTGGCTGTCTGCAGTTCCAAGAAACTGGGTCTGGAAGATGGCCCACCTCAAAATACAAGTGTGAGCTGAGATTATTTAGCTGGGCTGTGGGAAAGCTTGGGGAGGTGGGGTGAGTTTAATCACTGTTTATAAAACCCTGATGAGAGATGTAAACAAGACTGACCCTTCTGATTGTTGTCCAACAACAGGTGAAGAGACAAAGGGCACAGGAAACTCACAGTTTCACCTGAATATAAGAAAATTCTTTTTTTTTTACTGTACTGAGAGTAGTTTTTTACTACTGAGAGTAGTTTAACACTAAAATAGGTTGTCCAGAAAGGACGTGGAGTTTTTTTCTCCTTGGAGATACCCCAAATCTGACTGAACCCAATCCTGGGCAACCTGCTCTTGCTGACCCTGTTTTAAGCAGGGATGTTGGACTAGATGATATCGAGAGTTTCCTTCCTTGTGATTCCGTGACAGTCCACAAGGTGAAACTGTTAAGTGTGACACTGATGTAAATTTAGTTCAGGAGATCCTGCAAGCCTACAGTCACTGTACATAATGTGTGCAGATTTTTCCGTCCATAGAAGTGTCATAAGAAGTACTTACGTTGTTTCAGGGTCATGCTAATATGCCATAATGTGAAGTTGTTAACATATT
Source organism: Rhagologus leucostigma (assembly GCA_013397725.1). NCBI lineage: Eukaryota > Metazoa > Chordata > Aves > Passeriformes > Rhagologus > Rhagologus leucostigma. The sequence continues at coordinate 2,214,428 of VZTD01001046.1, read as the reverse complement.
ACATTTCAGTCTTCTGTTTTAGATCAATATATTTGCATATCTCTCTTCCAAGTTCTGTTCTGATCAAGTCTCCCACAGCAGTCTGATAGTTTAGAGACAGGTTTCCTCCTTATGCAGACAATGGAGTTCTAGTGAAGTTAACAAAGCTAATCTGGTACACACTGGATGAGACACTGATCCCAAGAGTGCATTTGGAGCACATGAAAAAAATATTTGCTTGGAACAAAAACCTAACCACTGCTTACTTAAGGTTTAGTAAGTAGAGTTCACAGTAAGCCTTAGCATGAATCAAAGTTACACAGCTGCATCTCTGTATCTGTCTGGAACTGTGCAAACTTGGCTCTTCTTCCTTTCTTCCACACCCACTCTCAGATACCAGGGCGTCATATGGAATGCTGACTTCTTCCTTGAATCCTTGGATTGCAGCTGCAACAGTGGCCATTGTTGTTCATTCACTTTACTGTAATGTCATGATGGTTTTTTACGTAAGCAATTAGGAAATATGCTATGGTTTTATGGTAAGAAATACGCAGAAAATACCTGAACATAGGCAGAAGGTCACTGTGGACTGAGAACAAAGCATGTGCAAATGCTCTTTCATTTGGAAAAAGCATTTATTATATTTAACGAATGAATAGTGAAAAGCACTGAGCTGGAACAAGCTGTCAAGATGGTGTTTGGCTAAAGGGCATAAGAGTAGAAGCTACAGTACAAAATCCATGTTTCACCAACTGAAAGCTTCAGTACCTCAAGTACTTACCCTGTTACTCTGCCATGCTTTCCCCAACGTTTTTCCCTTTCCATATTACAATTATTATTTAATGCCGGATATATCACTTCAGTCCTGTATGTTGACTTCAGTTAAAAAGTCCCAACACCACAGACCTTTATGCAGAATAAGAATTTAGAAAGAAATTTGAAAAAAAAAGAAGCAAAATTAATTGTTTACATCGCATTTTTTATCTAAACTGTTTCAAAACCACCTACAGTTTCACTTCACTCTATTCCATAGAAGAGGGTAATTAGGTACAACGCTGTTACTAGGGATGTATCACCTGATATCTGACACTGTTGAGTGATCTTCTTCCATGAGAGCCATGTAGTTATTTTTCAATTCAAATTTTCAGCCGATATAAGGAGAACATGATCCTTTCCATTTGTGAGCTGACTACTTTTTAGTGAGAATCTGCCTTTTTTAAACTTCTTCCTTTATATGAATCCATACAGCACATATTAGCAAATACAAGCTTGCCACCATCTTTCAGTTAATTCATCAAAAGCAAGGAGATTTCACTCTCATGATTCACCTTCTTGGCATTAAAACTACATATTGTTCTTTTCAGGAAGTTTCTCCTCTACAGGATACTTGTAATGCAGTAACTAAGGTCACGAACTCATAGATTTTGATATCATATTTTGCAAAAGGAAAACAGAGCACATTTGAATACTGATTGCAAAAAAAATGTGGAAGGCAACCTCCCAACTTTCACAGGAAAATGAAAACACAGCTCATTATTTTCTAAAGATATGTCAGTTATAAAAGAGAATATTTTTTTAAAAACCCTGGTGAGAAAAAAAACCAATCCAAATTTCAATTGTTATTACAAATACAGAGTGTAGGAACAGTCTCCCTGCATCCCCTACATTTTTGTCTGAGACCGTCATGAAGCCATCTTTTCTCAGCTACTTTTATGCTGACCCATGTTTATTTTTAAAGAACTTATGGCCTTGGAACACCAACATTTTAACTATCTTTTTTCTGAAGTTCTTCCCTTAGGGAGAAAGCAAATTTGCTCCTTTACAAATTAATTCAGAGAGTGAATTTTTCAGCTGATCAACATTCATCAGAACCTCCTAAACACTTGCACATGAAGAAATATGCCAGTCACCTGAGAAGAGTTGGTCATGAAGCGGGTTTTTGCATTCCCCTTGAAGTCAGTCATTGGTTTCAAATGAGAACTAGTGGGAGACGATTTTTGTCTAGTATGAGGAAAAAATAACGCACTCATCTGATCAAATTCAAAGATAAATAGCTATATTATCATTCTGTGATCCTTATGACACAGAAACCTGAAACCCATGAACAGGAACTCAACCAGCAAAGCAGGAAAAAAAAAAAACACTTTTCCCAGGCAGTTCATTTCTACCTTTCAGAAATATAGATTCTGCATTCCCAGGTGTATACTATAATTTTCAGTAGACTTCATAAGTGATAAAAAATAGAAATAATGAACTCTGTAACAAAATATGCTATCAAGAGATACATCATCAAAATGACAGGATAAGCAGAAAATCAATCAGTTGATTTCTGACCCTGAAATACTATGAGCAGTATCGAAGATAGGAACTACAAATTAGATCAGTTTTGTCCTTGCCTCCAAAAGATAGGCACAACTATGGTTAGGGATAATAGGGGATGTGTTCTGGGCTTCACAAGAATCACCTTGATAAATGAGTTCAAAGCACTCCACTGACCCTTTTCCAACAGGAAACAAATGAAGGGCCCTCCTTAAAAATGTTATGTGTTATTAAACACCAAGAATATAGATATAAATTTTATTGAAGTATCTATTTGTTATTAATCTCCAAAACTATAGTGAAGTCAAGCCATAGCAATAAAAAAATCCTATAAATAAGTTTTAACACAAACAAAAATACAAGAACTTGTCACAGATTCATATTCCACCTGTCATATTTGTGATAGTCACAGGAGCTAGTAGGTTGTTAGACTAAAAATAGACTTATCTCACAGTTTTGTTATTATATTACAGAAGAGTGGTATTCAAACTAAAAATAAGTGCCCCAAATTTAAAATTTTGCATAATTGAATGGTTAGAGGCATTGAGAAGACCATATATTTTTTTTATTTTGGTCCTGAACTTTAGAAATAAATAGATTATTCATTTCACATTAACCTTAGGGGCTTTGTGTAAAATTTTGCATGTCACTTCACATCTCTCCTTCTTTGACTTCAGTTTCATAAAGACTCAGAAAACTACCACTTATCTGTCTTTTGAAAATAGTGTTGGAATTAGCATCTGTACAGTGGTTTTGGATCTTCTAATCAAGAACGTACTGAAAAGAAAGATAAACACTTTTAGTATTTTGCATAAATAGAAACTGAATATGTACAACCCAGTCACTGTACCACTACACTAAGTGGGCAGAGGATCACATACTACTGATTATGGTCCTTAAAACTGGGTACAGTTCTGCCCCCTCTGCGACCTCTGTCCCTTCAATGACGCAGTCACTTGGACCACTGACCTCACATGGCCAAGAAAGCATTGCCCTCTTTGTGCAGCAAGACAGCTCAGAAAAAGTGACCTTAACTAATGCAAGGAAACACAAATCTTGTAAAAATAGTAGTTTTCTTTTTTACAATCTATTTTAAGATAACCAAGATGTTCTAAAGTTTTTATTTTGTTGTTAGCATTGCTACTCATTGGTATGATCTACGTAAAATTGCTTGATGTCACAAAAAAATTAAACTGTGCTTGTATTAATTAAGAAGGAATAAGTTTCAAAAGAAACTTAGCTCATCAGAGGCCAAATCAAACACTTGCGCTCAGTAACTGATTGCCAGAAACACCAGTTTGTTCTCCATGAAAGGAAATGCTTTACAGTCTCTTTCATTGCTGTTCCACGTGTTCTCATGTAGCCTTAGCTACCTTCTTGACTACTTTTATTTCACATTTAGGGACACCTCATGGCTCACGTCTGATTTGCTCTGGAAAGCAGCAATGATTTCACACTTCCAAATGAACTTCAGGGGTTTCCAGATCTTACTTATCTCTTAAACCATAGCATAGAAAACATTTCACTTCACAAAACAAACTACAAAAATACAGAACTGTATTTCATAATTCAAATAAAAAGTTTCAGACAACAAAAATAATTGTCCCTTTTTTCATTCTTTTTGAAATTCACACCCAGTGAGTAAACATATTTATTTTTTTTAATACCACAGAGAATGTACCTTAACTATTTTTCCCCAGAAAATTCAATTTTGTTCATCTTGTGCACTAGATTTACTATTTTGGCCTCTGTATCTTGTCCTAAATACACATCTCAAACAGACGCCATTTTTCACTGTTTCATGTATGTTTGTACACATACAATCATTCCTTTGAGCTTTTGATTTAATGGAGTGCTTGAACCTAACCAGCTCTCTCGGTGTCAGTAGTATTGCTCTGCATGTGAAAAAAAAGTGGCAAAACAAAGCTCCTACCAAAAAATTAGGTAAGGCTCAGTAATTCCTTCATCTCCACTCTTAAATGAAAAAAAAGTCCCTAAGCAAACAAACAGTTTGACTTTGACTACTCTGCTATTTAGCAGAATTTTTCTAACCCAGTTAACCCACATAATCTTATGAGTCTACTATAAGTCACATATGCTGCAAATTTAACATATTAGTTACATATGCTGCAAATTTAACATACCTGTTCTTAATGCTTTCAAAAATCCTCCATTCCTGGGACACTCAATGATTGTTTTTAATTTACATCAGCTCTGTACCCATATTTTTAAGATCATAACTCTCTCTTCAGCTCTCTTTAAAATATTTGTATTCAAGAGAAGCCATGAAACCATAGCGAAAATCAAAAAATTCTGAGATATCTTTATTTCCTGTATCTGTTGAATAAACACATAGGAAGTCCTTAAAATAATGTTTTTAAAGTATCTATAATAGCTCAGCTTTTTCTATTTAAAAAAATTACTTTATACCCTACAGCCACATTAAATACATACCTACAAGAAATCCAAATATTTCCTATCCTGTTTCTGTCAAAAAACAGAATAGATAATCTCTTTCTCCTAGATTCTCTTGTCCCATGAAAGTATTAAGCGAGGAACTCTTAGAAACAAATAGATATGGTCTTACAGGATCAAGAATATTGGAAAGGGCATGGTCATGATCCTTATCACGAGAAATTTTAAAATTGAGAAAAGCTGTTACAAAAATTCCCTTGTATTTTCCCCCTTTCCACACTTTTCCTCAGAAAAACACAAAAAATGAATAATAAATTCATTATATACATATAATCTTGCAAGGCAAAAGTGTCAAGTGAGTAATTATAGCAATGAAAAAGCCCTCAAAAATATGAGAAGAACAAAACAAGGAGGTTACTTCCACAAGCTCAAGACGCCGTTAAACTGCAATTCAACAATAACAAGTCACGTTTTGCACGCCGAGCAAAATGAAGCAGTAATTAGGGTTTTACCTTCCTGTTTGCACTTTGCTCCCTCTCGTGGCTAAAATTGAGTATGACAGTCCTTGGTAATCAAATGAGCAAAAATGTACTTATTACTCATATTTTAAAATTAATAACGTTGTGAAACTACCCCTTTGTTGGATCTAGTGTCTACAGTTTTATTATTTCCAGGGAAAAACTCAAACAAAAACTACAGTTTGTAGAAACAATAAGAAAATAATTAAGAGGTTGAATTCTGTATTACCAAGCACTGCCTGGCTTTATTTCCACAATATAACAAGGACAGGCTTGTCTCACCCTTTTATCTGACAGCAATTTGTGAAATTACATTTATTCTCATAAAGGTTTTCTGATTTAATCAACAGCATTCTCAAGTCTCCAGAAGTCTAGCCAATGGTGAATACACTCATAGCCTATCTTTGCAAAACAATAGCTCCACTGACATGAAATGTGACATTTTTTCATCAATATTTCATCACATTCTACATAAGATAATACAATGAATTCTCACAACTTGACAACTATCCCGTAATGCAATCTAAGATAAAGCTGTTTCATATTTCAATATGTGACATCTGTCAACAATGTTGTTAACCGCTAATTGCTCTTATTCGTCTCAAAAACATGCCTTGATTGCTAATTGAGGCCAGATAAATATTTCAGTTTACTGAAATTGCTTTGCTGCCCATTCAGATAAAGAGGAAAAATCTTTAAAAGAAGATGAAGAGAAGAAAACTAGTAAAATTAATTATTGGATGATGATGACAATAAAAACAGAGACTGAAATTATCATATGGTCTGAATGATTAATTAAATAGTGAGCCAACATTATTTTTTTCTGAGAAGTATAAATGTACAGGTACCTATACAACCCCAGATCCCAAGAAACAGGTCCATTTTTTCACATTCTTATAGGATTTTTTCAAAGTTTTGAAGCGCTTTTCAGTATTAGTTGTCAAAGTCTTCCACAATGGAAGTAAATAGAATTTATTAAATTAGAGATGGGAAAAGTAAACCACTGATGGGCAAATTGGCTGCAGTGCTTCCAAGTAGATGAACACTCAAGTCTGCAATGCAACATTGTATTTCTGAATCTAGCAGTAATTCACCAAGCCAAAATAAAACTTCTTCAACAAAAGAAACTGAAAAATACTTAACAAAACTTCATTTTACGCATTCTGTTACAAAGAATTATATTTGGATAAAATGAGATGAAGTGGTGTGCAGACCAAAAATTAAAAAAAGAACTAGAATTAGAATGCAAGCTTTCTGTAACAGCCTATGAAAGCAATGCCCAAGGAATACAACTGGCAACTGATGCCTGTAGCTGTGATTCAGAAAATTCACTTAAGGAAAGAGGTCTGACTTCCTTCAGAAGAGATTTTCCCCATGCCTACATTGTTCCCTGTCTCCACTCTGTGTACATGTTCATCACCAAACTGCCCCTGCCCAATGCTGATTCATTACGGATTTCAGTTCAAGAATATTCTGTAAACATCACAAGTTACTCATAAAAGTTGAGCCAAGGTAATTCTTACAGTTTGTTTTCATATGCAAACCCAGCTGATATCACAGCAGATACGAGTTTGATGAGTCTGTTCATACTGTCTTCCCCATAATGCAGGCTATTCCCAAGAACCACTGCCACAAAACAGGGAAATACAGAAGAATACCTGATCTTTGCAATTTTATCTTCCTCTATGAATCTTGTCTTTGCCACGACATTTTTAACTTAATGTATATGTGTATTTTTACTTATGTAAAAAATATTAAAATGTCTACATGAAAAAAATATTGAACACCATAAAATAATTAAAGGATCAAATCTTTGACCTCATCTAATTACATTTCCTACTACTGCTATGGCCTATAGGGGATTTCTCAGTGGCATAACAGCACCATTCAGTGATTCTCTTCGCTCAAGGAAATAATGAGATGGCTAAACCAGGGATAGTGAGAAAGGGACACAGCAAGGCAGTGGAAAAAAAGTGATAAACCAGAGCTCTGTGAACTTGATCATCACATCAACAGTTTCAGAAATAACATGCAAAAGTTACAGTAATGATTCCAATAACTGGTTCGCCCTCATACTCAACAGAAGTCCATTTTTTTGGCATTATAACTAAGATCCTCAATCCTGTTCTTGGAATACGCTTCAAAATCTCCCTTTCTTAAGAGAAATTACAACAGAGTTCCCAAACCTTTGACAATGTCATATTAAAAAATCTTGTGGCATCTGTAAGTCATACAATATGTCTTCAGAACTAAATCATTATTTTTAGAAGAACAGTGGAATGTGAACAGTACAATTTTCAGCAGAAGTTTTCTATTGGTTGCCTGAAGAGGGCCTACAAGGAAGCTGAAGAGGGACTTCTGACAAGGGTGTGTAGTGACAGGACAAGGAGGAACGAGGGAAGGCTTATATCGGACATTAGAGAGAAACTCTCTTCTGTGAGGGCAGCGAAGCACTGGAAGAGGCTGCCCAGAGAAGCTGTGGATGCCTCATCCCTGGAAGGACTCAAGCCCCAGTTGAAAGGGGCTCTGAGCAGCCTCGTCTAGTGGAAGGCATCCTTGCCAATGGCAGGGGTTTGGAACTAGATGGTCTTTAGGGTCCCTTCCAACCCAAACCATTCTAGGATTCTATGAAATATATTTATATGGTACTAATGTGTACCACTTTTACGGAGTGATTTGTTTTCCCAAGGCAACAAATACGATGTTGAAAGACAAAATAGAAATCACACAGTTTTGTGACCCTGTCTGAGCATAAGATGCAATTAAGGTCTTTGGTATGACCTTCCCTTTGTGTCAAATTGCGCTAAAATATATGTGACAGTTTTTGTTATGGAAACCTCCATGTATCGATGATTAAGGAGAAGCTGTCAAAATTATTTATTTAGGTTCACAGGCAGAATTCGCAACTCACATGAAGTGTCAAAAAGCACAAGCAATATCTAGTTTATCCATTACGTTACTTGGTCTCATACAATTATATCACTTTCTTGATAGCATTTTTTGACTACAAAAACTTTAGCTGATGTTCCAGTTATCACTACTGACTTTAAAGGGCCAGTGTTCCCCTTTTCTGAGAAAAACAGTACTAAGGTTCTTAAAGTAAGTTGACTTGTATCATCTCATTTTGCTTTCAATATGATTATTACTAAAATCTCCATAAGCAAGCTCAGAAAAGAGGTACCTTTGTTAAGTTTTCACCTGAGATACCATGTTTCAGTGTTCTACACTTGGCCTGATGCAGTCTAATCAAATACCATGCTTTACATTAAAGCTCTATTTTCAGGACTTATAACTTGTCTACATAAAATGATTCATATGGTGAAGTGATTTAAGAAGTCTCATCTTCAAAATTTTTTATTGTATGAAAAGTATTTTGAAATCTAAACTACAGAAGTGCTAGGACAAAAGTTTGCAAGAAATATGTTTCAAGAAGTCACAAACATTACATGCTTTCATCTTTATTTATTGCATTCACTTACCTATAAAATGTAGCCTATTGATGCAGACTGTAATTACATTAGCACATTTGAGAACATATTCATATCAAGGCAGATATCTTGCAGAAATAGTCTTGGTGTAAATCTGAATTCAATAATACTAAAATAAAAACATTGCATACTTTAGTTACTACATTTATTATATTAAAATAGGAAAACCACAGGCAATAAAAATATAGTGCAATCTCTTGACATCCTTCCAGCTCCCTGTGGATTTTAGGGAAACAAATGTAGGAAGACATGATTTTAGAGAACAGAATTTTTTTTAATATAATGAGTCTCATGATTTTTTTTGCAGCCCTAGATGTGACCGTGACTAAGTATTTCTGCAGTTAAGGTGAACTCACCCGTGCATTGCACAGCCCGTTCAGCTTTGCCCCTCACAAGAATCTCCTGCAGACCCGAGCTTCTCTGGGACTGATCTTTGAACAAAGAAGAAAAAGACTGAACATAAATCACGTTTCACGTTCTTACGGTATTCATTCAGTGCAGTTTGTTGTTCTCAAACAGAAACACCTGAACTTACCAGACGCAATCTCGCCGATGCACAGCCCTCATGCCACCAGGTGCGCACGCAGCTCGCTGGGTGACGGCCCTCGAACCCCCACAGCTGCTGCTGGTCCCACACCTGCGGGAAATCACGCTCCACCCGCCTCCTGCCAGAGCAAATGTTTTCACCGTACTTAAGGCAGAGCGGGCAAATAAGAAGCTTCCTCGTCGCCTCACGGGACAGCTTTTAGGGGCGGGCCGTGCCCCTCTGCCCGTCCCGCGGAAGGTGGGGTGAAGCCGCGCGAGGGGAGCCCTGTGGGGCAGGCGGGGGAGCGGAGAGGCTGCGGCCCGGCTGTTCCCTACGCACTTTTTCTCCAGCCCGTGTTTGCCCCTCGCCGTTTCGCCCCGAGCAGCCGGGGCAGGGAGCAGCCGCGGTAGCTCGGTCGCTCGCCGGGCTGAGGGCGGCGCTGCCAGCTGGGGAGCGCCGGCTGGCTCCGGCCCGCGCCGCTCGTGCCGGTTGTTGCCGCTCCCGAGCGGGATAAAACCTGTCCCGGCTGCCTCCGCTTCCTGGTAGCGCCCTCGCTGCCCCCGCGCGCGGTGCCTGGGAGCCGCTGGAGGTAAGGGCAGCTCCCGCAGCCCCCCTCTTTCCCGCGCTTTCCTGCCGGCGCAGCTGCCCCTCAGCCCCTCAGCCCGCTGGGATGCCCTGGGCGCCCGTAAGGTTCCTCTTCCTCAGATCAGGTTTGGCAATAGTGGGTTCTCCAGAGCTGTTTTTGGGGGTGCGAAGCCTTTTTAGCTGGGCTGTGTTTATTCTTTCTTGCTTGGGCGAATTTCATCCGTTTCTGGGAGGTTTTGTTGGTCCGCTGCTTGTTTAACATCAGCTTTGTAACTTTCAGCTCTGGTATCTGATGTTAGATGTGCGATACTTCTGTTTTCAGGGTAGTTTAGTGAATTACATAGACTCCATCAATTGCCTTGGCATGTATCTTTTCACTGGATTTACTGGAGAAAACTACTAATGTGGGAACACATAGAGTGCAACATATCGGCTCCTTGAAGTGTGCAAATGCTTTTATGCTATTTTGATGATTTGTTATTCAGTATTCCTTATTGAGTAGATGCAAAGCATTAGAGTACAAACAGTTTTTTTTTACGACAGTCCCATTTTCTCTTGCAAATACCTCTGGTTAGAGGGTGGGCTTCTTTCGAGACTTGCTCAATTAAAAATAGGATGGCTTATTTAGGGTCTTGGGGCATTTCTGTCATGATTACTTTTCTAGTTGGTGCTAGGAATAGTAGTAGTTGTCTTAATGTATCATGAGATTTTAATGTGTCAGTGATGTCCCTGGTACAGAACTGTGCTCTTTTGGAGATTACTCATTGCAAAAATGGCTGTTGTGAGGTAGGTCTGCTCAAAAGGTTTGTCAGTAGGACCGATTACGTGACAATACAAGGTTTTTCTCATTTGAAAACATTTCAGTGCTAGAATTTGAAGTTCACTGTAATGAAAACTGCAATCCATGCATTGCAATGCATTGAATAAGTTTTGGACTTGGATCCTGCTTCATAATAAACAGTGTCTTTTTACTTAAGCAGGTTAGACTGTGTATATAACACATCATTCAGAGTTGTTTACACTAAACAGCTGCATGCCCTGTAGCAAAGAACACTGCAGAGATGTCTGTTATTTGAGAGTATTCAAAGAGTAAGATAAAAAAATAAGTGGTTTTTCTTGTCAGAGTTTAGAAATCCTCATCATGATGCAAGTGCTTACACCACTGATTAATGGTTATTACATGACAACTGAAAAAACAAGGGCTGGTGAAATGTCCTAGATTTTTATTTTCACCATCTGATTCCAGTTTTGTTTGTTGTTTAAACATTGCAGAGTATGGTGCAGCTGAACCAAAAACATCACCTTTCTATGATCAACAGGGTTTTTTGTCTTAAATGAATTCAAGGTCAGTTATGGAAGACAAAATTATTGGCTTAAAACTTTGATTCATATTCCCTACCTGTCATTTTGAGATCCTTGTAAATTTTGGTTTTAGCTTTCACGTGTCTTGACTTTGCCAGATCATGTGTTTTGTGCTAAAACAGTGTAAATAAAAATGAATTCTGTAGTTATGGCTAGTTCATTACAGAATTTGTGGTATTTCATAAAAATGGAAGTCAGTTAAAGCTCTTGCTGTTTACGAGTGAATTTGCTTACATCTGTGGGATGTTTTGACACAGATTCAAAGTTTATTACTCTCTACACTTTCCAAGTTCTGAAGGCTGTAAACTTGGAGATGACATTACCTTAGTAGGTCCTTTGATTTGTACAGGATTATGTTCAGATCATTGACTCTTTAAAGGGCATAAATGTGTTTCTGCTCAAAAAAACAATTTATACTTAAGAAAATGTAAGGAGCTGTCCCTTTGCTAGTGTAAGGATGGAGCACTTTCTTGCATGGAAAGCTGTTGCTTTCAATAAACCCAGGCATGACTGAATATGTATAAAACTGAGGGTGAAATCTGCCTTTGAGTAAGATGTAATTTCATAGAAATCAGGGCTTAGATTTTGCAGAAACTGATGACCCTTTCTGTCACATGGGCTTTCCTGCAAGAATTGGTGTGTAAATGTCCTAAAACGTGATGGAAACTCTGCAGCAAAGCATTTCACCGTTTGGGTGTGAGTAACTCCACTGGAGATGGCTTAAGGTGATACTTTTTCTATGCTTGATGCTTTGGGAATGACAAATAACTCCCATGCACATAGTTCTGCGTAGTGCCTAAGCAGGGCTTCATTGCCTGGACATACCCTTCTTGTAGTTGGTAGGACATTCAGACACCATGTTTCAGACAGTAAATGTGGGTTGTGTTTTTTCTTCCTTAAGAGAAGATGTCTTTTATGGCTGCACACACACTCTTGCAGAATGTATTTAATTTTTTGATTAAACTTGGCTTATATCCTTGACATATGATTTAAAACCAAGTTTGCTAGCTCAAGTGGCTTAATTGTTGTCTAACGTGTTTAAGCAGCTACTATGTTGTTGAAGCCTTTTATGACAGTTGAATAAAGTAAAAATTTATATTTTTGGACACATTTTTGATTTATCTACTTAGCAAACAATCATATTGTGGTATTTTTCTAGGGAGCTTAATTTAATGTAACAGTTTTTGAGGTAAAACAGGAACTTCAGGGAAGTGAAGGTTGTTTTACTGTACCTTGTGACAGTGTGAAAAGTACAAATGTTGAGTTGCTATGTTTTCACAGCCCCATTTTCCAGCTTAGGTGCAACATAAACTATCTTAATTAATATTGTGTCACCAAAAGGTTTTGAGATGGCCAATTGAATTCTGCCGAGATAGAGTCTTTTGATGAAAACATATCTTTATTGATTGTAGAAGAAGAAAATCATTCTTAAAATGAAATCCAGAGGAAAAAAAAAATCTTATCCCTCAGAGAAAATTTCTGAGTGGCAGGTTGAGATTAACATCATAAAATTGAATTTGTGCTGCAAACCTTTGATGTAATCAGCAGCTGGGAGATGGTGTTGCCCTTACTGTGCTCCTTCTGATTGTGGTGAATTATTGTGTGGAATGAAATAAGTGTTTCTTGTGTCACTTGTTCAAGAAATACAAACAAGGTATTACCAGGTGCTTCTTGCCAGTTAAAATGGGTTGTATCGATTCGTGGTCCCAGTGCCTTGCTCCCTTGGACTGCGGGAGCAGGACGTCCCCGTCCCGGGGGAGGTGTGGGTGTCACTCAGCAGGGACTCCAGCCTTTAGGGTGTAGCCCAACAGGTCTTGAGGGAAGTCCCATCACATCTTAAACTGGATTACCAGGGATAGTATACAACATACTTAAGGAGAGTGCAACATTTACATCATAAAATAGAGAAAGTTGTGAAAGCTGTACAGAATGGACCAGTAGACTGGTAGAAAAGTAGACTGCAAAGCTACTTTTAAGAAAAAAAATTAGTTTTTTACTTAGAGTAAAACCAGTATTGATAGAACTTTATTTTCTCATGCAGAAACTAAGAGAATATGTCAGATAAAAGCAAAGAACAGACAGGAACAGGAGAATGAGATAGATTAGAAACACAAAAATCATAGGAGCTGGTCATGAAAAAATTTAGGCTCTGCCTAAATTTTACTTTCTAAGGCTTCCTTTACTACAAGGATGAATATAAAGGGGTGTGCATGGGGGGAACTTATTGAATCCAATGCAAACAGCTAAATTCTGCGAATATCTTAGTATTTTCAGGACTGTAAGCAAATTTCTGCACATTTTTGTTTTCTTTTGGGCCTGCACTGATAGCCAGACATTTAACTGGAATTTTTAAGAAAGTGACCTTCTATTGACAGCTTGGAATGTGTAGGAAACATGAAATAAATATGGCTATAAATTTTAAAATGTTGTTTTGGCAGGTTGACTGTTACCTATAAAGTGATATTTTGCTGTAAGAAGTCTTTCTCCTTCTATAAATAAACTATAAATTTGTATTTTGTAAGTTTTTTAATGGGTTATAGTGATGAGAAAGAAGTTTGTTGCAACCAGCATTTTATAGAGTGAACTGTTATAAGCAGGGAGTCCAGCTCCTAATTTTAAGGACTTTGATGTATATGTATATGACATGCTATTTCTGAATTCATTCAAAGATCAGGGTATGTATTTTCTTTATCAAGAAATGTCGTTCTTACAACTGTAGCTAGTAGCTTAACATGTTGAGGATCCAGTAAAGCTTCCTTTGGGCTTTAGAGCAAACACTGGGAATGCAAGGACCAATAGGGAGTGTGTGCAGCAGTCTTCAGTGATGGCAAAACAGAACCCAGACTTTTCACTTCAGGTCTCTGTGAGTGCATGGGTGTGCATATTCCTGAGACCTAAGCCACTCTCCCATTCTAACCCTTTGTGTTCCCAGGCCGGTGGCTTTAAGGTTATTTTTATTTTGAGAAAACGCAGCCTAGGGAAGGGCTGTGTGCCTGAGGTTAAGCAGTAGTTACGTAGCAGTGATTGGAAGGACTGAGATGAGCCTAACAGAGAAGCTAACAGTTGTTTCATTTTGTTTTAAGGTCAGTAGAAGAGGCAAAGTCGAGATATACTTAGTATATATGGGGAAAGCATATGTTAAGTTATGATGGCACTGTTTCTTTGTGCCACAATCTGACCTTTTTCGTTCTCCTCAGTTCGTGACCAGTCCTAGTCAAAAAAGCTGAGTCATGAGGAAAAGACCTTGCATAAATATGTGCTTAGTAAGGCATTCAAGGTCAGACCTTCAGCTTTCTGGCCTCTTAAAGCTTTTGATTAGACTTTTAAATATCTCATGGCTCCTGTAGAATAAGAGGTGGTGTATTTAGCTTTCCGAATTAAGCTTTAGTACTACACAAATGGTCCAAAGTTACTAAAGTAGTACAACCGAAGTCCTTGAAGCTGTGAAAATTTGGATCATTTTCCAAGTTAACAGTGGTTTGTGAAAAGTGAACACTTTTTCAGCGTGAAAAGCATTCAGGGAACTAGAGACAGAATGGTAGAGATGTAACAAGTTAGTGGTGAGATGGGCTGGTATGGTTTCACCTAAAAACAGGAAACTTCTTGGTAATGAAAGAGCACTCTGGCAGTATGGTTATAAGGGCAGGACAAATGAGTTTACTAGGCTGTAAGCAGGGAGAGATGGGCAGTAGGACTGAGAAACGTGATTTCAAGTTGAGTTATGGGTTAACACTGCAAATCAGACAAGCTTGAGTGGGCAGAGCTGGAGGAATTTGACAAGTGCTGATAAGCTACATGCGGCTCAGATATGCCTTGGGCAATATTTGACTTTGTGAAAACAGTTTTTACCTTTTAAAAAGGAACAGTCTGATAAATATCTGTTGATTTTATTTCAAAAAAGTTTGCTTTAGGTGGCATTAGTGGCACTAAAAATTTTGATAAAGCTCAGTATTGTTAGACAAAATGTGTGCATGTGGATATGCTGTTTTTCTAGTGAAGTCGTGCTACACTGAGAAGCAAAGGTTTCATTCAAACTGCTTGTGCATCAAAATATCTTAATCCAAAAGAAAAGTTAACCAAGAAGCAAGTGAACAAAAATGTTAAGAACTGTTATATTAATAGGAAAATTCATATACCTTCTTTCTTTCTTGTGGGCTTCAGTCATAATGTAAAGGAAAATATACAAAATATTCTTGTAGCATTTCAGTCTAAGTTAATTCTCTTACAACCAATGAGAGTTAGTAGTAGTAGTTTTTTATTCATGTTACTCATGAGTAAGCAAAAGGTCTGCAGATCATCTACACATTAGCAAATTTTATCAGTTTGTTTTCTTTTTAACATCTGTTGATTTGAGTTCTCTATTACTCATCACTTGCTCAGCAGTAGGTGTTTGGCTAAGAATATTGATCTTGATTCTATGCTTCCCTTGTAAGAAAATACAATTTATGACTTAATATTCAATATTCAATGCAGTACAAACCTGAGTTGTGCTTCCTTATGGTGTTTTACACTAACTGAACACTCCCATGGTACAAGTATAAATGACTGCATGATATGCAAGCAAATGTGTTTTAAAGATGCAGGATTTGGCTTATCAAACCCTTTTGGCAGCCACCTCTTTATAAGCCCTATGAAAATGGCAACCTTTTTTAGCTTACCTGATAACTAAAAGCATATCATTAGAGATTGTCCAAAACAGCTTTTTTTTTCAGGACATGAAATGCAAGAGAAAAGGTTTTCAGTGTTTACCAGTAACTTCATATGACTAGAGATCTGAAAAAAGTTTTAGTAAAGTCAGATTCTAATGCTGGGAGCAATAACATACAAGTTATTACATAACAAGTTGTTACATAACAAGTATTTTTATATATCCACAAAGAGCTTTTAGATAAAACTAAGTGGGATTTAGCGTAATGAACTCAGGACCTCAATTTTTTCTTAGATTCTTCTTCCTCTGCCCTCAGCATTCTGAGGTTGTATGGCAGGACCTCGATAGTCTGCCATACGAGTCTTTTCAGCCTTTTTTCTCAGTAGCTGAGCCCTTTATCTCATTTTCTTGTCAGGAAGCAGGACCGTTCCTTTAGTTCTGTGTCACTTTAGACTTAGTAGTAGTAGTCATGAAGATACCTCTTGTCTGTGTCCCTGCTTTCAGGTGCTGTTGTGCTGGGTTACAGTTTCTTTAAGCATAACTTAAAAGGCTGCTTATGTGCTCCGTTTCTGTCCTGTGGTCTTTTCTGAATTATCACAGGAACTGCTCTTCACGTCACTTCTTATCATTCCTGTATTGCTTCCTTTGACTCACTGTTACTGGCTGCCATGCATTTTGTTTTGCCCGGTTTCTGTGTCTCCTCATAAAATTTCAGATCTACCGTCATGTTTTTTGACTGACTCCTCCTAGCTACACTACTGTAACATCTTGTTTCGTTTTGAACATCTTTCCTGAGGATGTGCAAGGGGCTCTGGTGTCTCTTCTTTCTCCAGGACAAATAGGAGCACACCTTCTCTGAAAGGTGGGTTTTGCTTAGTGGCTGCAAAATGGTTGCTCTGAAGTATGTCTTCAATCGTATTATTGGTGTCTGGATTTAAAAAAAGGTGGCATACAGTACTTTTGAAAAGAAAAATTTAAATATTTGTTTACTTAAATAACCTTAGAAAATGGTGAATCTGAAACAGCTCCAAATCTGTTTCTTGTTCACTGATGCTTGGGAATAACATGTCGACATATACAAACATTTTTGACATTGCTCAATCTGTCAGCTGTCTGTCCATTGCCCAGCTGATGGGAGTCAAAACTGCCCTCAGTCAAATGGACAACTCCATTAAATCAATTTTTTGCAGGGACAAATCTATTAGATGATAAATTTTTTGGACGAGGGACTCGTGTCTTGAGTAACAGAGAGAGTCTGTTCATTCTCTGTTTCTCAGCTTGCAACTCTGCAGCCGCCTTTATTCTGGTTCTTGTGTCTAGGAGATGGCACAGAATGGTTGAGTGTGTGCTACTTTGCCACCTTAGGCCTCATGTTTCTCTTCCTGACTCACCACCAGTTCTCTCCTTTTGGCCATACTATCTTTCTCTTGCCTTACCCTCCTAGAAATCATAGAGTCTTTATTGACACCCTGCTCCTGTGCTGTCTCTGCTCCAGCAGCTGGCTACTTATGAGCAGCCAACTGCTGGTTGGAGGGAACAGGGGAGGCATTGTGTACTCCACCAGCCAAATTTTAGGGAGAACAAGTGGGCCTGTCAGAGCTAAGCCAGGCCGTGTGGGGCAGCACATAACTCTTGTTGCTGATATTTCAGTATTTCGATAGTATTGGTCCTGAAAGTGTTAGTGTGATGTTGGCAACAGCAAGAAAATGTTTCAAAGCCTCACTGGCTTCTTAGAGCAATGTTTTATGGCTTCACTTTTCAGATGTTGATTAAATACCCCCTATTTTTTAGGTTATTTCTTCTTATGTTTAATCTTAGGATCATCATGACTTGTTTCTGTTTTCAGGTGTTGGCCATGAAGACATCGGTACTGGCTGTGGCCATGTGGGGGAAAACAGCTCCCTCTCACAGCATCACTGCTGTCATGATTACAGATGACCAGCAGACAATAGTTACAGGAAGCCAAGAAGGACAAATATGTCTCTGGGATCTTTCATCAGACTTAAAGGTTTGTGTCCTCTGTGCTACAGTTTGCCAAATAGACAGATTGGAGTTTTATCTTTTATTACTGGCAATAGGATTATCCAGACTTGCACTTATTTAGATGAATTTTTAAAGATAGTGTGATATTTGTTATAAGAAACTCATGAAGCAGGAAGTGAAATGCCTATATGAGCAACGTGTTATTTGCAGACTTTGGAGAACTTTGCATAGATTAGCATGCCCTGTGGATTATGATTTGAGACTGTGTGCTCTGAGTAATGACAGCAAGTAAATATATATAATTATCATAATTCCTGTCTTGTAAAGGTTTTTTCTTTTGTAAATCAATTGCTGAGTGTGACCTGTCATTTAAAGAAAAACCATCTATTTATAAAACCAAATCTGTCTACCAAGATGGAAGCAGCAAGATGAAACTTTTATTTTTGATGTAATTAAGATGGAAATTATAGCTTTGATTATTTCATATTTATTTTCCTGAGAATGCAGCAGAGTCAAAACAGTTCCTGTTTTCTTTTATTCTGTGTTTCTAGAGTTATTCTTTTTGTTATATTTAGTTACCCTATTTGTACTCAAACACAGCCTGAAAATTTGCGCTTTTATGAGGCTGCCTTTTCCAATTAAGGTCTTTGCATGCAGTGATGATAATCAGAGAGGTTATTTAAACGTGTGGTATGAAACACATGCTTAAGAGCTTTGGTTTATTAGTTTCTACTTCACTCTGCCACTTTTGGTGGATGTTGTACGGTGAAGGCCAGAGATGTTCTGCACATTGCCTGGTTTATGTCATTTGAGGTTCCATACATTCTTCAGATGATGAATGCGGTGAATAAAAAACCTGAACTTTATGCAAACTGTGTAATTCATCCATATCTTCCTGCATTCCAGAAACATGACTGAAGAACGTAAGAATATAAAGCAGGTTGACAATTATATGTATCTACATCAATATTCTCTTGGTTTTAGATATCCTTAGTTTATACAGAAATTGTTTAAGATAAATTATATTATTCTCCTAGATTTCCTCTAAAGAAATTCTCTTTGGCCATACTGCTTCTGTAACTTGTTTGGCAAAAGCAAGAGAGTTTGAGAAACAGCCATATGTAGTAAGTGCTACTGAAAATGGGTAGGTAACTGAATATTCAATTGTTCATTTCTTAAATCGTGCAATGTATGTCAAGTGTAGGTCAGATTATGTGTTTGCAGAAATGTTTCAATCCACTTCCATGATATTAAAATGATAGCAGGTACTTAGGATAGTGACTACATTGTTAATATACCATAGTCCAATTAAGCGCTGATCCCATGGACAACAGAAATGTTTGGCAGATTCACGTATCCACTTAGGAGACAGAAAAAAGAAATTATTCAAAGGGGTTGGCTAGACCCTATTCAAAGCAAAATTCATGGATTATTGGAGGGCATCAGCAAATTCAACAGCATTTGAATATCATGGTGTTTTTCTGTTTCTTCCTGAACTCAGTCTTAAGAACTGAACCGGTAAAAGAGACTGATGTACTCTGATCTGGTTTATGGTTCCTCAGTCAGGACGTATGGAAACACAGCCTGCCCTTGAATTAAAGGCATATGTGTTCCTTGTCTGTCTTTTGAATCTGATGTGCTGTTTTGGAGACTATCCTTCCAGAGGGCCCTGATCTTGCAGCTTTTCTGCTGTGTGTTTTTTAGGACATAGCCTGTCATTTGAGTCAAACTAATTTCTGCATTTCTGATAGGTTACGCTTAATATTTGATAATATTTTCAACTGGGGTCTGAAGTCCTTCTGTTAAGGATTTCATCTGGTGAAAGTAGTTAGGGCTAGCTGCTTACTCCCTTAAGGGCTTTCTTAAGTGATTTTGTCTCACTGCTTAATTATATTCCCCTCTTATTTTTGGGTTCATCTTTTCTAATTAACAGGACAGCCCTTTTAAATTGACTTTCCATAGGAGTTCCTGTCAATTGTCCTTCAAGCTATACCTTCAGCACCTTAAGGCTACTGCTTTCTCTCCGAGTAGCTTATTTATCCTTTCCAGCTGCTAGGATCCCTGTCTGATTCTCTCATTCAATCATGAGTATACAAGAAAGGGATAACCTGCAAAAAAACTATTTCAGGTTTCTTAATCTTGAAAGATTAGACTGCCTCACTGGACAAGTAGTGGTAAACAGTACTGTTTATGTGCAGAGAGTGAGAAATCTACACAACCAGTTTTATATTGCCCTTCTGCAGTTCTACTCAAGGGCTCTGAGCTGAAGCTGTTTTTCATCCCAGTTCTGAAGTTTTGTTAGTGCAGTACTGCTTCCAGATTGTGCTCAGAGCAAAGACATTTTATTTCCAGAAAAACTGGGATGGAAAGTGTTAAGAAACCGATGAGGATACTGCTATAGATACACCATACGGAGATGTTCACATCCTAGAGATTCTAGCTCTGAAGGGATCATTAGACTTGTTTGGAATGTGTATAGGTAGGATTGAATTGTTTTCTGGCCCCTTTAAATGTTCACTTTTACCAAATTGCTGCTGACTTCTCATCTGTATTACATAAGGGCAAAGCATCCATCACCGATCCCTGGAATGTTGCAACATGAAGTTGAGATAATTACAAATAGGAAGCCTTGTCAGGAGATGGAGGGTTTGCCAAACTGCATTTTCTGGCTTGTGAATAATTCAGTTCTGCCATTTTCAAGCTTCCATCTCCTTGTAGTGAGGATGGAAGAAATCATATGGAAGATGATTCTATGATACTCTTCCCTGTTCCACTCCAGATTATCTTCAGAGTTCCTGTAACTGACTAATCCCAGAAGAATGGGCATTGAAAATTATTTTTGTACTTCTAATATGGAAGTCTATAAATGAATCTCTAATGATTCGTAAGTTCTCACTGATGTCCTATGAGTGATAAACCTTTCCTACAGCATATGCTATATGTAATGTCTGATATTGCTCACTCCTTATTAGTACACACAGTAAATCGAATACATCATCCAGAAGCTGAAGTTACATTCTGCCCTCATTTGTGTGTGTTTGTATGTATCACAGTAATGCAGCTAAAGCAGTAAAGTTCTGATATAAACAAGGAGAAAATCATTGCCCTGACATGTGTAACAAACAGTGTAAAGCTTCCACTTAAGTTCTGACTTTGATACTACCAGCTTTGATGCTGCTATTGCTTAGCTGAAAAATATTAAGTAATAATACTTTGAGCTTAGGATAAAATGAGAAAGTAGGTAGATTAAAATGTAAATCACTAAATAGTATTTCTGATATAATGAAATACTCTCCCCGATGTGTTCTCTAAGTCTTCATACAGAAGATGTCTTACAGTGTAATGTCAGAAATGATGAAGTGAATGTTTCAATTGTGGAAGTAATGTTTGTTTTTTTACTAAAATCTAAAAGCATCAAAGTTTAACATTCAGTTGCTGAACTGTGCTAGCGTATCTTATACAACCTCGTTTACAACACCTAATTTGATTGTGTCTCTTGTACTCCAGTCCCAGTGCATGTTGAATAATGGGTAGATAAGGAAGGTGTGTTAATGTGTCTTTCTCAAACAAGCTTAAATGTACCCGAGTGTAGCTGTAGTGTTGCACAGGTACTCGGGTGGTTGAGTGTAGTGAGAGCAGATTTCGGGAACAGCCTCATGATGGCACTGTTTCTTCTTAACAAAAGTTGTTCCTCTCAAGAACTGAAGTCTGATGTGGGAGAAGATGCATAATGCTTTTCGAAACGTGTGGTTTAAGTTCAGTGAAATGAATCATTTTCAGGAGGCTGTAGTTCCAGTGACAGATAGTTACAGTGACATGTTGACGAGCTATAATGGCAGTACACCCACAGTTTGTTGTAGACCAGAGTTGGTCTTAAAGTCAGGTTGGTTGCAAGGCAGCAGGGTATAATTACCAAAACAAAAAGAACAGGTACTGTATGTCATCCCCTGCTAATGACTGTGTTTTCTTACCCAGCAATCTGTAACAAAAAGCTTTATAAATGACCAGACTGCACTTAAATACAGCACTAGAGAAAAACTTGGTGGCACAAAATTATTCCAGCAAATTGAGTGGAAATGACAGAGAATAATATGAAGTTATCTTTGGCAGGGAGATGTGTGTTTGGAATGTCACTAGCGGACAGTGCATTGAGAATGCAAAGCTTCCTTATAGGCATACGGCAATCCATGTAAGTATAGCAACTTTTCATGGGATCTCTGTTTGTTACAAGAGTTTTGCTTTATTGACATGATATTTTTCAGAAAGAATTTAAACTGTATAGCTAGTTACATAGGAGGAAAAGCCCTGTCACAATATAAGTAGTTTTTATATCTTTTTTCAGCTTTTTCTTTCTTCTAAGAAAATAATTGAGACTTTAATGTTCCTCTGAATTCCTTAATCAAATCAGACTGATTAGTTTTAAGCTGCAAATATTTGAAATGCAGTATTGATTAACTTACTGTTTGTGCATCAGGTAGCCAAGTGAAAGGATCTTAATCTTTGCTCTTGTCTTCTGTTAAAATTTGCATGGAAGCTTCAAGTTTAATGTTGGCTTTTTCATGATATTTTAAAAGTACAAGTAATCTAGCCAAACATTGTGAGGCAATCTGCTGAAAGCCTTGTTTTTAAACTTCTGAACGGTTTTGGTGCTCAACTCCAAAAGACTGCTCTTCATCCCGTTTTCAAAAATACACTTTCATTCATTGCAGAACTTTAGGACAAATCCCTTATTTTCAGACACTTTCAATATTGCTTCAGATAATTTTAGGTGTCTGGTTGAAACTGTAACCAGGTAAAATAAGTATCTAGATTTTGGAGTGTGGGAGTGTTTGAAATACACTAAGATTGAGGGGCCCAACATGTATGGGTTTGATTGCAGGATGTGGTTTATTTCTGGATGTATTAGTAGAAAAGAAGCTCAGGGCTCCCGTGTTAATTAAGATGCTGTTTTTCTTCAGTGAGGAAGTCAAGGGTGGGACTAAGCCTTCAAATGATGGAAATCTGAGCCTTCATGTAACTCCAAAATACAGCCAATTTGGAATTCAGAATTTTTGAAGCTTCTAGAAGAAAATGTTTTTCCTGACACTGCTTGTTTGATATGAGGAGTTCAAACACAGTTGTTAATTGTCAAGGGAAGGGGAAAAAGCTTGGGTATATTGCCAACAAAAATTTAGAAGATTAACTTAATTTTTTTGTGTGTGTGTATAAAAACATAAATTAAGAATTATTCTACACTTTGTGCATATGTTTAAAGCATATATGTTCCTTAAATGACGTATATTCACAAACAAAACAATACTTAAATTATAATTCATTAGACGTGCAGTATGACCTGCTATGTTCTAGTGCTTAATTAGATTTTAATAGAAGATGTTACAGACAAGTTCTGCAGGGAAATAGGCGAATCCGGCCTAGCTGATTAGCTGACAATCTGTACATTTTTTGTGGAGATCAGAGGTGGAATATTCATTCTTACCCTTCAAGCAGGTGTAGCAAATGCTTGTCGAAAATAAGTGCTTCATCTCTATTAGAAGTGAGCTAAACCTAATTGTGGCAAATAATTATTTTTCTTTAATACCTTGGGCAAGATAGCTAAAGGGAAATAGGAACGTCTAACAGGAAAGCTTTCTTAGGAAAAACAGTGGATATTGCTAGGAGGGGAAAC
This sequence comes from Rhagologus leucostigma, assembly GCA_013397725.1. NCBI lineage: Eukaryota > Metazoa > Chordata > Aves > Passeriformes > Rhagologus > Rhagologus leucostigma. The sequence goes on along the minus strand of VZTD01001046.1, from coordinate 2,190,940 downwards.
TATTAAAATGCAGCCTTCAGATAGTTATAATAAATTGTGTTTTTCTCTGTGTGTGTTTTGTTGTAGATTTTTTCTTGTTGTTCCATGGGGAATAGTTGCTTGTGCTGTAGTTAATGTTTGGTTTTAATTGAACTACTAACGTATCTGCTCTAGTAGGTTCCTTTTGTTCAATGTAGATGATTTAGCTATGAATGGCAGATGTCAAGTAGTGCAAACTGAATATTTGCCATTTGAAATGAAATTTAACACCAGGGTCAACACTTGAATATTTGTGGATCTTAACTAGTGTGGAATTTTCTCAGAGGAATAACTGACTATAACAATCCTCTATTTCAAGCCTAAGTTAATGGTAACAGTAATCACAAATTCTAAACATTTCTGCCTCTGTGTATTCATAATATCTATAGTACTATTTATCCTATTTCCAGTTATTTATTTATTTTGTTTTCACACTTCAGTTAGTTGACTGAAAAAACGAGAATTATTATATAAGCAAAACGGTACAGAAAATTTGTAAATGAGGTGCAGTTTTTTGGGTTGTCTGATATTTTTGTCCGACTACATGACTGTTCCCTTTATTTTAAGGTTAGTATTAAATGTAAATCCCATTTGAGGTGGCTGCTTATGCATTTATAGAAGTTGCTTACAATTACAGATAGAGATGCAACGCAGATGTCCTTGCGCATATAAAAGACCTAGCAAAACAGAAATCCTCATAGTCACTCTGCACCACTGTCATGTCTGTTTTTTTCTTTATGTGATTGCTGAGAGAATCTTCTGAACACTAGGGCATTTAATGTCAGAATGAAGAATATCTCATGGAGTAGAAATCCTTCCTGGAAAGTAATCAGAAATTCATTATGAAAAATGTAATTACAAATATTCTGCATCTTCACCTGATTTTTCCTTTTCATGTACCTCTTGATGACTGAAGCTTTATAAAATGTGTGGAGAGGGGCCTCTCAGAGAAACAAGTCTCAAACTCCTTAGTGATTTATAGGGAAAATTAGCACCTGAATTTCTTCCAAAAATTACAAAAATCCTAATATTTAGGAAGGACAGGTGCTGCTTTCCGTATGAAGCACCTTTCACTAAGTTGTGTGCCTTGCTAGTGTCACTAGCAATATTGTGTATGGTTTCACATATGCCTTAGATTTTTAGTGATGCTACAAATGTTGATTATGACAAGTTCAGTGTGAAAAACTGCATGCCATTTGTGTAGCTCTGTGTGCTGACTCTCTGCTTTCCACTTGGACAGTATTACCATTGCTCATTCCGAATGACAGGTGAAGGCTGGCTTCTTTGTTGTGGAGAGTATCAAGATGTTCTTATTATTGATGCTAAAACTTTGGGTGTTCTTCACACTTTATCATCATCTCAGTCTTCTGATTGGATAAATTGTATGTGTATTGTACACTCAGCAAGAATTCAAGGTATATGTTTTAAATGTATTTATGTAGGCAAATTAAATTGTGATAAAATATTTCTGTATAGATGGTATGATCCTACCTGGTTTAATATCCAATCATGTTTCACAGAGCTGTTATGTAGAAGAGGTTAACATTTCATTGATAGCACAAGAGGTGTTTTTAAGGTTCCTAATATTGGTCATGCTTTATTTTAGATGTTTTTTAGAGAAAAACAAACACCTTCTGTACAGGGTGTAAGTAGCTCATTTCTTGGATTTAAGTATAAATAAGTTTTGTAATATCAGAGAAATTAAAGGCACAATACCACAGTTCTGTGCCTTGTTAATACATTACTCACTGTTTGCTTACATGTTTTGCATTTCTGTATATCAGTTACTTATTTTTTTTGTGTAAAACTGAGATTTCATCTAAGCAGTGTCCTGCAGAACCTTTTTTTAGTGCTGAATAGGTAGGTGCTATTTGAACTTGGCTTTAAGTTGACTATCTCACTGTTGACTTTACGCAGAAGACTCTTTGGTTGCAGTGTCTGTAACTGGAGTTCTCAAAGTATGGGACCTATCTTCATCTCTGAATAGCATCCAGGTCAGTGATAACATGAATGTTCTCAAGTAAAGGCTACATTGAAGCAGAATATGAAAAAATTTAAATCTTCTGGATGTGTATTAAATAGATTTTATTACTTTTGTTACAAGAGTTTGAAAACACGTCTTCGTAGCATTTTTTAGAGTTGAGCCATTGAACAGCTCTTGCCTTGACTACTGTACTACCTTTCGGCCAGGCTTCTTGTCTGTTCCTATTCTGGGGTGCTGAAGCTGCAGTGCTTTCCTGCTATCCTGATAATGTCTTTGAACCCCTTCACTCTGTCCTTTAAACTCAAAGCTCTTCAATGTTGGCCTTTGTACTCCCTCTTCACCCTTGTTACTCTCTTCAAAATGGTCCTTTAGTTTTGTTTTCTTCAGTCTGGTTTTCACAATGCTGTCTTCACTTGGAAAAGACTCTTGCTGTGTCAAGTGTCCTATTTTTCTCTCTTCAAGCTCACTTACTCTTTTTTGTGTTAATATTCTCAGCAGCTGTTGCCTTCCATGAAAAAGTGCTAGAATTTGGATGCAATTTTTGTATTTTAATTTAACTCCGAAAACTAGATTCACAAAGGGACTTCAACAGTACAGCTAAGTACTGTGAGACAGAAATGGCAAAATATCAACAGACTTCTCTGAGCGTTGGTAACTCATCACTGCCTGGCTCAACAAACTGCAGGGTGTGGGCAGCACTACTTGTTCCAGGTTGGAATCAGGCCCCTGAGGAGAGTCTGTTGAGTTTGGTACCATCCTGGTGTTTTTGATTTATCTGCAGTGTTTTGGGGTGGGTGCATCTTTTCAACATTCCTAGAGCAAACCCCACTGCCATGTTGTAAAAATTCTGAGGACTCTAACAACTGATTACAGATGTCAGAGGAACATATGGTGTGGTGCAGTCTTTTTACTACCTGGGGCCACCTTTTGTGGAGGGACTGCTGCAGAGTTAGTAACAATCTAGCTAAATTCTAAAGAACAGTATTTTAATAAATATTGTTGGATTTACTTGGGGTTAACTGAAGCTGCAAGATGTTGTAAGAAAATGGCTTTCAATTTTATAGCTGTGATTCCAACCATATGTACCCCTTCTCTGAAAAAGGTTTTGAGACTGTTGATATCTTTCAAAACAGAAAACACCCATTTTAAGTGATTTAATCAATAATTAATAAATATAACTCCAATAGAATAATTTTGAGCATGATGACTTTAGTAAGTCTGATATCTACACAGAAAGTGTGAAAATACATACATTGTTTTTAACAGGCTTTACATTTAGCAATACAAAGCTAGGAAAATTAATTACTTTCACACTACCTTTAAAGGTGTTAAGAGCAAACAAGATAAATGGCAACACCAACATCTCACTGTCTTGCTTGCAACAAGAATGAGTGGGAGAGTATTATATTCATCAGCTTTTCCAAATCTGATACTCTGTTTATACTCTCTTATTTTTTGACTGAAGAATACTTAGCAAATACTCATTACAGCAGATGCTATTTTTGGCCTGCCTTTAGTCCTTCTCTACATTCATTATCATTTTTTTAAGCGAGATCAAGGTCTGACTCACACTGAATGTTTACATTCTTGTTTACATGTTAATTGTGAACCCTGTGGTCTTTCTGTGTCATTTTTAATTAACAATTTTATGTTGCTTTGAATTTTTAAAGTCTCGTAACAGGAAGTTATTTTCGGTGGGTTGTTTCTATCCTAAAAGCTCGGATACCTGAAACAAACTTCATAGCTTTTTTTTTTCCTCTGTGCTGTAAAGGAGAGACAAAGTGTGTGTGAGAAGGAATCAAAATCTCTGGACTGTATAAATTGTCAAGCAGTAAGATTTTGTACTTACACGGAAAGGCTCCTTCTAGTTGTGTCCTCCATGTGCTGGCAGGTACATTATTGAGCATTACACTTTCTTTTTAATGTTGTTAATTTTGGAAGGCTAATATGATTTTTACATGCAGATACTTGTTTTTCTCCTTAGGTTAAAGAAAATGTTCACAAATTGTCAGATATAATTATGCCTGCAACACTTCTAGACTTATCTTAACTGCGTGAAAGAGATGAAGCTTTTATTTTTTATGAATGTATTTCTGCTTTAAAAGTTTAAATTGGCTAGAAAGAAGGGGAATTTAAGTATTAGACAGTTTTAGAGCACTGGGTGCATCACAGTCCCCTCCACAGTGCATATGAAAGGGAGACAAAGATTAAAAAACCCTGTTCAAGTATGACAGAAGTACTCACAGTTGGCAAGTCCTCAGTAGCCAGGGACCTTTGTTTGTTGATAGAAGCCAGTGAAACTAAGGACCCCAGGCTATACTGCTTTTTTTTGTAGCTGTAATAAAATAACTAAAATTAAAAAAACCTAGTAACAGTTGTAGAGAATACACAATGTATTTAAACTGAAATTTATTGTAAAAATTCTGTTTTTCTATTTCCCAGTGCTACGAAATTTCTCTTGCACTGATCATGCAGGATTATTTTAACATGTATGCCTGACTCAAACATCTGTGGGGACAGGTCTGGGTTAAAGAATTTCACATACACCTGGGTCAACTTCGAATAATATAGTTGCAGAGTATCCTTGAGAAGTCTCTTGGGCTACTTAAATTCTGTACAAAAGCATTTATAGAGAAATTTCATGTGTAGGATGGATAGGCTTTTCATGAAAAAATATCTCTAACATGCATTATTTTCTGTTAATTTCTATAATGAGGCTATAAGACCCTAATGCTACTTTTTGGTTGGTTTTTTTAACTGTTAGTGTCTTTAACTTTGAACTGTAGGGTTTGACCCTGACTTTGCAGTAGTTTCTAAGTATCAAAACATGTTAGGCTCTACGAAGAGTTGAACTCATGTTCTGCTTATCCACTGCCCAAACCCAGTTTAGATTAAAATGAATTTCCCAGTACTATCTGTTTATATTTTATTGTTTTTCTGAACTTAGGTCTATGATTATTGTGATTTCTCCTTGCTTTGTACTGAGTTCTGTAAGAGTGGTCAGTGCTTTGCTGGTGGGGAAGTGCTGGCGGCTTACAGACTTATCATCTGGACAGAAGATGGCCACAGTTACATCTACCAGCTGCTAAACAGGTGGGCTCAGATGGGAAATTCACAAAAAAAGTTCAGGTACAAGATGAACTTTGGGATGGTTACTATGGAAAATCTCTGCATGTTGCAAATGATCAAAAACCAGAACAAAACCACTTTGGCACTCAAAGATTTACCCTGAGTTTGACAGCCCTCAGTCTTTGTTTGACACAGCAGGGGACATAGGAATAAGATTAGCCATGTAGAACTTGGGCAGCTGGTGCTATGATTTCAGAAAGTCTCCTGTAATTACTTATTTGGTTACCTTTAATAGAACTTGTGAATCTCGGATGTTAATGTTCTGCTTTCTAAAAAAATGACCTTCTAAAGCTTGTATGTTTAATTTTTTTCAATTGTACAGTGGCCTTTCTAAAAGCATGTACCCTGCTGATGGAAAGGTGCTGAAAGAAACAGTTTATCCTCATTTGCTCAGCTTTACTGGTATGAAGGAAAATAAGGTAAATTCATAAAGGTTTGAAAGTTTATTTATTGTCTGTTTGCAATTACCTGAATAATCCCCAAAAAACTGAATTCATCAACAGTTTTAATTGTTCTATAAAAACAAAGTGATATTTATGCCTTCATTTTAAAATTGTTACTTGCAAACTTGAAGATGCTCATAGCATATTTTGTCTTTGATTTTGGCTATATTTAGGTTTTTTTAACAGTGTAAAAAATGCCTTTATCTTCAAATAGGGATAGACTGGTTGTTGAAGTGGTTGGTGTTTCTTTTTTCTAATTTTGGCGAAAAGAAAAATATTTTTCAAACAAAGATGTGGTCTAAAATATTTTTAGAAACTTTACTTTCAAATCTGTAAAAATTAATAAAAATAAATAATAAAAACTCCCAACAAATAAAACCCTCCCATAAAACCAAAATCAAAAAAGGCAACCCAGGAGCAAAATGAAAGCCAGTTACTTAGTTCTGGTTTTATTGAGGAATGTATGCATGTTTCAGTGTAACTACATAAATAGGTTGCTTCCCATGTGTATCCACCCTAAACTGAAGGGGTCTGAATCTGTGGCACCTTATCTGGAATACTGCTGGCTTGAGCCTTCAGAGGCATTATCACAGGCAGGAGTTTCCTGCACTTTCAGCAGACTGATGTACCCACAGTGCATAAAATTAGACACATGTGACTCTCTTCAGAACCATGGTCTTGGCTTGAAGAAGCCTCTCATGTTAAGAAAAGGGGAAGCTGAAAAAGTGGGTGATCTTTATACTTTTGTTTGAGAATTCATGTTTATCAGAACATGTCACACCAATTTCAAATTTGAAGTTACTACGTAGACAAGTATCTCAAATGGACTCGGCTGTGTTGGAAAACCTACATCTTCACTGACTTATGGAGTGCTTTGTGTGACCACAAAAAAAAATAAGGAAACCCAGTTGATTTAAAAAGTAGAAAATTCATTTATAATTAGTATTCTGGGGAATGGGGGGCAGGAAGAATATTTGGTAGGCCTTCTTACTTGGGTGAAAAATTAACCAAAACAAATAGAGCAGATGATTCTGTGTGGCTTTGGTTCTGGTTTTTTTGCTAAGTCTGATTGCTAATGCTGTTTGTGAAGTTGTAATTGTTGGAAGATGTGGATTTAATTCCTGCCTGAAATTGCATTAGTTTGAGTGTTTGTGTGACAGCTCAAGCAGCTCATTAAGCAGTTTTATGAAGATATGCAGCAGAAACATATTTTTATTTGTAGCTGACTAGAAACACTGTTAAATATAATACCTGTGTGAGGTTTTGCAGTGTTCTTTCTCTCTGTTGACAAATATAGGCCCTTAGAAAGCATGTTTGTTGTGTAATCCTGTGAAGTCTGACAGATTTAATTTCCAGTTGAAGGGAAATAGCATAAGCCATTCAGCTTTTCCCCAAATGCTGTGATCTAAAATCAGATGGGATAACTGCTGAAGGATGCCAAAAGGTCAGGAAAGGTGAGGGGAAAGAAATTGCCAAAACACATGGCTTAGCAAATGATGGGGTTACAGTGGTGGTACAAAATTCATATATGCTTCTCCCCAAATATATGCTTTTTAAAAAATAATGACCTGCTCTTTTTTAATATTTCTGCTTTAATATTTACCTTACTGCCTGAATAATTTTTATAGCAGATTTGTGAGACAACCAAATTGCCTGTGTGATGATCCATTTTGAACTCCATTTTGAGGCTATAAACTGAATCATTTTACAGGACAGTTAATTATTTTGGAACGGACGCTCAAACTTCAGTGTTGTAAATAAGTATATCTGACATATGAGGTAGTTGTAGAGAGTGATAAGGTTTCTCCTGAGCCTCCTTTTTTCTGGAGTAAACAACCCCAGCTCCCCCAGCTGCTCCTCATCAGAACTGTGCTCCAGACCCTTCAGCAGCTTCATTGCTCTTTTGAAATGCTCCACCACCTCATGACCGAATGATGGTGTTAGAGACTATTACCTGTGTAAAAGCATAGTTCTTAGCTTTTATTACTGGGAGTCATGCAAGCTGTGATGACTGAAGCTTTACTGCATTTGTTTTGATGCTAAGATTATCAATATTTCACTGCATTGTTTTTCCAGCCTGACCTTGGTGCTTATGCTGGTGAAACAGTAAACCTGAGGAGACCTTCCAGTCCACTTTTCCATTTGGGATGTAGGTTTAGCCAAGGATACTTGCAAAGCAGAGGTGATCTTTGAGAGGCTTGTACCAGGCAGAGTAGACTTGGTCAGGATTTAGTGGCAGATGAGGGATGAACTACAGTTTGTTTTATATTTTTACAGCTTTTGGTGAAGAAAACCCTTCACATTTACAATTAATTATTACATTATTTTATCAGTTTTCTTTCAGAATATTAATTTACTGTTCTTTTTCACAGAGTCTTCCTTTTGTCATGGGCTTCATGAATGAAAGAAAGGAGCCTTTCTACAAGGTTCTTTTTTCTGGTGAAGCTTCAGGACGAATCACTTTGTGGCACGTTCCTGATGTTCCTGTGTCAACGTTTGATGGTTCTCCAAAAGGTTTGGCACTTTTGGCACCTTGCTACCATCTTTTTCATTATGTCTTGAGGTCAATTTTCATGAAAATCAAAGTTCTCAAACTTTTCACACTAAAAAGTGATGCTCATTTATTCATTGTGTGATGATTGCCTGTAGTAAGGAGTAGCAACTGCTGACTTTCCAACCCTAGGCTGCAGGAAGGATAAATGAAGGGAAGTGATCAAGAAATGAAAATGCGTATTTTGTTTAGTTTGACTTTTTATATTTTGTTTTGCATAAACAAAGATCCTCTCTTGCCCCACCCTCCAGAGATCCCAATTACAGCCATGTGGACTCTTCAGGATAATTTTGATAAACATCATTCCATGTCAGAGGGCATTATTGATCAACTTTGTGGATCTGAAGATGCATTTGGAAGTGCAGTTGTCAGTTCCTCTGTGTACATACCTGGGCTTGATAAGCTCGTGTGTGGATGCGAAAACGGGAAAATTTTTGTAACATTAGGTTTAAAAACTGCAAGAGCAAGACTTTTAGAAAACATATCTTTTCTTAAAGGTAAGTTTTAACGATTTGTTCGGATTCGTCTCAGTCAAGCACAGAAGACTTCACATTTCTGGCATCCCTTCCAGTGATCCCTGTAAAAATTCTCTGAAAAAGTAGCTTGGTGGTCAGGGGTGAAATGAGAAAAATGGAAGATTATGATGATCTTTCTCCTTCTGTAGCTGATCTGTTGGATCACAGCTTGGTACTACCAAGGTGCTTTCAGGTATTAGGAATCTGGGCATGGCTGTGGGATTGGATATCCACTAGAAGTGAGATATGTGGCATGTCACTATATTGGCAGTTTTCTTTATTTGCTCTCTAAAAGATCATTCCACTGAAGGGAACATAAAGGGTACATCTCAGTAGATGAAGCTCAGAGTGCAGACCTTTGTTCTCCCTTTTAGGAACAGGTCCAAAATTCTTTGATCCTGTGTAAAGGTTGGTTATATTTAGTCCTTTGAGTATCCTGTCTTTTAGGAAATATACTGTAAAATATGGAACTCTTACTCTAAAAGAACAAAAATAATTTATGTACCATCTTGTTTCAGATAATCTACCTTATAAGGTTCTGAATGGTCACAGTAGCAGAGTCACTTGCTTACTTTATCCACATGACAAATCAGTAAGATTTGATCCAAGCTGGCTGTTATCAGGGGGCCAGGATTCTGTTGTGATCTGCTGGGATATATTCACTGGAGGCATCCTACAGCAATTTAATCTGCAGTCTGGTCCAGTGACAGAGCTCTTGCGATCCCCAGAACACTACAGAGTAAGTAAAAGCATAATAAATGATGTCCCAAGAAGAATTCTCTGTATACCCATCTGTGTGTGTATATGTATTTGTATACAAAAGAAAAGAAAACACTGTCTGGTAATACTTTAGCCCACACCTTTTTATGCTTGATTTACCTTCACTTAATTGTCTTGTTTGAAAGTTGCTTTTAATTTCAGGGAGTTGAGTTCTTGAGTTTGTGGCATATTAAATTGAAGCTCTTATTCTCTCATTCTATTCACCGTTTTTAATATCATTATTATCAACTTACATGTCAATCTCATTAACTCCTCTTTCTGAAATTTAAAAAGTGTGCTCAGTAAGGCTAGGAGCTTGAACATAGTGTTTTAATCTAATCTTTTCTATTGGTCCAAACTATATATACTTCATTTTGGTTCCTGACACATCACTGTGGTCCTTTACATGTACGTTTTGCATTTTATGATATTTAGAATAGCTTAAAGTTGTATTGTAATTAATTGAATTTTGAACGTAAATTTAGGTGAAGATTTACTGTACTGAATGTTCTATGTAACTTTGAACATTGTATTCCATGGGGCTGGGATTTCTGTTTTCCCTCTTAGGAAGCCTGCAAAGACATATTTGATACCTATGAATGACTCACAGTTCACTTACATGCCAAAATTAAGTAGTCAGAAAAATGGTTTGCAGTAACAAAGTTTTTTAAAGTTTGTAAGGCTCCTTTTCATCTTTATTCTGAAAACTGAGTAGGATTTAATGCCTGCCTGGCTGGTGTTTCAGCCTTGTTTAAAGAGCTGAATTTTTTTGTAGGGGAATTCCTCTGTGTGTCACCAAAAATTACTTGCAGGAAAGGAAGGCTTTGCAGTATCAGATCCATACAGGAGGAAATGAATTTGTAACTTATTCAGTTTTTTTGTTAGAAATACCTTGCCCTTGGCTTTTGTTTTTAGACCTGACATAATTTTATATCATGTGAACACCAGTTTGATTTAAGATAATTTTTTTACTACGTTCTCTTCTAGGACAACTGCTACTATATAGTTGGTTGTATAATCACTGCTTTGATATGCTAAATGTTGTTAATACGTGGAATTTCAATTATTGTATCTAAAACACCATAAAGATGATGGTATGTTTTCCTGTCAGGGAATGAGTTGTATAGCCAGCCTGTTGAAAACAACTTGAAGATGTTGGCTGAAATAAAACATAACTTTCTAAAATGAGTATGTTCTGGGAAAGAAATCACTGGAATACTTTTACTAGGCCTGTTAAAATGATGTAGTTGTGAATGTGGTTACAGTGTTGAAACTGGAGTTTTCTGTTTTGCAGTTAAAAGACCAGAGTATAGTGTGCTGTGTGTGCAGTGACCACTCAGTAGCAATTCTACACCTTCATAAGAGAGTATGTCTCTTACATGCCAGAAAGCATCTGTTTCCTGTGAAGAAGATAAAATTTGACCCTCTTGAGAATGTGCTAATTGTTGGATGTGAAGACAATTCAGTTTATATTTGGGAAATTGAAACAGGTAATAACACAGAGGCATGTTTTGTTCACTTTCCTGAAGGTTTGTCTGTCACGTGGTGTTATATGAGCATGATTTATAGAAGACCAAAACATAAGTAGAAATACTAACACATTGATTATATTAATTGGAGAGTTTCAATGTTTATATAAACAAGCAAGCAAGAAAAGTTTCTTATGGTTCAAGGTGTGCTACTAGTGAAATAGAATAGCTTAAGTCAGATCCTGACAATCAGAAGTTTAGCTGACATAGCAGTGAATTGAGTAGAATATTCCTGGGAGCTACAAATAAAAATCCAACTTAGTAAAAAGACTGATGTTTTCAGTCTAAACAGTCCCAAGTTGGAGAACAAAGTTATGCTTTCTTCCAAAAATTCATAATCTGAGATCTTTTGATTTAATTGATAACCAGTTAATAGTGGAAGATAATTGTAAAGCTCACAGCTGTTATAGTCAGCAAAACTAAAGCTGGGTGTGTTCAGGTTAAAACTGTAGATTCCCAGGTGATTTGAGAATGTAATGCTGATTCTTATGGGTAATAAGAGTAGTTATTTAAACTTGGACAGACAGAACTATTAGAAGTTTTAGTGGTACTAGACACTACAATGCAAGTGTCCAGGCAATTTAGGTGAACAGGTGTGTTCTGAGAGGAGGAAGGTGTATTGAGTCCAGAGCTGCTGAAATTCACATCATCTTAAAACTGTATCAAAACACAATTTTACTTGACTGAGCACTGAGATCACAATTTACTTTACAGGTTATTACAGCACACTATCTACACTGTTTTCTTTAGACAAAACAGAAAGAATCAGTATATTTGAACTATCTCTCCTTTACTCATAATGCCTATTTCAAGATCAACGAGGAAGTAAAACTGATGCCACAGCTCATGCATATTACATATTCAAACGGGGTGCAGATGGTTAAAAGTGTGTATCTTTTGTTTTGTTATGACTATCACCATCTCTTTAAGAATAGCTGGTACACAAGAAAAGATGCTGTTATTTGCTATACAGTAGCAATTAACAAATCTTTTTTTTGTTCCTTTTATGCATTACTGATGAAAAGGTGCCATCTAGGGTCAATACCTGAGAAAGCCTAGTAGGATATACTGTAGGTGCTTTAATGTTGAATTACATCTGTATTGCAGGAGAACACAAGAGGTCACGGCGTTGATCCTTGAAATTGGCCTGACCTAGATCAAGAGCTATGTAGATACTTCAGTGGCACTCAGGCAGACAAAGCATTGTTCAGATATATGACAGATGTACACAGCATCACTGAGGCAGCTCTGCAGGAACACAGCACCTTTCATTAGGATTTCATCTGTTGGCAAATGAATGGGCAACCACACATAGTACCACTTGCCTACACAGTTACCTCTGAACATGTTCCCTGACTCAGTTAAATAGGATAAGATCTAAGTGGTAGCCTTGTGCTTGAATTCTGTTATGGAAAGGGACATAAGATAGTTTTTATTGCTTCTACAGTCAAAAAGTGTTTATATTTCTTCTGGCTATGCGGTTAGCTTCATGACTGAGGCTTTGCCTCTAAGTTAAAGTCAGTGGAGTATTGTGTCAGACTCGCATGTCACTGTTTGCAGCTAAAAAACTGAACCTGAACAGTGTCCCTGTGCAAAAGTTAATGGATGACTGGGAAACAGCCAGTCTCTTTATAATTTCAGGCTGTGGATTAAGAAATTTCTATGAATATTTCAATGTTTACACTGTTGTAGAGTCAGCAATAATTCTGTCGAATTTGACAGGTGACTTTTCTAGAGTTTAGAGGCCTAGTACCACTTCAAAACTGTTCTTCCATCAGGTAATTAGTAGGATGACCCCTAAAGCAGATGGAAGATTTCATTACGCATAACAGTTCATTGTCCAGTTTCCTGTGACAAAGGTTGACACACTTGTAGAGAAAGCATTCCAAAGGACTTAAAAATGTTTGTCTCAGCAGGCTTTCATAACCATCACTTTATGGGGCAGAAGAGGCTTTGCGTCCTAGGTCAAAATCTAAGCCAGTGCTACTTTGTGTAAAACTTGCACTGTCTGTTCATGAGATTTGCGAAAATAACCTTATTTTACATATTCACTGGGAAGTTTTCTGAACACATTAGTCTGCATATATTCTAAATAAATAGGATTTTAGCATAGTTTATGCTGAAATGTTAAATACCGGAAGTGTAGTTGACTTCAAGTGTAATTTAAGTCTGTATCTCTTCCCCACTGACTACAAGGCAAGACTAAAGAAGATGGGGGGGGAAAAAGGCAAAAGATAATTGCCTGCTGCTCTTACAGGTCTAGAATAAGATAGATTTAATTATATCCTTTTATTCTCTTGATTTAGAGAGCAAAGTAAAATTACTCGAAGTTTAAATGTTGATATTGCACATGCATGTGGGTAGTAATACAGGAAACAATACAGAAGCCATGAAATGATATCTGTGTAGTGTAATGTATTTTACCTAAATTTTAATATATGTATACGGCAACTTTCCATTACAGTGGAATATCTTTCTGTGACAATGAATATTGATCTAATCATACATTGGGAATATTAATATAGTATGTGTACAGGATATGCTCCAAACTTGTGTGCTAGGAGACAAATGTGAAAATCAATAACGAATTTTATTCTAATTAAAGTGCAGAATATTTCTTCCACTAGCCACCACTTGAAATCCCCTTCAATAAGGAAATTAGCTGTTATCTGTATTGCTTTTACGTTTTCCTAACCTGCTGGTTTCTGTGCTTTTTTAGAAAAGTAAATACCAGTACAATAAGATATAGTAATAAAAGGATCAAAGGATTTTTCCTTGCTGTGAACAGCATCTGGCAACACGTCTACCAAGCCACCTTTGTATCTAATATATATTAAGGGTGAGGAATGAATGCATAGACTTTAAATAGCAATCTTCCTTGCTCAGAGTTAATAATCTTCACTTATCAGCAATAAATTGTTTTTCAATTAGTATAAGTTTAAAATGAATTTATTCCTTGAAGTTCATAATACTTGTAGAATGAATCGTGTACTAATTTCCTGTTACTTTCTTTTGCCTTGGAAGTCTTGCTCTGTTTTTTTGTTTTACAAGATGTTTGGTTTGGGTTTAAAGATAGAATAACATCACTTAATAAAACTTCAATTTATTGTTATGTTATCATACTACATATTTAGCTTTACATTGGCTATATGGTATTTTTTTCATACTCCCCCAGGGAGTGCAAATTTTAGGAACTGTCTTGCATGCTGCTAGCCTCCACCATGGAAAAAAAAATTGAAACATGCCTAAAGAGTATTTTTATAAGGTCAGATCTCCTGAATGGTCAAAACTAACTCTGTGCCTAAAACCCTTCCTAGGAAAGGTCCAAATCATCAATAAATAATAGACATTTACCAAATAAACATCTATCTAGTATTTTGTTTTATCTGCACTGTGTATTGCTTTCCGTATTTGTGCTCTACCTGAATCCTTTTGTGAATAGCTTTTTCTTGTATTTTGACATGTTCCTTACCACAGTATCTGAGTGCTTAGTAACAATAATTCTGCCATTTTCTTCTTAAGTGCAGAAGCATTACAGATGTCTTGGCTTGTAACTTCTGCATCTAAACAAAGCAGAAATCCTGAGAATGACGGTGTTTTCTACAGAATTATTCTTAGAACACCCTAGGTGGTATGTAATTTTAAACCCTCCATGTTTTGATGTATTGAGTATACCAGAGATTTACGTAGAAGTACCTGCTACCTCAGTTCAGAGATTTTCTTTGCTGTTACTACCTGGCTTTGCAAATGTAGCGTCAGGGTGATGCTTATGTTTATCTTGGGGTTTTCAGTAGAGGTAAGTGAAAGACTATCACTTCCATTCACTGTAGTGAGACAGACTCTGTCTGTCACCGTGTGGAAGGGTCTGTATGGACCTCTCTCGGCTGAGGAAGCAGGAAAAGCAGCTTTGCTTCAAGTAGTGCTGTCACTGTGGTGGGAGCAAGGCGTCAGCATTGGAGGTGCAGAAGGCAAATGTTCAGCTTTGAGTCCGTACTTCAAGGCATGAAGTTTTTCTGAAACACTTGTGTTTCATGACTTTAAAAAGAATGGTAAATGGCTTGAGACACTTCTGCTGAGAAAGAAAAAAGTCATACCACCTTAAGGTAGCTGTCAAGCATAGGATATTTTACCTCAAGCATGTAAAAGGTACATGGGTATCAATAAAATAAACCAGGCTTTTAATGAGATTGGCAGCCCTCATAAAATATGCAGTGTCTAATATTAGTCAAAACCATCTGTCTGATCATGAAAAAACTTTATGAAAAATAGAGAAGAGTTCAGAAATACTCTGAAAGTATTTCTTGTTGTGTTAATGCCATATTGATAAATTTAAATGTTACATAAAACCTCTGCTGTTTCCGAAGCACTTCAGCCATGGAGGAAATGAAATTACTCTGCTGATAGTGATGTTATGGATCAAGCCTTTGATCATATCGATGGTCAGACATGCTATAAGATTTTCAAACACTGTTTAAAGATAATTTTTATGTAGTTATATGTGCTCCAGTATTTTTATAATTAGTTCCAACAATGAGTCTTCTAAACCTGTGGTAAACAGCAAGTATCACATGAGTTGAAGAATTTGTGAGAGGAGAGGTTTGGGTTGTTTGGTTGGCTCTTTTTTTTTGAAGTAGACCTTTATTTAGTATGTCTGACAACTTTTCTCATCTCATACAGAAATTAGGGATGAAACTGTTTTGAAAGCTAAGGCTTTTAGATTTCATCGGGTGGCTGTGAGAAAATAAGCTGTATAGTTTTAATGGAACTTAGAGCTCTATCAAAGTAAATTTGGTCATTACTTTACTAAGATTTATGTCTAGATAATTGTAGAACCAACAATAATTACACTTTGGTGACCTTTTTGTCCTTGTAAAATTTAGTGACTTACAGTCTCTTTTGATACCTTTTTCATTTTCCCTGTCTGTCCATTGTTCTCTTTTTCTCTTTAGGTCATTGGTCAGAATTAGATCTCAGTGGGTGAATGTGGCCTAACTGATAAATCCTGTGGTTGTGTTTCATCTGCTGGAGGCCATGGTTGTAGGGTCAAAGTCATAGCAGCCACTACATTCTTGTTTCTACTTTAAGGAATTTTGCATAGCCTAAAGATCTGCAAATCTCCAAATAAGATTTAAACATGAATATATACGCCTTGTGGAACTTAGCGTTTGGGTGGTTTTTTGTTTGTTCTAATTTTTCAGTCTTAAGTTAAAACTTAACTAAAGTTTTGCCTCTTTTTTATTGCGTCTTATATTTTATACATGTAAGCCTCAGGTCAGTCTGTAGCTTGTACTTGAATATTTCATAGCTCTCTGAATTTGAGTCATCATTCAGGAAATACTTATTGATGTAGAATAATAAAGGGTAGTGGAGCTTGGAAAGGTGTCTCAGGGTAAAGAAAAAAAGCAGTGTCATCTTTTGCTCAGTTTGCAGAAGCTGAGGATACCTGACTCTTGTCAGTGTACAGGAGTGTATCTTTATGCTCGTATGTATGCATACACACATGTACATTTATGTACTTTACGTATACTTGGTGGAACATATATGGAATTTAGCTATGTCTGTTCCTTCCAGCTGTTAATTGATCTTTGTTCTTATTAATAATAAGATTTTATACATGTATGTGTATAAATGTATATATATGAAGTGTAGCTGAAAACTGATTGCTATGATCCGGTGCAGTCAGAAGAGTGCATGCCAGGGAGGGGTTTCATTCCAGACACTAAGGGACAGATGCTCTTTCCATCTTTCAGATTGTAATCAAGGAGTAGACGGAAACTACTCACATATCTTCCAAGTTCAGAATTGTAACTTCTTCCATTCAGCCCAGTTTAGCACATTTACTGTGTCTTAACAATTCATGTTACAGGATGATTGTCCTTTACTGTTTGGAATAGTTTAGATAGAGTCAGGGAGAGAACAGGGGAGTTTCCATGTCCTTTCTTTTGGGGTCTTATGCCTGCATCAGAAACCCTGAGGTAAGAGCTGGCTGCATTGGGGAATTGCTCTTTTTACCCAGATATGTAAACCAGCATTATAAATTAGATTTCAGTAGTTTTCTTTGTGTTGTTCTTCATTGCTTTCTGCAGCTGAACAATACTGACAGTAGTTTGCTAAGGCTCTTTTAAAAGTGTGTTTTCTGAAGAATGTCAATAACACAGAGTTGGGCATGACAGAAATCTTCCAAATGAAAGAATCAGTAAGGAGGGTCTGCAAAGACACATCACAGGGCATCTCCATTTTTAATCTCTTCCTATAAGTAAAATACCTTTTAAAATGTCATTAGATTATTTTAATAGGCTGGGTTTTGTCTGATCTATCCCATTTCTTTTTGCTAGATGGCATTTACTTTTTTCCTGGTATTGGTTGGAGTATATATTCTTAAAGCAATGTTTGTTCCATCTGTTTTGGGCCAATTGATATTGGGGTGGTAGCACTAGCAATAAGGAGAAATTTTTCAAGCAAAGTTCTTGACAACTGTCTTGGAGCAAGATTGTAGAATTGTAGAATTCAAGCCTTTTTGTAGCAAGGAACATAAAATTTCTGTATGCCTCGCTCCACCAGCATAGAAGAAAGCATGTTGGGAGGGTTTTTTCAGGTGAAATAGGTATTTATGGAAAGGAATATCTTAACAGAAAATAAACCAACTGATGTTACAGATGGTACTTGTTCTGAAAGGTTCTGTTTTGACTACTAGTAAAGAAAAGGATTTGTTCTCGACCGCATGCTGTTTTTAAATAAAACCAATTCTGAAATAATTTCTCACTCACAGAGCATTGTTATGCTGTAAGAGTCATCTGAGTTACTAGGTCACAGCAGCACTGCAATACTGAGGATTTTCGGTAGTTTAGCTGTGACAGCAAACAGAAAGCACTGGAGCCTGATGATATGACAGGTCATGTGATGGCAGTGACTGCCTCGTCTTGAGGCAGGAAAATATGCGTGACCTCTCCAGTAAAAATGCATCGTTCAGTACGAGCAGAACCCAGAGAACTGTGTGGGCAGCACTCTAACACCAAGAGACACGATTTGTAGTACTTGATCCACAGGAAGAATAAGATGTTGTAACAGTCTCTAGCCAGTCACATCTGGTGGTCCAGAGCTGCCCAGGAGAGTGAAATGCTCCACTCTTGTCTGTTCCTGAGACTTGGTTGCCATGGTCACAGCTTTAGAGAGATAAAGACTTTCTGTTCCTGTATTTTGTATGTATAGTAGGGGGTCGTAGCAGTGGTGTTGCTGCCATGTAGACACTCCTGTGTCTTCCTGTTCATCTGTTGTTGTTTTATGCTCCATCAAAATCCTTCGGGCTTATTCGTATTTAAAGTACTTCAGGTTTGCGAGTGGATTTTATTTGTCCTCTTTCCTGTACTCTCATGTACAAGCTTTGTCTTTTCTTACTCTTTATTTTTATTTTCCTTCAAAATCAGAGACAGCATATTCCCAACAAATAACAGTTTCTGAACAATAACCACCCCACCCCAGTATTATTTTTAGTAGACTGTTTGCAGTGGTCAGAAAGTCTTTGTCATATATATACAGGTTTCTAAATCCTTTCCCCTCATCCTCCCTGTTTGTTTCTCTGAAAGATGTATTCAGGCATCACAGAATACAGGTCTCTTCCTTTATTTTGTATCTGCCAACTATTTGTTCGTAAATGAGTAGTTTGGGCTCTTCAGAAGAGTAAAGTTAAGCATATAATATAAATACTTTATAATACTTTCATGACCACACATTTTCCTAGGCACTTTGTGCCATGTTATTGCAGCTCCAGCTATACACACAAACCTGTACATACAGATGTTCACGTACAGGGAACAGGATTGGGTAGTATGTGCAAGACAGGATGGGGTTTTTTTTAAAAAAAAATGGCCATCTTCTGGGGTGCTACTTAAAAGGGATTTGAGGTAGCTGTTATGAATGATATATAAATGAGTTACAGATGTAACTGAAGTTTTGAAATTGATTTTATGGTGTCATAATGTTCTGTTAGTAAGCAACTAAGCTGGTTGTCCAGGGCATTTGCTATTCCATGTTCCTGTCTATAAATGTGCTTTAAAAATAAAAATTAAAAAACCCCCCAAAGCAGTTGTGACTTCTCTGTGTGAGAAGCCAAGTCCTGTTTCTTGCATAGAGTGAACCCAGAAGGGATTTTTGTCAGTTGATAAGGTGTTAATTTTCTCTTCTCCAAACTACTCAAAAAAATGGTGTGCTTGCAATGGCATCTTCTGACACACTTAGAAGAAGAGTTTGCTAGTAGCAGAAATGTTCAGTAACCCAAGAACCTGTTTGGTAGTTTCTCACTTTGCATCTGGTAAGTCTGTAAGAAGTTACAATATAGAAGCATATCTGTCATCTGTTTAAAATAAGATGTGTGTGTTAAATATGTAAAATAGAAATTCACTTTGCTGTACGTTGAGAATACACGTATATTCCATTCAGGCCATTGCCTTCCAAGGTTAAGTTCTGCTGTCACATTTTCTGTACCTTTTACCATGTCTGGTATGTTTCTTTTTCTGTCAACTCAGATTTTTTTCTTCAACTAGAAGTTGAAAAATTGGCTCTGAAGTTGTTGCCAGAGAATAGCTCTGACATACGGAAAATAACCAAGTCTGTAGTATGATAGCCTTAACTAAATTATATTCTATTCTAAATCCAATAGATTATCCCACAGAATGGTCTGACTCTGAGGGATGAGTGGTGGTGAGGCACTCATATGCATCTGGAGCTAACAAGATCTGTTTGGAAGTTCTCTCTAGTACCAAAGACTATGCATAATGAGGTCTTTGAAATTTAGTACCATGCCCTCAAAAGTCTTGGATTTATTAAAAATTTATTGTAATTTCTCCTTAAAAGGAACACGATACCTGGTAATTTCACAGGGGTATTATGATAATCTTTCTGAAGCACTTGAGGAATCCATCAGTGAGTTGCACTGACAAACATGTTACAGAAAGCAGGTTTGGATATATGAATGTTTATACATACATACAACTATTCACTGTGTAGTGGACTTGCCACAGAAGGTGGTAGAGAAAGCTTAGTCTCCTCTATTTAACAGGAGGAAGAGCAATGATTTCTCTGGTGAATTTTGTTCATATTTTGCTCTGAATAATCCAGATAGTTCTGTGGGGAAACAAGGCATATTTATATCTTGAAAGGCTACTTTACATGTATAAAGAGGCCAAAATAACATTAGCTGAGTTGACTGTATTATTTCCAAACTTCTTCACTTTGCAAAAGCTATAGTATTTTTAAGAATTTTTGCCCATGTCCAGTGTGAACTGTATAATCATCCCTTGTAGGCATCTATAGAACATTGCTTTTGTGTTCTGGAAATACTGAAATGTGTCAGTGCTGGGAGCTTTGTAGACAGACTAACTATGAAGACCTTTCGGGCAACTTACTTTCCTTTCCGTAGCCATCCTGTTCTGTAATGGTCCCTGGCACTGGCTGCGAGTCCTGGGGAGGAATTAAGGAAATGGCACCTTAAAAACAGTTGGGGCCGAGCCTTATTTCTTTCAGTGCAGTATTACAGTAATCTGTGGTGTTCAACTGTTTTTTATAAGGGAAAAAGAATCAGTTGCCCTATTCTGCTCTGAATTCAAAGACTTTGTCATGTGAGTAGTAGAGGTGATACTACAGTGAACAGAAATGGATGAGTTTCAGAGAAATAATTTCAGATAAAGAGATTTTATACACACATATACACACCAACACTTATTGTATGAGATCCCTCAATCCCAGTCCAATATTTTTAGCAGGTGTTACTGATAGAACTTCAATGTTACACATTTTTTTCTCGTAGCAATGAAAGGGAAAATTCATGTTGTATTACTTGAGGGTAGAAAGAATTCAAACTTAAGGGAAAAACATTTCATGTTATAGCTGATGTTTAATACTAGAAAAATCCTTCAGATGTATTTTATCTCTGATATTTATAGGAAACATTTTGGCAATTTCTATTAATTCCTGTAGGAAATGTGTAGTATATAATAGTAGCTCATTTCAAAAACATTGAAGCTCAGTTTAGATATCTTTAATGTTAGTTATAATTAAAATAGTATTACTAAAATTATTACTAAATAAAATTTTTACTAAAATAATATAACTGGGTATAACAGCTAGGGGGTTTAGATTCCAGAGAGCCACACAAGCGATGAAATAGTCTGAAACATAACATTCATATCCCTGATGACTAATCTACATCTATATTCAGGTGTTTGCAAGCTATCTTTACATCTGACAATTTTTAGGAATGGAATGAAAAAAATTAAACTTCCTCTTGCTATTTCTAATCCAGAACACTAGAGGACAGCACTAAAATATTACATAGATGTGTTGTTGTTTACACTGTTAATGATATAGATGCTCTGGGAGGGCTTTGTGAGGAGAAAACCAATTACTGTTTTGAACGGTTAGGGCAGGTGATATTTTTGTGAATGTTCTTGGCTCCATTTGAAAACTGCATCTCACTCCACATGTATAAAAAATCTGGAGTTGCTTGTGGTCTGAAACAAAGTTATTTGCTGCAATGATTTCTTTAGAAATTAGGCTTTATTTTTTAATAGCAATAGTGTAGAATATATTTTTAATTGTTAAAAAAGGAGTTAGTTGCCTCATCTGTAAATATTTTGTGATTTATTTGCTCACATGATGTGTGCTATGTTAATACTGTGATACCTGCACAAGATGTAATAGTATAGCTCCTTGAAAAAGTTACAAGTCCTGTTGTGTTTCTCTAGGCACACTGGAACGCCACGAAACCGGTGAAACAGCACAAGCAATTCTTACTGCCGTTGAAGATTCAGAACATTTAGTGGCGGGTGCTCTACTTCCTGTATCTCAGGAGTCGAAAGGAAACAAGAATTCTGGATACAAACACTCCAGCTTGTATAAGCATGGCATGGGCCCTTATCTTGCTCATACAGAAAAATCTTCAGATAAGGTAAGAGTGAAGAGTAGAGTATAACTCAAGAGCAATGAGTTGTGATCCAAATTCTTTACCCTTTCACCCACTGATGAGTAAGTGGGATGGTGGCTTGGTTTTAAGTTTATAAAGGTTTCTTCTGGCTGGCTCAGTTTTTATGCCTTCAACCCCATTTCATGGACAAATGGGGAAAACAGGCAGAGGGCCTTACAAGGTCATCAGTAGATAATCTCAAAAGGATTTTCTCAGATTTACTACCTGTAGTTAGGCCTTATTTCCATGTCCCTCTATGTTATGACTGCACCTGTTAGTAGTACCCTCAGAACAACTGAATACACCTTACACCGGTTGAAATGTGTATGTCTTGAGAACAAGCACACTATGATCCAATGCTATTGGTCTTTCTCTCACTTTTTTTCTAATGAGGCCACAGATTCCTCTTGTCATTCACTGATAGTTTTTATTGTGCGTGTGTTTTCTGTTAGCATCATCACAGAATAGAGTGCAAGTGCCTTATGTTTTTATTAGTGTGATTAAATTTGGCACCTTATTGGTTAAAAAGAAGATAGTAATGCTCTTGTGAGGTACTGGGCCATAAACAGGTATGACCATCTTCAGGAAAGATTTGGCCAGGATGAGATCTGTATTTAGCTGTATCTAGAAATACTTTTCTACAGAAATCATTAAACCAAATAATTGTGACTGTTGAGATGATGTGCTCTTTCTTTCTGTTTTGAATAAGTAATAGAAGGAAATAATATACTTTACGTAGTGTTAATGTGCCATTAAAACTGAGAAAATGAGTACAGGGGCACCAAATCATGAGAAGTAAGGTTGAAAATGCAATAGTCTCTCTATTTTCTTGTGGCCTAGAGATATCTATACTTTTATCAGGTATTTGGAGATATTTAAAAAGTCTGTATTTTCTAATTGTAAAACTGATCATTAAAACTGTCTCTAATTTAATACAACCTGAATTTCAATGAAATGGGTATTGCCTTTTTCACGTAGGGAAAAAAAATGGTGCAAACCTATTTTCTTAAACTGCGTTTATGCATCAGGAGGTAATATATTCACTGCACCCTTGATGAGAGTGTATCTTAAGAATAGGGCTTTCATGTTGTTTGTTCTTGCTTATCAGTTTTTAATTAATGGGTTTTGGGAAGTCTGTTCTCTGCAATAAACAGAGGAAGTCATGTCTGCTGTTCCTCACCCCTCAATGTACATAGAAAGTATTTTACCACAAGTATTGAGAATGAAAAATGCTTTCCCTCAAACACGGAGACAGCCTTCAGAATGGTCTCTCTGGCCTTTTTTCTGGCTTTACTAATTGTAGGAAATGAAGTACCAGGTATTTCAAAACTGTCTGATAAAATATAGCTTGATCCAAGTCTTCACTCTTGAATTTTATGGTCTTTTCTTCATTGTATCTTCAAATTTGCATGTAACTTTGAGTTTATAATGATTGTAGTTTAACTCTTAGTGTTTTTCTTTGACCTCTTACTAACCTTAGTCTGATTTCTAAAGTTCTTTTTGATCCCATTTTCTGAAAAGTCTTATTAGCGTGTAATCCTGCTGAGCATGTTGTGGGGCAGATGGTGCGCTAGTTGGTCATTGACACAGAATCTGATCTCCCTGTTAGTTTGTTAAAAGGAATAGTTTCTTCTTGCCGTTTTAAATAGGAACAAAAGAAAAAAGTTTTGATAGTTGTTTGGTGAGTAGTTTTAGGTATGTCTATTAAATTGAAAATTGCGTGTATTTAACAGGGTGGGAGGAAAAAAATATGCTGATTATGAAATATGGGAGAAGAGTTCTTTGTAAACTTTCAAGTGTGGAGTTTAACATGGTTTTGGGAATTATGATCTTAAATTTGAAGAAATATCACAGCAGGAAACAGTGTAACGTAATGATTTGTAGTGACTTTTCTTGATCTGATATACATCTTGCCTGCTCTGATTTCTCAAAATAGTATTCTATTTTCTTGTTTAAATATTGTTCATCAATTGTCTTGTCCAAATACAACCTCATTAAGAGTACTATTTATGTCTCTTAGACTTCTTCTGTCAAAATCTTTTTTTTTTTTAGTTTCACATTCTTTTTTTGTCATTACAGACCTGTTAGGTTTGTCTAAATTCATAATAAATTAAGTTCTGTACTTGGGAAAGCACTTTTCATTCATCAAACATGGGTCATCCAGTACATTCAGAGCTTCTTCCCGCTTGCATCTGCATTACAGAGGATTCTGTAGATTGGTGTGGGAGATGCTGGAGGCGAAATGTATACAGTGTAGCTGAACCTGGGGAAAACATAACAATGGACGTCTCCTTAATGCTATTGCAGAAGCCCAGTGCTGGCTACACAAAAGGAGTGTGGAACTCTGCAGCTTTTTTAGCACTGTTCTGTTATTGCTGAAATGAAGGCTTGTTATGAAGTCTGCTGTTTTTCTCAAGTTTTGTGCAGGAAAATGTTTTTTGGGTTTTTCAAAAAGTGCACGATTGACTCTTTTGCATCATTGTGTTTTAGCATCTTGAAATATTCTGGGAAATTCAGATCCCATGTAGTTAGTGAGAGGACTGTGGGTATCAGACTTCAACATTCCATACCCTGTTAATTAAAGCATATAATTACTACACATGTGAAACTACCACAAAACTTTCAGATTATCGGAGGGTTTTAATATAGAATGAGTATTTCATTATCAATTTCCTTCTTTGGCAAATTGTGTATTAGAAATTTAACAACATACTAAATGGTTAATAACTTTTCTATCAAAAAACCCCAACATCATCAATTTTGGCATATATTAAAGAACTCAATTTCAGAAGATTTATGTGACAGGAAAAATGAGTGGGTAGCTATTCTATCCTGTAGGCATTGTGAGTGATCCTTTTGTACAATGAGTGATCCATGTGAAGGTTGCAAGTAAGATTCAGCATTTATTCTTACTTTTATTACATTGTTTTACCATTCATATTATATTTAGGATGAAAGAACATTTTCAAAATAATGGTCTCTCTTTCGTCTATCTTAAGAAAGAGATAAATATCCTCATATAGTAGTCCAGGTTCAAAGGCTTTCTTTCAAAATGTTTGCCATCATGTAAATCACAGATACAAAAGCAGAATGTTTTGATTTCATGGTGTTTTGACCATTTTAATTCTTTTATTGTGCTGCACGTGCCAGTGGGAGTACCAATAACAGATGACTGTGACAAATGCAGTTAACACAAGATCCATATTAATGTTGTCAAATCCCCTCGATATATTTAAACAGATTTTAATTATTTTTAATGTCAAAAGATGCAAAATATATATAGTTTAATAGTTCTTCAAGAAAGCTTTACTTAATATGTGAATGTAAACCCTTCCATAAAAATGAAACTTTTATATTGGCCTTAGTCATTGACTTCGAGTATTCATCAAGTCAGCAATTTGTGTGGCAAAGTGCCATTTGAATAGTGTATTGTTAGAATACTTATGGTCCACTTGACAAGGGCTCTTGCTGTAAATAGTGCAATTTGACTCCAGCTGTTAAAGAGTGGCTTTGACAGCAGCCAAATAGAATGGAGATGCTTTACTGCACCGCAGAAAAATCAATATTGGGTTCTTGTTCATAGTAACCTGTTTTGTTTTTTTTTTTTTCAGAATATGCAAGACTATCTAGAGTTCATTTGTGAAAGTTTAAATATTATTTTGAAAGTGAGGCTGTTTTATTTTCAGATTAACGTTTGTGGTGAATGATGCTTGTGTTTAGTTAAAAAGAAAAAGACAGTGCTTTGTGGATATGCATAAAAATGTGATGATGCAGCGTTATTTCAACTCTGTTTATAGGGATGGATGTTAGGATGTGGGTGCATGAGTTGTGTAACTAATGACAAGAAATGTTCTTTCCTTCCTCTTTGTGTTTTTTCTTTTTGTAGTGCCACTGTAGTATCCCTGTCAATTTTCTAAGTATAGGGGTTTTTTAAAGCAGGTTTCTTTGTTGTTCTCCCTGTTACAACCCCCACAGATGTTGACAATCTGTAGTGCCATTGTAGATTTTCCTGAAGCATGGTCTTGCTAGTGCTGAACAGTTTTCCAGCAGTATTCAGTGACACAAGGTTGCTATGATACCTGGCTGGTAGCAATAGATATTGAATCCCTGGTCTTAATTACAATAGAATACACACTAGACTGTGCTCGTGGTGTTTATATGGAACAAGCTGTCATTATACCTTTAAGGCATAGTTCTATTTGAAAATTGGAGCTGTGTGAAAAACAGATTTAAAAAAAATTGAAATGCTTCAGTGTGTCATATGAAGATTTCATTGATGCGCATAAAAAGCTGGATGTGTCTGGGAATTGTTTTCCTGATGTTCCAGAAACCCTTCACGTTGGAAAGTTTCCTACCTTTTCAGCTTCAGTCTTTCGGCTATAAATCTACGTTTTTCATGCACTAACATTTCTAGTGATTTCAATAATGTAATCAGAATGGTCTGGCTAAAAACATTGGAGGAAAGAGCAGCTTATAAAATCTGTGCAATAGTTGCTAAACCTTAAAATCTTGAATTATACTACTGAAAATCTAGATAAGAAAAGGAAAGTTTTTAATGTCTATATAAGACAAGGCAAAGATGGGGGAGAGAAATGTATTCATTTACATGTGGACTTTCATAAGTATATGTATTTTTTGATATATTCACTCAGCAATTTCTTAAATTACCTTGTATTAGGACTTCTAAAGAACTTGATATTCACTTACACAATAGCATACATAGTCTGCTCTGAACAAAAGTATTTAAAGGCAAGAATGTCCAGAAGTTATAAATAATAAAAGAAGTATCTACTTCGTTGCTTCACAGAATAAGTGAAAGGCAAATGAAGACTGTAGGACTCAGCTATTTGTTTTAGTATAGCAAAGGAAGCAATTTGAAAATAAAATTGTTATTGGAAGCCTTGAAAATCACTGCTAGTTAAATCTTACTGATGGAAAAATTGATAGAAAAATGGAAATAAGATACAAGCACAAATACCAAGTAACACTTAGCAAATAGGAAATCAGGAGTGATACCATAAACAGTGGTGTCACAGCCATGGATTCCTTTCATTTCTTCCCTTTTATAATATTTAGAGCCTTATTATGGGGAATTACAGATCTTGATGATTTATGTGAAATGGATTATTAAGGTCAAAGCAAAATGAAAGCAGTGGAATATTTCTCCTTAAAGTTGGTAACATCACATTGCTGCTGCAGGGGTGTATTTCTTTTTTTTTCTGGAACTAGTGTTCAGTAGCTATATTTAGTAGTTTATCAAGTGTAATAGAAAAATGAGTGAAGAAAAAAGGACTCAATATATACAGATTTTTTTTCTCTGTAATTCAGTTGCAAAGCATTTTAGTACTACATTTCCTGTGAAATTTCACAATTAAGTATTTTATCAAGGGACCAAGGTAGCAGCATAACTACAGTGAAGTAATAACTTTGGAGTTATGAGATTAAATTTGTACCAGTTAAAAAGAATCATAATCCTGAGGGATATTGATAGCTTTGACCACATGCCATCTTTGATGGAAGTTACTGTAGTTTTTGAATTGCCCCACCAAGTCAAGAATTTGTTGATTTGTGTTTTCTCCATTGACTGCCTCAAAGCAAAATGAAACCAAAAAGTTGCCATTGATATTGTAGCACATTTTAATCTTGCAGATGTGGATAGCAATTAACACAGGATGACAGAAATCTGATATTAAGTCTTAAGTACTTATTTCAATGCTTCTGACACTGGTTCTTTTCTACTCTGTTACTATACTGAAGGTGACTGACTTAAACTTTTTTCCCTTCCTAGACAACTAATTGGTTGCGTGGTAAAGCTAAAGAAGGTGCCATGGTATCCTACTAGAAATAAATCTAAGGTCAATATCAATAGTCCTTGTGAAGTTTTTCATGTGCAAGGATGATTCATTGAAGCTAACCTAGCTATTGCTGTTTTACTCTGTCTTTTCCCATACCTCTACTGCCATGCTGCAATTCCCTTTTCTGTCTCTTGGAATCTTTAGCAAAGTTTGTATTTTGTTTTTTTGGGGATAGACGTTTATAATTAGAAACATACAGTTTCTATCTTAGGGAAATGGTGTTCGTGATATCGTGTTTGCCACATAGGACTGTTTCTTTTAGGTCTGGGTGTGGAGTTGGATGCAATTTGAATTTTCCTATCTTGGATTTTACCTTTACTAGTTTCTAGTCTACAAGGTGTGATTTGTTCTGTAGATCAGCCTAATTGATTTTCCTTCTAAGTAACAGCAGTGGTTATATGTCCATTCTTTTGATATATTTTTTGTATATTAATACTCCAACCTTAATTTGTTATAGTGGTCAGATTTGGTTCTTACAATACTTACGGGAAAGGATGAATCATCCAAGCAGACATCTGCGAATGCTTGTTTCCAAATACTGTCCTTTTGGAAGCCTCTGTAATAAGATTGAACAGCTTGCAAGGAAAGAGCAGTTTGAAATCTATGTGTACAGAAACTTAGCTGCTATCCTGATGCATTCTAGAATGCTGTAGGGTCTGAAGAAAGTCCAGCTTCCCTATTCTTGAATTTTCAAGAATGGCACTTTCTAGAACACACAGGAATTTTTTGGTTCTTTTTCTGTAGTAGAAAGTCACTTGCTTATGAATTGATCTAGAACTTTCATGTAGATAAATTACCTGGGTGGAACTCTTAGAATTCAAGGTGGGAAATGCACTGTCAGAACAGCCCAGAGAAAATGTTTTGTTTGGAGTCAGCACTCAGACGTGTATTGCTAACTTAATTTCTATATACATCAGTCCTTCTTAGGACAGAGCAATATTCTCAAGCTCCTACTAAGGTTCTGTTGGCAGTATCTCTGTGTTCAGCATTATGTCTCACAGATATTTGGATGTTCATTCATCCAGTAAATTGCTCAGTATGGTAATTCCTAAATCCTGAGTCAGCAGTCTGTGGCTTTGGATTGCTGTAGCATTGCTTGTCCAGTTGATGATCAAGGAAACTTTGGAGATGTTCCATCTTTTCTTCTAAAGTGCTGAGTGAGGATGAAAATTTTTCACTGCCACCCATCACTGAGCTGTAAATATTTCTAAAGATATGGTTATGAAATTTACTTTTACATTCAAAATAAGTTATATATTAAGCTGTAGGCAGAGTATTTGAATATTGAGTGTATAAATAATACTTCATTTAAAAACCATCTTACTCCTTCCATCTGAACTTTTCATGGCGCAGAGACTATCCATACCAGAAATGGATGTTAGTTTGAGATGAGTGGATCTATAGTTCACTTTTATTTTCTTTCTATGATAAAATTATTAGACAAGATTTTGTCAAAAGTATGGTGTTTAGAATTGCCTTTCTGATAGTGTGCCCAGACAGGCAGTGATATGAATTCTAGAGCAAAGCAAAACTTGTCTGTGAAAAATAGTCTGTACATTCTTCAAATATTTTTCTGAAAAATAAAGTGTGTACTTGTTTCCCAGTGTTGAAAACCTGTGGAGAATATTCGGTATGTTAATTTTACTTGCCCATTAGCCTTTATCTTTTAAAGATTTGTCTCCAGAATCACTTTTATATATACACCTTAATTAAATCCAATAGAAAACTCTAAGTCGAGTATTTGTTATGGAGAGAGAGTTTTTTAACTTGAAAACAAAGTGTGCCAAAGATAAATTTTCATACCAGGCTTCTACATTGAGCAATAGATGTTGGCAATTCTTCCTGAACAATTGAAATTTTTGTGCCCAGTAGATCCATCTGGACAACAATCTGCCTGACAGTAGCCTTCCATACATGATAGAAGGAGGGTTTATTCAGTTGCTTAGACTATTTGTCACACAGCTTGAGCCTGAAGACTCCTTGGCTTAATTACTTACATTGTGCCACAGACTCATCAGGAGTGAGGCTACAGTTGCTGTTCAAAGTGCCATGAAGATAGTAAAGCCTTCCACTGGGATTTAAAAAGAAAAAAGAAAGATTACAGTGTTGGGAGGAAAAAGGGTGACTCTGCTTATGTTGCAATTAAGTTGATAGATAAACACTGGTGCAAACCTAAAAAATATTGTAGCCTTTTCTTTATGGGAGGTGGATTCTTGGGAGGATCTGGGCATCCTGAGTAATATGATCAGAGTTGTCATGAATACCCTAATAAAGGTCATGCAAGGCAAGTTCCAGACAGTTTATTTATACTAGTTCATACAGGAATATTTATCGTGAGTTGACAAATTTGTTTGGGACTGCATTGTCCCAGTCATGAAGCCTCAGGTCAAGCATAAATTGCATGTGAAAGTAAACTGGGGCACTACTACTGGCTCCAGGCTTTTTACATATAGTGCTTTATGTGTGAGTACTGAGCTTTGAAAAGAGTAAATGAATAAGAAAAAAGTTCTGAATGCCCCCATCAAAGGGACCCTCTGTCCTATGACTAGGGAAGTGTCTGAAGGTAAGGAATATGAATGACCTTGGGATAGTGACACCGTAACTGTGATGCTCACCCTATGCACAAGGCCAGCGTTGCTCTGTAGCAGGTAGGCCTGGCTGCTTTGTGCACTTTGGGAGACCATGGATACTCTTAGTGACAGAAACTCTTCACATGCTCCCTAAATTCAAAGCTCAGGGGGTGGTAGGCAGGGTTAGACAGGGATGTGATGTGTGGACTGCTGATAGGAGCTAATACTGGATTAGGAAGTGCATATGGTTTTTATGTGGAGATGAAAGTGTAGCCGATAATTTGCATCCTTTCGTCCTCAGCAGGTTCTTTTAGAGGTGGTGTATGGTGTATGTTTAAGTGCTATTTCAATTATATGCCTGCTGCTTGTAACTATTTTTAAATAAATGCATCTTTGCACATGTCCTGGATTGCTCATCCTTTCAGCAGAGCAAGAAAATAAGATAGCTGTGGATTTGCAAAAGGGTTATGAACTGAAGAAAGCAGGTTTGCTGATGGGATTTACCTGAAATAAGATGCCATTCAATGCTTAGATTATTTTTAAGTTACAAATACCTATATAGGATTGAAAGACCATATTTCTATCTAATTGTTAACAGTTGACCTTAAGAATTTGAAGTTTCATTTCGAGAGGGCTTGGACCTTCGTTTCAGATTTCTATCTTACATTTCTTAAAGCCCTTGCTTTTTAAATTATTGCATCAAAATTGTAGTCATAAAATACATGAGTGGTCTGTGCTCTCCAACTGTCTTCCACTGAATGATGTTTGATCATGTGCTGTATTCTGTGCTGTTGTGGGAGAAGTTTACACTAATTTTTCTTCTTGCTTGTTTTTTAATGATCGAAGTAATTAGGCTTTCTAAATTTGGAAGTGACTTAATGCTAATAGGCATGTAAATTACATCAAGTTTTTAGTTTTATATGTAGAAGACACATCAAAAAATACAATTTCCTAGTAGATAAAGAGATGTTCTGTTCATAGTGTAGGTTTAAGATGCGCTATTTGAAATCTGAGGTTTTTGTGGGACTTGCTAACAATATTTTATGCTCATAAACCAGTTTGAAGCCCCAAACACAATTTCATTTATCTTTATATTCTAAGCTTTATAGAGTCTGCAGAAGTGTCCATCTGTTCAGTCGAGATTGCTTCAAATAGTGAGTGGTCAGAGAGACTTAGCTGATAAAGGTCAAAGGAGCCTCTTGACCCCGTGATTCTTGCCAAAGCAATTGGAGCGTAGGGACTGATATACAGTTAGATACAGCTTGCTAACGTGATCTCCACTTTAATTGGTAATGATAGCAAGAACAGACAGTAAAGTCATTGCTGAAAGAAAACAAAAAGTATCCAATATAGTAATTTATTACCAGTCAGTGGGTTTCACGCACTGGGTTGTTTTACCCCTGCAGTGGTCAGAGAAAGCAAAAAGGTACTCTAACACTTAACTGAAAATGGATGCCCTGCTGCTATCAGAGATGCATGGTGGTCAAACGATTGCCTGTGCCATTAGCTTGGTAATGTTTTCTCTATTGTAAACTCAGCTCCCCATGTTCTTCCTGTGCATCAGCTGCAGATTGAAGGCTTTCTTGTTTGTCTTCTATTTGTGCTGCCAATCATCAAGCTGCTGTTCACCAAGCACATTT
The DNA here is from genome assembly GCA_013397725.1 of Rhagologus leucostigma. Lineage (NCBI taxonomy): Eukaryota > Metazoa > Chordata > Aves > Passeriformes > Rhagologus > Rhagologus leucostigma. The sequence goes on along the minus strand of VZTD01001046.1, from coordinate 2,158,990 downwards.
CAGGGAGGCAATTTTTTTTACTCCTATCAACTACCATCTCTAGCAACTGAGGGTTCAGAGAATTTAGAAATAAATTTAATGCTTTAATTTACACTGTGCCAGCCATTTTGTGTGTTTTTTTATGTATTTGTTTTCTGTGACAATTCTATGAGACAATTACAAGTTTCCTATTTTGCTGAAACTATACATGAGATCTATGTTTTGGGGACACATTTGCAGGTACTTATGCTGCTATTTTCATTGAGAGGGTCGAAGAGAAAAATGTCTCTGCGAGTAAAGATAATTTTTAACCTATTCAGTAGTTAAAAACACATCAAAAATGCAAACCCAAACCCAACAAAAGCTAACACAGATATTCCTTCCCACCATCGAGGATAAAACGTTAGGTAGAATAAAATAGAGCTATCGTTGGCAATGTAAGTTACTCTATAAAACCCTGAGGTGTGGTAGCCATGTTTCAGTTAACAGTTCTTCAGTCTCCACAAAGTACAAACGTAACAAGAGGGTAGGAGTACCTAAATAGCTTTTACAAGCAATTGTGTGATGTATTTAATTTTTGTGAACCCAGGGCCAGACCAATGATGAGATGTGGTTGAGATGTTATGACTTCTGAACTTGTGTTGACAATCAGGTGACTGGCCTGATCAAGACACAGAAAATTCTTAACCCTCCTCTTTCATTTCTGTAACGGATTCTCCACTACTTAGTTTTTTAAAAACGAGTAGTTGATTGTCAATGTTAATGATTGCTACAGAGTTAATGAAGAGCGATTCACACAGGTAAATAGTCTTTAAAGTTTCTATTTTCTTTGTAGTGTAACGAAAAGTTAGACTACAGTATAGACAAATGACAAAAATAACTCTAATTTCATTGAAATAAGCATACTGTATTGCATTATCAAACATCATTGTGATATTTCAGAAATTATATCAAAAAACTTCCTAGAGACTCTAAGATGTGGTGGTTTTAGTAATTCTATATTGGGTTTTGTTTAAAAAATCTTGTTTGAAAATATATAGTAGAAGTGGATATTCACAAAATGTCTTCATTGAGCAAACAGTAGGATGGTGATATTTTACTGATTAAGTTTGCATTACTTTATTAACAGTAAGTATATTTAATAATGAAACAATTATTCTTTAAAAGTCCATCAGATAAGACTTACTCTTTTATCATGTACCTTAGTGGGCTGTTGTATTGTATCTGTATGAAAAGCCAATGGCCTAATTGCTGTCAAAATAGAAAAGTATGTACCTTCAAAAAAACCAAACAAATCAGAAATAGAAAATCCCTGACCCCAAGAAAAATAAAACAGCACTGTGTACCTTCTATGAATGAAAGAACCTTCCAATCTCTTTGGCAATATTTCAGTTAAGCTCTACACATTCCCCTCCCCAGTCTCCCCCTGCCTAATCTACCTAAAAATTCACATTAAAGTAAGTTCTTCAATTTCTCTCTAGTTACTAATTTTCTTGAGCCTTTGCAGGTGGCAAGCAATGGATAAAGGAGGAGATTGAGCTTGTTCAGTGTTAGTGGATCAAAATATGTTCTTTCAAAAGGGAAGGTTCAAAGGAACAGAATTAAACCCCTTGAATATTACATAATTAGAAAAACTCTTTTAGAATCAACATATGAGCTATCAACAGGATAGATCACACTTATGCTTTGTACAGCATGATTCATTCTGCAAGCACTGGGAACTTTGGGACCAATTTTCTGCCACTTTTAACCTGTTATGTTTGGGATAAATTGAGAGTGCAGTGGATCAAGAAGGCCAAAAGTCTGGAAGAAAAGTCACATTTAATACTTCAATACTTGTTTGACATAGGAGTTTATACTACTTCTGTGAGAACCGAGCAACTTCTATTCAGTGGTATCAAAGTGGCATCTAAATGTGTTTTGAGTCTTGTTTTTGCCTTCTAGAATTTCTACTTTATGATTTTACCACTTTATTTCCTTTATGTAAAATGAATGTCAAAATCGTTCTTGTCAAATCTGTTTTTAGTACAAAACCCACAATAGAATACTTCTGGTAAAGAAAGCAGCTACACAGAGAAAGTACATACGTATAAGGAGCTGAAACAGTATAGGAATCCCTGCCAGCTAATGGAAGTGTGTGTTTTAAGTGGAATACCATTCCCAGAACGAGTTGGATCCCAGTGGAAAAAGGCCTTTAGAGATGAGAATGCAGCTAGGTAAAATAACACTTGAATTGTACTTCCCATGAAATTTTTATGTGATATATCTGTCTTAAATCAGTTAAAGATAATGGCATGTATTGATGCCGTTGGGGGCCACAGTAAGCATGGCCCCCTGCTGCCCCCTTCCCATAGTCATTGGGAAATTTTTCCGTGGGTGCTAAGGTAAGAATGAGTAAAGGGGAGAAGACGTAGAAGAACAGGGTTGTAGCTTTTGGAGCAGTGATGAATTGCATGGCAGAAAACTGGCACAGGCTTCCTAGAGAGGTGTACAGAGCCCCAAGCCTGTGAGTGTTTAAGGGGCATTTGGACAGTGTCTAGTTGGACTGAATGATCCTTGTTCGGTCTCTTCCAGCTGAAATAGTCTATTCTAGTTCTTGTCTGATCCTGGCTCAAACATCTTCGGTGGCAAGCTGGAGAGATGTTAGGGGATATACTGGCCATGCATGGAAAACAGCTTGGCACTTCAAAGCCTCCCTGAATCTTGTGCTTTCCTGGATAAAGGAAACTTGTTCGGCTGTGGGGCAGTGATGCACAAGAGGTTCACAAGTCTCAGGATATAATTTTAGACTGTAGTCAGACATTTTGTTTCTTTAAAGCTAACAGCAGATTGGCCATGTCAAAAATAAAATTTAGAACTAGAAATGGTTAAACTAGAAAAGGAAAGGCAGAATATATCATGTAAATATCTGTTAATCTGCTTTTCAAAATTCAACAAATGCTGCTTCCAGCTGGCTAGATTGTAGTGAGTTTTACCGGTTTCTCTCCATTCTCTGTAATCTTCTGTTACAGAGAATAACTTGCCCATATTTCCTAAACAGCATTTTATGTCTAAAGCTTTGGATGCCCACCTGCTTTCATTGGAATGAAATGCCTGTGGCGGAGAGCTAAGGTAACTTGGCAGAGACTTTTAGGATCAACGTCAATAACCTTTCATATTGCCAATAAAACATAAATGTTTGTTGTGACTTCACGTGTAGTGGCATCACCAGATGTCTCAATGGATTGGCATTGTCACTGTGTTTTCCTTTGTTTGGATGGTGATTTCACTAAAGGTTTCTAAATGTTAATCAGCAAAATATAAGTGTATAGAAAGAGAGAATGATGGGCTCAATAATAATAGCTTCAGTTAATGTCAAAGCTAGCCTGTGAATTCCAGTGTTTGCATTCCATAGGGTTCTCCCTATCTGTTAGGAAACAACATAATTAAAGATTAAAATAATCCTAGTGCTTAACTACAATGTATTATTTTTTTAAAAAGGAAAAAGGAAAGGGATAAAAAGAAAACCTGAACAAGCAATTATAATCTCTTACTTATGACTCCCTATGGAGATCTTTAAATGAGATTATGTATTTAGAGTACATCCTCATCTGCTGGGAGCATCATTCCCTAAATAACAAAAAGCCAAATTATATTACTGCCCGAAACTAAATAGTCAAATGACAGAGTTTATACAGTTGATTCTTTCCTTGTGTTATTTGTACTACAATATTTACTGTTTCAAAATAGCTAATCCTATAAAATTATAGTTTGTAATGTAAAAGGAGTTAGGTAAGGAGTGGTCATGAGAAAGATGAGGTAAACAACATTGCATTCCAGCGAGATCTGGTTGCTGCCCTGTTTATTAACACTTGTTGGTTCATTTTGAGATTTATCTATTTTCAACAGGAAGTTCTTTGCATTAGTGGAATGTTTCAAATTATCGTAAGAAAATTAAAACTAACAGTGATCTAGAAAATTCTGTATTACTAGCGATATGAAAGCTGGTATGATTGTTTGCAAAGGTAATGCTGAGATGAAAAGTTGCTTCTTAATGTCCTTCTGCTTGTAAAGGTGAGCATGGTGCTGAGAGCATAAGCTTGTGCAGGACAATAAAAAAAAACAACAACAACAAAACAAGTCATAAATGCTTAAAGAAAAGGGCAGAAGTGTCAACGAGGAGTTTATATTCCCTCACTTCTGGTTTCCCTGAAGGTGAAAGATACTTCTTTAGCAGATGCAGCAGGATTATGATATAAGATGTTGTGTCACTGTGTGAACTCATCAGCTGATTTTCAAAGTGCGCAGAGACATCCCTTCTACTGGAGCTTGTCACAGCATAGGGCCTACCCTATGCCAAGGACACTGGTAAAAGGAAAGATGTGAAGTTTTCTGCTTAATTACAATTTACAATTTAAATAATGAAACTGTATGGCTGAAGTGGAGTAAATTTTTTTTGTGAAGATGACTTTGAACATTTTCCCATGTTCAGCTGACAGTTCATAATCACTGAGTTACTTCTACAGTTTAACATGTGAGTCTGAAGTTGTGAGCAGCTGTAGCTCTTCTCAGATCTTCTGGTTTCAAAAGCTATGTTCTTTGGGCATTTATTAACTGTAATTAGCCATGTGTATTTCTATCAGCGCAATTATCATGTTAGTATGATGATTTAGAAATGATGTTTTACAAATTACCATTACTGTGAATGGGCTTTGAAGCTGGGGAAGAAGTACGGAGAATTCTAGAAATATGCAGGTAGGAAACAGGGTGGCACAAGATAAAATCAGGTGTTCGCAAACATTGTAGTAGCTCTGTGGCCTTTTCCTCTGAATTATTTTCAGCTAAGATAATTAATTGTGTATGTGGAGATTTATTTACCTAGGTTCCTTATTCTTGATATGTGCCTAATCTCAGAATGAAGTCACTTTTAGGTAGCTTTGCGTGTTTTGAAATGGCAAAAGGCATAGTCTTTATCCCATGCAAATCCCCTACATATATCCATCTATCTATTTATATGTATATATCCCATATATCAAATTGCAGCAAGGCATGCAGCCACTCAGGGTTTGCCAAAATTTTGCAGTATTGTAGGATTTGCTTCTCTAGCTTTATTTGGAAAAAACAAAGGTTTTATGCTTTAAAATTTTCCAAAAATCCTTTTAGGTTGAAATGAGACTTAGCAGAAGAAATACCAGCCTAGAGTTTCTGCGAAGATACGTGCAATCTATGGCTGTGTAATTGAAGATGTTAAGGAGCCTGTTTCATAGTATTTACATACAGATGTCTCTGTGTATCTTAAGCTATTTAGAAGCAAACCTTTTTTACTTAAGCAAAGCTGAGTGTAAATAAATTATATTGAACTTAACAGAGTTAATAGATTTTGTCTATTCCATAGGCGATTTTTTGTTGATATCTTGAAAATTGCAAAGTACTGTTGGATTTTTGTTTGGACATTTAATATTTTTCTTTCAGTTGGGTGATACTAGCTGCATCCAACAGCCCTTTACTATTTTACCAGCTAAGACAAAATGGAACAATGCAAACTTCCACATTCTCTTATTTGACTTGGAAAAACTTGAAGAACTTCTGTCATCTCAACTCAATGGATTAAAGTCATCGAAATCATTCCATAACCAATATACTCTAGAAAGAGCTAAAAGTAGTACTGAGAAAAGGGCACTGACGTTAAAAAGAAATAAGACTGCTGCCTTCCTACCTCAAGTAGATGGGCAGGCAGAGACTGTTTGTTCAGACCAAGCTCATAGGGATAATAATGCAGCTAGGCCTGTGGAAGAAAGTGGTGGCATGAAAAGACGGAAAAAAATGAAGAGTTCAAGGAAGATCAGAATGCAGCCGTCAGGAAACATTGATGTGAACATCGCTCCTGATACAGCTAAACTGCTTTTATCATGTCTCCTACCATGGGGTGTAGATAAGGAAATAGACAATCTCTGTGTGAGACACTTGGGTATCTTGAGGCTTCAGTGTCCTGTTTCTTTTGGACTTGTGTCAGATGAAAACCACCTATCACTAATGTTGCCAGGATGGAAATGTACTGATTGTGGTGTGCTAGGAGAACATGAAGTTTTCAACTTGTTTTCAAAAAGAGTCCTTGATTTATCAAACAAATACCTTGCTGCAACTGAAGGACGATCTGGAAAGAAGGATGGACTTGAGAATGATTATGGAACAAGGGATTTGGAAACAGTATTTTTCTTATTTAGCAGAATAGCTTTAATCAACAGGATAATTAACATGCCTGCAGCAGTTACAGATGAAATTGAAAGGTAAGAACTTCTTCATTATGAGTCTTCTCTTCCTTTATAGTGGTTAAAAAATGAAAAATAAAACAGACTTCTCTTAAATATGTATTTCTTCAATGGAGCTTTTATTTTTTCTCTAGAGCTTTGGGACAGATGTTCTTTGAAGAAAAGGAGATCAGGATAATTTTATCTTTACATTTTTCTGTTTAGCAGATGAGAACTGATGCAAGAATTTTTTTCATTAGAACAAGAACTTGAATTATCCCGCTTCACACCCAGTTTTTCCAGAGATCACTCTTTTCCTTGCAGTTCAAGCTAAGTAGAATAATGAGATCTCTTCAGGCACATTGTGAGATGTGCGTTAAGTGCGTTTGTGTTGTTTAAGCTTCCACTCCCTATAAGCAATACTTCCTTTGCCATGGAACCCTTGACTTCACAGATAAATAAAACATGAGAGACAAGAACAGTCTGTCCAAGTTATGCTATCTGGAGTACAGTGCCCCCAGTAGTGATGGCAGCTACTGAGAATGAATGCCTCATTGGCCTTTGTGTTGCGAGAACCATCCTGAACAGCATTTATGTTACTCAAAACAAATTTATTGACTAAATGCTTTTTCAGCATTAGAGGAAAAATAACATGCTCAACAGTATTTGACCAAGCCAAATAGAGCATGCTAATCAGGCAATGGATATTGTCCATGGCTTTTTTGTTGTTCAGCAAACGTAGGTTGGTCTGTATTTAGTTTTTTAGGGACAATTAACTTCAGTGTCGGTGATGCTATGGCCCCAAGGCAAGAAGGGGAGACAGAAAATATCTATCTTTCTGCAAACATCTGCATCTCCCACAAAGCTCTGGGCACTCAGCATCTCTCAAGACACGTGCACCATCCCGCAGGACAAATGCACATTTCTCAGATACTTTTGCTGCTAATCGTGTTGCCTATTGGTCCGTATTCAACACAAGCTCTTATATGAAAGCTTGTTTCAGGATTGCAGCTTGAACGTGAATTCCTTTCCGTGCAAAAAAGTTCTTTATGCTTGCATTGTGTATTCCAGCACTATTTTGGAAAGACTTTGTGTAATTGAAATTAATCAGCGTGCCAGAATCAAACATTTTTCCCAGACACACAGATCCTGGCTTTGGAACGTGTATCCTGTAACAGTATAAATATTAAAGTTTGTGCAAGGAAAAATGGTCTTTTTTTTTTGGAAAACAATGCTATATAATTTTAAGTTTTCTCTAGAATACGTGAAGACATAAACCTTAACATCTTTAGCAAATGTTATTTTGGCCTGTTTTCCTTCTAAAAGTACAGTATGCAGCCAAACCTCTTTGGACAGTTGCTTTAGCCAAAACTACGGTATGCTCAAGGGAAAAGACACCTACATACTGAATTCTAATCCACCACAGTATTTGCAGAAGTAGTTAGTAGGACAGCTCTCAGAGCTTGCAAGGGTTCTGGTGTTTGTCTGTCTGTTGATTTTCTGCAACTTGACACAGCCTGTGAAAATAAAGGGAACTGCAGTGAAATATGACAGATCATAAAAGTGGGACAGAAACAGGAATAATCTGGGAAGAAAAGATCTTCAAAGAGTTTTTCTCCTGCTTTTTGACATTTGTGTGTCTAACTTAAAGCTCTCAAGCTGCAAGCTTTCAGAGTTGTTTGGTATTTTAAAGTCTTTTGAAATATTATGACTCACTGTTCATTGTAGTGAATTTGAAAGGCAAATATATTATTTTTAAAGACACCTAAATGTAGTTTTTGCCAGGTCACTATAGTGATCTATTTAAAAGAAGTAGTTTAAAATTGTGCAAGGGTTTGGAGTGTTTTTTTTACTTTCTTTCTCTGCCATCCATATCCTTGGTTTTCAAGGGTTAGGTTGCTGAGTTAGTGACTCAGAAAGAGCAAACATATGTACACACTGATCTCCTAAATTGTAGCCATCTACTGAAATCCCAAGTATTGTAATGATACTCTAAATTATTTACCACTGTGGAAAAAAAAAAAGGAAACCTATATAAAAAGGCTTTTAGTTTCCCTTGAACTTTTGTCCTATGTCTTAGAAAAAAACCCAGGCAAGTTCTTTTGTGAAAACGATAGTTTAATTCAGTTCTTCACATATGAATTTGTTTCTTTATTGCAAAATAAAGCTTCACATTTGGCTCAAAGCTTATTAGGCTTAAGTTCCTGCATTTGGATGGTACTTTTCACTATTTGTGGATGTGTGAATGTTTCAATACCAAGTTGTAGGCGAAAGAATGGATGTGGTTTCTGAGGAGAAACTAAATTGTGGTTGATAGTAACTGATAGCAGAGTACCTACTGTAAAAAACCCCCAACCCTACCTTAATACATAAGATTTTTTTGTATGGGTGTTCAGGTTTTATTTAATAGTTTCATATTCTTTTAGTCCGCAGAAATCAGAATCTGTACATGACAAATGGCAAAATGTAGAAGTAGTAACACTTTCATGCCCCAGTTTTTATGGAGACTTACCAAGCAGTAAGTATGTGTGAAGTGGCAGTATTTACCTTTTAAGTGTTATGTTTTTGCATGCTTTTTATTGCTAAAATATAGAATTTATTCAATAATGGTAAAAAATAGTGTTCTTTGTGCAGTCCAATCCACAAAGAGAGAAACTGAATTACTCTGTTTTCTTCTGTGAATATTACAAAAAACATGTAAAATTGGTAACTGGAATCAATAATATTTTTCCTGTTGTGACAAGACACTTAGCTGAGTTTCTGAAGACACTTTCTAGCAATCTGAAGAACGGAAATGTAATAAGAGAAACACTGCCCTCTCCCGCTCCCCCTCCCCCACGTCCCTCATCACCATTACATGCCCACCCAGTAATATATACAGCCCTCCAAGCAAACTGTTGCCTTAGTAATGCAAGAGCCATCCTGACTGTTCAATAATGCCTTTAGACTTTTGGCTTAGGGCAGAATAAAGTAATCTGTTCCCGTTAATGTCCCACAGGCCAGTGCTCGTCAATCTTGGCTTTGCAAGCCAGCCTTGGTTTGTTTACAGTATGTAACTAACCAAAGAACATTTAAATTAAAACCTAAACAGAATATGGACATTTGTCAGTACACGTTAGCTGAAAAATACAGTGTTCCTCTTACAGAATAAGCCATGTCTAGACTGAAAACACAAGTTCTTTTATATCATATCTTAACCCTGTGCTGTGTAGGTAAACCTCAATATCCCCATCAAAAATCACTTACCTTTCCTTCTCCGAGTCTAATATGCACCGTAACTGTAGAACTTGCAATGACAGCAGAAATGTCCATTGGAAAAAAGAGATGGAACATAAAATCAAGTGACAATAGAAAATAAGTAGGGGAAAGGCATGGAAATGGTGTAGATGTGATTAAAATGTTCATGAACATAAAAATAGATTTACTGAGTGACCTAAAAATGCTAGAGTAACCTAACTAATACGCCATATCTCCTAGTTCATACAGTTGTTCAGATTTGCAAATTAAAATCTCATCTGAGACTTGCAGATCTCAGAGATTCTAGGAACAACCTGCTTTTTAGCATCAAGGATACGCTGGACAGCAGAACAGGGTATGCATAGTTAAGTAGGCCAAACCAGAAAGTATTCTTAATATCTTTAGAAAATTGTGATGAAAGAATACTCTATGGGATATCAGTTCTCTGTTAAAAAAAAAAACCAACCAAAAAAACTCCCAAAAACAACCAGAAAAAAACCCAAACAAAACCCCAAAAACAACAAAAAAACCCCAACACTAATTTAATTTAGGATGTGAATAAATGTTAAAGCAATAGGTTGTCTGAACACTTTGTGCTTTTTGCATCAGATGAGAGCATGTTCTAAGAAATTACATTCTTTCTGATCTTTTCACGTATGTTGCTGGAATGAAAATTTTCAAGTGTTAAAATATTTTCTGTTTGTGTGCTTCTCTATATATTGTCAGTTCCTAAACTATATATGTGTTTTTCAGGTAAGAGTAGATATCATTCTCCAGACTTTGGGAGCATTTCATTGCTGAAACTCATTTGTTGTTGGAACGACCAATCTGTAAAGGTAGGAAATAGCCTGTGTCAGTTGTAGCAATGTAATCCTTACGTATCTTTTGCTGTAATGTGACCTAATAGTTACAATTTGTGGGGAGCTGCTACCTAAGTCATGCCATTCAGGTATGCTACTCATGGAACTATTTTGCCTTAAAGTACATGTTTAGATGTGACAAAGTAACTCTCCTGCTAATCTTTCATCTAAGTGCTCTTGTTCATAGCATTTATTTAAGGAATGAGTTATCTCTTTTCTAACAACCACATGTAACTTACATCAAAAATGCCATTTTATGTTCCGGGAGAACAAAAGGCCAAAATAGGGGCAGTGTCTATACTAATGCATTATTATAGAAGAAAAAGAAAATGCTAAGTCCTTAATTATTGCACCACTCTTTAAGAATGACTTGCAAGTCATGTAATTACGGGTTCTTCAGGTCAGATGATGCTCATGCCTATTGTTAGTGAAGAATCTGAAGTCTTGAGAGATAAGTAACTGTTTGAGAGTTGACAGGCAGCAGTGAAACAATCTGAGCAGTGAAATCTAGAGAACGTTTTTCATTTTGGAAATACGCATTTAAATATAGTTGTGTAGTTGTTTGAGTTAATATTCAGGGATACAAAACTCAAGATGTTATACTCTGACCACAATGGATTTTATTCCAGAAAGGGGAAATACTTGTTACAAATCTAGTTTATGGTATTACTTTTGAAATTGAATGCAACTCTGTGCTACTTCAAATGCAAAGAATATTTTCCAGAGTTGAGTTTTGAAGGGTGGTGCAGTGATAGTCTCCTGTTCTGTTAGACAAAAATGGTTTCTGCAAATATCCCTATTCAATTGATTCCAGCATTTCATCTTGAGCTTATCAGTTGTTTTTTATATCCCTGCTGTCTGCAGGTCTTCCATATTATTTCTGAATTTTTTCTCTCCCCTTTCTCTTACAGTAAGAGTTTTTTCCTTTTTTTTGAAACCTCAGTAGCTGCAATTGTCATGTGGAATGCATATAATCTCTTGCTTACCTGGTCAGCCAGTGAAACTCTTTAGAGAGCAGTTCATATATTCATGAAAGTTGTGTTTGTAGCATGACTGGTTATGTGAGATTTAGGTATTTATATTTTTGAGTGCATTTAGCAACTGATCAGTGTTTACAGTGGTACTGGTCTCATCTAGCGCAGGAGGTTAGTGTGCTGGAAGATAAGGTATGGAATAAGCTGCCTCACAGTTTTTCACCTGAAAAAACTTTAAGACACTGAAATTGTCAGGTGCTGAAAATATCATGCTCTCAGTGCTTCTCAAATTTTAACATTATTCAAGTACAGCATTGTAGCTGCACTAAGCTTTGTTAACCCACTTAGTAATGCAGATTTTTGTTGACAATAAGATGGTTTTGTTAAAACTTTGTTTATGCAATCACAGTTTAATGGCCCTTTTATTAATCCTGAGCAGCCTGATTAAGCATTCATGTACATTTACCAAAAACATCACTAGTTAGGTTGTTTTTAAAAACTTTTTGTACTGTGATCTTCAGTGAAGGATGCTGACTCTCAGGCATGACCCAAAGGAGTTACCGATTGTTAATTCCTCATCTCCTTACATCACTGTAACAGATTCTGTGCAAACAAAGAAACTGAAAAAACCTACTGCAAATATTTTATCAGGGGTCTACTGACTTGTTGAAGTTGAAGGCTGTAGGGAAGTCTTTTTCTGAATGGAATTTTAAAAATGTGTATATTTTAAAATTTTTTTTAATACTTTCTTTTCTCCAGATGATTTGAAAGGAAAGGTCATCTTCATCTGTTTTGCTGTTCTTTCTGGTAAAATATAGCCACTTCTTGCCCATCCCACCCAGAAATTACTTGTGTGTTCATCTTTTCAGATAGATACATGAAGAAAAATAAATAGTTCAGTAGAAGTATCTAGACAACTGTCCTGACAATTACTGTGCTGAATTAGAGGAGAGCAGACTGGATAATTCAAGTTGATGTTTTGATCTGTATTTTTTGCTCTGTGATGCGGCTGTGTTATGGAGGCACCTGGGAGGCAGTTTCTGCAAGACTCAGACCTGTAGAGGTTATGGCCTGAGCAATAACCAGAAGTGATATCTATTGACTTCTCTCCTTAAACCCACTCATTAGAAAGAGAATAGTAATCCTTGGAAGTAACTGATAAAGTGTAGACAGGAAAGCCAGGATAACTTAGTATAAATGTAACAGTACAGCTTACCTCAACTTTTGTTCTCTTGTCTTTTTGAATTATTCTGTATTATTGCTGCTTCAGAGTCAAACAATTACCTTTCACTTTTAATATCAGTATTTTTAGGTCGACATATGCTATTAATACTTTCTCAGTCAAAGAAGCAGCATAATTTCTGTCACATTTAACAATCCCAACTAAAAAACACATTGTGTTTTCAACAGCAATTACAATTATAGGGGAAAAAAATGAAAGCATATGTGGCCAGTAAGGTAGCTAATTTATATCCAGAAGGACACTAAAGATAAAGTGGAAATGATCAGAGAAAATGAAAGGTGCTCATGTAGATTTGTTACGTGTTAGAAACAGGAAAAACTACTGGAGGGTGTTAAACTTGGTGATAATGATAGATACAAATTTTGGGGTAAGATTCAGCTAGAAGACAAAACTAAATGTGAAACCACACCAAGCACTGTGGAAATGCAGATTCAAGAAAGACACAGAAGTAACATGTAGAGACATCTACAGGTGCTTCTACAATAATATTGTAGTTGTGCCGTTTGTTACAGTTTTTTGCTTTAGGATGTTAGAGGAAATTATTACAAATGCTGCCTGCCTGGCATGCACAGAAGTGATACAGGTAAAGAGCACCTGATCCAGACTATTGGCAGGTTCTTAGCAGATTTCTTTTGTGTACCTGTGTAAGAATTGTAATGTCAAAAATTTCCCCAGGACAACGAAAGCATGTCTGTGTTTCCTTCTCTTTCTTAATTATTGTAGATATATTGTAAGAGTCTGCTGCAAAGTCAGGATCTGTAATCCCCAAAGCTCAGGGTTGGTATAGATGTGAGGAATTGGAAACTGCCCTTGGTTTCCACTGCAAAATAAAGTTCTGTTATAGCAAGATGAAGGTTTGTGCTATGTTGAATCACATAGGGCTGGGTTCACTTGCAGTGAACTTTTACATTATGGACTTGACTACGGAGTATTTGTCTACAATGAAGGATTTTGTCACAAAGGACACCCACAGCCTTTGTTCCGCTTAAAGATTTGAATTTACAGGGGCAGTTAGAGATATTATTGAGGACGGGTGCCTGATTAGTGAGTTCAAACCATCTCTCTTCCATGCAGTTTGAGGGATCCTGCATATCAACTTCAATTCATAAGAAACTGAAATAATTTTAATAGCTTTTTTATAATATAAATATCATACAAGCTTAAAATGTTTTTAATAAAATATATTAAACTGAAAGCTTTTGTATTCAATTTAAATTCATATTTAAGTTGAGGTGGAAACCTCAGCCTTAGATTCACCCTGTTTTTTGGAAAATTTCTTGTACTTGAGAACGAATACCTTCCCAAGTGGGAAAAATTGTGTTCCTTTTCTGAAGGAAATACCAAATGAAGAGAAGGTACATGTTGCCATTCTGCACCATGCTGAAATTTAGACTAAGAGTTACGAAGGTTTGGAGTCTCCTGTCTAAGGTCTTCATGTGCTTTATAAGTGTCTTACATCTTTAAATGTTCTTAGTTCTCCTGGGACTTCTTTGCAAAAGAGAAGGAAAGTATTAACTCTATCATACAGCCTCCACACTGCATTGTCATAATGCCCACATGTGGTGCACCAGCTACTGCAAGTGCCATTTACAGGCTGCTCAGAACTCCAGTAGATGTTCCTTTTGCATAAGAGGAGATGGAGGTGATATTTCTCTTTGTGTTAGACAAAAATATGGGGTGTTATGTTTGAGCTAGAGGAAAAGAGCATCACCACTAATAAAACATTCTTGAATTTTATCAGACAGATTAGTTGCCAGAAATTCTAAAAAAGTCAAAAGACGAGGTCATTATTCAGTCTATCAAGCAATTTTGCACACATCAGGGAGAAAAAATGAAGATATTTCTTATGAGTTGTTATCATCTTGTGCTTTACTAATATATGTTGTTAGTAATAGTTTATCCTTAAAATCAAGGTGGCAGTAGGTGACCAGTTCTAGATTTGACATTAAAGAAAATGAATGTTTATTGGGAAGCAGTCCTGACTGACAACTTACACCATTTTATTGCTATCTAGTTAACCTTTTTTTCTCAATCTGTGTAGAGACACATGGTTATCACTGTCTGAAAGATTTATTAATAAGTGTGGACTTTCTAATGACATTCACCAGGACAGTCTCAAGATTTTGTGCTAGTTGGTTAAAATTGTCAAATACATAGATAAATAATTGACATACTGATATCATCCAGTAATAATTTGCATTTATGACAGATTATTGAGGCAATGCAAGCGGTGCTGCTGGCAGAAGTTCAAAGGACTGTTAATCCCTTGAGAAAGACGACAATTTGCAGAGAGCCATTGGCCATAGTAGAAAATGGAAATGGTAAGTTTTGGACACTGCCAAAGACGGAGGAGAGGGATTTGCAATGCAATGAAAATCATAGAGTGGTTTGGGTTGGAAAGGATCTTAAAAATCATTTAGTTCCAACCTTCTGCTGTGGGCAGGGATGCCTTCCACTTGACCAGAGTGCTTAAGGCTTTGTCCAGCCTGGCCTTGAACACTCCCAGGGATGGGCCATCCACAACTTCAGGCAACCTGTTCCAGTGCCTCACCACCTTTACAATAAAGAATTTTTTCCTTATATTTAAGCTAAATCTATCCTCTTTCAGTTTAAATACATTACCCCTTGTCCTATCGTTACATGACCTTGTAAAACATCCCTCTCAGAAAATTTTCTTTGCCTTGTAGGTGGAAAATTTGTTGGTATATTATTTTAAAAGAACTTCCGCTAGTAATCAGAACATGCTAGGAGTATGAGTTCACAATACCTTATTTCTGTGTGAGACAGGCCAAATGGCATATTTCTAACCTTATCAGGCTATGAGTTTCCTCATATGATTCTCAAGGAGTTAAAGGACTTTCACGCTCTCTCGTTACCTCTGAATTCTAAAGAAGAAAAGGTAAAGTTTCTTTGTATAATAGTTCCTGGTATTTGCAAATAAAAGAAGCACTGTATTTGAAATAGAATCAATAAATCATATTGGAAAGAAGTTTTACAAATTTATCTTTCCAGTGACATCAGGCCTTACACAGCACTAAAAATTAATTGCTTAAATTTTATAACTTCATAATGTAATACAGAATATTTTATTTTTCTTTTGGAAATAACCTCCCTGCAAGGAGATATCAAATGCATTTTACAATTAGATCATTTCATTTTACAAGAAGCTTACTCTTTGTGACTTTACAATGGTGCTAATGTTTATGGTAAAAAAGATTGAACCTGAATTTATGTTATGAAGTTATACTTTTTTTTTTTAGCCCATTAGCTGAGTCTTAAAATTAAGTGACCTAAATTTTAGATCCAATCTTATTAGTGAGCCTTCACTTGGGAAACTAATTTATTATCTCATTGAGTGTGTGTGTCTGTCATGAAAATTTGTTACCAATATCCTTGTTCCAGCGTGCTAAAAATGATCAGTGATACTTGCCTCAGGCCACAATACAAAGAGGTGTCTCTGTAATTTTGGCATACGAAACACTTTCAATAATTGTCATATATGAGTTTATACTTTACTTGCATTGAAGATTGTTTTGAATCATTTTGTTTATGTGGTTTGGCAGAAGATGCACTGTAACTAAAACAGTCCCAGCTGTAAAGTTCATATATAGATATAATTTCCAATTTCCTGGATTTTCAGGGTGTATTTCAAGGTAGTGTTTTGACAGAGATATACAGCTAAAATGGAACTAACTGAAAGTTGCAAATGCAGATAATCTCCAAACTCCAGATGTGTTTAGGTCTTTGGGTTTATTTCAGTGCCTTCTATACTAGATGAAAGAAACATTTCTGTTTTGTAAGAAGTGCTGGCATGATTCTATGATTCTAGTAGTCAATTGATGTTTCATTCTCATAAAGTCTCAAACAAGTTAGGAATTCAGGGGAGTTACTCCCACTCTCTGAAAGGGGGATTTGTCTGTTTGTATGTCTAGTAACGAATTATTTTTACTGTCATTTTGTTCTTAACCTAGTTATTTGATGGTTATTCGAAAAACAACTAGAAAATTGCTTTGCTAGAAGGAGAGAAATATGCATAAGCATTTGTACTGGCTGTGACTTTCATACTTCACGATCTGAACTACAGAAATATATGCTGTAAAGAAAAGGGGATTTTTTTTACATATTCAGAATTTAATGTAGTCTGAAAGAGGCAGAAGACATAGAGAATGATTGGAAAAGAGATTTCGCACTATGAGCGTTTAATATTATATTAGATTTCTTTTTGTTCTCATTTCCATTCATGTTTGTTGCATTATTTATCACAGTATGTAAATAGCTTGTATGGTTTTGTAATATGTATTGCAAAACTTGATGAGTTTGTAGAGAATTGAACAAAGCTTTTTGAGACTTCTAGTATGTAAAAGAGTATAACATTTGTGGCTTGTAATGATATGCAGAATATTAAAAACTCATGCAGGAGTAAGTCCACAACCAGTGTAATTGTTAAGACAAGTAATTATGTCTGGATTTAGTCATTTCTCTGATAGGTATATCATCTTATATCGTATTAAGTACCCTGTATTTATAGGTTGTACAGTAGTTGTCATCTTGTGCAATGTCAAGGTAAAGGTTAAATATTGTTTCAGGTTATAAGTCATAATTCAAGACTGGGTTTGTGCCCTCTGATCCAAAGTAAAAGTATCTGAATCTTGGCTGCCATCATCATTGCATTGTATTGCATTTTTCTTTAACTGGAATTAATGGATTAGATCTAGAAACAGTTAATCTTATTTAACTCAACAAATTTCCACTGAAGCCAGTAGAATTTTTTCTTAAAAAACAAACTTTCAGGGTTTGCCATTCAGTTTTGATCTTTAAAGTTTATAGTATAAAATATAATTTTTTTTTTTGTCAGAAAACTTCTTACTCCTTTGGAGCTCCTGCATCCTTACTTCATGGTTAGGGGTGATTGGATGTAGACAACAGCTTCACTTGATGAATAATTCAAAATACTATATTTTTCTGTGGTTTCATACAGACAGAATTGCTTATTTGAATAAAAAAACCCCAAACAAACAGACAAAAACCACAACAAAACCAAAAGAAAAAACCCAAGTCACCAAACTCATATTTTTCCAGAAACCAAGCTAGGGAATTAAAAAAAACCCCAAAGAATTATGCATGTAAAGCGTGCCAGAGTAAGGGTTAACTCTGTTCTGTCCTAGTATGTTCTTCCATTGTTGCTAAAAGGAAATATAAATGCAAACAGCTGCAATTTCTTTGTTAATGTCAGAGATAATAATTTTGGACCTATTCCAAACATATTGATAGCAATCTTACTATTGATTGCTGCAGGATTTTCTTCAGTTCTTCAAAGAAGCTTAGGGTTTTCCCTAATTTTTTTGACATTTATCATAATTCTGAAAAAAGATATTGAACTTCATCCCTTCTTGCCTTTTCTACACAGCAATAATCTCAGGTTAATAGTACCATTTAACAGGTTGTCAGTGTGGTCTCGTTTTCCACTCTCATGTGACTCAGAGGCAGTGATTCTCAGGTCTTGAAAATTTATTTATCCACTTTTATATCTACTTAGCATAAAATTAAGAGGAACTATGCTGGCATTCATTTTTCATTTGTAGTGTTTGATCTTATGACATACATACCTAGTCCATACCCAGTCACGTGCAGGACTTCTTTGATCAGAGGAAGTGCAGAGGTAATACCACTGTTGTCATTCCCTAGCCCACTGGTTGGACACAAAGAAATTGGATATTCCCTCCTGTAGTAGATTTGAACCTGTATCTTTCTCAGTGGTGACTCACTGCTTATCCCCAAGGCATTCAGCAGTGAGCCATCTACAGAAATTCTTTCCTTTTTCATGGAAATCTCAAAATATTTGCAAGGGTAAGAGCTAGAAATGAGATTGGCTCACCTCCAGGTGCATTTTTTGTGTAGGACTGTGATCTCTCAATAGCTACTGCACTGAAGCAGTTTCCCGTGTGCCATCCTTTGGTGCCTATTTATTGTAATGCAAGGGGAGCCAAAAATTTCTTATCTGAAACAGGATTACAGTGTTCCAGTTCTTCTGGAATTGCGTGCCTCTGTTTTTTGTAAAATGTGAAGAACTGGATTTATTTACCTTTTAAGAAAATTGTGGAGATAAATGTGTTTAAGAACTTAATACTCAGATAATAAATTGAGGAAATAGTGCATGTACTATTTCAGAAATGCCAAAACTGGAGAAATGAAAGGACAGCAAAGTACAGGCTTTATTCCTAAATACAGAACAATATTTTAACTGCCTCCTATATTTGTGGAAAAAATCAAATGTGAAAAATCACAACACTGAGACTGGCTTGCAATAAATTCTGGCTTGCACTTAAAATTTCCTAGTTTAAGCAACTGATAATGATTCAAGCTTTTAAGTATATTTGAAAGCTATTAGCTATAACCTCATCTTTTGTATGTGGTTTTGGAGCCCTTTAAACTATTCAATTAAATAAATTGGTTCTTGCAGGAAAAAAGCTTCTGCTGATAAATACTAGAGTGAAATTAATGGTGGCAATTGAATTCCATAGGTTAGTGTAAAGAATTGTCAAAGACTTATCTAGAATATAACAATATGTTTTGTTAAAAGGAGGAATCCGTTCAGTAATGGTAAATCAATGAAAGGCGGGCTGTAACAGCTCCTGTTCACTAGCGAGGAATAGTGACCTGCGGCACGGGGCTTGAAACCCTTCTATTGTCAGGGTTTCAGAAATCTGTCCAGTTGCAGACAACTTTTTTATGTCAGCTCTTAAGAAGCAATTCTGTGTCTGTCTTTCTGTATGGCAAATGAAACTCCTTGCCTACCTTCTAAGTCTGAAGGTTTTGTCAAGGAAGTGCAGCTAAAGAGAAGGGCTGTTCTATCTCTGGTATTTTCTTTCACGTTGTCATCTTGTTACAACCTACTGCCTTTTCACATTAGCCCAGATACACACTCTGACTCTGTATTTAAACAAAGACCCAAAAGATAATCCTGACTTGGAGCATTAGCCCATTTGTATCATTGATACCAACAAAGGTTGCACAAGATTTTAATGAAAACTTTTGTTGCCTGACTGCTGGGGAAATAATTTTTTGGGATGTAAATGCACTGACACTTTTTTACCAGAAACACATTAATATAATTTATATTGTTTGTGTTCTGGTGAAATACTTAAATGCCTGGGAAACTCCAACAGAATCTGAGGAATCAGCTGCTGGTCTAACACTTTACATTCTGATAAACATGCATCTGTCCTCATATCCTTATGTCACCCTTACTATGTTTCAAGTTTGGATTTGGGCTGGTGATGTATGTAATATATTCAAACTTTGAGCTGCTTGCCTTGCTGGGGCTGGGTTCCACATGCAGCATGAATCCAGTAATCAAAAACAATCTGGAAAAAGGTGTCCAGGCAAAATATGTTGGAGTCCTAGAAATGCACGTAACCAGAAAATGAAAGCTATCAGTGCAGCTCTAGGGAAATTCCTCTTCTCTTGTGAATTGACTGCTTGTACGATCAGGGGTTGTTGGGAAGGGGCGAGGGGGTAACGGGACACACAACAATAAACTCATGGGAGGATTTCTAATAAACAAAAGGCTAAAGAGAGGAGGAGAATGCAACACAAAGGAACCAGGGTTAAAAAGAAAAAATATGGATGTGGAGAAGAAAAAGATTATAATAGATGCATGGTGGTGTGAACATGTATAAAATGATGCCAGTTTTCCAGTGGAAATCATGTCCTGGAAACTGGTTGCTGGTTAAAAAAAATAGAAGAATAGAATTTGATCCTGTTTCTGGTATGATAGAGGTTATTGAGATTAACTGGAATGAGGAAATGAGCAAATTTACACAGTGTGCATTATTTTGGATCAAAAGAATTTGAGAAAAGAGACCATTAAATGCACAAGCAGTTATGCATCCATGTACCCTAGCAGCATGAGTTTTGAAGAACATAAGAGAAAATACTCCTTTTTTAGCACATTCAAATCACTTCAGAAATGAAATGACAATTCAGTTGTCCATATGAAAATCAAAGACAGTAAGCATCTTTCACTATGAGAGATGTCCCAAAGGAAAGCGAGTGAGGTGTTTGTGTTAGGTTTTTATAATCTGTTTGTTAAACTCACAAATTTTACTTTTTTTTTTTTTTAAATCTGGTGTTACTTGAAGAAACCCAAGGTGATTTATCCTATGTTTCAAGATTTTATTGCTTTGGAGGAACTACATTTTTTAGAAAAAATTGCAACAGGACAAATAGATTGCAGTTACTAATCATGACATTACATTTGTTTGAACCCACCCTAAAATCTTTTCAAGAACATCATTTCTGTTATCTGGTTAGGTCAAAGTAGAGTCCTGTTCCAAGAAGTTGAAATCTGAATAAGGTCACCATTGTCATGAGATAAGCACAGGTTTGGGTAAATATGACTGAGAATGCTGACATGAAGAAATTTTTACGCTTCAGGAATTCTTTCCATTGGTGGGTGCTCCAAAATGGATAAACTAAAATGTCCTTCTGAGCTTCACAGTGCCTGTGACTAAAACTTGTAGTATTTCAAATGAAATTTATCAAAACTGTCCCGCTTCCTATGTAGTCTCCCTAAAGTATTCTCAAGCTTTAGTTTTAGAGCAACATCTGAATCAAACACTGTAATCGTATTTTCTTGCAGTTTGTACTTTTCAGCTGTTTCGACTTTTGGCTCCAGATATCTTCCTATCTGGCATCTCTCACATTTTTCCAGTGTAACCCTCTTCTAGAGTTACATGTTTGATCTTCCACCTGGATTTCTTCCAGCCTGTTTTATTCCTTTACATTCCGATCTTTGACTTCCTCTGTTTACCAAGGACTAAGAACGTTAAAAATTATCTCCAAAATGAAATTTCTTATCTCTATCCAATCTGTTCTTCCTATTAGTGCAAACATTTCATCCAATAAAACAAAGTTTTTAGATGGAACTGATATTTTGTGCTGTAGGGCAAGTTCATTTATGTAACAATTCATTAAACTATTAGACATCAGACTATTCTGAAAAATTCTGGGGCAGGCCAGTTTTGTGTGTGTGCATTAGGAATAAGCAGTGTAAGAATTGTATAATCAACATTTCATCACTATTAATGAGAATTAGATTAATCTGTCATCTCATTTTAGACTGAGAAACAGCAAACCAATTAATCTAGCATTTATGTGATGAATGGACTTTGAGCATAACCTGGTGACAGCAGTAGCTTTCCTCTGTACGGAATATGCATTAAAAATGAGTGTATTGTATCCTAGTTTCACATTACAAATATTTCCAGTAAAAGAATACAAATCAATGTTATATTTTAGCATCTAACTTGCAGTTTAACTGTACCACTGTATCATGTCCTATGTATCCAATTAAAACTGTAGTTTGATCCAGTGGACTTTAATATTAGTGGTCAAGTACTAAAGGAAGCAAGCTTAAAGACTCATTCTAGAACTACAGCTTATTTCATTCCATGCCTCATATATTTTGCCAGAGGACTCCTTAATGTAGCAGAAATCAGATTTGGTGTGTATTTTTACACAAAATCAAATTCTACAGGCGCCATCTCAGACTCCCACGAAACATTAGGAAAGATAGGACTCACTGGTCAAGGAGGCATAAGGATCACATGGATTCTAAATTCAAATGCACAATAAGCTTTAGTCAATTTTGGTTGCTATCTGCTTTTTTCGGTGTTTACTGAATGCAAAGAATCTCTAATGCTCTCGTTAGATCCCTAAAAGTAAACACTTTGGGGAGGGAGGAGCTGTTAATACAGACATGTAATGCTATCGTTGGTTTATTTTTAGTCTCTTCTGTTTATTTAGGAGTTCATTTGGTGAGGCAAAGTGCAACGCTAATCTTACAGAGATTTTAAAGCTGGTTCTGACTTGGGGCTTCAGAATAACAAGTGAAGGGACTGCAAATACGCTTGCTTACTTAGTCTCCTCTGTCTTCTACTGGTTGTTTTTTTGGTTTCTTTTTGTTTGTTTTGGGTTGGTTTAGTTTGGCAGTTTTTCTGAAGAGCCACTCCTTGTCATGTCTTGTTTCCTTAGTCTGAATGTCTCCTTGCCTATATCATTGTTCTAAGTTGAACACAGTGTTCAGACTTGCTAATAGTATATAACTTGTAATCCTTATAGTTTAGTTGGAGCCCCGATTTTCTTGTGAGTAATTAAGTACACAGAGCCATGGGTCAAATAAACCCATAGAACTGGAAGACATGTAAACACACCATAGAAAATAAGCGTATAAGTTGCAATGTAATGTTTTCATTTCTCGTGTGCCATACTTTTTTTAAATCAATTTGTGTCAGTATAACATCAGTGTTAATTTTAGTCACAAACGTAGAAAGAGCAAAACCTGATGGTTTTCACCTTGGTTAGGTTACATTTTGAAGTTTGTCCTTCTGCTATTTTAACTTATTAATAATCAATCTCTAGCTGCTCGGACTGTCCTCTTTATTGTCTACTCTGTTAAGGAACACACAGGCCTTAGTGATGCTTCCTTATTTTGTATTTGTCCTTTTTCGCTCACCCAGCTTCTGTAAAAGCTTGTGAATAAAGTCGCAAAAATAGAGTGCTTAAATTCTAACACTTCTCCTAAAATTTTTGTGCTAATAGTTCTTGCAAAGCTGGAGATTTTCTATATGGGTCTATTATGAAAAGTAGGCTGAGGTGGGGAAAGAAGTAGCTCTGTGTAGTGAAAGTGAGCTCTGTGCTAACAGCCATAGATAACAACACAGTATCAAATACCTTGTTCATACTCATAAGATACCGTCTAGAATTTTTCTGTGCTGTATTGATGTTTTGTAATCTCGCACCTCCTGATACTATGTTTATTAATTTCTTTGCTGTTCGATGTTCATATGCAATACTATGGGTACATGAAGGTCAGGAAAGACTTAAATAGGCTCTACCCTAAAAAGATTGTAGAGCTGGATGCCTTTCTGAGAAAGGAGTGGTTCAGAACAGCATGGATAAAGGGATGATCCTCAGGCAGAAGTTCTCCATGTTATGTGATTACACTGCTGCCATGCTTGAAAAAGGCTTGCAAGAGTTTGGCAATATTTTCTTTGGGCTCTGTTGCCTGGATTTTCCTTATCATGGGGAATAAAATCTTCCTGAGAAATTTTGATTGCAGTTAGCTATGGCTTGTATTGGGCTGTTGGAAAGGCGGAACAATCTGCAGTGTACAATTAACAATTTTTGCCATGCTCTGGTTAGTTTTCTGTCATGTAAATGGAATAACATTTATTGAAGGGGGGTTTTTTAATGATATATGAAGCAAGGTACCTTCAAATTTTGCATCTTGTGTTTTTTTAAACTTCTAGGAGATACAGAATTGGTTCCTGAACCAGGTCTATAACTATAAATATTTGAAATATTTCTGTCCTTGAATTCCAGAATAACGGGCTCTCCTACCTTATTTGGAAGGAAATTATAGAATTAAGATCACTCAAATATTGAACTAACAGTATTACTATGATTATCTGTCAGTAAGACAACTTAAATGTTTTAACAGATTTGTTTGTTTAAAAAAAAATCTTTCAGAAAGCGAGAAAATACTTCAAGTTGCTGCTAATAGTTTTCAGTAAGATGGAAATATTTCATTATGTGTTTTGTGAAAAACATGCTGAAAGGTAAAACTACTTTATTTATCCAAGTCGCTTATTAGTATGGAAGTAGAGAGTCCCAGCTAACACATAGCAGATTAACACAACTGAACAGTGCTTGTCTCCAGTAATGAGATCAAGGCATCTGCCTCGGCAAACAAAAAATGGAAATAGCTCAAAAGAAGCCTTTTTTGCCTACTGAGCTTATCAAGAAAATATTGAACCAGTTGGAGGTACATATATATCCATCACCACTAGAATGTATCTCAACAGAACTGCTAAATTTCAGGATGGAAAATGTGTTCGCCTCTGGTTGCACTTTTGCCCCTGTACACATCTTTGGAAGGCTTAATGCATCCATTTGTATTTCATGTCTCATGTGTTACAGACTCTATCTCTCTTTGTTATGTAAAGGTAAGCTCAGTGTTGTTTCAAAGCAGATGGGCATCATTAATAGAAATAGTATTTCGTATTTGCATGGTGCACTAATCAGCACATGAAGACTCCCAGATTCTGAAACTTAAGTTGTTCGGTATTCTCTCATGCCTGGTTAATGCTTAATGTTTCACTATATGCTTTATTTTAAGGAGCAAATTTTTGTCCACCAAGTATCCTATCTTACTTCAGCATCGTGTTTTAGTTTTTCAGTTGTATTGCTAATAAAGATGACTATTCAAATGTTAAAGAATACAGAAACCTTTCTGGTGTATCTGAGGAAATTTTTTGTCAAATTCCAGGTGTTTCAGCCAAAGCATTTTTTCTCCCTACTGTTGGAAAAATCCAACTTATATCACACCTAAGATATGTGTCACTGATTCCCTAAAGACCAGGTGCCTGTATTGTTCTCATATGATGGATGTTAGTCACATCGCCTGCTGCACTACTAGGAGATGCTCAGATAGCCTAGTGAAGAGGGTGAAGTAGGAACCTGAATCCAGGAAGTATTTCCTGTAGAATAATTATCTTGTCTGCATGTTCTTTTCCTCTCCACCAACCTGTTATCTGCATAGGTTTTGGGTTTCCTTTTTCTTTTCCTTTTTTCTTCAGAAGTGTAAAAAGAAAGAAGCAAAATCTATCTGACATAATTAAAGCATGCAAGCTCAATTTTATGTACTGATGATACTTCTACTGCTAAAATTTTTCTGTTTCTTTTGGACATGAAGCGCTGCCAGGGTTTTGCATCTCAGCAAACTGTCAAGTTTAATGCTGACAATGAACATAAATCTTTGTCTTGACTGAAAAGACAATCTATTTTTTTCACAGAAGTTAAGCAGACACTGGTTCTAGCTTGTGTTTTCAGTGAAAAGTATCATTTTGATATGTTAGGCAGATCATTCTAATAGGTGTGTCTCATAATTTTAGCAGATTAAGGACATTCTCAATGCACAGGAAAAAATTATTATTTAATTAGTGTGTCTCCTTGAAAGGTTTAATAGGAGCCCCTTTCACTAAGTGACCATTGTTATCTGTGTCAAGGTGTGATGTATATTATATGAATTACACTTCTGTCAGCAGACTATATTGGGGAATAGTGGGGAAAAAAAAGTCCATGACTTTAAACCTGTGCTTTTATGTAATGAAATTCAATGGTTTAGTTGCATGGGTAGGAATATTTTAAAATGGGACTTGTGTGTGGTTGAGGACTTATGCTGGTGGCAAGCACACTAGAAGTAAAGTAAAAGCACCAGCAGAAGATCTGAGCTAACAGGCACAGCAAGCACGTCTGCCTCACATGTTCTGGGAAAAGCAAACCAAGTCACAAAAGAAGAATAGACTGGCAGACAGGGCAGAGAGAACCATTGTTTCCAGTCTTCTCATGATAATTGCATGTAGCAGATATATTTGCAAAACAATTTCTTTAAAGTTCCATGTCTTGTAAGGGAGTAATTTCCCTCAGCCTGGAATAAGCTGGATTTTGAATGGTCTTGGATGCTCAGCACAAAATGTGTGCTGGTTTTTACTTATGTTCTCATACAGCTCATAGCTATTATAAGATAATGTCCTTTTTCATTCTTTGCCTGTGCTTCCTAAAATGTGCTTTTCACCATTTGTGTTCTACTACCTAAAGAGGATTTAAGGAATAGAGCTACTCTGAAATAATGACTCCCCCTTTCCTCGCTGCGCCCTGCCCTGAGTCATACCAAAGTTGATATTGCAGTTGAAGCCTTAGCTCTGGTGATATGGGTGCATTTTTCCTAAATTGATAAATGAATACCATGACAAGCATAATCTAATTTATGGAGAGACAAAATTGATAATTTTGGGATCAGTGGTCAGATGTGTATGTTTTTTATCTTAAAAATAGATACATAATATTGCAGTATATTTATCTGTCTGTTACATAGTGATACAATAATACAAAATTAAGAATTTTCAGTCTTTTTCTTGCTGTCTTTGTGTAATACTTACAATCTTTTATGAGATTTTAGAATAGAATGTGAGGGGAAACTGTCCCCCTTATAAAAGATACTGTTGTAGAACTCAGTGCTTTTAGGACTCAAGCAGTAAAAGCGTTGCAACAAAACAAAAACCTTTAAGAACCTTGTTTTTTTAATTCTGTTGGCTAAAACTGCCAAAAATAAATTAATAGCTGTTACCACTGCAGTGCTTTTTTTGTTCACAAGAAAAATACCTTGACATATTTTTTCATTCTGTGATTGGTGCACATTTCAAGGGTATAAATTAATCTTCAAAGGATCCTAGGGAATATCTTTCCTGGACACTTCACTTATACATCAAGTTGGCCATGTTAGCAATCTAATCACAATCCTGTAATTCAGTGGACAACAATTCCTTATTGTGAACAGCATAGCAGCTTTTACTATCATTTAGGTCAGCCTAAGATTGCTGATGCACCATATGTTTCAGGCCATGGATGATGGATGGTATCCTCTGGTGCCCATCCCTAAGTGATTGGAAAGATTGAAGACACACAGTTCACTTAAGCTTGCTTACTATTACATCAAGTAATCAGTGTGATAGGCAAACCTGTGCTCTCTGTGTCACACTGCCCAACTTTCTGCAGGGACATTGTGTCAAAAAAACAATCTAAGAACATTTCCAGATGACAGGCCAGTTACTAGAACAACCATTTAACAACTGGATTCATCTAAAAAGCTTAATAACACGGAAAAGCCAATACATGTTTTTAAAGCACCTTTATTTATATGAACCAGACATGGTGTTTTGTTTGTAAAGGGTTTTTTATTTCAAGATTGAACTTATGCAACCAAGGTGTAATAAAGCAATCCTTTTCATAGTTCAGCCTGTAGTATGTCAAAACATAGTGTTCCTAATGTTAATCAGAGAGAAATACTACTTTGAGATAATATTAAATGCTTTAGACATTTTTTACAGTTTTTTGGTTAGAAACACATGACATCAGTTTAAAGTTTAAGACTGAAACCTTTCTTTATTTCCCAGTGCCTGTGTCTACTGGCAGTACTCAGTGTTGTTTTCATTCTCCTCAGCTCTGTTGGACCAGTATCAAACCCAGGAAACTGAGAGCATCTTCCTTTTTATGAGATGGTATTGTGCTGAGAAGTCTTTTATATGATACAGGAGGAAAAGCCCAGATGATACTCTAAATCTCATTTTGCATAAAAATCCTGCCAGACTTGCAGCATGTGTGCCAGCAGTCAGAATAGATCCAACCAAATAATATCAAGCAAGGTGTTTAAAGTGTTATAATTTAAAACTACTACTGGTGTATGTTACTGTAAAAATGGTAGCTTTTTAGTTGTAAAATAACTGAGTTGGAAGCTGAGTACATAGGTCATAGAATCTGCATGCCACTTCAAGCACGAAAAAGGAGCTAGGCAGTTCTGTGAATTCAAGCTCTGTAAAATACTCACATAGACTGTCATTAATGATCATGTTTTTGTGTGTGCATTTTTTAATTAAAAAGCATAGATACTGCATGCACTTTGATTGACTACCTCATAGAATGACACATTTCCTGAAGTAAGACACTGTTTATTTTGAGCACTAAATTCTGGCATCTATTCTGCTGTTATTTAATTTTGTCTCAACTGCTTTTCTTTACCTCATCAGTTACTGGTTTCACAGTTTTTATGTTGACCTAGTTAGGTAACTGTGGTGTAATACAAAAATAAAACATTCTTCATATTGAAGTGTGCAGCCAGTGAGAGGTACTAGAATTGTAGTTCTAAATCTATTTGAAAACTTGCCACTCAAAAGTCAGAATTTCAGGGCAGGCTTCCTCTTGTCAGTCCTTTGATAGATGGCACACTGAATTCCATAACCAGACAATTTAGGCAGCAGCCTCTAAAGTAAATATTAAACTAAGGTAATGGAAAGAAAAAGCTATGCTGGGGAAAAGAGTTTGGGGAGTAGTGATTAACACTGACTTTAAAACCAAGGCTCCCAAAGACTTGGGGAGTAGATGTGTTGGTATTAACAAGACTCACCACTGCAGAAAAGAAAATGTTAGAAAACTGAATAATTCTTGTAGACAGTGTCTGAATGCATAAACCTGTCCATGTTAGAATTGAGGCTTTTGCAGTCAATGACACTTTGGTTGCTAACTGAGACACATCCTGGGGAGATATGTTTACTGCTTTACTATAACTTGTTGTGCTCTGAGGATGCTTACAGCGGAGCACTAGAGCCGAGAAAGTAACTCAGAGTGAAGTCTACAAATGAATGCAAGGAGGAATTGGAGCATTTCAAATATAAAATGCACTAGACTAGAATAGTTCATCTAGAAGGAGCCTACAACAATTGTTTAGTCCAGGACACTACTTTGGCCTTGTCAATGAGAGAGAGAGAGACCTATAATTAAGGAAAAAGGACTTTAAATGTCTGAAAACACATTTTTCTTCAAAGGACAGTTGAAGAGAGTGAATGAGAACAATGTCTGGAAAGTTGCTTTAGCAACCCCATTAGCCAATTATGCCAGTAGGAACTTTAACTGAAATATGGCCCAGAGTCATCTCATATACTCTGAAAAATTCTTTGTGGAATTTTTTGCTTTTCTAAAATCAGAAGTGTCAGTCAGTGTGGGAAGTGTGGAAGTGACTGGGTCATGGTATTTGGCTCCAAGTTGGACTTCCAAACTAAGAAGGCAATACAGCCTTAGCCAGTGTGAATCACAGGCAGCTGTGAGAACTCCAGACAAAATATCCTCAACTTGCACCGTGAAGAGATGCCCCTGCTCTCGTGTGAATTGTGCCCAACGAGTCAGGATTGTTTAGGTGGCTGCAAGTACTTCATATTGGTCAGGTAGTGTTAGTATCTTTTCCTAAAAAATAATTGTTGTTAAGTATGACAAACACGGAGATAAGTATTCAATTTCTGCTGAAAGTAAATGTGATCCTCAGGCTTTGCAAAGATGTATTCTACGATATCTGTAGCATCACATCAGTGAAGAATGGAACCACACCCAAGTCATTAGGAAGATAAGATTTACATTTTGGAAAGAGTAAATTAGTTCATTTCTGAGGGAGGCAGCACAAGTAGATTTTTGGCTCTAATGCATAGCGGGGATTTTGCTGTGTCTTTTGAATGAGGCACTTCTCCCCGAACAATCAGCCGTATCACTGCAATAAGAACCCTGTGATAAAACTGATTATATTTTTTCAATCACCCCAGTTAAACAGAAAGGAGGTTAAGCTTTTAACTACTGTAATCTGCTGCCCTTTTAAAATTGTGTAGAGATGGCAGACACTTATGTTAAACACAGTGGATTGTTGGTAAAGTTAACCGTGTGCATCCAAAAGTGGCAGAATATGGACTAAGGTGCAACCTCAATCTGCGCTGTAATAAAGTAGCTGTTCATCTGTGGTCAGAGATCGTCATGAAAGACCTTGAGTTCCTTCACTTTATTTTGCAGAAAGGCCATCAGACAGCTTTGCATCATCTAGCTCTATCAATCAAGGACCTCAACCACTGCTTTCTGCTGAAAGCTTTCCTGTTTGGCTCTGTTTTTCACAGACAGCTCAATAACTTGTCTGTGGAGCTGTGATAAATGTACCATGGGCTTCTAAACTGTCTCTTTAACACTGAACTGAATTTCAACTCATAGTGCTTGTAACTAATTGTTTTCATCAGAAACATTTTTTTTAGCGGTTGTTATTCCAGACTCTCTGATTATCTCTTTTCTTTTTTCATTTATCCTATGACAATGGTAACATCTGAAAGCTGCCCTGCATACAATGGACTGTTAGAAAACTATATTTTATTCAGTGAATAAGCTGCCTAGTAAAAATAATAAAATTAAACAGAATCTCTATGAACAAGAAGTATACATTTCTTGTATTTTTTTAGACAACTGTGTATGAAGACCAGAATTTCCTTGCCTCTGGTTTGTGAGCCAGTCCTAAGTGAAATCTAAAAGAAAAGACTGAAATTAAGTGCAGTTTAAGGATTGAGAAAATATGATGACTTTTGACAAAAAAGCTTGTGAAATCTGTCATAGTAATTAAGCTCCTAAACAAGAATACAAGTAAAAGCTTTATGGGTTGGGTTGTTAGACATCTTGGAGCTTATATGCAGAGAAACTCTTTTCTTTTAAATAAAAAACAATAATGATTGCAGTATGTTTATTACTGTGATAATGTGCAAGTTTTACTTAGAAAACTCTCGGCTGATTAGTTCGTGTAAGTTGCAAAACTGTAGTACACATTCAGAATCAGAATAAAACAATCTTTTCAAGGGAAGTTGGTGTATGTAATTACTTAAAATAAAAGCCACAGATAGCAGAAACTGTTCTGTAATATAAGAATGTGGCTCTTACCAAGCATAATTTTGCTAAAAAGCTGGCAACTAGGGTTTGGCTCGTACTTACATATAACATACCAAGATGAAGATCTCATTTCTAGTTTTCTTTGTGGTGATTTTAGGAGGAGGAGAGGGAAGAGTATAAGGCATGTTAATTGCTTTTGGGAATACGCTATTCCGGGTTAAGAAGAATAAACATTGTACACTCTGAAAAGCATGTTGATTTTTAGTGAACAGTACTAATTTACACATTCTTCATTTAGGGTACAGAGGTAAAATGGATCCTTTGGTGGATGTAGTCACGGCATAAATGTGCAGAATAAAAAATGAAATGGGATGGTGGTGTTGTGTTGCATGAAAAGCAGGACAAGTGGTGGAAAAGAGCAGCCCACCATGCATTAGCTGTCACTACGATGGTGCAGGGGCAGAGGGTGCATCAAAACACAGCTAGATTTGTTAACAATTTTAGTGTGTGGTACCTCTCTAGGATGATTTTCTGTAAGAGAATTGTTTCCTGTTATTACACTACTAGTTGGGAACAGTAATTTTCTGACTTCTCCTTTCCATACATATATTTTTGCAAGCCTGTAGTGAGATCTGCTCTGTCATTTGCATTCGTTTTCTCCTGCTGAGCAAAGCTAAATAGAATTTCCGCTCACAGGTGATCCCACTGGGAGGATCTCTTGAGCTCCTCCTCTCTCTCTTTGATTAAAGCGTTTTCAGGTGTTGGTTAAGAGATGTATCTCAAATCCCTGGCTGTAATTCCAGATTGCACTGTTCTGCTTCAGACTGTTTCGCTGCTAAACAATTAACATAAGTCCAGCTGATTCATGTAATGGAAGATTTACTGTGCTAGGCAGAAGCTTCTGCTGGTGCATAGCTTTGTAGGGTCTTGTTGGGGGAAAATGAGTATGAAGCTACTGTGAACAATTCTTGACTTCCAAAATTTCTTGTAATCTCATAGCTACGAAGTAGAGAAGCTATTTTAAGACAGATTGAATGTAGTGTTTTTAAGGAAATCTAGCAGACTTACAGCAATACACATAATTATCTAGTGGCAGGACAGAAATCAAAGCAGCAAGACTGAGTACATTTTACTGATGCACTGAATGCAGTAAGAAAATCTTTATTGCTGGTGGAAGCTACTGCTGTCTTAAATACATGCGGCAAAGCTACAGGCAGATTTTTGAGCATCTTTTATAATTTAATCTATTTGTAATCAAATTCCATTTCAATTGCATGCAGGCTGAGAGTGCAGGAGCTGGTTACTGCTACTGGTTCCCTAAATGAATGCACTAAGATTTAGAAGGTGGGTTCACTAACAATGAGTTTAATTGGTATCTGCACACAGTACTGAAGTCCCAAAATTGTATTCTGGGCACACACTTGACTCAGTGAAAAATTGGGATAGATTATGTAGAGACTGTGTAATTCCCCTTGCAAAGTCCTCGCAAGTGCAGAGGGAAGGCGAGTGGCCAGGACGATCCCTTGCGCGGGCTACCCAAGCTACTGGTGGCTGCAAGGTCTTTAGAGGTAGTGGTAAATTTGAGAGTAGTCATCTGACTTGCCTTAATCAGCACTGGTTAAAAAGATCTAAATGGCTCCTGGCAGCCCCTGGATCAGAAGGATACAGGTGCTCTTTCCCTAGTGGTATGCCAGTCACCACTGGGTAGGTAAATTCCATCTGTAAATGTCAGGGGTAACATTTCAGTCAAAAGTTGTACAGTGGCACTCAGAAGAGCTGATGTACTGTGAAGATATAAGAAGAATGTAAATAACACTGCAAATACAACTAATTTATTATGTACATTGATTGGGAGGCCTTTTGGAGAGGTCGTGTTCTTTACTGACTCTGAAAAGCTATGGCTTAAATAGAGGGCACCTTAAAGATAGGCAAGAAAAATTAACAATATAAATGTAATTTTAAAAGCTGGTTAGCTTAAAGAGGAGAGAAATGGGAAATAATATTGCAGAAGTATACATATTGTTTGACAAAATTAAATCAACTAATCATTCTTTATCCTTTTTCACAATTCAAGAACATGCAGGCATGCAATTAAATTGAAAAGTTGAAACTTTAGAAAGTTTAAAAGAAAATATTTCTTCGTGTAATGTAGTGTCTCAGGTTTCCCTCCAGTGAAATAGGACAGTATTTTTCCTCCATCTCCAGCAAATATTTGAATTTTTCTGAGTTCTTAAACACCAGTTGTTGTATAAGTTAAAATTAGTTATGCAAAGGAACACAGAATTGAATAGAGCACAGTAACTTTTTTGTAGCATTTTTAATGTAGTCTCTAGACTTCAGTGAGTGGCTAAGACGTCTTCCATAGAAGTAATAATACTGACTTAAAAAAGACAGAAAAGCTAGTTTTTGTGGTTCCTTTAGTTAATTGTATTCACGCTGAATTATTTGCAGATGAAGAGAACCTAATCAGTTATCTTTCCTTACAAATCAGATCTCAAAAATGGTATTTAGAATTTTGGCCTTACCTGCTAATTCATGCAGAACATAACTATATAGTTACATTCGTACAAATTCAAACAAGCAGCAGTAACGTCTCTGAGCAATGAGATGATAGTTTGTGGAACTCAGACCCAGCACCCAGGGTGAAGTCAAAACTCAGGTTTTCTAAGGTCTGGAATGGAGTAAGACATTTGCAGAGTGAAATATAAGGTAGATGAGAGGATGAATTCTAGCATACTTCACTCCCTTCTTCGTGAACCATGTACTGTGTAACTCATTTCTGGATGGAAGTGTTCATGAAGCAATGAGAAGAAAATAGTTCTTGGTCTTGCATACTCTAAGCTTGTCTTTTACTCACTAGAAAGAAATATGTTAGTTTGAATTTAAGTAAAATAAATTCAAACATCTTAAAAGTAATTTTTGTTGACTTTTATTAAATGAGGTGCCAAGAAAATGTGCTATCAAAGTCTGTCTTTTCAAAGTACTTCCACTGAGTGGGAACCGTATAAGCATGAAAAGACCTTAGAGGAAATGCTAGTCAGGTATTATATTTTCTGGTTAATGGCCACCTAGGAGAAGCAGTAAAATAATCACTGTAGTGAAGATTACAAAGTATGTCATATTGCACCTCACTGTAAATATCACTTTAATTTTTTATGGCACAGATTATTTGTA
Organism: Rhagologus leucostigma; assembly: GCA_013397725.1. Classification (NCBI taxonomy): domain Eukaryota; kingdom Metazoa; phylum Chordata; class Aves; order Passeriformes; genus Rhagologus; species Rhagologus leucostigma. The sequence goes on along the minus strand of VZTD01001046.1, from coordinate 2,124,996 downwards.
AGTTTATTTTATATACTGCATAGCACTTAAATGTCACTGATCTAAAACCTTTATCCGGGAAGCTCATTAGTTGAGCTGTCTGCGTTTGTATATCTGCCATCAGCATCTGGTGAGAGGGCTGCTGCTGACCCTGCCAGACTTGGGTCATGAGGTCAGCAGGTCTCATTTATTATTCAAAATTGCTTTCTGACCTTTTATCAGCTAGGTCAAAGAACGATGCATTCTCCTTGGTCAAATTTTATAGTGAAATCAGTATCACGCACAGATAATAAAATTACCAATTCTTGTGAATCTCATCCCTCTCACTCTGAAAATGTACTCACTTTGAGGTTGATGAAGTTGGAAGAGTTGCCTGTGCAAACATGTCTGCTTCAAGATCATGAGGGTTCCTTGTCATCCTTGTGAAATAACACATGTAGCGTCACATCTAGTTCATGATTTGACCGTGCATCTGCTTTCTGCTGGTGCGGTACAGAGGCAGCCGAAGGCAGAGCTCCATAGTTAACAGATGACCTCTCATTTTTATCACTCCCATACTTTTACACAGTTACCTATTAACTGTTTCTATTTTCGACATATTTTCACTGATAACTGTATCTTCTACCTTCAGTTGCACACATGTATCGGTTGAATATGGGAGAAATTAGAAGCACAGTAAAGCAAGAAAGGTCAATAAATGTGAAGACTTTTTCTTGGAGATGATAACAGAATCTGGAAATAAAAAACATTGAGTCCAAAATATTTTTGGATTTGAGATGTGATCTAGATCTAGGAAGTCACTGACCAGCATGATTTTAGTTCAAACAGAATCCAGAAGCATCCTGGCGAAACTAGGAAGAACTGATGATCTGAAATTTTAATTCTATGATGATTAAAATAGGAAGCATGGATGACATTGCAGTACGAAACATATTTTGGGAATTTTAGAACACTAAACTTTGAAGAGAAAATTAGCCATCGGATCTTAACAAGCTGTACTACAGTATGGAAAATTGGAAACCCTAAATGGCAGATTGATTCTTAAAGGGAGCTGTGCAGTTCAGCATTATCCCTCTGGAATGATTTCATCCTTTTTAAAAGAAGGAGTCAAAGGTCACATTGGTCTTGCCCTTGAAGCAGACAATATGAGATGTCAGCTTGTGCTTTCTGACACTGCATATGATGAATAACCTTGATGTAGTAATAAACAAATAACCTATATTAACGTTTAGAAGCGCAGTGAAGTATTAATGCAATATATACTTCAACAATGTGTTGCAAATATACAGCTTTCATAGAAATGGATTTCCTCTAGTAATACTGTCGTGAATTTATGGTTTCTTAAGTGTTGCTGTAAAGTAAATTCTTTAAGTAACAGAATGTGTACATATCTTAAATATGACCAATCATATGTACCTAAATGAAGAAAATTGCTATTAACAAGTAGTAATAAATTAAAATTATATTAAAAAACCCTGAACATCTGTATTCATGTAGATACTCAAATTATTGTAAATACTGTGTTTCTAGTGTTTCAAATACCTATAGTCAATCACCTTTGTAAATGCAGCTCTGTCACTAATTAATATTCAGTAAGGTTATCAGCTCTATTTTGGTATTTCTACTAGAAGAGAAAAAAACGTATGCTAGTAAGGTGTGCATAACATTTGGTTGGTATGAAGTGGTTTCATCTAACGATGGTAAGATAAAAGCCTGCTTGTGGGGAGAGTCGTACCATGGTGCAGCAGTCCTTTTAACAAATTCCTTAGCTTTAAGAACAGTCTTGTACTCATTACAGTCTTGATGGCACATTAAGGGTTTTTGTGGTTGGGTTGTTTTTAACTGAGAGTTAAACAAAGCCATTTGATATTAATGAGATGCAGGGTAGTATTTAGCCCTGTGCAGTGTTTGAAGTGCAGAGTTTCTCTTGTTCATAAGTAATGTCTGTATCTTGCAGGTATTCTGTAATTTTATACATCATACTTGTCTGCTTCTACCTACACACCGTGCTCCCAAACAAGTAACCTATTTTTAGTATAGATGAGCCGTGTGGAGATTTCTCAGTGTTCCCTCTGAATCTTCTAGAGACATGGCCATATGCTGCAATATGCAAGTTAACCCCAGGTCCTATTCCACCTTGGATGTCCCAACTTCTTGGAAGTGCCTGTGGTGTCTGTCTTGCCTCTTTATTGCCCGTCTCAAAGGGGAGGGTCCAGGCTCTTTTGTTCGCTTACAGATAGGTCTTGCTGGTGGCCTGAAGAATGGGGCTGAGAGTAGGTGGAGTGAAGGTGCAGTATTTGGCAGGGGTCATCTTTTACCCATTAAGTACTCCACAGATTCTTGCTTATGTGCTCATTTGAGGGAGTGACACATTTGTTTTCTGGAGATACATCCAGTGGTGCTTAAAGTGGAGAGTCTGTTTCCCAAACCTGTGTCTGTTTTGTGGTAACTGGAGCAGGTGATCCACATTCATTACCAATATAATTATGTATCATCCAGCAGTTTGATAAGCACCTTTCTGATACTTACACATAGCAACAGATATTGCTTATTAATTCAGAGAATAACAAAGCCCAGATTTTGTTCTAAATTACATCAGGAGAATAACTGTCTTGATCTAAATCTAACTGTCTTGAAACTAAACTCCTGCTTCTGTAACAGAGCCCAGAATTATTGTCCATATGTACAAAACTGATATCCAGCTACAAAAAAACCAAAGGAGACAGCAACCCCTAGTAACTGGTGCTTGGGAAAAAACACAAAATTATAGTGTGAGATGTTAGTTTTCTGCCCTAAACACCAGTTCACTACAAATCTTAGCCATGTAACTGGAAATCATTAATTAAATCCTGTGCAGCCAAGAATCATGCATAATGTAACAGAACCACTGCAAACAGTCCACTCCTGATCATTTAAATTTCCTTCTTGCTCATACTGACATGAGGAGCTTGTATTTGAAGTAGTCTCTGATGAGATTTTGCCTTTACATCCTTGGAGAATGTCCTTGTGCATATTTATAGGACAAAGTAGAAGGATTACCTATGTGTGTTTTTTTGTATTAATATAAAAAATACTTGGTACAATATGATTACCTCAAAAATCTTTTGACTCTGTGGAAAATAAAGGATCTAATACTCTAAGCCTTTAAGTAATCATAGTCTGATTGGCTCATGTTCGTAAGATAGCCACTTTTAAATTGAATATGCAACTCCCTGTGAAAAGTACAGTTTCCATATCTTCCATTAATTTTTATGAAGAGGATTTTAGTAAGCAGCCCACTCTAAAGGGCAATGTTATTTCTAATCCATTGTGGTGTTAGGGATGAGAATAGATTGGTTACTCCATCAACACTGCTAATGTTCAAAAAGGCAATTTGTTTAAAGGATGGGCACAGAAGGAGAAGGAAGTGGAGTTCAAAAATTAAAAACTGCACAGCAGTTTCACTGCAAACCATGTACTAGTCATACAGTGCTATCCAATTAATCCATTACTCTTAGAAGAGGAATCCCTGTATATCCAGGTACAATCCTTGCCAAATATCTGGACACAATCATAGGCTTTTAGGATTACAAGTAACATAATAAGGGATAATGATCAAAAATTAAGCACACCAATACAGAATGCTTGGGTTAACTGGTCTTGCCATGTGCACTGTAAGGCAGCAGTCTGTTAGGTTTAAAGTGAGATTAAGGAGTTGTGTAACCTGCAATTATGCTGGTTTTCATTAAAAAAAATAAGATGATTTGGCTCAGTAGGGCCCTTCCTTATATTTACCTCTGTTTAATTGGATTTGGAACTGCTTAAACATCTTTGAGTTGGAGCTTATAAGAAGATGATCCCAGCTGTTTTTCAAAGCTTAAGACAGCAGGCAGACAACATGATCATGTCAAGACTCATACTAAAGCCTTAATCCTACTTTTTCATCAACTAGCACTACAGCTGAGTCTTTAACCTTCTAAGTACTAAATGTGCTTTGGATCTCTCACGATACATTTGCTGTCAAATGTTATTCTCTGATAATATTAATTTTTTCTTCCTTTCTAAAAAGTACTTTAAAGAAAAGTCTCTATCTATCTGAATTTGGAGAGCTTTAGTTTAAGCCTGTATTTTCAGTCCTGTTATTTTCAGTCCTTTTAAAAATACTGCTTATAAACTTGCATGTATTGAAATCTATTTTTCTCTATGGGGGCAAGGCAATGCATTGACACGTAGCTTGCAGTGCTGTAATGAATAATCAACTATACTGGTAACTATTTTTCATTGTACATGAATTACTAGATTGAATATGTTTTGTTTTCAATAAGAAAGAAATGAGAACAACTTTAGTTTCATTCAGGTCTTTTTCCTAGGAGCTGTCACCATGACCAACAGAAAATTTTCCGTATTTCCAGCCTCAAAACTTGCATTATTTTGTAGCAGTGCATTATTTACTTTAATAATCCTGGGGTTGAATAGAGATTAAATGTTCTAATGTATTATTCCTGCATCTGTAAATAGTACCCATGCAATGCAATAATATGTGCTTGTCTTTTTCTTTTTCTTTTTCTTTTTCTTTTTCTTTTTCTTTTTCTTTTTCTTTTTCTTTTTCTTTTTCTTTTTCTTTTTCTTTTTCTTTTTCTTTTTCTTTTTCTTTTTCTTCTCCTCTGTCGGGTAGTGCTCCGATTTGTCCTAGTGACACAGGGCTGCCAGCAGGAAAGCAAGCGTAGTTAATGCTCAGCTGCTCAAACCAGTCAAGCAAGCTAGCAAGTCCCAGCTGTGCTACTTGATGTTTTTTGATTGCACCTAGTCCTCAATCTGTGAACTGTTTTCTGGACTTAGATTCATCAAGCTCTGCCGCTTTAAAAACTCATGCAGGCAGGCATCCTAGGATATGCCATTATAAGCTGCTGCCAGGGGATCTTCTAGGAGATAAATGGAATCTGTGTGAAGTAAATTAGTGTGAACCAGTCAATCTGTGTGTCAGCCTTGAGCCACATCCATGGGTAACTAGCTTGCTGACTGAAAAGTCCACTGTCTTTTGCCAATCAGAGGTCTCAGCCACCAGGAAGCAGTCCTATACAACATTAGTTTCTTGGAATAATGCCGGTTTGACCAGCTAGTGAAACTCTTCAGTATACAGTTCTGTGCTGCTTGAGTTTACTTATTGCTTACAATTGAACTGAAAATCTTTTAAAGTCAGATAACATTTTAACAGTAGGGAGCATCACAGAAATGTCTTGGAAATAAGTACTTCCACTTTCCTACAGCAGCCATTCAGCAGAGTCATGCTGTGCTGCAGTTGGCTTTACCTCCCTATCAGTAATGCATCTCCAAGGCCATAATGCAAAAGAATAACAATAATCTGGCCAGAAGAGGTTAATATAGAGGCTCTGTGTGGTTTTTTTTCCATGGATTAAGCTATTTGGACAGCTTTGATCGGGAGATGGGAAGACTATACAAGCTGTAACACTCATATTATGCAGAGGGATATGTCAGTGTCATAACTGTGCTGCACACTTTCATTTTGGTTTGGTTTTAAAAGCAAATTGAGGCAATCTACAGCAAGAATTTCTCTGTACAAAGGGACTGAACCAGAATCCTCTGCAAGCTTCCTGATTAATGATTTTATACTTGAATACCAAATCAATCTACTAACATGAAAATAATAATGTCAGTATTGTCAACTATGCAATTTTAAAAATAGGAAGTATTTCTTTGTTGGTTTTGTAGGTGCTACTGATAGACTGATAGGATTCACATCTGCACTGTGTGCTCTCCCACACCAATGGTCTAATGTACAGAAACCAGGGGGAGTTTTGCTATATTTCTTTAGAAAAAGGTTCTTCATCCTTGGTGGTTGGTAGTCGGGCACTGGAACAGGCTCCCCAGGGAAGTGGTCACAGCACCAAACCTGACAGAGCTCAACAAGAGTTTGGATAATGCTCTCAGGCACAGCGTAGGATTCTTGGGGCTGGTGCTGTGCAGGGCCAGGAGTTGGACTTGATGATCCTTGTGAGGTCCTTCCATCTCAGCATATTCTGTGATATTTTCAGAAATTTGGATAGGCGAGGAAATGTTATGTACTTTAACTAAAAAAGAGACTGATTATCTAGTAACTAACAGATTTCGGTTTTCTTTAGTAATTCGATAACCATTTTTTCGTCCCTATTGTCTCTCAGTTGCTGGTTGGAAAAAATAATGAGAGAGGCATAAATAACGTTGATCAAATAATTCGGTCTTACATCATGTTTGATTAGAAGACACACGTAGGGAAATTGGAAAAGAGAAATATAGGCTTTCTAGCCAGAGAGGACACTGAGAAGAATATGTAACAATATGTAACAGTAGGAGAATTAATAAAGGGCAGCTTGGGGTTACATTTTCCTTTTTTAAATTCTCCTAAGTTTTACAGAAGCTTGTGCTTCAGAGCTGTGCGGTAGATGCTGTGTGGAATTTTATGGGAAAGTATTTTATTTCTTGCAGCAGAACCCACAGAGACAAATTTAACTAGTTAGGTGTTATGTAATATATACTACACAGACTACATGGGCAGAATCTGGTATAAATCACAACTGAGATCAAGGCAACTGCTTTAAAATTGAGTGAATGTTTCATTGCACTAATGAAACAAAAATGGGATGTCCTTTGAGGGCATAATTTGTTACATGCCATTATATTTTAGTTGAGAGAAGTAGTGAAGTCCCTATGGGTGAATAAAACTTCAAGGTATATTGGGAAAAGGATCACTGAAATTTTCAATTTTTCTGTCTGGAGGAATGCTGCCCTCATAGATATAAGGAGGGAGGAAAATGGACTTTCAGAGGGTTTTTTTTATATATTAAAACCTTTCTCACATACAGAAGGAAAAATATTCTTTAGTTGCAATTCACTTGGCGAGTGGCACGAGCTCTGTTTGCATGTGCCTTCGAAGTGCAAGAGCCAGCTCAGGCTTCCCGGGCACATGGGTTGGTTGTTCTGCAAACTGAGCTCTGCCATGTTATATAGGTCTTACTTCTGCATTCGTTGTAATGGATTCAAGTTACAGGACCTTCCAGTTTGACTAGTTCCATACTGGCTTATTTAAACTTCCATATGCTGCAGCATTCACTTCAGAGTAATAATGTGTTTCTCTAGGTTAATATCTTCATCTTTCTTTTTGAAATTAAAATGTAATGGAAACTAGGCCAGTGTGATATTTAATCATCAGAAGATAACAACCAGCCATTCTCAATTAAATGACAACTACATACATCTGTGCAGATTTTTTCGAATGACACTAAAATTATGAAATGACCAGCAACTGATATCTTCTGTCGGTGAGATGAATTAGTGGTTTATAGGGCCTGAGAAATGGTCTAGAAAAAAAAATAGGGTTCAGTTCAGTAAGGATGAGAACAAGGATCTAGACTGAGGTAGGATTAATCTCCTGCAAAAAGACAGGGTGGGGAAGAAGAAGCAAGGTAACAGTTTCTCAGGAAAGAATCTGGATCACAAGCTGAACATGAGTCAGCAGCATTCCTGGTGTGGCAACGAAGGCAAGCCCCATACCAGGGAGTCTCACCCAGAACACCTGTGAAGCCATCCTTGAGCTGTGCTCAGCACTGGTGCCATCGAGGGCACATCCCCATCCCGCCAGACTCCTGCCTGCTGGGACCCTGCTGGGCGGGAACTCCATCTGAGCAGTGTCACCTCAGTGTCCTCCTCTCCTGTGTCTCTGGGATTGTGGGGAGTGCTGCTGATACTTCTCTTGGCAGCTCATGGATATTTTCTGCATTTCTTGTAATATTTGTGAAATAATCTTACCGTTTTAGTTTGGCTGGAAGTATGTGGAAAAAGCTAAGTAGATTAGGAACCGTCAGTCTGGAAAAGATATAAAACAAAGGATTTCAGCCACAGGGGTCATGGAGAGAGAGTGCAGGGCTTGTACCTGTGCCTTTTCTCAAACAAGTAGAAGTTGCACATTAAGCCCACAGGGACTAGGCAGACAAACAAAACGAGATGCCTTCCTGTGTGATAAAACTACAGTTTGCCATGTCAGAGTGAGTTAGGGTGTAGGATGTTAAAGGTGTGAAAATTCCACATTTAAGGGAAAACTGGAGAAGTTCATGAAACGGAAATCTACTCTGAGTTATCACAGGAGGGGGAAAAGTTGTTTGTAATTCCTTAATTTTCAAATTGGACTTCAGGAGAAATTTCTGGTGAAGTATTATTTTATGGTTGTTGGACTCTTACACTGATATTTTTTAGTCTCAGCAAATATGTCTGTTCTTATGCTTTTCACTATATTTTTATGATATCTATGAAATGTGCTTTTAAAATAGTAGTCAAAGCATTTATTGCTCCATCACGCTTCTTAGATATAATACACTAAGTGCCTGTAGAAGCCATAGAGCTCAGAAGTGACATTGCAGCACAATTGTTTTATACATTTACAAAAATTAAAAATACCAGCATTTTGTTTTTCTTTACAGCTTTTTTTTCCATGCAGTTTTATTTCGATTCCGGTTGCTTTGTATTCCCTATTGGATCTTAAATATATTTATCACCTGTATCCTCTCTTGACTAATATCCTTGAATGAAAAATAATTTTTGCCCTATCCAGTTGTTTTGAATGACAAATAAGTTCTTGTTTTCTCTGCAGACAGACTGTCGTTAGGTCACCACCTTATCAATAACACAGGCGTCATCAGAAAATGTTAAATGTTTTTATTTACCTGTGTTATGCAAACTTCTTTCTCCAGTGTGTCTGCCCTCTGAAAATTGGTATTCAGAGCATGTTATTTAGACTTAAGTATAGGATATTTCCAGAGTGGTGTAGGATGTTTCCAGAGTGGAACAAGGCTTTTCAGAGTTTCAACCAAATGTGTAGAAATAAATGACAGGGATGAGTTGTTGCTGTATTTAGTGATTAGGCTATTTTCACAAAGAACAGCTTCAACAGTTTGTTCAAAGACTGTTCTTTAAAGATTGATCACCAGTCTGTGGTATCTTTTTGGAAATTATTTATTTTTATTGTGTGGAATTGTTTGAAATATTTTGAAACTAGATATGTAAATGTTTCATTAAATACTATGATTTTATGACATTCCTTTACTATTCTAAATCCCAAATCTATTTTAATGACTTTTTCTGTTTTAATAATGTAAGAGAATGGGTGTCAAGTTCAGTAAACACGTCCTAAGAGCTCATTAAGATGCATCAGAAAAAAATACTACAATTCTCAAGATTGATCCTGTACAATGAAGATTTATGTTATCTTTATATGCTAAGTTCAAGGTCGTTTGCTTCAGTGAAATATGTCCTTTTACCTTATTTCCATGTTAACAATGGTAATCTCTCCTGTCCATGTAACAATGGAAGTGACACTGCACTGAATAGAATGAAAATGTTATTGGAGTTATAATATAAGAAATGGTTTTTAACTTTCCTATGACTCATAGATTTGGGGCTCATTTATACTCTGTTTATGTCACCTTGACTACAGAGATTACCTTTCAAAGGGAAGCAAAAGTAATTTTAAGGTCCATTTAAACCCAAAGTAGGACAGAGTATCTTCTGAATAAAGATGACACTGTTTATGTTTAAATAACTTAAATTCCATCAGTATCCTCAGTATAAACAATTCAGAACACTATTTCTCCTATTGATATTTGTACATATAATCCTATTCCCCTAAGGGAACATGCAGTAAAGTAGGTGTTAGAGCTGAGATTTTTTTTTGTATTTTTCCTTGATTACATAATGCCATTTTTGCTTTCACTCTTTATTTGGGCCAGACTGTACTTTCCTTATTTTTAACTTTTCAATTCCCTTTGTTCTTCTATGATATTTTTAAGAAACCTTTCTTTTCCAATTGAGCATATAACGTGATGTTTTAGAAAAAAAAGATCTGAAGGTCTCTGCCTTGGTCCCTTTCTTGCTCACTGCATACACTCATTATGTAACTTCATAAACTAGGGTCTTGTGAAGTTTATTTGCCAGGGTTTTGTCTAGGGAGGTGTGTGTACTTCTGAGTGGGTGACAGGGCTGAGGGAGACTTCCCTTACTTGCGCCAGTGACCCATCCCAGCCTTTCCCAGCCTGTCTCCTGGTTTTCTGAAACAAGCACTTCCCTCCCACCTTCTGAACTGCCGCCTTTGACAGCTGTTTTGGCACAAGTTGTCCAGAGTTGTGTCTCTCTGTCCCCATGAAAACCCTTTCCACCCCTGCTTTCCACTCCCTTTAAACTGTTCCTAATGACCAGCTATTACTGCGAGTGTTTCATGCTTTTTTGGCATTTTTCAGCTCTATCAGCTCTGCCTGTCATTTCTTTCCTTCTCATTTTTGTCTGTCTTGGCTTTTAATGACTCCATCCTCTCCCAGATTTCCCCAAATCTCTGCAATATCTACTCAGAGACATCAAGTGGAAATCCTCCTGCTTTGTCCAAGCATCTTGCCATCCTGTCTTGGTTTCTTTCTTGTTCACTTCACACCTTCCTCCTGAGGTACCTCATCTGTGTATTGACCTGCTTCTAGTTGTGTTTTATGTTTTATGCTCTGAGTTACTTCTCCGTTGAATCTGGTACCTTCACTAAGAACACTGCTCAGTGCTGTGTTGTAAAATCCAGCAAGTCAGTTGAGATTATCTGACTTGTGCTGACATGGCCTGGGAAGGAGCAGAGCCCTTGAGCAGGTTTGTCCCAGTCCCATGTAAGGCAGTTGCAGCACAGAGTTCCAGTAAAGGAAGTCTCTGCCAGCTCCTGCCTGGGACTGATGCTGGTGCTGTGGAAGTGTCTTCCCTCTTTGGTTCACTATGAGAGTTCTTTACTGGTTGAAAATACGCAATTTGTTTTGAAAGGCTGATTCTGAATTTTTGGTCACTGCTATGAGACCAAAACAGAGAGGTCTTGTGATTTTTTTGCTTTCTCTCCAAAGGCATAGCTCTACTTTTTCTTTTCTCTCTTTCCTCACAGGATACTCTGTTGGAAATTTTCCTATGGTTCTACTTCAGGGTGGTTCTGACTTTTAAATTCATGCAGCTGTTATGGCTCAATCTATCACTCAGCACAGTGGAGCTGACTCCACTGTAGGAAGAACTGTTTTAGAAAAAAATGTTCTGAAATTTTGGCACAAAATTACTTTGTTTTAAAATATAATATGAATACTTGTAATGTTGCAGTTTTTCTGTTTTGAAGGGGGAATCTTCAATGTCTACTTGAAAATTATTTAAATGTTGTAAAAATCAGAGAAAAGCACAGGTATCTTTAAAGACATTTCTTCCTTTACATATCATAGCTTTTTTATGTGTGAACAAGAACATTTGTTATTTGTTGTTGTAATTGTTCTTCAATGTCAAATCACTTTGTGCAGATTATCATGTCAACACTTCCTGCTTTACCTTGACAGGGTTTTATATACTGATTTGCTGCTATCCAAGGCAGATCTTCTAAGCAAAATTTACTGGTTTTTTTGTTTTTTCAGGTGAAATGCATGGTGTCACTGTCATAGATTTTATTATTTATTATGTTTTAATATTATATTTTCAAGGTTATAATTCCACAATAGTCTTGAAACCCTGATTGCTTCAGACAGACTCTGTGTAGTTGCAGGAGTCAAGAATGATGGAACCTTTTGGTGACCTGGGATCAATAGCTGCAAACGCTTGGAAAGCACAGAGCACTGGAGTGGAATATGTGTCTTTTGAGCTTCTCACGTCTGCATACTGCCCTGAGGCCTTGTTGGTTCACTCATAATCTTGGAAAATTTAAATAGGTGTTTGAATTACATAATCCTTCAGCAAATATTAGTTTGGTCTAAAAAAAAAATCCATCAAAATTTATAAGGGAGTGAATTTCCTTTTTTGAAAAGAAGACAGAAGAACACTGAGGTTGTGCATAGCCATTGGTATCCTCATCCCCCTGAAGGTTTGGGACTTTGCTTGGTTTTCTAGATACCACAGAAAAAAAGAAGCGTTTTCTAGCCACTGCTATTTTTCTAGGAAATGGGATCAGCTAAGGGTTTTAACAGGACAGAAAAATCGAGATCTAGTCTTTACTGTGCTTTTCCATAATATACTGCTTGATAATTGTACTTCATCTTCAAGCTGTATTTGTGGCTCCATATAGAGATACGAAGCAGAAGAGAGGGAAATGGACTTTGACAAGGGAAATACCTCTCTTCTGCTCAGGAAAAGTTATGCGGGATTTGTTCAAAAGCTAAGTGAATCAAAAAGTCATATATAGACAAGTAATTGTTTCCCTGAAAATACTTGTATGCTCTGAAATGAAAATGTTTTTAGCAATTAAGTAAAACATGTAACCAAATTTGGTAATCTCTAAACTGCAGCTCGGTCTGGGTTTCACTGCACTTTGGAATTATTGCTAATTTTCTTACACATTCCAGCTTGTCATACACAACATATTTTCATCTTAAAATAAACACCATTTCTCTCTCCCCTGAATGACTCCAGTAATTACAAAACCATCTAATTTATCTTTTATGTTGTTTACTGCCTTCTTTGGTGAAACAGACAAGCATTTTTTTATGACTTCTAAATTATTTTATTATTTTAGGATTCTTTAAGAAAAAGCTGGTTTTCTACTTCAAAGGGACCTCATTTAAGACGATGACTCAAACTTCACCCTGCATAAATTCTTGTCTATGGATTTTTTATCTGTCCTGTGGTTGCATATAAGTAGTTTGAGTTTGTGGGTTTTTTTCAGTCTATTATTTGTGTTTACAAATTATGTCTTCAGCATTGAAAGCTCTGCAGAAAATCAGGAAGTGTTGGTTTCTGCATACATTACGTTTCTCCCTCCCTGTGTTTTTATTCTTTATCGCTCCAGTCAGTGTGCTGAAGCATGACAAGAGCTCCAACTCGGCAAACTTCCAGGATGTGGAGGATACGCCTGACAGATGTGTCTTGGAAGAGTCTGAGAGTCCAGGTGAGAGGCGTTTAAAGACAGTCACCAAGTATCAAGTGATAAATCTGACACAGCTTTTGGGTCTGTGAAAAAAGCACATTGTAATGCTGTTTCCTTTTTAGCAGCTGCAATGTCAAATTAATGGTCACCTCCAGGGGTCACAGTGTGGAGCTGTTATCCTTTCCTCTTTCATCAGGAATTCAGGTCTTAGAAAGGATAAAGGCTTTATGACCAAAAAGAAAGCTGACACTACTAGTTCATTATAATTACTTTTGGACTACGCTGCTTACTTAATATATGTACAATGTCTGACCCTTTGAAGGTAGCGTGAGATTATGAAAAATTAGAAGTACTGTACACACTGCAGCTGAATGCAGCGGTGGACACTCAAACACCGTATCTCTGGAGGGAAGCAAATTGGTGGCATTAAATAGCTTGATTCTTTCCTTTAAATCAGCTCACAATCATTATTTCATTTTAGTGACTCTTAACATTGATTCAGCTAAATACAGGAACATCCGTAAAGTGCATCCTTTTTGGTAACCGAAAGATTTATCTTCATGTAGTTTCATTATCTTTCTCGTTATGGAACATCTACAAAATTTATTAAATGAATCCCAAAAGGAAACAATTAAATATAAATTGTATCGAGTCACAGCTGATTAGAAACATTCTGTGCTACTAAATACTAAGATCTTTTAAGCAAACTGAGCTTGACCCATGTACACTACACACATAACCTGCATATAGTCCTCATTAGCGAAAGAGTTAAACATCTTTCTTCACTTGGTATTTTCCTTCCCTGCTTTATCTGGTTTCTCTGTATCCTCCTGCATCTTTGTGTGCTGATCCGTGTATCATATTTTTGATTCATCGTCTCTGCGGCCTGTCAGCTTAGTTAAGAGATTTCCAAATCTTGCAGCCTGTGCTGACAGGGGGCAGCTGCCAACAGTCCCCTGATCCTTCCCCAAGGAACACTGCTGAGATTTAATTTTCAGTCAAAGGGTGCAGTCTGAAATCCATGTCAGGTCCCCTAAGTCATCTTAGAACCCGGATAGGACCCGTGTCTGGGGGATTATATTTCAGCACACTCCACTCTTCCAAGATTCCTTGGGAGTTCAACTACTGTCATATACCTGATTTGAACTACGCTCCCTTTTCATCTTTTCCACGGAAATGAACACCAGTATATGTTACAATAAGTGAAACCAATGAATTGTAAATCTCTATTCATTTTAAGGCCACACAGACTTGGACTCAATGTTGTCCAGCAGAAACCAGCATGAGATTTAGAAAGAAATAGATAATCTACTCAGAAAGGAGCCAAGTTTGACAATATGTGGTGTTCAGTATCTCCTTTGGAAACTGTCTGTAGTCCCTTCAACAACAATTATGGGCCAAAATATGGATTGTCCAAGATTTGATCAGTTTTGAAGTGAGGAAGGATTAAAGCAAGGTGACACCAAAGTGTTCAGGGGAGAATTAATGTACCTTAAAGATAACAGTAATTTTAACCTTATATTAATTCTCTCTGGCAAAGTGTACCTGTTTGGATGGGAACTTACATACCCAGTTCTGCTCTCTGCATATTTATATGAAGTAATGGAAGGAACAAAAGCTTGCCAGGAGGTGAATATTGACGGGCAAAAATACATGTTGATAAAGCATCCAAACTTAAAAACTGAGTTCCAATCGGTCCATCTGACATCATTAAACTAGTAATAAACAATGAATTACTCTAGCTTTTGTTTCTGTCCATTCCTGCATTTTAAGACATCTTGTCTTATAGGTCTGAAAACCTCAGGAGATTTCACTACTGGTCTCACTGCTTTCCACTGAGAATTTGTGGCTTGGTTGTCATGGAGACATCGTATTTCTCCAGGAATTGCTCATATTGATCCGTGGACAGGCGTAAATGGCCAGGCGAATGTGAGGAGCAAAGGGGGTTGGGCAGTACTATAAAATGACCAGAGGTTATGGGTCGGAAATAAGCTCATAGCAAACACTTAGGTAAAGAGAAAGAAACAGTTTCATTTTGTTTCAGGATTTCGTTTTTGCACTTTATGCCATTGTCTTCTTTCACTATAGACTGAAAGAAACTTGTTAGTCACTTGTCATGTCAGATCTTTGGTGCTTGTCCTGACACAGCTGTCAGCCTTCCAGCTCTGTGCGGTTCAGGGACACACAACAAAGAGCTAGGAACATGAATTATTTATTGCTCCTTGTGTGGATGAAATTCTGTGATAAGAAATTAAGACACTTCTGACAGAAGTGCTTGTTTGAAAGGAAAGATTTGGTAACACAATACATTTACTTAAAGCTTACCATTTACTTTCAGTAGCAAACATTGAAACAATAATATGACATTCAGTTGGCTATGATTTTCTCAGGTGCTTTAACTTTGAATCATGGAACCTGAGAATGCTTGGGAGGTCAGCATTTGGTTTGGTGAAACTTCTGACTTTAGAATCTCTCTCACACATATGCAAAGTCTGGGCAAACTTACAAATTTAATTTATAAGTTTCTATTAACAAATCTGTAACGAATCTCTTGTGCTTCACTTACAAGATGTTGTCATAGGTGCAAAAGTGATGTTAAGAAATATATTTATGTTATTATCTCTTCTGATGAGGAAAAGGTGAAAATATGACAATATATCTGGAAGGAATTCCAGCTATTCCTAGAAAGGGTTCTTTATTACAACTTCTACCAGATTCAGGAAGGCTGTAGAGCAGCCATTAATACATCTATCTGTGTGTTGTGTTTTTTGCTGGTGAAAGGTGCAGTTTCTGTCCTTGACATTAGAATGAGCTTTATTTTCAAAGTGATCTTTGTTTTTAAAAATCATGTAAAGTGTACTCTGTTTTACTTTCACGTTTTCTATGTCTGCACTTGTTTTCATTGCTCTGGGTGTGGCCCTCCAGCAATTGTAGGAGGCATATGCTCAGATGAATAGCAGGAATCCGTTTGACTACCCAAGAGACCAATCCAAGATTTATCTGTGATTTCTTGTGTTCAATGTGTGATCTGAACTACTCTTAGATAGGTAATGAAACCCCTCAACCTGCACTTTTCTCTTGGATAATTCACAGTAAACACTTTCCACATGTGATGGACACAGGTAAATATCAGACTGCAATTTCTTGTCTAAGTGAAATGGATTTTAGTTGCTCCCTTCGTGTGGCTACAGGCTGCCATTATCTGTGATAGTGCATCATGTCTGTTTTAGGCCCCACACAGAGGAGATGCTGGGCTTCTCTCCCAGATGCCTAATAGTAGGTTTATCACTGCCATTTTTCCCCACATGCTGAGGACTACTCCTGTTTGACATGGAAAGCCTTGGCTTTTCAAACTTGTCTCTGCTCTGGCCTTGAACGTAATAATCAGATAAGAATTGCAACAGTTTTCTGTAGGACTTGACTTTTAATCGTATCAACTCCCCATAAAGAATTCACTATTGCTTAAAGTGCTTCTTTCTTTCAATAAATATTCCCAGCAGTTTTCCATTTTACCAGGCAAGTTTTCCACATTTAAGGAAACTGAGAAAGACGCTGGAAGTGAGTGTCCATGGATGTGTTAGTTACACTTCTAGGTCTGAGCTGTTCACCTGAGTTTTCTTGTACAAACAGTGGTGGAAAATTTACACCCCCAGATGCAGATCATCTTGGCCAAAAGGGGTTGCTTGAGATGGTTCCCAAGAGGATTGAAAATACTCTGAATTTTGTTAGTCAAAATCTAAGAGGATTATAGCAGGACTAAACACAGCTTGAGGTGTCTTAGCTTTCGTATGTGGGGCAGTCCCACTAAGGAGGGTTCTGCAAGTGCAGCTCCTGTGGGAAAAAGGAATAGATTTGAGCTGAAGTCACGAGAAACAATGTAGACACAGATGCCTCTTCCCTCTTATTTTCCCCAAAAGACACATGGCAATAGAGTAGGAAATAGGCTATTACTTCACTTGGTAGTAGGGGGAAACTGAGCCTCACTAATGGAAGATTGAATTTGAAGCTGTAGATGGAAAGTGTAGTGTTTTCCATCTTTTGGATAGAAACCACGTAAATGGTAAAAACCCTCTACGCTTAAGTATCAGACAGTCTCTGCCTGAGTCTCTGCCTGGTCTCTTGTGCAGGTCATGATCTCTCCCATCCCTTCATTCCAAAACCATTGCACATATTAAATTTTCTTTCTCTTCAGTTTTTCACTCTTCAGGACAGAACATGATTCTGGGTGCATAACAGATAATAGGGAAAATCTGAGCAGTTTTTGCAGTCTTGCTTAATTGCTTGTCCTGTTTAGACCTTGTCACAGAGATGGGTAAGGTCTGTGGCTGTCCCTGAAATGCAGTCTGTGAGAGGCAGAACTGCAGCAAATAGAAATGAAAATGTATGAAGAACAGCAGATTCTTATTAGCCACACTGTGCTTAAAAATACAGCACTAAAAGTGTGATTATCTTGTTATCAGGCAAGTTATAATTACTGCATGAAATATTCACTTACCAGCTCCAACTTCCATCCACTGAAGGGTGTTTTTTAAATCAGCATTGTGTCACCTCTATGGCTGTTGATCAGAACACAGGCAGAATGTAAAAGTAAATATCCAGTAGATTTCCAGGTGCAAAGCACCCTAGAAAATCACGATTTTTTGTTTGCATCCTCATGGAAAGCAGGAGGCAGTGAACGAGGACTGACTTGGGAGTGGGGTGTTGGAGGCTGTTGCTGGTGAGGATGCATGCAGCAGGAAGAGGATGCAGTGTAGGGGCAGCCCACTGGTCACAGGCACTGATGGCCCAGGGACTGTGTATAAAATGTAAGGGCCCAGGAATTATTTCAGAAAGAAGTTCTGGAATTTCCAACGTAGGCATTGATGAATTCATTGTAATTTCACTGCAGTAGATGTAGTGTCATCTCTTATCAGTGTTCTGGGTTACTAGAATTATGACTCATGTGTTTTGGTTTGATTTGTGATTTTTTCGTTTGCTTTCGGTTTTGTTTTTTTTTAATAGCAAATTAAACTGTAAATTCAGAAGACTGCATAATAATTATCAAGAAAATGTGTATGTCTCTGTGTCTATGGTACAGATAGAAAGATCATAGATAATATGATAAATTTACAAAATATTCATTAGACAGGGATAAAAGAGTGTGTTCTGCTTTCTCAATGTCCATGTGCTCATGAAAGGTGTGGTACCTGTTTGAGCAGTGTTTCTAATGCAAGTAGTATTTGAAAATCAGGTTATAAATATTACCATACATAAAATTAAAAGAAATCACAAAGGTAAAAATTGGTGATTGGAAGCTTTTTTGTGGAATTCTAAAAAGCTTTGACAGGATTATAATGTCTTCTCAATATGACTTATTACTTCTATTTACAGCCATTGTAGGATTATTTCTTCTGAGAGAAAATATATATATATAATTTGACGATTATTTTTCCAGAAGAAACATAAAAATACTTTTAATTTAAAATAGAGATTACCTTTCTGCTGATCCACTGGAGTGTTATCCTTTAAAACAATAAAAGAAAAATAGAAGGAGAAGACTGTACAGGAGAAGAGTTTTGAGGAATGCCGTACATTCTCTTGAGCTGTTTTGGGGTCCATATTGCTTCTTGTGGTATATCACCTATATTGGGAACGGTCGTCTGGAGGTAGATTTCTGGACCTTTCAACACTAACATGAGGGTGCTGAAAGATTTTATTCCATTACAAAAATTATAAAGTTTGTTACTCTATAAAAAGACTTTAAAATAATGTATATTTTAGTAACAAAGTCTCAGCTATTACCTCAAATTGTAAAATCATTAAGGTGCAAATTGTAAATCATTGAGAAATCATACATTTCTTTTCCAGATGACATGAAGCCACATCCCTGGATATCTAAGGTGTGCTCCTGTAAGGTGTGTTAGAAAAAACCTGCTGGGACGAAAGAATTAGAAGATGGAGAAGGACAGCCAAGAAATAGGACATAAGTGGTGTGGTGGACATGAAATGGCTTTTTGTTTTTATTATGCTACCTTTAACAATTTATTTTCAGAAGAAATGCCTTCCATAAGATCAGCTTCTTTTGGCTGATTTATTGGCTTCAGTTCACACTTCCATCACTAATAGATTCACATGTATTCAACTAAATTTGGGTAGTTTTGATATAGAAAATATCAACTCTTCATTTTTAGATGTCGTTCACTTGTTTATGTAGTGATGCCAAATCTTTACAGCTTTGATTGCCTTTAAACGATTATATCCATTTTAGTATTGTTTTACATACATCAAATTTAAATTTTTCTCTCTTCTTGCTTCTGGATTTTCTTACCAATAGCATTTTAACACTGAGCAAAACCAAATGCATTTCAAATAATTAGAATATTTGTTTTCACTGAAAAGAGAAATTCACAATTTGAATTAAACATGGAATATTTAGAAATAACTAAAATACAAAGAGTGTTATGTGCACAGTAGAGGATGGGAAATTGATAACAAATCTGGTCATGCCTAGGATGTAAATTTTCCTTTTCTCTAAATACTGCCACTACCATCATCTGTGGAAACGCAGTACCAGTATGGAACTGGAGAAGCCCATTGGAGTTCTCTTCTGAAATTATACACTTCATTAAATATCCATTTGTGCTCATTGGGAAAAGCAGCTATACCTTTTTTTCTTTAATTTTTTTTTTTTAGTTATGTCATTATATTTGTAGAATATGTGCAGCTGATTAGACCCATTTATCACCTGATATTCTGGAGCACTTAGGCTGGTTTGACAAATAATGGCTGCTCAGAGCAGTAAGCTCACTTTCTGTATTGCCAATAGTTGGAGTGCTAATGAAGGCAAAGATATTTGAGGGTGTACTGTCTGGATCTGTACCTTATGGTGGAAATCCTGGTCTGATTTATCCCTTCTGATTGTCATGTTAGCCACAAGATGCCTTAACTAGGAGAGTGGAGATTTCTTCAGTGTGGAAAGATTCTCTGGTAATGCATCTCTTTCTTCCTTTTGGGGAAATGTTGTGGCTACAGGAGTGATAAAACCTGGTTTCTGTTTCCTCAATATGGTTTGCATGAAGCAGACATGAAAGCTTCTTCCTTCTGTTTTTTTATGACCTGTAAGTCCATGTCCCTCAGTGCAGTGTATGGTCTTCAGACACACTGGGTGGTGGTAGGGCATTGTGAGAAGTTTCCCAGTTTTTAATCAACTAAAGAATATGTAATTCAAATTGGCTGCAATCCAGAGAAGACAAAGATATTTAATGTTATTTTTCTGTGATTGTAAATGCCATGCAGAAAAATGGTGTCTTTGGGCAGAAAAGTCAATGGTTTTAACACATTTGGTATTTTCCAGAAACAACCCTTCTCGTTCGTGGAAGGCATTTTCCTATGTAAAGTGTATCTTTTGTTCATATGTGGTTGTATTTGAATTATGGTGACTGAGCACTGAGTGCTATGGCTTCATTCTTGCATTTCTTCTGCTGGATGCCTGGAATAATATTGAGGTATTTATACTTGCACAACACAGCTGAGAGCAGAACATGTCTTCAGCTGGCATATATCCTCCTCAACTTTGGTGGCTGAATGAGAGTTGCAAACATCAAGAAGGTAAAGTTGTAAATATATCTACAGAACTTAGTAGCCCCAGAGGAACCTTGCAGACAGTAGAACAAATTACAAACAAAGGATGGACCCCTGTCCCTCCTTTGCTCGCCTTCCATATGAACAACCACATCCAGTTGTTGTAGCAGACTCTTCCACGGACATCGAAAAGTCCGTTCACAGCAAGCATCACTGCTTTGCATTAGCATCTGTTCACTTGGGCCAGGATAACAAATCTTTCGAAAATTCTTCCAGCTGGATATTTCAAAAATGGATGTGTTCAAGGAGGTCTCATAGCTCAAAGAATTGGCATTGTCCGTAACACCCAGTCCTGCTGTAGTAGCAATTACATTTGTGCATCATGATATTTGATTGCTTGTCTTTAATTCTGCAAAGCAGTGCGCATCAGCAGCCTGCCAATACAGCCAGCCCTCTGGAATGGTTTGAGCAGTGATGATCGGTGTTTGGCACATGCTTGTGCTTGCTTTGTGCTAATTATCATTACAGGATCAGTAAGGTAAGGCAGGAACTTTTTTATTAGGTACATTTATTTCCCAGTAAAGCAAATATATTCCCCTTGTCTTCTGGATGTCTTTCAAACAACCAACTTTATAATATGTGCTCACAATGAACTCACTCAGAAAAATCTTTCTGCAACAAAGTGACAATTTCAGAGCTGAATGCAGAAATACAGACGAACTTCCTGCAATAGTTTCCTGTAAGCCAAACTGAAGAAGCATTTTATGTGAGTGTGGTCTGATGTACCACTGCATTCATGCTTATGGAAATGGAGTGGACAACGAAGTCCCGAGGCAATTAAGGATATGTTTTTCTACTGAGTTACTCTGAAGAAATCCTGTCAAAAGGAATAGTATGCTAATATTTTTGAGCAGTTGTATAAATTTTAAATACAGGGTAAAAGATTCATGAATACCTAAACTGCTTAAGGAGCATGGTGTTTTGGTTTGGCTTGGATTTTTTTCCATCCAGAAGTCACGAGGTCCAATGACGTGCATGGCTCAAGGTGTGGTTTCAAAGCTGGGGGGATTTCTCCCCACTCCAACTTCAGGCTTCTGTCTCCTCACTTATGTTTGCAGTACTGCTTGTGTGCCCAGATGGTGCCAAGGCAAGTACTGGCCTCAGGGCAAAGACCAGAGGAGGAACAAGCAATCCAGAGTGGAAATGTGGGACAGTTCACACAACAGTGAGCATGAAATTGGAAGTTTAGGGTGCTGTATGCAGGGCTCTTACTTAAACGTAGACTTTTGGCTTTCAAATCCTATAAGCATTTTTTACATTACATGCATAATCCATTATATTTAAAAAAAAAAAAAATTTAAAAGGCACTTCCTGCTTTAGTAGAAGACCAAATCAAAACTCTTTGGCATCTCTTTTATTTGAGGGATTTTGAGTTTTCCAGATAATTCATACTTGGTCTGAATGGTCATGCTGAATGGTCACTGACTTAGATTCCTGTCTGGAAACCTCTCCTTAAGTTTGAACTGTTCATTATGTCTCCAAATCCAAACATTATGTTTTGAAATCTCTTGTGCAATTTATGTATTTTAAATTTGATCATTGTAATAAACTGCTTCCATTTTGGGGTTGTGTTTTGTGAAGTAATGCCTTTCCCCAATCCAGTGAAAGAGGTTCTGAAAGCAAACTGGCATGGGACTTGAAGTATATGTATATGAGATTCAGTGTTTGAAATAAAGAGACATTTTCACAAAACCACTATGCAATGGGGCTACAAGCACCAAACAGCGGCAGCTTAGCAAGGGAAATGGTTTTGCGCGTCTGACTGAGCTGAAGTGTTGAAAATTCAGAAAAGAAGGGGCCAGGTTCAGTAAGCAGCATTACCTTTGCCCAGGATTCTACTCCTTTTGAAAGAGCAAGGTCTCTGAAGGCAGACCAGGACAGTGAACTCCAGCAAAAATCCCAGAGTCGTCGTGCCAGTGCTGAATAACATTGCACCCACATTCGTGATGGGGGATCTGTGAAGACAAAGTCCTGCTTCTCGTAATGGATATTTCTGCTGGATTTTGCAGGCCATTCTTCTTGCACGAGAAAAGGATGCAGAGGAATTTCAAGGACTGGTCTTCCCCTTTTTCCTTTCTCATGGAATATGTAGTCTGAACTGCTAGACGAAGATCTTAGCGTTACTGTTAGCATTTGAGTTGGGTTGTCGTTTGAATTCATAGATCTCCAAAGTGAAAATTTGTCAATCTTACTTTTGGAGAAATAGTTCTGAACTTGGATGCAACATAAGATTCACACAATAACCCAAGATTGTCTTGCTGGGGTCCATGGGAAGTTTGTTTCTCGAATGACACCTGCTGGAAAGTCTCAAGTGTGTCTGAGAGCTGTGCTGTGGGGCAGAGGCATGTCACAGCAAGAACACCTTCCCTGTCTTCTGATGGATGTGGCTGTGATGGGTGAGTACGAGCAGAGCTGTGAAGGTGAAGCAGCATGAGTTGCTAAACAAGGTTGAAGATTATGAAATTTAGCAAATATCTGCAGAGTTTTCTTAGAGCAGACTGTGCGTTTGGAAAAATGTCTTAGCAATACAAACGTAATTACATTTATCTTTTTCTTTCATGTATTTCAAGAAGGTGTAACATCAGAATATAGTTATGCAGCCTGAATTTACATTGTGTCATGCAAATACAGCAATAAAAACTGGTTTTCTTCCTCTGCAATAATCTCAATAAGACAGTAGTGAAAAATAACATCACTGAAGTAAGTAGTACATGTTGTTTCATTAAGTACATTAATCCCTCCAGTTTTACATTAACTGGCAGATATTCTTTCTTTTTTTTTTTTTTTTGAGTGGGAGGCATTTGAAAGAATAATACTTATCAGAAAAATATCAACAATATCCAGCACTAGTAAAATAGTGATAATTTCCGTATTTATTCTCAAATTTTATCTCAATAATGTGTGATCTTTTTGATAGTAAGAATGTGGGGAAATCATACCCTAAATCATCATGAATTTCACACACAGAAACTCAGGGTAATAAAAGATTCTGTTCAGTTTCAGAACTGTATTTTCTATCATCACACTGATCTGCAGACTTACAGCTCTGCCCAGTAAATGTAACATACAGATTTTTGTTGTTTGTTTTGGTTTATAGTCTTCCTGCCATGTAGATGGCAGCAGCACTCAAGCCTTGAAATGCACTCCAGCTTTTTCTTGAGTTTGTTTGAAAAAAACATGTTTAAGAATATTATTGCTGAGACTGAACTGAAAGCCTGATTACTTTAAAGATGGATATCAGTTTAGTAACGTGTGTGTGTAAAGAAGCCCTTACCTTCGTAATGTCAGCCTTTAAAAGACAGTAAGTCATATCGTCTGTATTAATATAGTTGCCACTATTATTTTTTTCTACATTTTGACTTTTTTTTTTCCTATAAATTAAATTTCTGTAATTCTTCCTATGCACTAGGTTACAAGACACACAGCATGTTTTTGAAAGTTCAAAATTGTATTTCTTTGCAGAATGAGCAGCAGCCTGGGCAGGAAAGCTGTTGACAGTGGACATCCTTGTCAAAGATACAAAGAGGAAGGACAGAGAAAGGTAGTGGGATACACAATGTAGGATTTTGTGATACAGGTTCTACTAATTGCAGTGCTTTATAGAAAGTATCATGAATTATCCTGGAAAAAAACCATTTTGAAGGTCCAAATATCTTTATCTTTGCGCAGTGTAGAACTGTCTGCGCTGATATTTACTTTGGCTAAGAAGCAGAGATAGATTTTGAAAGAGAAGCAACAAAACTGAGACCCAGAATCAAAGCTGTCTAGCAGCCTTAGTCTCTGCAGCATTATGAAACCTCAGGGAGACTTTGTGGGATCATCTCCAGGCCCTCAGAGGTAAGCGCAGGTGTTACAGGTGAAACTGTGCACAGAGGGAAAAACTAGCACAAGAAAGCACAATGACGGTAGTGCCTTGAACTAGAAAATACTGTTTAAATGCTGGGGGTGAACAGTGTTTTAGTGAGCTGTCATACAAAGTAGACCAGTAGGATTCCATAGGATCCTGTCTTGAGGATGCATTGGGTGGAGGTTTAATCCACACTGACTGTGAAATCAGCTAAGGTAACTGGGAAAGTGGGCAGACTGTGGCACTGAGCCATCCTCATCCAGCTGCTACAGCTGCAGATCTGGGCAGGTCTGTTCTAACCCTCTGCAGAAGCTGGGAGAGAAACAGGAACTGATATCCCTCTGATGCCCTTGCTGTGTGGTGTGAAGTAGAAACCCTTGGCACAGGGTGCCATCCAGCTGTTTGTCAGGCAGTCTGCAGAGGCCGGGATTCCAACGGGAGGGTCTGTCACAGCTTCACACTGCTCTCAGTGGGTGGGCTCTGACCAAACAATCCTCTAATGTCTAATGGGGCTATGACCAAAAACATGTGACAGATGTCATGATACGTGTCCGGGAGTGACAGTACTCCTTAACTACTGCTTCAGGCAAAGGACTTACAAAGGGAAGGCAGGAATTCTTGCCTGATAAAATGTGTGACAACAGTAAAAGTAGATGAGTGATGAGAAAAGAGCAGCAACTGGACTTGTGTTGCATCAAAGCTCTGGGATAGCCAGCTTTTGTCTCTCCTATACTTGTTGAGTACAATGCACTGGACATTGGTAATGGGAAAAGCACTTCCCTTCTTAAATGTCTTCCAGACTAATGCATGCTAAGAGCAAATATATTTTTGCTTCTTTTAGGATATGTTTTGGAGATTTGATGGGTTTTACTTCTCACTTCATAGCATCCATTAAATCAATCTTAGATTTCATTCCAATGAGCAGATATTTGTTAAAAAGCTGCTTCAAGGTCTCCCAAATCCACTTCTTTTTTCTCTATTTTCAAAATTATGCCACTGCTTAAGTAATAAAAAATAGCTTTTCACCTTCCCTCTACCTCACTGGTAATATACTCAGTATAGTTAAGGAGAGTTCTATGCATTGCAACCAAGCATACATTTAGAATTCATATTAGTGCTGATTATTCATGACCTATAATGAATATATATTTTAAAAGCTCCTAGGAACTTAAAATAACTGTCTCTGTGTTAGTATTATCTCTGTGTAGTACACTGGAGAAGTTTTGTAAGGATATAGAAACAGATGCCATGGCATTTTGTAAGTTAAGTACAAAAGAAAAATGCCATAGTAAAAATATTGGTAGATTTTCACTATCCCTGCCCAAACTTACTAGGCTTAAGCAGCAAAATCACCTGAGAAATACAATATAGAAACTCTTAGAACTACCAAACAGGCTTTCCTTAGAGATATTTTTGCAGAATCACTCTGGAGTATAATTTCTCCTTAGGAACTTGAGATTTGCAGCAATAACATTTCAAGCTTTTAAAGAAGGTGATGAACAATTTTAATGGATTGGATACTGAGAAAATATCAGAGAAGACATCACAAGCAAAGACTCATTCCAGGCACTCTTTCTTATATTTGTTGCTTTGGTTATATGAAGTGACAGCCCAATGAATCACTGGGTGGTCTTTTGGTCTGACAATTTGGGTATTGTCCAAGCAATTAACAGGCAGGCAGCCAGTTGCAGTGGCTAGTGATTAAATTACAGAGGTTTTTTGGTGGTTTCCATAAAGAAATCTCTGGGAAGTGTTAGATGGATCTACCACCTATCATATGATGAGCATGTGTCCTACTCTGTGAACATATTTATTCAACTAAATACTTAGGAATATTGAAAAGAGTTGATATTTTAAAGATTCCAGGCTTTTGGTTTCTCCTGTCCTAACCCTGTGTATGAGGAGAATTTATGATACTGTTGGAGTAAACCTTAAGCTTTGTATGGTTTTTTTGGATTAGATTTTAGAAATGTCTTTTCTCATCTCTTAAGTCACGTCTGACTAACTGCATAAGTACTTCACAGGTTTCATTCTAGATGTTTCATTTTAAAATGCCTTCTCTCATATAAGTTCTTTAAGCAGATTTAATTGATGTTAATGTTTTACTTAGCCCATGGAACATGTAGCATCCTGTGATACTCCCCTGTTTTACAACACCTAAATCTATAGAAGCTCTTCTCTGTTCCTGCTATTTGGCTGTTTGGTTCTTCCTTTGTGTGTAGGAGAAATCTGTCACACTTTTTCCAGAATTTTGAGTTTTTTCTTCCTCCCATGATAGCCAGTGGTTAAACTTCAACAAGGAGAGAACAAGGTAAAAGCAGCAAAAAGGAAAAATAAGAAATAAACTCTATTAGCTAGAGTAAATATGCCAGCACGGTCAAATTATGATCACACTGGCCTCCAAGCTGCACTCTGATCTTTTATGATAATTCTGAACAGTGCTCTGAACGTAGGTGTAAGTGTCAATAGTCTAGGAAGACTGGGGATTTCTGGGAATTTGCATAGGATACATACAGCCATAACTGCAATCCTGCACGTGTTGGGTACAGTGCCCACGGTGCTGAGCTCACGTGGCATTTTGAAAGGGATATGGGACTATAAAAAGAATCTCACCAACATTAGGTTTTCCTTAGCATTTAGCCTTTTTGCAGGGGGTATTTTTTCTGGATTAGCCGAGAAAGTGCCCTTGCTGGCTAGCAGGAAGGAGAGGAGGTAGTTCTGTACATTTTAATGCTTTTACAGCATCTGCACTAAAAGACACTGGAAGTAGAAGGGAAGCTTGCATGCCTTCCCTAGAGATAGACCCAGCTCCCTTCCACACAAAGGTTTTGCCAAGGTTTTAATAAAAGGAGTCCCCGCTGTAGATTACTCCTATACTTATCCAGTATTCAGTCCTAGACCGCATCCTGCAGCAGCTTTTATTCAGCCAAAGCTGCTTCCAAAAGGGCTCAGGGGCATCACTCGGTCAGCAGCAATCAGTGGGTTAATACAGCCTGGCTTCTGCCTCCCTCAGATGTTCAGGAGAAGATAATGAGGCAGGGATAGAGCCTGCAGGTTAATGAGATACCCCAAGTGGAAGACAGAAATCTGAGAGGAGAGACTTGGGAAGCAGAAGAGGAAGGGGGAAATGTGAGTGTCTTTATATTCAGGTGTTACTCAGTTGAGAGAATTGCTGGGGCAGGATTGTTTTCCAGTGCTATAAAGACCATTTGATCTGTTAGTGCACTGCTGAAATTACTCATCTACCTGGCAAAAGCCGTCTGCCTTTTAGACTCCTGTTAAAATCACTACTGAACCACATTTGGAACTCTGTTATGCTAAAAAGAAGTGCCCCCCTCCCAGTCCTAAACAAAACACCAAAATCCAAAGGCGCTCGTGTTAGGATAAACACTGGAATCCCTCTAACAAATTCTAATCAGTGCTTGGGTAAGCATTGTTAGAAACATCCGTCATGCATTTAAATAAAATCTATTAATAAAATGAATGAGTAGAACTTAGACAAGTGTAGAGAGGTAATACAGTAAAATAAATGGCCCTACTGCAGGGAGCTGTTGTACTATGCTGTTTTGAATATCGTCATGAAAGCAGCTTACCTTTCAGCTGAGTCTTTTCAATAATCCTGGGCTGTAAATGATGCAGCCATGTAAATAACTCTGACAGTTGCACTTTGACCATATAATATGAAAAATAGCTTGTTCTCTATAATCACATTGTCAAAAAATTCTTCCTTCTTATCAGTATGCGACCTCCTGCTACAGACAAGCAGAATACAGAACAATCTGCACAGTCTGCAGCATTCAAGATACTGTTCTTACTGTTATTATCAGCAGTGACGATTACCTCTAAATGCTCAACAGTAAATCCAGAGGAATAAATGGGAACATTTTTCCTAAGTGGTGTATAACAATACCTGACATTTATATAGCACCTTTCATCTGTAAGAATCCCGAAGTGCTTTACGAAGTCTGCTGGGATCACTTCACCCACCACTGAAATGTAGCTATCTCTACGGTGAAATTCAACTTCTATTCCACACCACTGCCATTGCACAACTGTGGTTTTGAAAAAAGTGACAACTAAGTGAAATGCATTGAACTGTTCTTGTGAAAGCTATCGTAGAGTCCTCTGTGGCAGCCCATGGCTAAAACTTTGCAGTGGCATCCAGTGGAAAAAACAGCAGATGGTTCATCCTCCTCTGCCCTCAGACACTTCCTTCCCAGCAAGAGCACTTCTATTCTCTTTCTGTTCTCAGAGCTATCAGTTGAAATGCTACCAATGAAGGAAATTCTGCTAATGAAATCACACTAGTAAACCTGAGTGTCTGGAGTTATCTTTAGAAAGTGAGTAATAATGGAAATGAAATGCTTAAAATTTTATAGGACAAAAACGGGCGTAACTAATCTATAACTGTGCTTCTCTGACAACCTTGGTCTATTGAGCCCAACACTGTGAAATTAAGTACTAATCTATTTTTCCTTATGAGGTATTTATATTCTTTTTCATGGTTTTAGTACTACGGCTGGGTATTTATATGAGCAGGTGTGACTGGGCCCTCACTGTAAGCTGACTGTAGAAACAGATGTTATATTTGTACTGGTAAATTAGAGTGAGGTAACATTCTCAGGTATGGAAAATTACATAAATTGATAAAATGGTGGAACAATCTCCATGCTCTTGGTCTGCAACAACTAATACACTCCTGATGACCATGCCTGATAGGAAGTGTTTGGATATGTCCGTGCTTTTCTGGAGGGTAAAATAAATTTTCACTCAAGCTTACTTTCAGTTCTACTGGCTTTATTGCCAGAAAACTGTCTGAGGGACATTTAGTTGCTATTACAGATATATATACAAAGGGTATGCACAGAATGATGGAATGTATGTAAAGCAGAGTATTTGTGCCTTCCTGAATGTGATAGAAGTCAGTATAAGAGTGGATTGGATCTTCTTCAAGAGAAATGCGTGCTATGCGATATGAGTAATCTTGAAAGTGCTCTACCAGTATTAATCAAATCATGAAGCTGAAAATACATGTTCTTGCTAGAGTTGCCTATTACGTTTTCATCTCACAGAAGGATGGGAGTAAGCCCAGCAAGGAGATCTGAACCCTGCTGAATTTTGGAGAGCTTAGCTCTTGCTGCTGATACAGATTTGATCTCTCCAGCTCAGGTTTATGTCTGTAATATGTCACTTTAAAAAAATCAAGGTCCCATTTGGGTTCACTCCACTGCAGTATTACTACTTTATCTTATATTTCATCTCCTCTGTGGTCTTGGCTCTTCTTTGGCAAAATGTGAGTTCCTTTTCTTTTAAACCTGGGGAAACATTGGGTGTATGTCACCAGTGAACTACAGAGTGTGTGGGGAAATCAGCTAAGTAGACAGAACCACTTTACTGCTGAGAATAGAGTGGTCTCTGCTGTTCCTCAGCTACAGACAAGAAAGAGAATCAAGAGTGTTTCAGAAGTTACTGAACTTTGGAAACTAAGCTGTTATAAATGCAGGTAAACTGATTAATATAATTTGTCATTATATTAAGAGATAAAATGTAATTTTCCTTCTCCTAAGAAGCTGAATTGTGCTTTTGAAATAAACTGTAGATTGAAGCCTAAAGAAACAGTAATAACTGTGAATCTACTACAAGATATTCTGAGTGGTATCTTAAGAATGCAGGGTGTAAATAGACTATCAGAGTTTATCCTGCACATAAATCCAGAAAATCCTATGGCCAGAGAGACAAAGTTATACATGCTTATGATGAATGTCTGGTTTATGAAGCTTTATGTGAAGATGTAAAATATCTGCTATTAGAGATGCTGAATGAAAATGTTTACTAGGTTTTTAAAATGCCTTAAAATTTAAAGTTGCAAATTTATATTAAGAACATCACATTTATTTGCTGTGACTTCACTAAAACAGGTTTACTGATTCCAAAGTGTTTTGAGTCAAGCCTTGTATATATACAGCATGTGTATGTGTAGGTATTTATTTGTATCCACTACTGTATATTCCATATTGAGTCCTATTTTAATAGTGAACATGAAGATTGCAGTTACATTAGGAAATGTCAGCTCTAGGGCTGCAGAAAAAATGGTTGTGGCAATGCTTAACTCTTCCCTCTGCACATACGTATTGCACACCAATCTTTATGTGTATTAGCCCATGTCCATTCGTAATCAATACTATCGCCTCATCAAACTCTTCTATACTTTTATATACACACATATGTTTAGCACTCTTAGAGGTATTTTAAAGATAAATGTGTCTCATTTTGGTCCTGACAATCAGACCACAACAATACAGTTGATAGACTTGGCTTCACATTTGAAATGTTAACCCGTTATGAGGCAGGTCTTAGCAAACATGCCAACAAACAAAAGATGGGAGAATCTTACCACTTATTTTGCCTGTCTTCAAAGACCTCGTCTTTCAGGCTGAAATTTACAATTCTTCTTTTTGTATTTTATTATTATTTGACTAGTGCATCTTCAGTAAAAGCCATATCCTCCTTAAATTTCCCAAGTTTTTTTCCTTTAGTTGACAGACAGTTGCTAATCACATGTATAATACCCTGAGCAAATTTCAGGCCATAGGGGGATAGGATGGCTTCCTGCATATTTTACCCCCTTCCATCCGTGTTTTTTCCAGTTTATGTGACAGTCTGCTTGCATTTGTGAATGAATGCTGTGATGTATATTGTCTGTTAAGAAGAGGGATCATGTGAATGTTAAGCCTTTAAACATAAATGGTGAAGTTAAACTGAGGCTTTCAAATTCACACATACTAGGACAACATTTACCGCTCTCTTTCCCTGCTTTGAAGCTCTCAGCAAAGAATCTGATGAGCACACACAGTCAAGTGTTGTTTATACCAATCCTGGGCAGGTATTTTGCATTTGCCTGGCAGACAGGATAGGGCAGCATCTCTCCTCTGAATGCTGTGCTGGGCTCCGCTGGTGATGTCTCTCCCGGTGAGCACAGGCATATCAGAGTTTTTAGCCAGTCTATAGCAGTGACATGGGAGCTCCAGGGAGATTCTTTTGAGAAGAATCATCCACTCCTGAAGCTGGATTCCAGGTTTTCAAGTTTTGGCGTATGGGTTTTAATCTCTGAGTTGCCTTAACAGAAAGCAAATTCTGTAACTTCCTCTGCAAGGTCTGTTTGACTTTGCTGGAGGAAGAACGCTTGTTCAAAGCCAGCCTGGCAATCATCATTCATCACCCTGTCAGTCACACGCAGATACCAGCGTACCTTCAACAAACGTTCTGTATTGTAACCCCTAGGTGGGTTATTAGTGTTTCCCACAAAGTTCCAGTAGTCATAGGACATTTCTGAACTTTATGGGATTTATATTAACTCATAGCAATCTTTGCAAGGTTGCCAGAAGGTGTAAAGAAACTAATGATTAACTAGATTCTTCTTAGTAATTTAGAAATATTGATGAGTGCTAGTTCCAGTAGTTGCTACCAGCACTGTGTTGCCTGCAGTGCTTGACTCCTGATAAGAAGGAAATCTTCTAAACTCAACACAATCTTGCTTTTCCTTTTTTCATATTTTAGTGTGGAAGTTACTTTTGTTATTGCATCTCTGATAATATTCATTTTCACCAGCTGCTGAAATATTTAAATCCTGCCAAAGACAGTCATCAACTGTAGAGTCCTGTGTCTAAAGCAGATGCGATAGTGTCCTCAAAACTTGTTGTAGACAAAATAATTCTCTCTAATAATGAAAAAGTATTTTAGTTTGTATCTGAGACCATATGAATTAATTCCAGTACCAGTTAATAGGATGTCATAATGGGTACGTAGGTTACCTTAAACTATAGATTTAGTCTTATTTTGGGCTATGAAGAGAAGTTGAAAAACATTTAGACTTTGTTCAAACACTGTCTTGTGTACAATTCAGGAAAATGTACCTATCTGATAACGACAGTACCACGTGCAGCTTTTCCCAGAGAAGGCTGTTTACTTAAGGCCTGAAGCAAGGGTCAGTTTTGAAGAAAACTTGACAAGGACAATTTCTTACTTACCTTTACTGGCAGACAAAGCACAATAATAATAATGATGGGTGGTTGTGTTCCAAGAATTTCACTCACCTGAAACACCGTAGAGCGATTTATATGTATTTGTTCTTTGCTCTCACCATAGTATTACACAGCTAGCTGGGATTTCAAAAGAAGCCCAAGAAATAAAGCATTCAGCTCTCAGAAAGAGCTACTGAACTGCCTGAACTCTGCTCATTCATCCACAGCAATTCTGGCTTTTTTCTGAAGCCCTGTGCTTTGGAGTGAGAGGACCACACTCCTGACACTTCCTTGCATCACTCCTCTCTCTGCAGTATTGTCACATGCATGGGGCACTTTATGGAACTATAAATGAGATTCCTTTTTTCTTCTTACCTAGAAAGGCTCTGCCAATCCTTTAGAGCAATTTTTCTATTTAATCCATCTCACTCCTCTTTTCCCAAGATATAAACCCTTGTGTTCCTCTGCCTTTTGCAGCTTTCCCTTAGCCGTGGATGTCTGAGGATATGCAAGGTTGTTTCCCCTCTGCTCACTGAGATCCCAGCACAGAACTGACTGCTCCCGTGAAGCCTCACCACTGGCCAGAGAGTGATTTTCCTCTGATACCCGGCCCTGATCAGTACATGGTAGTGGGAACAAACACTTTGTCCTTACCCATTCACTCTTTCTGTGCCCTCTGTGTAGTTCTGAACTACAAATACAAGAGGTCAGTGTTTCCTGATCAGCTTTTTCATGGATATTCAAAGTAGCTAAAAAATAAAAGGGACATTTATTTAGCTCTAGAAAATCCGTTCTTAAGTGTTTTGGGTTGAAGCAAAGTATTTTTCCCTTGCTTGTAGAGCTCTCTAATCAGGATTATGTTCTTATCCAAAACACTGAGGTACCATCATTGCAAGATCTGGCATTAGTGCACTTTTCTGCCCTATATTCTAACGAAGACAGTTCTGCATCCTAAGTTTAGAGCTTTATCCTGTAGCTGGACAAGCAGCCCTGGAGGGTAGCTGTCTGCTTTTGGGAAGGAACAAAGGTTGTCTGAGGTCCCTAACTCCTCTCTTGTCCCATTAAGGCAGAAAGGTGCAGGATTTTAGTGTACTTTGCTTTTCAGTATGTGTTTTTTTCACACATCAGACACTAAAATCTTTCCGTGGATTGAACCTTTTTATATGGCAAGCTCGTGTGTCCATCTGACTAACCCTCTGGTTTTGAGCTGGGGATCAGTTTTACCATGATGCCTTTTGAAAGATGGAGGTATCAGTTGAGCAAACCAGAGCAGGCAGTTTCCTGTAATCATCTGCGCCATCATCTGTGCTGGATCATGGCAGCAGCTGATCAATAGAGGAGTATTTAAATATGTTAGAACCTGAATCTGATATTCTACATGTTTAACTGCATAAACAGATCAATAGGACGGGATTGATCTCCATTGATATTTGGCAGTTTTCAAATACAATTAAACCACATTTGGAGTACTGAAAGCACTTGAAATAAACAACTGGGCACTATTTATAATTTAAAGAGCTACTCAAAAAATTTAATAGATCAAGTGGTTGTTTCAACAATGCCAGTGTCAAGGGAAAACTTGAAATCCATATGCTGTATATAAATAGCGAACTGAAATTGATGGCAAACTGAAATTCAATGTGTTCTTTAGCACATATTACTATATACAAATATTTCTGTATTTATGAGATAAGGATATGCAGTTAAATTGTCATTAACAGATATAGATGAATGATTATGCCTGAGTAGAATCTGGGGCTGGAATTACTGGACATGCTGTTGATAAAATGGCAGGCTTACTTTTCTCAGATCCCTAAAACAGTGGAATTCAAGAATTACCCAGTGAGCTTTTGGTTTTGCTGATCCCTGTTGGCTGTATTCTCACTGTGTCTGACAGGGTTCCAGCAATTCCCTCTAGTCCCTCTGTGCTGACACCTGGCATCTCTATTGCTCCTTCTGAGAGCCTGGCACCAGCATGTGTTTAGGCTACCATCAAAACCTGTTTGCTCAAGTAGTGACAATCTAGGAATGTCCTCGGGTTGCCTTTAAGGGTATTGTCATTGTCACCACAAAGCACACCAAATAGCTAAAGGTTGCTTGGAGTGTTTGACTCATGGACACGTGCAATAGATAGATAGAAATGGACATGCGCAGTATAAATAGATACTGGTGGTCATAAGAAGAACCAGTGCCCATGAGTTTCAAGACTGGCCAGTTCAAGAGAACCACACCAAAGCTGACCAGAAAAGAACGGCCATTTTGGGAAATGAGATTTATTTGCCATTCTGGTCTCCCTCTGGGCGGTTTTACACAGCAACACGGTGCAGTTGTAATGAAACCTACTGAGGGAGCTGAGGTCCTAGGCCAGAACGTACAAGGTGATTAGGAGGGTTACTTTCTAGAGAATTCTTTGCAAAGAAAGGCTTATGGTTCAAATCAATTTGAAATACATAAAGGAAACATGGATCTTTAAGACTAACCTCAGCTATGAACTCAGGGCACTGCTGTAAACCCCAGGTTCTGTAAAGACATAGACTTGATTCATTACAAGGACACTGAATGTCAGCTCAGCAGTACATTTACCAGACAACTCCAGTGTGGGCATGGGGAAATGTAGTTTTGCACTTTTACTGACCACATTCTGAAACACAGCTAAACAGTAGCGATGTGTTTTTCTTTCACAGCCATTTTGAAAACAATTCAGTATGTTTTTACTAAGGTCCTTATCCTGAGAAGTTAGAAAAGTGATTTCCGTGTGTACCATTTGCTTAATGCAGTGCCAGTGTAAAAAATCAAGGCTTTACTGGTGGTATGGATTGTGAGAGGAAAATATAGCAAGTTCCTTTTGCACAGGGAGGACTGGTTTAACAGCATGAAGACAGTAGGGCTTCCCAGTATATGTCTGTCAGAGTTGGGACACTGCAATCGTTGACTCTTCAAACCTTCCCAAACCCCTCCCAGCTTCAGGAGGGCTCTGAATGTGCATGTGAGTGTGTACCCTTCTACTGAAAGTACACACATCTCATTCCCAAGGGAGCTGCTTTTTTTGTTAATGATACTAGGAATACTTTCACCTGAGAGGCTGTTGCAGGGTGAGATTCAGAAGGTTGTATTCAATATTCAGCTCTGCCTTGTTCCAGTGGCCATGGACCATTCTGCTACGGGTCTGTGTTGCACAGAGCAGCACAGTGAAAACTGCAGAGGAGAAATACTTTGGCATTTTACCTGAAGAGACATGGCGATGACTTATAGTACACCCTGAACAATATTTCTTCTCTGTGCTTTATCTGGACCAATAAATGCTTATGCTTCTGGATGCAGGAAGAGCTGTTTGTTCTCCTCAGCTGACAACCCATTAAAAAGAAAATAAAGTAAACATATCAGAATTAGTCCCCTAAAGCTTCCATCAAGCCTTCTGCCATGAGCACTTTGCTGCTGTTTTTGTTTTTTTTTCCATTGCCAGCTTTTGGCACTCAGGGGCAATCTATCTTTGGGAGAGAGAATAGAATCGCTCTCCTTCCCCAGGATGTATGATCCAAGAGCTAAAAATAGAGGCTATCCAAAACAGTATCAGAGGGCTGCATAGCAAATAAGTAGCCAAAATTGTTGAAGAAATCTTCTTTGGGTGTCATGCAGTACAATACCCTTAAGAAAAAAATACAAAATCTTACAGGAAGCAATTATGAGATAATTAATTAAAAGTTATTTCCTTACCCCTTGCAGTAGTGGTCAGTTTAAATACTGAACCTGTGGCAATTTCTCCAAGGAAATACCTGAATTTTGATTATATGTCCTAAAAACAGCATCCACGTTTTCTTGTTTACCATCAGAAGGTAAAGAAGAAAGAAGCATCACCAGGACAAAAACAATCCACAAGGTGCTGTTTCACCTGAACTTTTCTGTAAGGACTGTCAAGCACTGGGCTTCAGGACCTACTGGAAATGCAAACTCTAGCAGCTTTCAGGCAAGCCCTTGTTTTCAGCTGATCATTACCAGTTCTGACCTTTTAAATCTGCTGCTGCTAAGATTCTGGTCAAATCTGCTGGTCTTTACAGAAAAGCCGTTCTGTATTCCGTTCATAGACAATGGAGAACTTAACTATATTTACTGGTATTTAACATATGGAGCATATTTGCCTGGAAGGTAGATGAAATCTCCTGCATTTAAGATCAAATCAATTTGAATTTAAGGTCACATTTGCAGAAGTCAATGTTCCGTAAAATCAAAGAAGAGCTTAATTCAACTATTTTTTTCTCTGTCAATCAACTGCGTAGTTTCACACAGCGGAGTTGTGCGAGCCTTCCTCCCTCAAGGAATCCTTGCACATGCAAACATTCAGACGCGAAGCTTCAGCAGGACTTGGATCTTACTCACCCGAGTGGAGCTGTGAGTGTTCAGGTCCAAGACAAACTTCCTGTTCTTAATTCTTACTCCCACAAATAGTCTCGGTCATACCTCTAAGACTCCTCACACAAGTATCTTACCTGCTTAAAGGGAGGCTCTCAGGACCAACCCTCTTTTCTTCAGACGAGATGTATCCAATTTGGAACATCTAATTCGTGTGCTTCCAGGACTAAATGGAGAAAATAGGCTGATGTGATTTCAAGGTGAAAGTGTGTGTATCTTCATTCATAAGCAAGTGCTGCTACTTCAAAGGAGAAGAGATTTGCAGGAATCAATGATCTGCAATATCTTTTTGCTTAAAGTGTAATTGTCATCTAAGAGAAGTGAGGGATTTTGCTACTGCAGACGTCTGGGAAACACAAGCCTAAAATACAACTTTCTGGTTGGGAGATTTCTAATATTCGAACATTGTATTTGAATGCTACTAACCCACAGCCTTTTCCCCTGAAAATTTAAACAGCAGAGGAGAGAATAGGAGCTGCTGTTGATTTCTCCTTCTGCTTTCCCTGAGAATATCTGATGAAGCAGGTCTGAAAATGGCATTTATGTTGTTAATAAAAATATTTTTGTCTTTATTTTTAAATGAAAATATTGATTACTTGGCCTTGATGAAATAATGAATAGACATAGTTGAAGTGCAGTGGAAAAAAAAAAAGCTGTATTAATTGCTCCCTCGTGGTATAAAGGATTTTATTTCATTTTTTAGCATAATGGAAGCAACAGCAGAAAAATAGTGCAGAAAAGTGGGGGAAATTCAGAAATGCTTATTTAATGGATTTTTAATTGGCATTATTCACAGCCCACCTGGGATGGTCTGATGCATCTTCTGTTCTGATGAAAATTTGTCAGCTGTTTAGCAAATGAGTTTGAATGGTAAAATAGAAGAGGAAAAAATAGTATTATCACCAGCCCATTACTAGCAGATTTCAGGAAAAGTTAACAGAAGTATCTTTCTGGTTGCTATTATTTAGATCTTAGTAAACACACAGCAAACTGTAAACATCTCTGTTATGTAAATATAACTGTTGCTTAGTTGTTGAGGTTTTTTACTAGATAAAATAACTTTTTATGTGAGGGAAACCCATGTTTGGATACATTTTGGTAAGATGCCTTGATAAACCCTTCTGAAAACCAGTGATATCTTCAAATAGTATTTTCAGGAAATAAAGAAATGAGAAATTTTTAAAGGAAACAGGGAGGGATTTTTTTTTCTGTATGATATGCTATGTAATTGTAAACATTTCCAAGCCAAGCCTTCTTCATTCCTGGGTGTGCCGTATCTTCCACAAAAATAAGGATTGCACTTCTATTCAGAATAGCCATTTCTAAGCTAACATTGATAAGAAATCTTCTCTCATATTGCTGAGCTGACAATCCACTCGTCGCTTCTCTGTGGCTGCTGGGATTTGAATCTGTGCTTCCATGCAGACTCTCAGGACAAATTCACCTCTGATGTAAATGTGCTCGGTTCCACTGAAGTCAGACGAGTCGCTTTCTCTTGCACCAAGGCTTAATTTGATCCTCGATGTTCAGATCACTAAGCTATCCCCTCTGGCCTAGCAATCCTCTCGTTGAAAGATTACCTTCTGACTATAAATGCCAATAGTCTTTTTACTCTGGAAGCTGAAGAAGTTGTAAGTGCATGTAAGGGTTTCATGAAGTGCTTCACAGGTGAAGAGACAGCCCGTTGCATCCTGGAAGTGTCTCTTACCCTTCAAATGAAGAAAAGGAAATCTGAGTGAATGAAAGATTACTGTATTTTTGTGACTGCTACATCAAAACCAGAAGAGTTTGGGCCTTTAGAAATGAGGAGGATCATTGTAACTCATTTCCCTGCAGGACTCATTCAGCTCTGAATCAACAGGGCTTGTAGCCCTCTGACATACAGATCGACCTGAGGGGGAAGAGAGAAAGAAGGATGTAATTGTGCCAATTAATCTGGAAAGGCATCTGAGAGAACAGTGTCTTTAAAGAAAGCCTGGTAATGATCTTGGTTAGATTAGAGTAAATCTAGAGCAATGTCACTGAACCCGAAAGATCATCCTGTACTTGCTGGTTATAACCTGGATCAGAATTTGGCCTGGAATGGATTACTCATCCTGGGCTAGCACCTCTCAAAGGAGAATATAAATAGTTGTAATTAATATCAAATATTAAATAAAATAGCAAATATTTTCAATTCCATAATGAGAAAACCCAATGAATGTACAGTGTTGCTCCACTACTTTTGCATTTTGCTACAAAACCCACAATGTATTTTGAGCGGGGATTTTGTGTCGTGCTTATCAGGAGGGGAACCAGAATTGGTAATGTGTACAGCTCTGAGTAAGAGGTTTATCCTAAGACCTGTTATATTCTACAGAGGAGTCGGGACATCAGGAAGCCTAGTAACATCTTGCCAAAGTAGAAAGAAGACAATGAGCCATCTATAATTTTGATGTATTTTACATTAAAATATTACCAAATCTGGGAAAGAAGAAAAATGCAGAGCAGAAGTACATACTCCTTCCTGAGTTGTGGGGGCATTTGTGAGTCTTAGGGAGCTCTACAGATAGCAGTAGTAGGGGCTCTCATGCTGCTGCCTCTGTCCATGTCCCCTGTCCTACTGAGGCAGAAGCAGAGCCAACCTGTTTGCTGGCTCCTGCCATAGGAAGGGCTGCAAGCCAAGGAGAAGACGTGCGGAATCCAGCCTTTGTGTGTACCTACACACTGAGGAACGCGAGCAGGTGCCTCTCATCCTTCTGGTCCCACTTCCTGATGCAGGGTTTACTGGGCATATTGGAAGACACACTGATAGTAGAGCCACTGTTCACACATAATTTAAATAATCCCTGATTAACTAGTGAAATTATAATTTTAGGAAGTGTTGAGTGAATTGGAAAGTGTGGAGTCCCACTGAAACATAATATTGATTTGATGCCTTTTAATTTGTTAGAGACTGTAACTAGCAATTCTATTCACCTATTTACTCTTCCCAAGTTATTTATTATTGACCAGAAATAGTTCTGGATGAGAGCTATTAATACAGAAGTGCCAGGATCTGCCCAGACCTGAACGGGGAAGTGGATGATTGACAGGTCTGAGCTGTAATCAAGGCTGTTTAGTTCCGTGTTTTCCAAGTCTCTCCATTCTCTGACTTGGAATTGCTGTTTCTTGAAATAGCCTCCACATGTATAATTGTGAATGTAAATGCAAAACATAAATCAGGACACAATGTCTTAGCCTGAGCCGCAAGACACTTCCAGCACTCTGGCAGCAATGATAGCCATTGATGGAAATGTTTGAAAAAGAAGGCAGAGCAACTAGCCTTTTTTTTTTTTTCCCACTTATTTTGAAATGATGGTAAGATTTTCAATCAGAGATTATGCTATTGGGTGTAGAGAAAAGGTTTGTGAATCCTAGGTTTTTGACTGCCTTTAGCATGAGCACTTGCACTTGTTCACTTGCTTCGTGGGTGAGGGTTTTAACACAAAGTGCTATAATCAAAATTTTCTCTTCTCAGCATTGAGGATTAGTCCTAACTGTCCAAAGCAGAGCCTGCTGGAATGGTACAAGTCTTTTAGCCTCAATGGCTGCTGCCGTTGTTTGTTTCATACTACCAGACACAATGAGACATTAGGTCTGGATTTTAATCCACCTCTTTTCTTAGGAACATGCAGTTGGGAGATTTAAGATCTGGTCCTGTAACTTCTGTTTCACATGAGCAATCTCACTGCAGATTAAAGACTAATCATAGAAGGATTTGGAGGATTGGGCCCTTTGATTTCTCTTCATGTTAAGGCTCCTTTATCTGGATCATCCTGTTGATTATCCTTCTCCATCTTTTGCATATGCCTTTAGAAGTAATTAGAAGGAAATAAGATTTTCTGACTTTAACTTAATCAGTAACATGTGTACTTTGAAAAGTTACATTTTTACATGACAGAGAATGCATCATCCAAAAGCAAACATCTCCAAGGTATTTGGACTCACTTCTAACTGACAGCCTGACGTTATCACAACTGTGTGGCTGCTCTTTGTTCTGACTCACAGACGCTGTGAATGTTTGATAAATGTTACCTTTTTAATTCTTGATAACATTATGAAAATGTTAAGAAATGTTACAGCAGATAACCTTCCTAGACCAAACAGCAGCATTAACCATGTGAAGTTAATCACTGACTATGGGACATTTACTTAATTTACCTTTAAAAAAAGTTTTGCTCACACTGCTCAAACTTTCCCTTCATTTTTATCTCCTTTTCTCCAAGGCCACAGATAAGATTTTTCTCTCACTTACTTGCAGGTCAGCTTTCCATGACACTCAGGTCTGCCTACAACCAAAACCAAATATTTATGGGTATGTGGGTATGAAACACCATAATGATAAATGTATGATAATACACCAGAATGAAAGATTTCAAGACAACAGTGTTTGCTGTCTGAGCTGGACATTTACTTAGTCTGTGTAGACAGGAGCAGGTACTTTGATATAAATCAGATGAAGTGTTTTTGAATGAATAAGTCTATACTGAGAAGTATGACTTCAGGGATCAGGACATATGGGCACACAGGTGTCATTTTGCAATGAAAGCTGCTAATGCTTTCTGAGCATGTCTAAAAACACTTTGTTTCAAGGTTGTGCTTCTGAGGAGATAGCTCTGCAGGTTTCTTTTAAAGAATGAAGTGCTAAATAATGGATTAAAGGCTAAAAAAGGATTTGAAAGGTCTTCACCGTATTTTTAGCACATTTGAGTTATACTTTTTACTCCTTAGACACACACTTCCAGACTGTATTTAAATTTGAAGCATGTCATGACATTGCATATTCTTAGGATGATCAGATAGACTTGGAAGATTTAATGTTTAACCTTCATCAATTATTACAGAGCTCCTCACCTAAGTAAGCAGATGCTTGATTTTAAGCATTTAGGAGTCACGCTAGTTTTATTAAACATTTTGCTAAATCAAGGACATAATGGACTTTCATGAAATTCACAATAAGTCCTTCAAAAAATATAAATATATGCTTTGTTTTATGCAGTTTAGTGAAGAATGTAACTACCAGAGTATTTAAATTAGATGCTTTCGCTGCCTGAAAACCCAAGCAGAAAGTCTCTTCCTCCCTTTTGTCATTAGCAAGAGCACAAATCAGGTCGTTTCTCTGACTGCCTCTCACAGGAATTCTCATGGGAATCTGGCAGCCAAAGCACAAGTTTCACTTGTGTTGAGTGTGAATGGAGGCTTCTCCAAAAGAAACTGTTGACAAAGGTATGTCAGGAAAAGCTGTACTTTAAAGTGACCACAATCTGGTGCTGTCATTTCTTTTTCCTATCCTGGTGTATAATCATGCCAGTTTGCACCACCCTACATAATTGTGCTACTTGGGGCATATTTGGAGGGGATGGTTTGAGGGCATGGGTCAAGCAGAACCAAGGAAACTCACTCATTATTCGTCTGTGCACTATACCAAACAGGGCTTAACTGGTGCTAAAACCCTAGAGACCAGTTTGCTGATACCTTTCTTCAAGGACTCCAACTCATTTGGTGATTTGATATCACTGGTTTTGTTCTTGGCTCCTACATAAGCTCCTAGGAATCCATAACGTACTTGATTTTCAAAGGTAAAAATCAGTTCTATCCAGTTGTGGATATTAAGGAAACTGGTTAACAAGAATGATCTTTCAGAATTTAGCAGGAGGAACAGTAGCAAAGTCCAAAATCACCAACAAAAACTATGGGAGATGGATTAGCCTTAGTTTTCTTTTTTAATTCCCTTTCTGTCTTAAGACAAACCTTACTACGCTAGTTTTGCAGCTCGTTCTGTAAGCCCACTGCCATTCTTGCAGCATGATATGAATGACATCATCTCCCTTTAAATTTTTGTATAGTTCAAAGTACAACAGAGATAGAAGAGCAGAGATGATTATTATTTTATGTCCTAGAAATTATTTACTCTCAGTTACCTGCAGGGTTTGTAGGATTCTGTTCTATTTACATTTCTTTAATGAATTAAAATCAGCGTTGGTAGGTATTCTCATTTCCAGTGTTGCAGTCCTTAACCTTTGCAGCTGTAGTTTCTTGATTTTTACCTGACAACATTTAAAATTCAACCTGAAATATGAAACTATTTCCTTTTGTTTACAGAGTTCTGATTTACCTTGTATATACTATTATGGCATCACTGAAGATATGCTTAACTGTGGTGACCTGTTACATCTGTTGAAGTGAACATCAAAAGACCATTTAATCACTTGTAATGTTTTTGCCTTGTCTGGGCCAGGGTTTTGTAAGGGTAGAGTTCTGCTAATGCACGCTTCTGCCGGGAAGCTTCCCAAGGTGGGGCACAAGAGATGCTAAGTGGCAGAAGGAGGATGAGCAGAAGCCATTAACATTTCCCCAGCAAGGTCAAATTTGATGTTTGCTTTGTTTGTAGTACCCAAATTAAGAAGATGTTTCTCTGCTCTGAGTGTTGCCTGTACATAAACATACTCCTGGGTAATCTCGGGCTGGTCACTTCTCCTTACCATTAGCCACCCATTAACAAGCTGATTGAAAAGGACCCAGCACAGCTCGCACAAAGCGCTGACTCTTTTCCGGGAAGACCAAATTTCTCATCAGATTCATCAACACTTCAGACTATCAATATACAAAATAAAACATTCTCATTCTGAAAGGCTATGATCAGAGGAGAAACCTTTGCATTCTTTCTTCTTTTTTTTTTATTGAAAACATGTTGGGGGAAAAAGAGGTGTTATCTTGCTCTTTTTTTTTTCCTGAAGCCAGTATTACCAGCCATTTTACTTGTACTTTACTATTATTATCTAGGTGATGGCTGTGACATGTTGATCATATATGGCAGTGAGAAAATTGATTTCCCTCAACAGAAATGCTTCCAATTTTCCCTGAGCCATAATTTTATGTCCACAACAAAATAAAAGGGTCATTTTCCTTAAGATGAGGGAATTGAAATCTTTGATAAAAGCCGTAGTAAATGTTGTACTTTTGATTGCAGGAACTGCAGTTTTCACAAACATCTCCCTGTCCGCTCTGTATGTGTGTTCCTGGGTGAGAAAAGGAGAGAGAAAGGAGGCAAGAAACAGCTTCTGGAAAGACTGAAGTTGCTTTTAGAAGTTCTACAAATCTACAAATTCTTCCTGGACACAATTGTTTGTTTTCTCAGGGAAAATTAGGACTCTATATTTAGCTTTCAGTCAAGCTTCTCCTTTTCAAAAATTAGTTAAAGCCACACTTTGCAATCACCTGTTTTTATGTATGACTGCCTAATTTTCTTGTATGATTTTGAAGAATAGGTTTGGGAACTGTTTATATAAAGAAAATTGCAAAAAATTTACATTTCTTAGGAGACTATAATCGTAGCACACCCGAAACCTAAAAAGTAAATAAGCATTTTTCTCCCTTAAAGAAGGATCTCTTCTATCCTTAATTTTATTTTTCTGAAAGAGGATCTCTTTTATCCTTAAACAATCCTGTAGCTATGTTTATTAAATTACCATTTCAGAGAAAATATAGAAACTGATGTGCTGGAAAGTGTATAGGCTGATGACATGAAAAGCTACTTAAGACTTATTCTACTGTTTGAAAATTATTTAAGTATATTATAGACATTTTTTAAATGTTTGTTTTGTCTTTGACTCTCTTAAAATAGCAAGTATGGAAGGCCTGGGAAGTTGACCAGGCAATCCACAAGCAGGGTTTTTCATTTAAATTGGTTTTGTTCAATAGTCAGAAGGAAATCTATGCTGAATCCTTGAATATTCAGGAAATCTTTTTAAACTGACCTTTTGGTACTTTTCTGCATTGATCTTTTATACCCGTAGTCCCATGTGTGAGTGTAATGCATGTGATAATGTCTCACTAGAAGTTTTTGCCTCTATCAAACTACACTCTTTGATATCTCACTTCTACAAGATGAAAGACTCCCATAATTGGCCTCATCTCAGTTTGGTTTGTGGAGTGGCAAGGGAATTGTGCCCCAATCAAAGTTGTGTTTCCAGAATTTACAGTGAAGGAGACAAGGAACTAGAGACAAAGCAGGAACAGTCTTTTCCCTGAGAGTCTGATCTAAGTCTAGTACCTGAAAACAGACATAAAGAATAGCTGTTATTTTCACAGCAATACAGTATCAGGTAAATAAGAAGTTTTCTCTTACTTTCATAGAAGTGAGACAGAGTTTACTCAGTTTGATGGCTTGATGAGTTTTACTTGGC
This sequence comes from Rhagologus leucostigma, assembly GCA_013397725.1. Classification (NCBI taxonomy): domain Eukaryota; kingdom Metazoa; phylum Chordata; class Aves; order Passeriformes; genus Rhagologus; species Rhagologus leucostigma. Next base: position 2,080,035 of record VZTD01001046.1, on the reverse strand, counting down.
TTTATTTCTTCATACATGACTTTTTTCAGACTTTCCTTTGCTTATAAATAGGGAAATGCTGCAAGAACCCAGCACTTAAGGAATACAGGAGTGCAAAGTTTAATTAAGATGCTGAGATGATGTTAACAGCAAAAGCGAATAGTGATTTAAAAGTGCCCTTGTATGTTATGTATATATTGCTCACAACATCCAGAAGATGTGCATTTGACAGAAGAGTTAATCTTGTGATCTCTTTGCTTATTTCATCCGTACTCGAGAGAGGAGAGATATGGAGGTCAGTTCAGATGAATAGGTTCTGATTGTTTCACCAGGGACATAAACAGGAGGCAGTAAATCATGAAACAAGGATAATGCTGAAAAAAAAATCACAAGAGCTTTTTCTGAGACAGTAATTTTCCCAAAGCCAAGAAAAGTAATTCTTCCCTTTTGACTTGGAAGGTGTTTTTTATTAATACCATATTAATAAAACCATAATTCTAATATTTATTTTTAGCTTCAGTGGATTAGATTGCAACAAAAAGAAGGCCATGCCTTTTGCACAGGTAGAGTTGGGAGGGCTTAGTTCTAAGGGGACTTTTGCATTTTGTGTTCTCTGCATGGTATATGAGACAATAGATTGGACAAATTTTCTGAGGTTGCTGCTGATTTTTGGTTTTTTTTATTGAGGTACAGCACACAAGTTCTCCTGTGCATGATATTCACATGCAGAACTAGTGTCAAGGGAAGTACATCTTGAGGAGAAAAGGAATTCTGCACTTTGCTTAGAAGTGTTGGAAAAAGTCACACACAAAAATGGAAAGAACATACACAATCAAAAGCAAGATCCACTTTCTGGTGGAGTGAGCAAGAGGGAGGTAGACAGGTTTAATAGGACATTATGTCTCATCAGATAGAGCCAGCTCTGTAGCATAACAAGAACTCGAGAGACAGAAACAGATTCTAGATTGGGGCTTTTCTTTTTCTTCCTAAAATAGACATATGCTTGAGCTCTCCTCTTTAATATTAATTCAGAAAATAGTATAAGAATGAAAAAGTTTGGCTCTGAGGCAACGTTGATACCAGCAGTGACATTGTTGGTGCCTTTTGCTGTCCTCTCTCAGTGAAAGGAAGAACTCAAACACGGTGAAATGTTCCTGGACAGCCAATAGCAGCCTGATTTGGAGACTGACAACCATGTTTTACATGGATTGTGTTTTGCAGCTTTTTGTTAAGTGTTTGGAATTGTGAATTGGGCTTTATGGAACGCTGGGAGCTATCATCCAGTACAGCTGAGAATGGATGATGGGAAATGGGATGGCAAATGTGTCTGCTGGGGTGCTGAAATTACAAGAAAATGAGTACATGGGAGCTGGATGTGCTTGGAAATCTTAGGGTACAGGGTTATGCATAATACACGCTCCCTGTCCTCTTACTCCCAGAACTTCTTCAGGGAGACTCCTCAACATCTTTTATTGCTGTGTAAATGCAAAACCATTTTGGGGCAGCATGTAGCATTCTGAGTTGTTCTCAGGACTGAGTAGGGCAGGTTCTACCAGGAGCTGCATCTGAGCAATTCTGTCCACTTCAGGGAACTCACACACACGTAACTGAGACGGGAACCCGGACCGTCTCAGGTATGCAAATCAATAAACATGTTTGTGATCCGGTTGGCCTCTGGCTCTTCAACAGAACATTTCCGCATGAAACAATTTCTTAGGGATTTTTCAAAAACACAGGAAATGCAGTTGTTAAGGTACAACTCTTCAGCATTCCTTGGAGTGCTGGAGAATACCCAGTTTCACCCAGCAGGCAGATTTTAAAGAAAAAAACCTGATGAATATGTACCATATTAAACAATAACACTACCATGGGATGTTCCTAATTCAGCTCAAATTTATCACTTAGATCCCAGCAATCCCAGATTGTTCAGATGCAGCTCGTGGTAGAACCTGCCCTACCCAGGTTTGTCTGACCAAATTCCAACAGCCCTTACAGGAGGAAAATTTCAAGCAGCCAATGTTTCACAGAAGACATGGTTTCTTTGAATAAAACTGAGATATAAACAACTGGAATTCATAGTCAAAATGGGACAAAATGCATGAAAACAAAGTCTCAATTGGAAGGGTAAGAAACTGACATTCTGGAAAAGTAAAAACCATTTTGATACGTGTTCATACAAAAAATACTTTTGAAAGTGCTGCTTTACAATGCTTGAGTTCACATCCTATACTATGTCTGTAAAGGAAAGTAAAAATATTTGCCATTGTCATCCCTAACATTTGCCTGTTACTTTCCTTAGGGAATCTGCATTCTTTAATCCTGGATTGTTTCTATTAGACTAAGTTTATTTGTCCTGCCTTTTCCTGTCCTTTATATTTCCCTGGATCTCTACAGATTTAGAATTTGTTAGGTCTCACTTTTTCTCTCAGATACTTTTTCCACCATCAGAAATTCTATTTCTTCAGGATCAAATCCATGCCTACTTAATGATAATTTAAGAATCCCATGAGCAGACACAGATGATGCTGCCTTACTAACATCTGCAGATATTTTCAAGTTTTCAAGAATGGCAGAAAATGGCTTACTTCTCTAAATGAAACTGATATAATGAGAAATAATATGTTTTGAAAAGAGGGTAGTATATCATTTCCAGATATGCAACTGTGGCTGTTGCCAAGGCACTCAGTCCCTCTGGAAATTAAGTCCTGAAAATCAAACACAGCATATGCAAAACTAAGATCCACCCAACAGGGTTGCTTCTGAAAATTTGAGTCTGACTAAAATACAGATCATCCAAGCCAGAAGCAAGGCACAAAACTGTTCCTATTTTATGCTCAGCTCTTCCAGATATATTTCCAAGTGGGAAGTTTGCCAGTACAGGATAATGTTACCAAAAAATATTATTTCTCTTAGTAGCCAAGTGAATCACTGAAACAAAATACATTGGCAAATGAGAAACAAACCACCGGGCAGACAACAGCTGTCCTGAGCAATGGTGGGGAAGTGATTGGCACAGCCAAGGTAAGAATCAAGAGGAACCTCAGAAAACATTCAAACAGCTGGGGCAAAGCTTATTCCACATCTCTTCCGGGGTGTCCTTTGCTGCAGCAGAGTGCTCCATGTGTGGCACGGGTCCAATGCAGTAAATTCCATTGCACATCCGTGTAAATCCATGTAAATTATTTACTGTCATACCTGTGAGGTTACTAAGCCCTGTCTGCTGGTGGAGCAGTGTAACTGGGACACAACGGAGGAGAAACTTTAAACTCCATAGCTGTTATATCTGTCTTTGTATCCTACTGGAATGTTTCAGACTCTACACTGTTTCTTGTTTATCTGTTTTAAATAGTGCAGAATTTGGTACCTTTTATAAGAATAAGGCTTTATTTCTTTCATGATTTTTAATTGATTTCTCCATGTTTCTCCTCAGTTATCTCATCCAGACATATCTCATAATTCTGTAACATCAGATTTGGTGAAATATTATTGCATACTTATACTATAGACTGCAGGTAGAGATGGTGCAATTGGGGCAAGTAAAATGTTAATTTATTGCTTAAGGAGCACAGACGAGTGGTCCCACCATTAGGGGTGTAGGTACAAAATCTCATGCAAGAGACGAGTCTGATTGCTTACTCCTCGCCATATTAGAAGAGAAATTCCTAAGTTCAAAGTTGGAGGTTGGAACCAAGGAGACAATTCCAAAGCTCAAGCAGACTCCTCAGCCTTTCCTTTCTAATGGGTAACAGGCCTCACTGGCTATTATTAGAAGTGAGTTGGCACTTCAACATGCAATAGGCATAGAGTGAGATTTTTCAAAACCATTACACATCTAATTTACATTGACTGAAAATGCCAAGAGACACCTAAATACCACTGGACACAATACTTACTGTGTCAATTCATAAAGCTCACTTATCTTCCTCTTTCTCACATTGAGCAAACTCCTGATTTTTACCATAAGAATCACTATAAATTCCTGTTCCCTTGATTAGGATGCCAAGTTTACATGTAAACAATTTTCAGCTATTAAAGGAAACCTTTGCAAGCAATAGTTTTTTTCCTTTTTTTTAAAAATTTAATTTTCTTTTTAATAAAACAAATTTGTTGCAGTTCTCTGCAGTCACCCTGCTGCCGAGCATGCGGATCAGATTCAGACCAGGGCAGTGTGATGCAACAAGCTGAATTTCTTGTCTGACCTTCAGCCTTCCCCCTCCGTGGCAATATACAGCTTTCTGCTCTGCTAAGTGAAAGCTAGAAACAGGGGCCAACTGAAAAGTAATTCTTTTCACTCTTTTGCAGAAACAACAAAAAGGTTGCTTCTGTATATGAGAAATTCTTTTGCTCATCTCTGCTGGAGGCTGAATTGTTTATTGTATTGACTGCACATCATTGTGGGCTGGGTTTTAACAGATATGACAATTTATCTGTATCAAGGATTGGGGGGGTGCTGTTGGGATATATTAAATACCTTTGCAATCTTTTTTTTTTCTTTCTATCTTTCTTTCTCTCTGTCTTTTTTTTTTAAAGCACTAAATCTCAGCATGACTACATCCTGCAGTGGAAAATTACTGCCATTCAGAAATGTGCCTGGCTGCATTACGGTTGTATATTTGAAGACTCAAAGCTCTATCTGCAGCACAAAGGCAGGCTCAACAAATGACTTAGCATCTTTGTTCCTTTATCACCACACTTTATGGCAACATTTTTTACTTGGTGCAAGTCAAGGTGTACTTGCAAAATTAGTAGCTTTTGCTGTTTATTTTATAGAACAATTATATATCTTCATTGAAATGTCATATTATGGTTAATATCCATCTGAAATTGTTCCTAGTAGGGTGAGAATCACTCTATGAATGAATGAATGAATGAATTTTACAGCACCAGATGACGAAATTTGCGATGACCTATCTCTTTATCAAAATGATTGTAGGGGAAGATATTTAAAATGAGACATTATTTTTAGACCAAATTCAGAGAGACACACTCCTTGTCAGCTCTGTGTGTAAGATACAAGAGGTAAGAGGGTCCTGCTATACCTACCCTTTTGGGAGGATGATTTTTAAGAATTTCTCTTTCAATATGCACTTGGATCCACATTAGAAGCAGTCAGAGGCTTTTAAGGAGAGAAAATCTCAGGACAGTGTACAGAATCAGAGCCAGGGTCGTGACCTTGACTATTGATCCAGCCTCTCTTATTTCCACAGCTTGCTGAGGCTTGTTCTTCCAACCTGCTGGTGTACATTAGAGCAGAAATCCATAACATGGCCATGTTCATCCAAGCACAGGAAGAAACTAAATTAAATGTTAAAAAACAATCTGAGGCTGGAGTTGGAGACAATTCATCATGATCCTAGACGTCAGGCAGGTAGGATGACCAAGAGTTCCTCAGCCAATAGACCCCAAACAGAATATGGAGGGTCCTCACTGCCTCATTTGTCAGGTACAGAGCAGATAGTCGGAAAAACACTGAGGGAGAAAAAGTATACCGAAGGTCAGCATTTTAATTTCCAACCATGCACAAATATTCATCTTTTGGAATGCAACCTGTAATTGAGGTTTAGGGGAGAAAAGGAGGGCAGTAAAAAAATACCTGACATTAATAAATTAGCAGTCAAAACTAGAAGAAAATAAAATTTAGCATGGAAGTAGTGTAGTAAAAATTGAGGTCCAGCTGTGTTCTTACAACTCTGGAACCCAGGTTTAGGAGAGAGAATTTGACTACAGGCTTGAGTAACCTATTGAAATCAGCAGTCAGTCTCTTTCACTTTCAGAGGTTATCTCTGTGGACTGCTAACCTTCCCTCTTGATGAAAAGGGTTTATAGCTGTATGATCTGTAATGCATAGAATGGAGAATAAAAGAGAGATTCTGTAGGCTGGTTGAACTGTTTAGAAACTGCTCTTTGCTTCGTCTCAAACTGTTGTTATTTGTACTGGACAAAGAACACATCCCTTATATACTCACTCAAAATGTGTAGCCTAAAGAATCCTTCTCAGGCGGCAGTATTCTGGGAACTACAGAACATACACACCTTGACAATACTGTGCAAATATTGTGGTGATTGAAAATATTCACAAACCCCTCTGTAGTCTGTGTGGGTGCTGTTCAAATTTAACTGGCTGATGAGAAAGAACTTGCCAGTTTTGTGAACATGAGTTGAATTTCCTGTTGTGGTTGAATTGTCTTCTCTCTCAAAACATTGATAAGCAGGTACTTGAGCTGAAAATAGTCTTCTGCCCTTTAATTTTATTCCTAAGTTGTGTTACACTATTTGTGCGTTATCAGCATGTGCTGTTAAACCTCATCATGCTGAATGCCAATCTGATGAAACATAATAAGACATAACACAGTTTGACAGCTAATATTTAAAGAAGAAATCTTATCTCTCACTATCTAAATAGCAAAGGGCTCCCATTCAGACACTTAGAGATTCTTAGTGGATATCTTGAGAGAACAGTTAAGCTGAGCTTTCTTGGAATGGTTCCCCAATATAGACAGCAGCTTTGTACGTGAAACACCGTGCACTCTTACAGATTGGTAAATTCACACCGAACAGTTTCTGAGCTTCCTTTTTAATTTGTGGTGCTCTAAGCAAGAATATGTAGGAAATAGGGGTGAACTGATGGAATTTTGTTCCATAAATCTATCTCTCTTACCGAATACTCTGCAATATCCAAATGAAATAATGTATTTTAACAAGCCAATGAAAAATTAGGTAATTTCCAGTTAAAAAACATGGAAGATGTGACATATCAGGTATAGGAATTTGCTGAACATAAATTCCTGCATGCTGTGCATCACAGATTGCTCAGTTTTCTTGTCTGGCTCTTTACAGTCAGCCCAGGGTGATTATAATTTCATTTTCCTGCATTATTATTACTTTCTATTCACACAGGCTTACCAGAGTACTTGAAGATCTACATATTGGTAGAAGATCTGTCTACTACTGTTAAAGGTTTGTGCTTTTCCATCTGTTTCAAGTGTCTCAGTTTTTTGATTCTTACTTTCCTCCATTATTAGCCTGATTTTTACCACCAAAAACTTACGGTTAATACTGTTAACTTACAGTGATTTCAAAATAAAGGGAAATTATGGATACTTACGGTAAATATTGGGCTAAAAATACCACATGCTGAGCACTTGATATAAGAGCATCTCAGATTTCCTTATTTGGAAAATTTGACTTGAATATATCTGAGTTTCATGATAACTTTCTAAATTGTAAAAACCCTTTGAAATTATTCAGGTCGAAAGGAATTTAACTACTAGTGAAAAGATCCATCTGCTTCCCAAAATATTTTTTTCTTCTCTGAAAATATAGGATCAACTTTATACCTGGCAAAATCAAGCAGATTTTGTCATGTGTACATTCTGCTGCTAATGAATTGCAGAAACACAGAAACACCCCTGATCCAGACTGCCAAGCCTCTGTGATAATCTCTGTCCAGATGATGATTTGTGCCTATCCAGAACCCACTCTGAGAGAGATGATGTCAGCACACACCTCCTGATGATGCCTCCTGCCCTCACCTGTGCACACACCTGTCCTTATCAGCACAGCGTCGGCTAAACCTGAATCCTCTGAAAGAGCTGAAACAAAACGCAAAGCCTTTCTCAATTCATCCAGGTGGGAACTGGTCTTATGGCAGCTCTGTAGCATTCTAAGAAAGGGGTACTTCCCAGTTGTGCTGATAATGCTTCATGGCTCTTCCCTGCGAGCCTTTACTCATAACAATATTTAACTTTCTAGTTTCCCAACAATCAAATAACAGAAAACCACACCAGCAGAGTCTGAAATATTCTTTCACGGAAATTCAGGCAAATTTGGACAAATTCAGCAACACTTTGCAGTATTAATTTCACATAGCACACTAGCAGCTTGAATCTACATGCCCGTTTGTGTTGTGTTAATGATTTAGTGTGTTTGAATGAGCAGTAAGAGACAGAATGAAGGAGAAATTTGTCAGAAGTTACAGCTCTGAGAATCCACTTAATAGCACGACCTAATAAACTAATTCTTTTAACAATCAGAAACATGTTTCTGAGAAAGCTGATGTTACATGGCAGCCCTAGACAGTTTGGGGAGTCAAAAACACCGATGGCACATAGATGACCATTTTGCACTGATTTTGCAGTCACTGTTAAACCATATAAATCTACATTTTAGTGTCATAATCTAGTGTTTACTGCACCTTAATCCAAAAGATTTTGCTAAGTTATCTACACAGCCTTAGGTCACCTTCAGCTGTGTGTGCTTTCCATAGACCGAATGTGATCCTACGTATTGTTTCACCCTGGAATAAGAAAATAATGCATGAATGAAACAGGCATTGTTTAGCTAAATTTAAGCTGAACTAGACTGTATCTTTTACTGCATCACATAAAGATTCTTGAACATTGTTATTTGACCGTATAGATTTCTGAAATGCCATAAAAAAACGTTTTCCCATTTCATTTTGAATTGGTATTTTTAACTTTTATACCCACTTAACATCTTAAAAAATAGATTTGAAAACAGTTTTGTGGTACAGTAGTTAGAATGAGAATCTCTGAGGATATGTCATTTTAATTGTTTGCTTAACTTAGCTGTGAAATTTGACCCACCTTTTTATTGCACTTGAGGCCACACTTCTTCTTCAAAATACATCAGTGCAGTTCCCCACTGCTTAGGTAATAGGCCAGAATGTGTCTGATAATTTGCTCCCCTGGAGCCCTTGTGTTTTATTCCTTGCATGAAGGAAAGTGGCATCAGTATTTAGATGTGCAGCAATAGAAACAGAACAGAGTTTAAAAGTAAGAACTTAATTCATCGTGGTCTCTTTATGGAGTGTAATCCAGTAGAACTCAATAATGTTCTGCAGTGAAAAAAGTACCATTGAAAGTAATGTTTGTATTTTTTTTAGTGGTACTGCACAGTTACAATTGTCTTTTTAAAGACATCACTGAGGACTTAAAGGACTATGACAGATAAATGCAATCTTTAAAGCTACTCATGCATTCTTAATGGACGGCCTGTTAATTTGAGGTCTAGGTCAAGAATTTGAATGCCATTCACTAAACACCTCTTTGTCAACAAAAGCTAGTTTTCCCTTAGGGTAAATTGTAACTCATTAATTGTAATTAAATTAAACATATGCGACAAATAGAAAACCCAGGGTGCATTCTGTGAGGAACATCGTCCTAGCAGTCCATGGCCAAGTGCTGGGATGTTCAGGGCTTCTGCAAGTGAGAAGACAATATGTCTAAAGCCAAATAACACATTAAATAAAGAGGGCAAGTAGTAAATATCTTACCCATTTAATATTTTTATCCATTGGATAGTAAATATAACAAAAATTTTAACATTAAACATCATTTGGGGGTTTTTTCGAGTTTAAGCCAATAGACATGATATTCAAGATATTTTGCATCCTGTATATCAACCATAAGAAGATATAATCAATTTAAGCCTGTATTTATGTTTATTGCAGCAATTGAACTGTGTTAACAGCAGAGACCTTTGTATTTGGAAGCTTTGTATAATCCATCCTTAGATTCTAAGTTAAATCAGTTTGGTTGTCAAAGATGAGTCCCTAATGGGCAGTGGTCCACATCACAAAGCCATCAATTAATTGCCACTATTTGGCATATTTGGCAGTTCCTATTAGGCGGGGCCCAGGACTGAGCTGGCACACTGAAGCGTTACATCACTGCAGAATTGGAGACAACAAAACAAGCACTGGGATGAAAAGGATATACTGGTTTGGACATTACTTTTTCCGGTCAAAATGTGGAAGCAGATTTTATTCATGAGATTTAGAGGCTTTTGTCACTTTTCTGCATGGTGAAGATTTCTGTTTTGATCTAAACTGAAGTAATTGGCTTTTAGGGGGTTTTAGCATCTTCATTTTTACAAAAACTATTTTTTTTTCCCAATTCATTTGCTGTAATTATTATAAATTCATTAAAGGCTTCACATATTTTTGGGAGAAAGAATATTTTTATTAGAATGCTTAGTCTGCTTTCATGTGAAAAAATATAGTTGGCTGAGAAACAGTGGGCTGAAGTCTGATACACATGAGAAGAGAGCTCTGGTGCATACAGATGCTGCAACTGCATTTGTGATCTGAACAGTAAGTGGTTAACTTGAAGACTGAGGACATTCAGAAACAGTAGATAACTGACCTTGTATTTTTGTTCAGCTGAGAGATGTGCTTATAAAAATTCAGTTAACATGCTCTCTGCAGTTTCCTAGCTGCAACTCTGTTGGGAGCACGTGTCTATTTAAAACACGTGTGTTGTTTAGCATCGCTATTTGTATCAAAATCCCCACTGTGAATAGTCGAGTGACAAATATTAAAGTGGGGAACCGTGTATAAACAGGAGTGCTAGGCCCCTTTGAATGTGTTTAGAAAATGTTAAATGAAGTGTAGGTGGAAGATATACCTCATGGAGGGGAAGATATACCTCATCTCTCTCCTGTGTTATTTACTCAGGAGAAACATAATAATGTTATTATTAAACACCCTGGTGTTGCAGATGTATGAGCTCTGCATAAAAACTAATCCATGAACTCGTGCATCTAAGGCTTCTTTCACATTACTGACTGTACAGTCCAAAGATCTCTCTCACCTTCATCATGGATCTAGTCAGGAGAAGAGCATCTCATCAGCAGCAAACATCCCACATTCAGGATTCTGACTCACAGAGGCAGTTTCACTAACAGACTGCCAGGACTGTAAAAAGTTTGAATCTCTCCTTGCTGTACAAAATGCAAGCTACTGTGCTACTGATATGAGTACATGAGAAATGCAAACTCTCGAAGAAGGCTGCAAAGCAAAGGGAAACAGGAAGATAAGTATCAGGTTTGCTTCCTTTGCTGGCACTAGAAACACAATCTTGAGAAGAAGCTATTGCCTAGGAGCTGAGCAAGCCTTGATGCGATTGCTGGCTCTGTCACAACTTACCCCTGAGGTCTGGGAGTTAATAATCCTACCTATCACAGGGAGTTCCTTTTTCCGACTTCAAGTTACAAGTAGCAATGCTTAGATAATACAGGAGCAATGAAGAGTAGGAATTACTGTTTTAGTTGGCAAAGCTTTGTCCAGCTTTCATTTAGATCCTTTAATAGAGCTTGGCATGAATCCTTGTTTCTTCATGTCTTCTCTATTCTGTTTACTTCCTTTGGAGAGCTTGCCCTATCAAAAACGTTCTGAGAAATCACTGTTGAAGCTCTGAAAGCCTCTGTTTTACAAATAGCTCACTGGAAGCTGGGTAGGGTTATATACACACCAGTCTCAAGAACAACTTACAGAGTTCTTTGCTGTGCCCCCACTGTGATAAGCTCTGCTTTCCCTTTCTCTGTTCGTGATCATTGTGCTGTTGGCGCAAGTCTCTCGCCTGTCTGACACAGTGCGTTTGTGTGACTGAGTGATGATCAGGAGGTGGCATACCTGTTTTGCTTTCCAAGGTGTTGTAGACTCCTCATCACTCAATGTGTGGAATACACTCCTGCTTGCTTTGTTCTCTGGGGGCTTTTCCCATCTGGTTTACTGCATATGAAAAAAGATTGATTTCTGAATCCTGACATTCATACATCTCGTCACCTACTGTCCTGCTACCAAAACCTGAGAGAGAATGCCCTCTCCTGCTGGACTTGTTGAATTTTCTATCTGAATCCATAGTTTGGAAACCATGATTGGGAATTTGTTAGGTGCAATATATAATGTGAGGCTTTGCCATGATGCTCGGCCTTGTCTGGAAGTCAGATATGTGTAGAAAAGCAGGTGCCACTCCTCTGTAGGCTGGTTGAACTGAGCATGGTATGGCATTTTCCGACCATGGATGGACACAGTCTTGAAATCACCCATCCATTTTCCCAAACCTGAAGGTTTACACTAGCGTTTAGCACTGTGGCCATGGCCCTTGACCACAGTTCCTTATCTACCCAGATGGCCATAGGCCACTCAATCACACTGACCTTTGTTACTGAAAATAACCTTTACTCACTCAGTTGGGACACATTACAAAACGTAGGTTTGGAATCCCATTGGCTCTGTTTTTATTGACGTTGCAAGGAAAGGTAAAAATACCTGACTGGTTTTACCCTATCTGGTCGTCTCAAAAAAATCCCCTTTTGTTACTTCTGCAAATACTAGGCATCCCATAGCAAGTATCATGCCATTTGTAATTATACCATGATGACAGTGATCACAGCTTTATCACTGTGGTCACAAGAAAATAATGGAGGTTCAATAAGAGCAAGCAAAATACCCCTTGCTGGCACCCTTGAGGGGCTGCTTGTGACCAGAATCTAAAGTCAGGAAGGACGGCAGTGGACTGATGAAGGAGTGGTCACAGCCTTCTCCCAGCGTCCCAGGTTTGTCAGAACCTGCCTCTCCACCCAGACTAAGCGTGGTCAAGTGCCACTGCTTCTGGTTTCATTAAATACTCTATAAAAGATGTGAAGAACAGGAAATCATGGCTAAAGCTAGTAAAAGAAAATAGTTCATACTGAGAGAAAGCACTGATGTAAGTAATACATCTTACTCATGGGTTGGTGTTAGCTTGCTTGGGGATGTTGAATTTCTTTAAAGAAAAGATTTTTTTAAAAAAGCTGTCATTAAAGTTAGCTAAAAATGTTGCCACTATTACAAATAGGATGTTTCCCTGGTGAATGAACTGTTGTACCAGCACATGGTGCAGACACGCTGTGGGGGCACAGCCACGGCCCCCCCAGAACACGCCGTGAGGCCCTGTGGGACACCTCGGGGCTGGGCTTTGGGTACAGCGGGACCTTCGCCCCAGGTGCACTGGGGTCACAATCACACTCCTGCAGACCTTGTTAGGGAGTGCCAATGAGCTAATGGGCCTCCACAGGTGTTCCTCATCAACACTGACGAGCACCTGAGGGAGGCTACAAGAAGGAGCCCCTCAGGGGGGCGAGATCAGGACTCGGCAGTGAGGTGAGGGGATTTATGTGCTTCTGGGGCTGCCAAAACCCATGAGGGCAGAGGTGCTGTTGCACTGCCAGAGTAGGGCTGGCAGTGGCACTGGGGAGCTGGTTTCTGCTCTGGAGGAACAGTTTGTGTGTGCAGCACGCAGCTGCTTCGTGCCACAGGGTTGCCACAGCTGTGTGGGGCCCAGAGCAACGGGTGGCTACTGTGCCCTTCCATGAAGAAGCCAAAGGTTTTGCTATGGAGGGCTGTGCAAGCCCAGCTTTTCCTGCTTGTTTCTGCCATGCTATGGGGCTGCACGACGGCTGAGGCTCTTCATCTGTCTCCAAGGCCATCATGACTGAAGTGAGCAGCAGCCTCTTGTCTCCTCTATCCTCCAGACAGAGCTCTCTCTGTGTAGCTTATGAGCTTAGTGACCATAATGACTCTGGGACAGAAAAATAAATGCTTGATGGAGCTGTACTGACAAAGGAGAATGGATAAAAGGCATCATATGCCTTTCCATGGCAGACTGCACAAGGATGCTTGAAAGCCAGAGTGGTGTGCGGGACCCACTGGGCTGTCTGAGGAGAGCGGCTGAGACACAGGTAGGAGATCTGCTGGGTGCTGTGGGTGCTCACCTCTGCTTTGGTTCATATAATTGAATCCTCCTGGGCTGAAGGAGTGTGCAGCACCAGGAGGAAAAAGAGTGAGGCAACTGATGACAGAAAATATTTAAGAATATAGAGAATATAGTGGAAATAGAGGGACTGTGTTGCCACACCCCTGGCTGCAGTACCCTTCTCCTGCTTTGGTTTCTTCATTTTATATTCTTGGATGTTTCTTATGAAAAGTAAAGCCTCAGAAATTCAGGAGCAATGGAGTATAATTAAAGTAAGGCATTTCACCTGTTGCTAGAGTTCTTGTTTGCTGTAAAGTCAGGAGACAAATATTAAAAAACCTGATCTTCTTAGGAGTTGATGCTATAGTACAGATTAAGGGCTAAGATATTAAACAGCAGAGTTATTAACTGTTTTGCATCTGGTTTCACAAATGAAGATGGCGGAGATTTACTTAAACTGCATCAGATGTTTAAGGCTAACAGATGAATAATTAGGAAGTGTGTGGATTAACACAAGTGATGATTAAGAAAAGCTTATGGACTCTAAACCCTATTAATGTTTTTGACAAATGGCAAGTGATACAAGAAGGATGTGCATAAATGTGGTTTGATGGGCTGAGGAAGACCCTGGAAACAGGCAAAACTCTTCCTCTGGAAACAGAGCAAGGACTGCTTGGTTTCATTTTGGGCTCTGAACATCATTGCAAGGATAAAATTAACTTTGACAAACTCCCAGCTCTTTAGATACCTCTAATTTACTCGCTTTCTGTGACCAATTAGCTCTGAATTTGTTCGGTACATGTCTAGCACTGGTTGCGCAGTATTGAGAAGCACTCTGTGGCCTGCAGGTTGTTACCTGTTTGCCTGAGACTGCACAAGTCAGACTCAAAAGGCAAACCCGGGTCATCTGTTTATACATAATAAATAGACCTTACCTGGCACTCCATTATTACTTCAGCTGGAAGAAAAAGGACTTTTATTGTGGACATACGGGGTTTTGAGGAAATGGTTATTGTCAGTAAAAAATATAAAACTGTGGCAGAAGTCTTACAGAATTAGTGGAAATAAAAGGATTTCTGTATTTAAAAATGGTACTTTTACCTATTGAGCTAAAAGCATCTTAGCATCTGAGAACTCTTACAATTTATATTTGGTAACAGTCATGTCTTTTTTCTGGGACCTGCTCTGTCACTTCTGGGAGAAAAACAAAAGGAGAAGGCTGACCCATACAGATGGCTTCAGGGGTGGGGGAGATGCTAAGAGGAGTGTGTTTGAAATCCAACAAAAAATAGAAGGGCTATAAGGAAAAGATTTTTAGAAGTTTTGGGGGAGGGAGAAGGGTAAGCACAGGTGTTTGGAGCTAAAAAGCCTGAAATAAAGGAGAGAACAGAAACAGAAGGTATGCGGCAAGAGGAATTTTACCTACTCTTCACCAAGCTGGGAGTTAGAAGACTGCAAAGGTAAGAGAAAGAGGCAGCTGCAGGTAGGGAGCTGGAAAGTATTGTGAAGCAGGTGAGAAGGAGTTGGTACCAGTATAGTTCTGGCACTGGTTGGGAAATCTTGCTGAGAAGAGGAAAAGGTGGGGAGCCCCGTGGCAGGACTGGAGATGCAGTAAATTCTGGGCCACTGGATGCTATTTTGGTGAAAGAATAAACAATGCCAAGGCAGGGTGAAATGATGAGGTCGGAGGAAAGGTGCGGCCACCTTCCCTTATCCTTGTGGGAGGGAAAGTGGAGTAAAATGGCAAACCAGGTTTTTATGATGGTTTCTTTCTCTACTCCATTTCAAGTCTGAATAGTCTGCCTTACTTGGTAAAGGTCTAGGAATTGCACTGGCTTATTTCTGTTCTTTTCTTAGTCATAAGTATGTTTCTTCTGACTTATTCATTTTTGCTTAGTGCCCCCACCGTTTTCACCATCTGTGAAAATGCAAAGTGAATCAAATTTGTGCAAGACGTCAGAGGTTTTTTCATGTGGAAACTTCTGTTTACTCTTCTTTTTGCACTCAAAATACTACTACAGGGCTATAGAATACTGTAAAAGATGTTATACAGCCTTATGTACCCTTTGATTACAACAAGTAAAAGTTGAAAACCAAAGTGATTGTTACAGTTGAATTCTCAAAGCTTTTTAAGGCAATGCTTAAAAAGTATTACAGTTATCCATATGTTTTAACAGTTAGAGCCAGAGAAATAAGGGCTGTTTTCTCCCTGGTATAACCTGACTTGACCAAGGCCACAGCAAAGTCTGCCCAGGGAGTCCTGGCTCACAGTTCTGATTAGAGGGGTTTTTCTCCTGAGATACCACTGGAATAGTTGCTTCACTTTTGAAGATGGTCAGCTACGTGTCAGAAGTGAAATGATGCTTTTCTGAAATTGTATTTTTGGCAAATCTTTCCACTGAAATTGTATTTGAGGTTTTCTTAATGCAGCCTCTCCAGATACTGCCTCTTCTCATGTCTTTGTGGCACATTAGCTGGGAAGCAGAATTGCTGTAACTGAGATTCTTACACAGTCTTATGCTGCATACCCTGAAAGGTGACTCTGATGGTTTTGTTAATTTGCGGAGATAACTTGAAGAGAACTTTTTGCTGAAATGGTTACTGAACTCTTCGTTTATACAAAGAGTTGGGCTCTTATTTTAGGTCTGACCCAAGAGCTAATATTCTGCTTTTTTTTTTCTAGGTATTGGTGACACTTTGTCTTACTGCATTACACTCAGGTTACTGAATCTGATTGAATACTTTAAAATTACCATTTTATCAGAAAATGTGGTTTACCAGAAAACTACACAGCAGTGAAGTGTTATCACCCTAGGCCACACGTGTATTTGCAGGCCATATGTGTATCGTGATTGAGCACAGGCTCTCAGTATTGCCTTTCATACCTTGATAACCTTGATATTCGAATTATTGACCATATTAAGGGCTTTTTTTCCCAAATAAGCACTGCTTTGCCAAATATGAGTGAGAGAGGACTGGGGGAAATGGAGTTGTGCTCCCTGGATGCTGGTTTAGCTGTATAAACGTGGGAAGCTGTGTCCCCATCTGCAAGGAACACCACTTAGTGATCCCTCCTGTTCTGGGGGCTAGAACAGGGCAGGGGATGGCTTCCAGGCTGAGCAGCAGGAGGTGGCTGAGGTACCCCAGAGGGTATCAGGGATTACTTTTTAACATAAAGTTGATACAGAATCTCTGCCTCCTGTTCAGAGTTACAGCATGGAGATCCTGGCAGTTCTCAGAATATGGATCTCAGATACGGGCAAGTGAGTCTGAGGTTGTTCCTGTGGGAAAGTGAGTGCTGCCTCATGGCAGTGAACTGCTAACTTGCACCACAGACTGTCTTTAGGGCTATAAATGATTTTTAGCCTTTGAGATTGAAGGGGAAGTTCAGCTGCTGGGCCAAGCTTTCAAAGTAAAGTGAATGGTAAAAATTTTTCAAGGAAGTTTCAAACAAAAGTTTTTCCATAAAAACTCATTTGAGGGGGTGCAAAGGAAGCTTAAAGATAAAATGTAAATGAGTTCAACTATGTCATGGCTCAGACTTCTAAAATAATCGCAGTAGGTGGAATATGTTAAAAAGCTGAGGCAATAATTCTGAAAGCTCTTCTAAAAAGGGCAATTAAAACTGAAAAGCAATTTACAGTACAAATAAGTTTGTTTTTTAAGTTCAGTACAATAAAACAGTAGAGATACAACTTAACAATAGGTTTTTAGTATACTAGAGCAGATAACACATACAGGAGCATCCCTGTTTTAATTTTAAGTCGTGTTCCCTCTCTGGTGTGGCGGTGATCGCAGCGTCACCAAAGACTAGTGACCAGTAATGGATGTGTCGCACTCGAAGATCCCTCCAGGGTTCTGATTCAATCTTTTGAGTTATAGGATCAGGACAAAATGAACTATTTTTCAGGCTTGTAAATATGTGACAAATGACAGTGCAGGAACTATTGATTCCAATCACACTGATACAATGTTTCATAGTCAGGACAGACCCGCTTTACAAATTACTTGCAAGTTGAAGAGCAAAGCCATACATAACATGCTTCAAACCATATCAATCTTCTAGGGTGTTTCTGTCACTAGTTGCCTTCAGATTTGAATAAAGTGCCCAAAATTGAAATGTATGTTTTAAATATTTTTCTGGATTAAGTCAGTGCAGCAGTGCTTTGACTTGAAGCAGAGTCAGAGAGGGAGACTTGGGCCCCTTACGCAGGGTTGGGGCTCATGTACAGCAGCAAGCACATGCTGTCATTTATCTAATGCTGACAATGTTTAAATAGCCTGTAAATGTGAATAATGGGCTCTCCTCTCTGTAGAGATTGTTACTGCAATTATTGCAGTACAAGAATCATCTAAAGATGAATCGAGGACATGTCAGCTGACTCTGAGGAGCAAGTTAAGTTTTTGGGGAATTTCTTTAAACAGTGGGCACAATTAGGAAATGTGATTGAATTTTCTTTCTGTTTCTAAAGCTAAGATTATAATGGGATGTAATTGTGATAAAACACTTGATTATAAATATTTAAGATTGCAGACTAATAGATTATTGTTACCATCTTGATAAAGAGAGTCAATAATGAACAAAGAAAAACTCATGTTGCATGCACATGTTGAATGCAGAGTTTTCTCCTGGGAGATGCTTGGAGGAGCCAACTGCATGTGGCAAGTTACTAGTGTTAATGTATTAATGAAAGCTGCCTGGATGCTGTGGTAATGAAGGCAGTATATAACCTATATGAAATGGAAAAAACACCTCTAATCCAGTGCCTGTTGTATAAAAATGGCTTTCTTGGTGGTAGTTATTTGTTATAGCTAGGGACCTACACTATTGATAATGCTTGAAATCTCCCTCTCCTGTTCAGCAAAGTCAAATGAAAGCTGAAAATAGAACACACTTCATTTAGGTGGGGATAAAATTACAGGAAGTTTTCAAAAGCTCATTTAATTAACTGGTAATAAATGGTTTATGATATTTTTTTAGTGGGACATGAATAAATAGCTTCACCTGAGGACAGCCCTTGGTCAGTAGTAGTCATCTTCATAGGTGCAGCAGGAAAGAAATTAAAAGAAATATCCATGTTTCTAATGAATTATTATAGTGGGCTTTTGGTTACAGAAAGGGATGCATTAATTTGAGCTGTGTAACCATTATTTTTGTTTCCTGGCTCACTCCTGTTATCCAGAATTCAGTCCTAGTTCACCATACTTGCCACATACCTTAAAGGAGCCCTTTGTGATGATTTATTATAGACCTTTTTCCCTGCTGCTTCAAGGAATAAGCCATCTGTGTACCATAAAGGTATTATAAAAAGCTTTACAGTGTTGTCTGTGAGGCAGTGGGCAGTCAGTACAAAGAGCAACTCTTGGTTTAGAAGGTACTTCGACCACTGTGAGCTCTCTGGACCAGCTGGGATTCAGTTCCATCCTTTGCTTTACTCGCTTTCCCCTCCTTACTTCGGATCTATTTTTCTTCTCCATTAAAGTGTGATAAACCAAAAAGCAAGAGAGATTAGGGAAACAGTAATGCTACAACCAACCTCTCATTAGAAAGTCAAGCTTCTGGCAAGGCTGTAATTAATTAGTGTTTTGTCTGACCACATAACTATATCAAACCGTATTATTGGCTCAGTCCACTCAAGCCAGGTCAAGCTTCAACTACTGACCTCACTAAGTGGAATCTTGGTCAGGAAGCTATTTTAACTGCAGCACGCTTCTAAATCTAGGCTGTAATTGTCTGGAGTTGGTGGTGCAGGCTGCAGTTATAACCCAGTAAGTGCACAAAGAATTCAGTTTTGTCAAGCCAGGCTTGCAGTTTCCCAAGTGAATTTTTCCTCAAGCTGGAATCCATTTTTTTGCTGCTTCACTTGGTTGATCAGTGGGTCCCATTCAATGATAATATTGACTTAAACTATCTCAGAATGTCAGATGAAGTTCATACCTCTCTGGCTTACAGGAGGCAATGGTAATCACCTGCACTTCATAGACCAACATCACAAAATGAATAGATTTTATTTACTCGTTTCCCAAATCTACAGGAGGATGCTGCTTCAGTGCTTTGTAAAGGGTTTGGGGAAATACTTAATTGCAACTCTTTCACTAGCTTCTGCTACTCCTTGAACCCTGTGCTTACTGTTCCCTAAGTATCCATGGTTATTGAAAAATAAATCTGTTTGGTGTTGTATACAGCAATTGGATTTTAATATCTTGCAGTGCGAGATTTTGCGTTGGCATCCATACTTTGAAAAGGGACCTTCACTTATGCCTTTTTATTTCAAATAGCAAGTGAAAACACAGTAGGATGTTCCAAATCCTCTTTACTGAACACCTGTATGGCTTAGAGCAAACCTCAGAAAAACTCAAGTTCAAATATCACAGGTTCTTGTTGTTACCTCAGTAAATTCAGATTCAAATTCTGTTATGGTAGTCTTTATTTGATGTTAGCTAGTAAAAAAAATTAAAGGATGAGAAAAACTTTCTTACTCCCCTTTCCTATGAGTTGTCCACAGAAGTTTGACATTCCTGAGTTTCTTGGCCTTTGAATGATACAGTACACAGGGTAATTTGTACTGATGCAAAGGTGTAAGAAAACAGAAAATTTCTTATTGCTCACTTAGCATCCCCAACAGTGTTGCTGCTGATGAAAAAAAACCGCTGCTGTGGCAGCTCCGTAAGAAAAGGGATAGACTTGGCTCCACTTTCCCACACTGCACTGGTCATTTTAGCTGATGCTCTGGCAGAGTTCACATTACATGTAAACGTGAAGAAAAAAATGTTTCCAGTATGCCTGTGGGAAATCTGTGGGAAGGGGAAATAGACCAGCGCTGTGACCCTCAGCTTTATGTTCCAGAAACACATGTTCTCTCCAGCAGAGAACTTTCGGGAACAAAACATTGCAACCTCTTTCTACTCATGGTCTACAGAGATCTCTTTGCTGGAAGCGTTGGTATCAGAAAGGCCTGAGAGGTTGTGTGAGTAAATGTGCAATGCCTCCTTGGGTAAAGCACTTTCTGAAACTGTCATCCAGTGTATAAGGCTCTGTTCTGAGAACTGAATTCCTAGTGGATATAAACTTGTATCAAAATTTTAAGCAAGCTTTTTTACTCTTGGAATCATAGAATGGTTCAGGTTGAAAGGGGACTCTGGAGATGGCCTTGTCCAATCACCCTGCAAAGGCAAGGCCACCTACAGCCAGTTTCCCAGGACAGTGTCCAGGTGGCTTTGGAATATCTCTATGGATGGAGATCCTATAACCTCCCTGGGCAATCTGTGCCAGTGTTTGCTCACCCTCTAACCTCCCTGGGCAATCTGTGCCAGTGTTTGCTCACCCTCACAGTAAAAAACTATTTGCTGATGTTCATACAGAACCTCCTGTGTTTTGGTTTTTGTCCATTGCCTCCTGTCCTGTCACTGGCCACCACTGGAAAGAGCCTGGCTCAGTCTTGCTTGCACAGTCCCTTCAGGTATTTATATACATCGATAAGATCTGCCCCAAACCTCCTCCTCTCTAGGCTAAAAAGCCCCAGATCTCTCAGCCTTTCCTTACAGTAGAGATTCTGCCCTCTCTCTCCCTCAGTCATCTTTGTGACCGTTTGTTGGACTATCTCCAGTGTGTCCATATCTCTTTGCAGTGTAAATTTGTCAATTCCTGGACCCTTGGCCAAGTTCTGTGTCTACACCCCAAATCTGGGCTTCCAGCCTGCCAACTCCTTTCCTTGTAACAACCAATAAAAGTGTAGGAAAACTGATGCATGTGTCTCCTACAACATTCCTTTCCCAACTGTCACGCTCTGTGCCGTGTGGAAAGTTACTTGCTAAACTTAAGAAGGTAATAAGAACCTTTAATCTGTTAACTTTTCTTTAAACTCATGGCATTAAAATTAAAATCTAACTTATTCTATCCTTTAAAATGTGAGATTACAGCCTTGATGCAGCCATATTAGTGAAGGGAACATTAGGGGTTCACAGCAGTGGTACCCAGAGTCCCAGTGCTCCTTGAGCCGGGATTGCTGGTGAGAAGGGATTAAGTCCTGGCAGGGTTTTTTCACAGTCCTGGAAGGGCTATCTGCTGTCTCTGAGTTGACACAATTGCAAGGCTGCTCCATCTGCATGCAAACCTTGGGATTAGCAGATGGCTGACTGCTGTTATTAAATTGTGCATCTTTCCCTGAAGAATTAAGGTTGTCCAAGTGTAATAACCTTTCCTTTTTATCTCAGAATTCTTCTTAAACAACAGTTAAGAGGGTGAAAGATGCTGATAAAACATTATCCCTTCATCTTGCCTGCTTATTTGGATAATTTGTGAAGTTTGTATGACGTAGACAAAGAAAAATTTAAATATTTACTTAACATCAAAATTGGAGGAAAAGCAAGGAAGAAAAATCTGTTCAGCTTAAATGGAGATCAAGTGAACTGCATGAATAAAGCTCTGATGTGTAGTTTTTCTACAATTATTAAGAAGGGAACATGTAGTACTTATTACCACTTTGGTGCTGCCAGGATTTTACAACATCACTAAATGATCCTTCTGTAACCTCTGGCTCCTTAGCATTTTTCCTCACTCAGAGGGAATGTTCTTTTACGATCCGTGAAAACATAAAAAATTATTTCATTTAAAATTAAATATGTACATCCTCAAGTGTTCTGCTATATTTCATTAATACTGAGTAATGTCACCCTTCTAATTGATGAAATCCATCTCTAATAGAGCAATATTTTTGAAAGATGTAATAAAGTGGCCTTTGAAGTGTCCACTACTTGTAAATTCATTAGCTATTACTTTAATTTTAATGGCATGAAGTCCAGTAATACTTTGTTTCTCATTCACTCGAGACTTTTCTACTGAGAAAAATAATAATTTAATCTAACTCATATTCTCAAAATTCATATCTGTTTTTCAGTTTAGTGTTTCTAGAGTCTTGTATATATTGCTATTTTATTCAGTGCTTAACGCAAGCTCGTGTGCATGATTTTGCACAAATAGGTAATGTGCCATTACTAATAGTCCAGTTTTTAAACCCTATCAAGGCACTTCTCCCAGCATGAAACAAATTAACTATTGGGGATCTAAACCAGAAATCACTGATAGATCATAGTCAGGTCTTCAGGGTTAGCTTGAATCATAGTGCTGGGGGTGAAAGGTCAGAACTTCAAATACTTCCCAATTCGTTATTTCCTTTCTTAATAACATTCGCTTAGGTACAGCTGTTACTAGTTCCAGGTCCAAATGTGTGGCCTTGTTTGATAAAGATAAGGTTTCATTCAGGAATACCTATGTGCAGTTTCTCCTTAACTTTGAGGGTGAAGCACTTAAATGATCAAACCCACTGCCAGGTCACTTGTACTCACCATTCACACCCAGCCCCCCGGTTCACCATCACATGCGTCAAATGCTGGGCAGGGCAGGGTAGAAAAGGAAAAACTCCCTTTGCCCTTTGGTAATGAGCTATTTTGTGTCTACTGAAAGAAAACTAGCTGAAAATTGAAAGAGTTAAAATGGATCCTTGGCTGAAGGGAATTTTCTTATCCCCTTCATGGGGACTTCCACGAACTTCTCTCTACACAGGAATAGGACCTGTGTGTGTATTGGTACGTGAGCCCTTGTAGAGGTTTTCTCTTTAAAGGCATGTCCAGGAGTAGAAAGGATATAAGCAAAGTCTGATAATCCCTTCCTGGCAGAATGGGTCCCCACAGGGCCAATCCAGTTGGTGTATATTGGACCAATCCACTGGTTCATCTCGTGGTTTATGAGGTTGCAGAGCCCAGCAGCCTGGTGCATGTGTGTTGGGGAGCTGTCTAGCCTGTTCTGCACAGAGATGAAGTCTTAAAGGTTGCTCTTGTGAGCACCTTGTCCTGGGGTACAGACCTTGTGTGTGGCTTTTTCCTGCAGCACAGCTTGCACAGTTTGCCAGAAGCAGTGTGTTGAAACACTTTCAGATTGGAGACAAGTGTCATTTGTAGGGTGTTCTTCCCAGAGGATGTAGGTGCTAGCAGTTGCCTTCAGGAAGCAAGGCTGATTTTGTGACTAGTAGTCTCTTAAAGTAGTGTTGTGTCCTTTGCCTTTGTCAATGTTTTTAGAACCTTAATTTAATCAATAGTTTACAAATGGCTGTAACTAAATGTCAAGTGAAATTTCAAAATCTGGGTAAATGCATTAACTTTAAACAGAAGCTTTCCTTTCCTATTCCAGGTAAACAATTAGTGTCTGGCCTTCTATAATTTTGTTTTTCTCTCAAGTGTTTTTATTTCTGCCTAAAATGTTTTTTTTTTAATTATTATTTTTCCTCTTTTGACTGATAGGAAATGTGTCATGGTGGGGGTTTTGGTGATTTTTGTTGGGTTTTTTGTTTGTGGTTGTTTTTCTTTTTTAAAAAAAGCTGTGGTATTTTTATGTATTATTTCATCTTGCTCATTTCACTCTCAATCCACCAGTCCCTAAAGTAGTAAGTCACTCCCCTGTGGTGCAGTGCACCCCTCTGAGTGCGAAGTCTATTGCTTCCTCGTTGTGAAACTTCTAGGGTTAGCTCTACTTAGGTAACAGGTGAAAGCACACCTGGGTCCTGGCTGCAGCTTCCACCTGGAAATTCACTGATGCCAACAAAATGTTGTGTTCCCCAGAGATATAACACTTTATTTACTTTCCCAAAAAGGACTTCCAGTTCTGTCATTGAGTTTGTCTACTAAAAAAAAGTTGTTTGCTGTTAATCTTGGCCACCTCTTGCTGCTTCTATTTAAAGTCCAGATGTGTCTTTGGTCTGTAAGAAGTGTGTTAATAATCAGCTTAATGAGCTGTATGTATTCATTCTCTTTCTTCAGCACACTGAAAGAACAAAATATGTACCCAAGTGAAAGCAACTACTAGAACACATTGCAAATGAATTCTTGGAGACAAGTTGCGAATTTTTTCCTCTTTGCTGAAGACTTTGTTCGTTAAGTGTTGTATTTTTCTTTGTCAGATACACTTTTATGTGATCAGCTGAATGGATAATTCTGTGTCTGTTTCTACCTCTGAAATTTTTTTTGCCTAGAGTGACACCCAGAATATTGTCGCTTTACAGTTCAACATTAATTCCAGGGAGCAGATAACATTGTTTACTTGTCACGGTGCTATAATACTTCCATTGTTTTTTCTCTTGTTTAATGTATGACTCCAGAGAGAGAGTGACTGTAATTTGCTTCTAGCTTTTCTAAGCAGAAACATATGAAGTGTTGTTGGTCAGTGGTAATAGTAGAAATGTTCACGGCTTCATAACTAAAAGTTGTGTAATTTGAAAGAGAACAGAAGGCTATTGAAACATATGGTAGGTCATTGTGATTGACCTTACAAGCATCCAAAGTGATTTCAGGGCCAAAACTTAATCGATGAATTCAGTTTCTCTCTAGAATAAGTTTATTTCTGTTACTGTCAGGAGGTAATCTGTGTGCATCTGAGTTCTTATCAGTGCTTCCAGGTTTAAAACTTTGGATGCACATTGTGCTCTCAAGCTGAAACTTGGGATGCGACGTTGCATTGCACGCAACCAGAGCTGAGGTCAATAGAGAAACAGAGCAAAGCCCATGTGCACGTTATCAGTGTAAACTGAAACACAAACATGCTTCATTTATGTATAAACTGTTCACACTTTCGCTATGAGAAAAATCCTAGTCAGAGTATTAAAGAAATGTTAATAAAAGTACAGCCAACGTATTCAAGATTTATCCTGTAACATTCATTGATTGTTAGTCTCTTCAATTCTGACTTCTGCAGTTTGCAGTATTCTGTTTGATTCAACTTCAGAGGGAGAATTGAGTAGAACAATATTAGGAATGAAGTCTAATTTGTGTAAAGTAGAAATTATGAGATAAAATGATTACCTTAAATTATTTAAAACCAAGGCTAAACAAATCTGTAGGTTGTAACTGCTGTCACCACAAATCCTGCTTCTGCAGAACAGCTAAA
The DNA here is from genome assembly GCA_013397725.1 of Rhagologus leucostigma. Classification (NCBI taxonomy): domain Eukaryota; kingdom Metazoa; phylum Chordata; class Aves; order Passeriformes; genus Rhagologus; species Rhagologus leucostigma. The sequence goes on along the minus strand of VZTD01001046.1, from coordinate 2,054,583 downwards.
GATCTGAGATACTGGGGAAGAAATCTGGTTTGAAGAGGTAAACCTTGAAGGCAAATTAGTGGAGAAGTTAAAGCTACATAATATTTCCAAAAATTCTGATTTGTCTGTAAATACGCACTAGTGCAAAGACTTTAAAGCAGTCTTTCCATTCATTCATTTATAATGGGATTATTCTAGTATACACTATAGAAGGGATTTTCCGTGCATCAGCTGCTATTGTATGACCATACATAATTGGGTCTAAATACTTACATCAGCTGCCTATTATGTGAAATTAATTTTTGGAACATATGCTGTTGTATTTATACCATTGTTGTTTCATGCTAGATTAATTCTTCAAGGGTTATAATCACATGACACTTATCATTTTAATTATGCCTCTTTAGTTGCAACATATGACAGCTTTTGACTTCTCACCCTCTCCTTCTACATGTGTGACAGATAAAATTATTAATAAATGCCTGTTTATTATGTAGTTATGCTGTACATGTCCACAGGGTGTAGGTTGGCCTCACGTATTTCACCCAGAGTACAGTGTCAGCAAAGCCTTTGTGGTTTGCTAATGAGCTAAATCCTGCTAACACCACACACACTCTAAGCTGCCAAAAGCCCTTTACACATTCAAACACATACAAAGACTCAGCTGGGTCCTTTGTATAAAAGATTAACTCTTTATTCTAATCAAAGATGAGCTGGCCTGACTTGGTCCAAACAATTAAGAACTGGAAGTAATGAACAAAATGATGAGCAACGTGGCTTTGTAGCAGCCTTCAACCTTGTGATAGCAAACAGATCTTTTTGCAGTTTTTTGAACTTGGTGGGGAGAAAAAGTTGGGTTCTTGAGAACACTTCCTCATGTTGATCTCAGAGATGTCATTTGTCAGATATCGCAATTTTGGCAAGTCTCATTTCTAGCAAGGAGGTAGAACTGGCTGGTGGAAAGGGAAATGCTCTGTGATGGTTTAGTGCACTTAAACCTTAATGTTCTCTGTACCATCACTTCCTACTGAGATCTGAGTTGCACATTACTTGACTACATCTTCAATTAAGGGGAACTTCTGCTAGTAATTTCAAAGCATTTTGGCTTTAAAGAAAAGTTTGAAACTGTTGAATTTGGAGCCTGCTGACCAAATCTTCTTGTGCTACTTTGTCTTTTCCTTTAATTTTCTGTGTCTCATTACTCTGAAATACCCGGAACTAGTAACGTGCGTATTTTGTGGAACTGTTGTCAGCTAAGACTGGCCAAGTGATGGTCAAAGGCACCTGACTATATGCGGTGAGAACAAGTAGCAGGGGCACAGTGCTGCTCAATATGTCAAGAAACTAAAAGGCCTTTTCAGCAAAAGTATCTGGTAGGTGATTGGTGATACCTTTTTGGGCAGAAGTATAATTTACATGTTTTTAAGTGCATATAGATAAGTAGTGCTGCTTTCAAACCTTGTCTGATTCCATGCCTGGTCCCACAGGACCTTTATAAACTCTTGTGCCTGAACTTCATTGCAAGCAACGCGTAGTTGTGTGCCAGGGCCTCCAGGAGCAAATTTGTAGTCTATAATGAACATAAATTTTTCTGATCTATTTAGAGATTCCCTGACCTGTGTAGGCAGAGATTCACCCTGGCCCTGTTTGCTCTCAGCTTGTCTCAGCATCGGACCTCAGTGTCTACCTGTGTCTACTTGCCTTCCAGCCAAGCACTCTGAGGCTCAGGTGTGGGGTGGAATAACATTCCCTAATGGCCTTCTGTTAAGGGAACAATTTGATCAAGTTTTAATAGCACAAAACAGGAAAACCATATGGTAATTATTTATTCATTTATTTAAAATAAATAAATATGTAAATTAACAGAAGATGTTTTAAAAGCTACTGGGGCAAGATATTATTTCTTGTTAAAGCAACTTTTAAATCATTTTTCTGTCTCATATGTGTATTAATACAGTTCTTGACAGAGACTGAAGAAATTCTCATGTGCATTATATATTCTTTTAAAAAGCGTAAATATTGACAGAAAATTCTATGCAATACTATGTGATTTGGCAACCTTGTGAAAAAAGATACCTTGTGACTTAAACACTACTTTCAGTGAGACATTCATTGTCTCAAAACATGGAGCAAGGTCTATTTGTTCTTTTTCAAAACCTGAACCGACTGCTGTTCTAGTTAAATTTGACTCCATAAGATGAAAGAAAGCAAAACTTGTGCTAGTGTTACATCATTTCAGTGAGTGGAGTTGCCTGACTGGAAGGAAAGGAGTTCATGTAACCTGCTGGTATTTGAATCTGATTCTACAATTTTCCTTAGATGCAGTAATAAAGGCAAAAAATTTTCAACTTAAACCAATTCTGTAAAGTTATTTAAATGCCAAGAATGCTGATGAGATGAGAGTGGGCATTTCAAAACTGTCACTAGTAAGAATTACATGTCTAGGCTCTATTAAAATCCCAGTGGACACAATCTACTGTGTTAAATGTCTGAATACCTTTGAAAAAAACAATCTGTCTCTCTGTAGGTTAAAATCAGTGGAAAATTCCTGTGAAATCAAAGATGTTTCAGTACTTTCAGGGCTGAATATAAATCCCTATTAACTTTTAATGAGACTAAGGATTTTTTGAAATTATTTTTGTAACATTGTAGCAACTGTAACACTTGTTTGTCATATTTTATGATCACACAATCCAGTAGATTCCACTGTCAGTTTGAAGGCTGGCACAAAATAACCTTCCCAGTGCATCAGTTAGAGTGTGTCACTGGCAGCTGGGGGAGGGCTGGATTTCTTGTTCTTGCTCTGCTTTTTTTACGTGTTCTGTTTTTTCACCTCCATAACCTTGTCTGATGGGCATCCCTCACATTTACAATGCCTGATGTGCTTCCTGACATCTGTTCAATTTGATTTCCTATAATTTCCATTGATGCCCCTGTTTTCCTGCCATTAAACTAGTATATTGCCCAGCTGTATTCTGGGTCAAGAATGGGCAATCTTTTAAATCTAGTATAAGGTGAAATATTACTGTGAGATGGGAAGGGGAGGAGGAGGAAGACAAGGATTATAAAACTGACTGAAGGGCTGTCTGTCCTGGAAAGGGAAAGTATGTGTTTTATCTGGGAGAATGGAGGAGAGGGAAGGTGCATGTATATTTAAGGGAAGAGTATAATATATTTCCTGGCACTGGGAGGCTGTGCATCACCAGCAGCTGAAATTCTGGGGCTGTAGTTGAGATGAATACGAGCGGACAATTTCAACCTTTCTACCCCACAGTGACTAGCCATTGACCTTAACCCTCAAGGAAAGGGGCACTCTCACTAGGGGAATTGCATGCTTACTCAGCCCTAAGCCACATCTGAGCCAAAGCTGCCAATTTTGCCAAATTATGTGTGATGCTTTTGAAATGTGGACTATTGTCCACCAGGGACTAAGCTGGAATGACCGAATTCATTTCACTTAGGTTTTCAATGGCAATAACATTATTTTTAAAAAATACCAACTATAAAACATTTATCATTCCGATTTTATTCATCTTTGTCGTTTACTTGTGTTTCATGGTAGTTTGTAAAAGGCAGTGAAGTTAATGTCCCATTATTTCAAACCCCCAAGGTTAGATTTTCGGGCTTAAATTGAATTTAAAAACCACATGTATAGTTAATTCCTACATTAACAAAATTTCTATCCATCACAAGAGCCTTGAGCTTTTGCAGAGTTTTTCACATTTTACTGAAATCAGTAATAGCTGAAAAAGAGTGTAGAGATACTGATATGGGTACTCTGAAATGCCCCTGAGCAATAGACAAAGAACTGCTTCCTTAGGTGAATCTGTAGCATTCTTCGCTGTTCAGCATAGCAGAACAAAACTTAAGAGCTCATGTACGTTTCAGTCATGGTGCCAGGACTGTCAGAGCATCCTCTAATGGTGTTGCTAGCAAGTGTAATAACACAACATTTAGATGGTAGGGTGATTTTTATATATTTTTAAGATAACTAAGCCACAGACCTTCTAACTAAGCAACTTGAAGGCCTTTGCTAAATCAACTGGCAAATTTTGAAATAGTTACTTGTTCAGGAAATCTATCGTTTTTCCCTCCACTGAGAAATTTTTAGAACTGTTCTGTCATGTTTTCCTGCAGACAATGGAAATTGGTCACAGGAGTTATTGGTCTTGGTGACATAATGATGTGTTTTGTATTAGTGTTTAAAAAACCCCAGACTTTTGTTTTTAAAGCAATGAGGTTGTAGGAAAATCCTGCTGCTTACTCAGTTTTGAAAGGAAATAGCAAATGCTCAGACAACAAAAGCTGTGCTGCAAATTGTGTCCAGCACAGGTATAGAACCGCTGTACTGAGTATTTTCTTCCAGACCTCGACTGAGTCCCCACACGTTTGGCTGCTTGCAGAGCCACACGTTTGGAAATGCCCATAAAGCTGTCTCTCATCTTGATGAGCTGCAGAATTAGAGACAGCCTTAAACTCTGTCTTGCTTCAGCACTCTCTAAACCTGTTTCAGGCCATACAAGCTCTGAGAAATCAATTATTTGATAGCCTATTCCTCTGTGGTCAATTGCTTGCAGCTCAAAACTAACTTTTGGCAGAGCTGAGGATGAACAGATGTAGAGGCAGCCAGCCCAAACATTCCTTTCAAACAAAGAATGAAATATGAGAACTACCCTGAAGTAACCAAGGGACCCAGGATGATCTGTGTTTAAAATAAAAAAAAACTTGATCTCCTCCAAAGACTTTGCTTTTCCCCTCCTACAAAAGGCCACGCTGCTGTCATACACTGTTCTTTCTGGAGACCTCTTTGTTTAGAAGCAAAAGGCTAATAATGACCCAGTTGACAACCAGGCACTTGCAGCTGTGTTTGCACCATTGTTAATTGAAATAGTCACACCTTCACTTATCTATTGCCTGTATTCATATTTCCAGAAAATTGTACCTGAATAAGCTTGTTTCCATAGTATCTTGCCTGTTTCCTCTTACTGGCTAGGTTAATTCCTTGCACTTGTTTCTATTGTGCTTTTTAGAATCTAATTTCTCAGGGGAAAGGTGAATATATAACTCATTATGCTATTCAACTTCTGGTAGTGGGAACTGCCCAGGAGAAACAGTGCCCAGGCCACTACCTCTGCAAAGCTGCAAAAGCCACTAATTGTGGCAGGAACTTTTTCAGCACTGGTGGCTCATCTCCTGCTGTATTTTATGGTCTGTGGACTATCTCTTCTCATACAAGGAGAAGAAGCATAGCATTTGTGGGTTTCAGATCCATGGAAATGGAATATTCTGATGTGTATGTGTAATTATTTTAGGTTTTGGAAGAGAAGTGGAAATAAATTACCTAGCAAACGTTTTCACCTCAGTTCATCTCAAAGCCAACTTTTTCTGTGGCTTAGTAAGGGTTAGAAGAAAATGTATTTGGCCTCTTGCTGATAATCACATTTCTCCTCTACATTATTTAATATTGAGGTAGGACTGAAAACTGTCCTTCCCCAGTTGGAAACCACCTTGACAATAAATATGAAGCTGGCCTTTGAATCAGCTGTGCCTTAGGGAAGCAAGTGCGATGGTGGTGTCAGGCTGCTCTTCAGATGACTCCTTGCTAGCAAGAAGTATGTGCTGAGCTGACATTGCTCATCCTGGGAACATCAAGATCCACCAGACCCTGAGCAGAAACAGAGGGGGCAGCAACCAACAAATCATCCTCTGTGAAAAGGCCCTGAGTTTTGCTGTGCGTGCTTTTACTCTGTGCACCGGGCAGTGACGGCATGTGGGACTTTGGGTGTGTTACAGCAGTTGTGTGAAACTCTGGGTAATGGAACACCCTTTCAGAAGACACATTTTGGGGAAACCTTGGAGGGGAATCTTCCCATGTCTTTGAGTGCTGTCAGTCTTGCTGTTCAGATGGTAATCTTTTTTCTTATTACTCTAAGTTGTAATAAAATCCTTATCTATAACTTAAGAAATGAAGCTACAGGGTTGCAGTATAAGAAGCAGGAGAATGATATGAAAAAAGTGTAATTTGATACCCATAATTTTTCATCATTGAGTTAGGCTGGCTGAAAAACTTCTATCTATCCCCATCAGAATCTCATTACAGGTCAACTTGCAAAGTAAAGTAATACTCAGAGTAAAAGTGACAGAATTTCTCAGCTGGCAGATGGCCTGATTCCAGAGTTATTCACCTTAGATGGTAGTTGTGAATAACATCAAAGAGCCTGTCAGTGCTTTACCAGCAAAACTTGTTAATTTACACAGCTATATGGTGATGAAATGGTTCTTTTCAGTTTGAAACTAAATTACATACGGTTTTCTTGTGTATTTAATTTAGATTACCTGAGAAATGGTGAAATGTAAGGTTGGCTATACCAAGATGGCCTTGAGGTGATTCTGAGTCTATTATCTGGCCTCTGAGAGGAACCTAAAGTAGATACCTAAGAAAAAGAACCAGAACAGGGTGAGCATGTAGTGATAGTTCACTAAATGGATCTGTTCTGCTGTGGTTTCTGGCTTTGAAAGGCTTCTGTGGTGCCTTTTCCATTCAGCAGCTCTCAACGAATTTTCCGTCCATGAATTTGCCTTGTTGCACTTTGGCCCAGTGTGTAGCTCATAATCAGAATTTCTTAGGCTGAGTTCAATCCAGATGAAATCTGCGTTATGATCATTACAGCAAGTCTGCCTGAACATATGCTGTTTGGTTTTTTTTTTAACAACGGAACTGTACCCTCCTAGACAGATTCAGGGAGAAGATCTAGGAAGATTGGTTGAACCTTGATGCATCTGAAGTGTTCTCCAGCACTGGGGAGAGTGCTATGCATGCATAACTGCTGGACAATTTTTAAATAGGTAGATAAACCTTACATTTTTTGTGCGCAATTGAATCCTGGCGAAGCATAGTGAGCAAGGGGTGGGGGCAACATAATTAGAAGGTGTGGAACTTTTTGAATTTACAGTGCTCTCTGTTTTGAGGAAACTCTGCTATAATATTTTAGAAACTAGTGAAAGTAATCTTGAATTTGTTGTTTCTAAGGAAAAACACGTTTCCAAGGAAAACAGAGGATAGAGAATTCCAGGGCAAGTTTTTTAAGCTTCTAAGGTTGTATTTCAAGGATTTTGACTAATACTATTTTTTAATGGGTCCTTTTTACAGACTGAATTTTGTGTGTGCTCCTTGTACGCACAATGATTTTGTTAGCTGCCCACAGAAGTTTCTGCCTCTGTGGAATCTTACTGAATCCCCCAGGTCCAGTTTCTTGTCTGAGGAAAGTGATGCTTCCCAAGAGCACTGCTGTTGCTCCTCAAAGCTGGTTGCTTCCCCAGAGCTCTCCAGCTTTCCCGCAGGATTAAAGCCACTTGTCTTTAGGGTTCTGTCTGACTGAAGACATTGAAGTTCTACGCTCTGCAAAAATTCACTTTTATTGTTAAGAATCACAGTTTGCCTTACTTGGCTTAATACTTTAGACACAGATTGCTTTTCCTCACTATAATTTTGGCTGTAGATGAATTGCCTCTTCCTAGAGAGAAATAAAGATGAAACAATCTTTCTGTCACAAAAGAATATAGTTCTGGGGACTATTCTTACAGATGGAACAGGCTATTTTTTAAAAGAAAACGGACTGTCAGTCCAGTGTATTAGCTTCATTGAATCTTTACCGTTCCATGATATTTTTAGAAAAGGCAGAAATGCTAAATTTTCTGATTTTCTAATTCTTTGTCTCCTGTGCTATTCCTACAACCGAGAACACTTTGCTGTAAATACTCTTTGTTTAATGTCCTAACTGTAAATTATGAAAAACGTGAGATTCCCTGGTTGTTTCACATTTTAAAATAAAAAAAATTCTTGTATATCTTTTCTGGGGTCGTGAGAAACATGCCTTGTTGCTAACAGATCTGGATCACTTCTCCAAAAAGCGTTCTATCCCTAGAAAGCCAGCATAATGGGGAATGTTGCCTTTCCCAGTGCTTGTTGTTTGAGCTCATATTGTCTCTGTTGTAATCTCCAGTCTCATGGGTAGGAAGGGGATAGGCAGGGGATATCTTCTGCATGATTCAAAGCAATAAGCAAGGAGTATTTCCCTCTTTAATGACCACATTACTGTAAGACAGATATTTTAACTGTCTTCATTTTCCAGGGTATGGCTCCTTCATCTGTTGTTCCTTGACAGTGACAGACTGAGTTCAGTCAGGAAATGCAGTGGTTACACAGCCCATTTTATAATATGGTAGTTCAGAGCAATGACACCCCATTTCAAAGGGAAGGTCTGTAGCCAGGCAAGGGTGGCAATGTTGAGAAAACAGGGAGGTGTCTGAGCCCAGGAAGAAGAAATTTGGAGCACCCATTTAAGAGATCTTGTGGTCCTGCTACTGTTTAAGGCAAGCGAAAATTTAGACAGGTGCATGAGCAGACCTCGTACCTCGTATGTCATTAACTCCAGTGATCCTCCTGCTTCTCAGCAGATGCTGTGTATCCACATCACACCTCCCAGAAGAGAGAATTTTACAAGGAGCATAACCCCTACACAGTACAGGGCCCTACCAAGTTTCTCAGGAAAAATTCTTCCTGATCATGTTTTGCAATGCATTCAAATATTGGTCTGAGGAAAAGCTGAGCAGTGAAGTTCTCCATTTCTTCTTTGCATGTATTTTTTTGGGATGTTGAATTTCAGGCATCTGAGTGTGTTCGTTGTTGACCTCAGTTTCAAATGGGGAAATCTCTGCTGACACTATCCTGTCTGAGCTATCGGCTGTAAAAATGATGCAGTTTTCATTTTGTTGACCTTATTTACCATAATAAGGGCAAATGCAGTATTTTTTTCCTCCTTTCTGACTTCATAAGCCCACACAAGTCCTTTTTCAGCTCCATTTGAAATCAATGTGAAGAAATTGATTTCAAAGCCCAGTGAATTTAGTAGGAGTTACTCCATTGACTTTTAATGTGCTTTCAGGTGTGCTCTGTAATAGTGGCATGACCACACCTGAAATAGGAAAAATTCATTTTAAAAATATGCAATAGGATGATGCAACTCTGATTAGAATGAGATCTGTCCTCTGCAAGGTGGACTCTTGGGGTAGAGTTTGCCACAATTTTAAGTGTACGTGGCCCCCACTGAGGAACTAGTCTTATTCAGTCAATTCATGAGTGTAGAATCTGAATCCCCAAGGGCTGGGATAGGCCAATTACAAATTTAAAAAGCTAAAGAAAGTATTCCTGAACTTCAAAAGGCAAGGCAGTACTATGGATTCTTTCAACTCTTTTTAACTTGCTTGAAGTTAAATTATGTAGCCTGTTGCTCCAGTACCTTTGAAGTGCCTGGGGATGCCTGTATGTGTAAGCAAGTATTGAAATTTTAAAGAAACAGAAGGACAAGATTGGGCTGGTTTTTGTTGTCAAAGTTGGCTATGCTAAATTCCATCTGTATTTGAAACAAAAACTAAGAAAATATTCAGTCTAAGCTATTTGGAGTCTCCTTTTCAAAGTAGAAATGAAATTTGAAGGCAATTTTTTTGTGCTTATGTATTTAAGACCTTGAGCCATTTGCAGAGACAGCACTATAGCATTATGTATTTTATATATATATATAAACTATAGTTTTTAGGGAACTAGATCCATTCACAACAGCTCCACAAAGACCCAGATGCTTGTGTTATTCCCTGTACTCAGTGTTTAGTGTCAATCTCTTTTGATTTTTTTTTCTTTCCTGTGCCAGGGCAGGGTGTACATAACTGTATCTGTGGATTCGTTCCAAAGCAGCCATTAAATTAGTGCGGTAGGCAGTTGTTCCTTCAAACACTCAAAAGATGCTCCCTAGTGAACAGGGCAAATGTCACCTGTATTGGATCAGGCTATAGGTTATTGTTCCTTCTGCAATTAAGTACAGACAGCCTTCAAATTCAACCTTATATGTGGAAATGGTTGTGAACATGAAGTGCTCAAACAAGAGTACAAATAAATATCAGTGCCTGTTACCGGGTTCAAGTTTAAAGATTTTCATTGGTTTCCTTTATCTCAGGCCCCCAGGTCTCTTAAAACCAGAAACTTTACTCTAACGCTTCTATATTACTTTCAAAATATGTGTTATTTTCAAAATACAGCAACCGGTTCTTCAGACAAATAAGATATTTTGTGTTGTTTTAACTGGAGAAGCAGTGACAAAAAGGAGTAAGGTTTTCTATAAGTAAAAATGATGGGTTAGTTCTTGTACATGCAAGCAATTTTGGTTTCCTTGTGAGTCATGGAATCAGAATTTGCCTTGATGCACATAAGCTCTCTCTTCTCCAAATCCTGCAGGAGAAAATTAACTTTACAATGTCTCCTGTACTGTTCTTTAGCATATGTGATCAAATTTTGCTCTCTTTTACCTCTAATGCCTACTAATATAAAAGATTACAAACATGTAACACACTGGTGTAGAAAATAAATACTAAAATGGACCTGATTAAACAGAAACCACGTTGGTTAAAAAGTTATATCTCCAGGTGATGTATTTGCATAATGAAAAATGGATTGCTTTTGTTGTGTTCCTGGCATTGCTTCTGTAAGTTTTCCATGAGCAGAGTTGATAAGAGCAGTGTGAGGAAATACAAAAAATATTCCTGTTAAATTTCAATTTCTAAAACCTGTTAGCCAGTGGCACTTGAAAAGGAAGCCTGCAAGTGTTCCACATGCCTCAGGAGGACAAAGCTTCCACTTATTTTATTGAAATAGTTTGAGTTCTGGGAAGTTTCTCAATGACTGTGAACTGGAAATATGTCCAGGTAGATGATACTTCTACACCTTCTATTCTTGCTTTAACCTTGTGTGTCAAACGGCAAGAAAATAGGAAGGAGCAATATACTATTTTGAACGTGTTCTAGCTTGAATTTTATTTGACTCTGATCTTCAGCTGATTTGTCATTAATCTCTTAAAGAATAAATTAAAAAATCAAATCTCTCAATAGTATTTTCCAAAAATAGTCCCATATAGTCCAAGGTCAATATTGTTGAGAACTAAACACAAATTCAAGCACTTCTAACGTAGAGCTTCTAGCAGAGCAGTTTATAAAGCTTGCAGTGTCTGAATTATTTTGAAATAAATTATATTGCTTCCATTCAGATGAAAACACCTTTATGTGAAGAAAGGGTTTGCTTTTATTGGCTAACCATTGGAAAAGTCCATGAATTCAAAGTAAATAGGGTTAAGGAGTAAAGTTTGGAATGAGATTACAAAAATCCTCGGGGCTTAACCTTGGAGTGGTTCCGCATTTCCACCTGCTGGAGGCTGATTTTCCAGTTGGCATATACCCTCTCTGGGTGAGGACAGGTTAATGCCCAGCTGCATACCTGCTGAAGGGAAAATAAGTTTATTCTAGTAAACACAGCAGTTTCCATAAAACCACATGGGTCAGTGAATGTTTGTCTGGTATGCATGGGAAAGCTGCAAAATGCAGCCTTGAGGCAGCGATGCTTTAGTTACTCCACTAATGCAGTGTGATAAAAAGAAATAAAAATTAACTTGCCAGTGATTGCTGCTCAACTTTTTATAGTCACTGCAGATGCTGTGATATTTATTTATTTTTGCAATTAATAAGCTTGGATCAATTTTTTAAGCATCTTACTCTTATGATTTACAGGGGATATTGAGCCATCAAAGCTATCAAAAGCATTAATCTTTAATACGAGGGCAATTCAGTTATCTTGCCAGAAAGTTTTAATTAGAAGGAAATTCTTCATCCCTGTGATGCTTAGCTGTATTAATCTTTCTGCATCAGTGTATCAAGTTTTGGCTGCAGGAACAATGTTTTAAGTTAATTAATTCTTTATGAAAAAGTTGCTCTTGAAAATTGAGCTTAGATCTTGCTTGCTAGACAGCTACTCAGAGTTTCTTCTGCCCTTAAATTGAAACTTCTATAAATTGTACCAATGTGAAAAGTTGAATGAGGTTTTTGAAAGCATGTGCCCATAACCTTGGAGTTTGCGAGTGGATCTGCGTGTGCTGGCAGGAGAGGAGAGAGATCCTAACACTTCCAGGTGGGCTCCTTAATCAGCCTTCTCACAGCAACAGGACTCTAATCATTACTGAGATAGGGAACTGGGGCCTGTAGACACCTAACGAATGTAGAAGACTCTCCAGAAGTCATTACAACTATAATGGGCAGAAATGGTAGTGCAATTAAGCCTCTTGGGTTTTTTTGGTCACATGATACATTATGAAAATGAAAATTTTTCTCTTTGATTCCAGGAAAACATTTCAGACATTATTGTCAATATATTAGTGGTAAACCTTGATTAAGATAATTTTTAAAACACAAAAACATATTTCAAACTTTCTAATTCGTCCTAAATTACATTGTACAGAAGCTACTATTTTTCTTTAGCAAACCAATTGCATAAGACATGAGAGAACACTTACATTAAATGAAGAAAAAAAGGAAACTAATTCTAGGCATTTAAAGAAGCTCACAAGGGGAAAACATCCCCAATCTAAGAATGGTCTAATTCTTGCTATATGTTTATCTGCTTCCCTCAGTAGCAGTTATTAATTGCAGTTGCTAATTTTACAGTAAATCATTAGTGTATTCCTATCTAATGTTTAATTAGATGTATATTTCTTTCTAAATGTTTATACACATCTCTTTCAAGTGGCAAATTTAAATGTTACATTTTTTCTCTGACCACCTTCCAACAGTTAGGACATAGAAATAATACAAGAATTCACTGCAGATAATTTTTTGTTAAATAGCTTCTTAAGTGTTTTATATGGAATCAGGAGGATTTTTTTGGTAGGAAGTCTTTAATTGTCTTCTTGAAGAACTGTCCTGAGAAATATATATCCCATGATATTTCTCTTCCAAATTTGCCATATTAATATTCTTGCTTCCTTATTTATTATAAATATGCTCCTAGCATCTGCTTGTACTTCTTTTTTGAGCGCAGTGGTAAATTGTACTTTTTCCAGATGATCAGAGTTATGCATCAAATCTCTGTCTTATCCGTTGTCCAAGCCCTTCCTAACTTAATTGGCCAGAATATAAAAATGGAGGTACATGCCTTTTTCTCATTTGTGTGGTGGTTTGGAGAAGCTGGAAGTTTTAGGAGTTAAGTTTCTGCTTTTCTTTTTGACTTAGAGTAATTTCTTGGCTGTAGTCTCTTCATGCAGGATATGCTTAAGCAAGCAAACGCATCTGTTGTGGAACATCAGGACAATCCTGCACCAGCAGAAATTGTATCAAATGTAGCTGCTGTTGCCTGCAAAAAAGCCCAATGTAAGCTTTCATGCAAGTGCTTTACAACTGCCATTCCTGCACCCAAGGTATATTCTATTCAGTATCATTTTTTTTTTGTTATGTAATATGTTTACATTATCTTTTGCTTATTCTTGGGAGGGAGTCTTTTCTTTAGACATGAAAGTTTACCTTTCTGAACACTGAGTTACAGCTGAATAAAAATAAGTTTGACAGGCAGGTATCTTCCAGGAACCATTATGCGTTAGGTAAATTATGAAGAGCTATGAAAACTCAAGTTGTATCTAACTTTCTCTATGTTTTTTAGGATCTGTTTGGAACTCTGTTTCAGTTAATGAATGTTTGCTGTTTAGCTAGCTATTGCATTTCAGATATTACTGTTCATCTGAGCACTAAAAATGTTACTGAAAAGTGACAGTGGGCCAGGACTGACTTGTCTGTATTGTCCTATATTTTGTCATTACTTGACATCAAGATTTTTGAGAGCAACCATACCTGGTTTTTGCACTTGAGGGATTAGTACTTGTTCCAGGCAATCCGATTTCAGCACCAGTTTCCAAACCCAGTAGGTTTTCAGAGTTGTGTGTCAATAGTGTGTTATTTAAAGGCTTGCTCAAGCTTCCAGCTGTGTGGTGTACCTTCAAGAAAAGGCCTGCCACATTTCTAGTACATGTATGCTGTTTTTAAAGGATACATCTTGCAAATGTAGTCCTATGTACTCTGGCTGCAAAGAATGCCAAGATCTAACCAGGCTTCTAAATAATGAGCTGTGTACACTAATGCTGATTTGCCACCCCCGCAGCAGTACGTGGTATTTGTGCACTTTCTGGCTCAGACTGTGAAGTTCAGTCACTCAAGAAGACTCAACTCTTTTCCCTTCTGGAGACAGGCCCCAGGTCAGGGCTGAAGCCTGCTGAAATAGCTCCTCAGTGAAGTAGCTACTGTACATTGCCAGGGCTCTCCGTAATGTATTTGCCTGCTGGATCAATGGCTTAGATTTTCAGTGTCATAAATCTGGAAGTTCAACAGCTTTCAAAAGCAATGCATGCACTTACAAAAAGTAACCTAATGGTTGAGTAGAGATTTCAGTAATGGGATCAACAGTGCTCATGGAAAGCAAAACAACAGAGAAGGTATTTTTAAGCTGAAGAAACCCTGGCAAAATAAAACATTAATCAGATATGGCAGTCATATAATTACATTACTTGGTTTTAAAATGCAGCCATGAATAACCCAATACTAAACATTTAAACTTCATAAATGACTGTGCTAATAGGTACTTGCCAAAATACATGGCAAAGATTTTGCATGTGCCGAATACCAATAACCCTGAAGACGTTTATGTGTTATCTGAACAGAAATTTAGCTCTTATATTTGTCATTCCTGTGTGTGAATGCTTGTGATATGGGCCCAGATGCTGCCTAGAGCACATGAGGGTTTTAGACACCTGATACTGTATTTAGAGCAGAGGTTCCAAACATGTCTAGCATTAGAAGTATCAAAACATTACCCTAGAAGTTTAAATAACAGTCAATTTTTACATTTTTTTATACATTCACAGGAATTTAATGCTGCTGTCAGTTTTCGTGATGTACTCCAAATGTTCATACTCTGTATTCATCTTTATGCAGGCAAAGTAGTGATAGAAGTGTATTAATTTTCTTGGGAAATTGTGTACTCTCTTCAAAACATGAATATGATTCAGGCTAGTATGTTCCTGTGTATGTCTGAAGAGAGAATCCTTCTATAGATTTAATGTACTATATCAAGAAATCTTCAAACTGCAATATGTATAGGGTCCACCTTCCTTATAAGGCACTTACTTACATTATTCTCTTTGAAAATGTTCTGGCTCACAAATACTGTGCATGAAGGCCTATTACATTCTCCTTTATTACAGCAACATCTCCTTGTGACATTCAAAATGCTTGTCTTTCAAGGATGCTGTTATAATAAGGTCCAGAGTGTTTGTAATAAATTCATAGAGATCAATGAGTAGTTCATGAAATAGCTTCACAGTCACTTTTGTGTGAAGCTGCAGTGCAGCAGTACAAAAACTATGAAAAAGCAGTCACATACAAAATTAAATGTGTTGCTGCTTTTCACATGGAGTTATAAGAGGTTATGCTTTTCTTTTAATCTACATTATATTCCTGTCTTGAAAAGGAATCTTCAACAAATTGCTGCAAATTTGGAGATACTGAATTCCAACTTTCTCTTGCTTTGGGTTTTCAAGGATTCCCGTGTTTTTATGAAAATATGCCTAAAGCAATAAGCACAGGAATAGTAAGCACTTAGTTAATACAATAATAGGCTTGTAACACCTGCTGTAACTGTTGACTCTGTTGTTGTCACCAATGAAAATTCTGACTCTAATGCTGGGCAATTACTCTTTCAGTGTTTCTGTATATTTAGCTTAAATGCGTTTAGAACCTGGAAATGATTCAGCAAATAAAATCCAAATGCTATTTTGAAACAGAACATTTTTATAAACTTTGATTTATCTTTTTATCCTTATTTTATCTCTATCTTTTTATTTTATCATCTTTTTATAAGGAGCGTTTTAACATTTTAGAAAGAACGTGCATTTGTACTATTGCAATATACTCATTGTTTCTTGAAGTTCTTTATAAAAGACTCTCTAAAATAATTTCATCAATGCTGCATGATTTGTAAATAAAACAAGCAGTTTGACAAATATATACTCTATAAATATTGTAGTTATGGTTGAAGATAATGTCATGCTGGTGCCCCATCCTCAGGTCAGAAGATGATTGTAAATCCACAAGCTTTGAACTGTGTTTATTCTTTAGAAAGCAAATTTTAAATTTAATATGTGTAGATTAACTGTGTAAAAAGTCAATTTCAAAAAAGAGTTATAATTAGAAACAAGGGAAATTATTTATAGTTAAAATTTTTTAATGAAATAACCTTCTTCATACTTGTTCTAGAAAGCTGGTAGCAAGATTGGATATTTTCATGAAAAAGCACTGAAAAAGAAATACATCAGAAATTGCTTTTCTTCACTCATAGTCGAACCCATCACTGTCGCTCTTTCAAACAGCTAAGCTGCTCTCGATTCCAAAGATGGAATATCACTCTGTTTTACAATTGCTTTAAGCCAGTTTGGTCTTTAGAAACCCAGGAGAAAGAAGAATGAGGCTGTGTGGGATTTTTGTCTATCAGTCTGCATAATCAATAGCTGACACAAAAGGACTAATTGCTCTTAGCATTTAAACAGAAGTGCTTATTAGAACAAAAGCTGTGTATCCTCTTATTGTAGCTGGTAACTCTACTATCCTGATACTTATCTACAGTCACAATCAGATAAAAACTGTTGATTCCAGGAAGGATCTGGCAATAACTAAGGACTGTAGGAAGGTGGGAAATTAGTGTTAGGAGTATAATCCAGTCTGTCAAGAAGTTTCTCTTTACTGTTGTCGAAAGATTGGCCTGATGCCTTTCATTCTTACCTCTATTTTCAGTATTGTAGTCAAGACATATAGATTCCTTGAAATTCATTTAAATGACACATAGTTTTTAATGTGTTGAAGTATTCTGCCTCTTAACATTTTGTAGTCATGTCTGTTCAGCATTTCCTTCGTTATCTGGAATCTAGAAGTGTAGCAGAATTATAGTGAAAAGCAATTGCCATTTAGAGATGCTTTGTTTTAAAACAGTGAACAGGAATAGGCATAAACAAAATGTAAAGTGCCTTCCACTGGCTGGCTACATCAGATAATGCTCCAGACAATTGATTTTGTTGCATGCACTTATGTATGAAAAAATGCGTTGGCCTGATTCAGCACGTGTGTATCGTGAGGTTATGGAAAAGGCTTGGTGTGCTTCCCAAAGGTGGGGGTGTGTGTAAAACCAGGTTGGTGTGTGCACACAAAAAAGAGAAAATCAGATTGACTAATATGTTGACAGTTTATGCAAGACTTCTCAGTGCTTCCCGCTATCATTTACGTCCTAGAAATTCACTGTACCAAATGCTTTTTGGAGTTCTCTATTTTACATTACCTTTGTAGAAAGGTTCCTGAAATGTTAATTAGCAGTGCAGTAACTCAAGTGCCTTCCACACCCTCTGTTTTCATGTTGTGCCACAAAAATACACCGAAGTCTGATTATACGAATGAGAAGATTATTGTTAATTTCTGTGATGTTTTGCTCAGACCCCATGTCCCCTGCAGCCTGTGGCAGAGAAACCATGTACAGCTTCCTGAAAGTAGGACTCTGCAAAAGGATGAGTGTCATCATCGTGTCTTAAAAATATAATTTAAGTATTGAGGTGGCTTGCTGGAGCAAGGGTGCAAAACCAAGGTATTCTATTTCCTATAGAAGGAAAGCGTTTTTTGTGCCCGAAAACTTTATTAAGCACTGGCTCTTTGTCTCCCTGCTGTGCTGTTCCTCAGCTTCCAGCTGTTTTTGTTTCCAGCCGTTTGCTGCAGCTGATGCAGCCACGGCAAGGTGAGGAGCAAAGGGACAAAAGCAAGAGGGTAAGGGGTGGGAGAGTTAGCAGGATTGCTTCAGAACGTTGAATTGCAGAAAAACTTTGGTTTCAAATTTCATTTACCTACCACTAGATGTCTAAAACTGTATTTTGGTGTTTGCATGGACATTATCTGGTAGCTGCATGTTCTCATGAAATCTATGAGAACTGTAGAAGTACAGCATGTGCAAAAATAACGTTGTAGGTTGGAGGCCTAGACAGACTTCAGTCCCAAATTTATTGATGTTGATCCAAGCTCTCATTGAAAGGTATCTGAGCTGCTATTGTGAAGGAGTAAATAGGACTGTACCACAACAGGACTGGTTCTTCCCTTCATTGAGCTGTTAAAACACAACAATTTGCTTTCACTGACAGATGGTTTTAAATTCAGAGCCAGAGCTTTTCTGTTGGAAGATGGTGTAGTTACGTTTATTTCAGTTGGGGAGCAGTTGGTCCTTATATGTAGGGGTTTTTTTGGAGATCCAGGTATTTCATTCAAAATATTTATTTAAAAAGTAGGTATTTTTTTTAAAACTTCTTTCAAAAGAACTGACTTCGTCATGTTTTCTTTACAATACTGTAGACCTCGGCAGCTGTACTTTTTTTTGCTCTGCCGTTTTATGTTCTTGGTTGTTGAGCATTTTGCTGGTGTTTCCAACTTCTTCCTTGGCATTTCAGGAGCTTAGGATTTTTTTTTAGCACCAGTTCCCTGTGAATTTTTTTTTTTAACTGATGCTTGATTTTCCTTCTGAATTTCTTCTATAATAATGGCTTGGGTTCCTTTAGGACTTTGAAGGAATGCTTGATATTTTTTCTGTACCTCAGTTGGTACATAATACACCTGGTATCCAGTTCTGCTGTCTAACCTGTACTCCATGTGAGAATGCTGCTACCAGTGCCTCTAATTCTGATTAGGAAGTTTCTGCTCTTTCTTCTCGTCATATTAATAGAAAAAGCATATAGTTTATTACACAAGTCTTTAAAAGATAATTTTAAAAAACCCTTTAACTCACATGGTTAGGAATGTTCTCCTAAGCAGCTATTGCTAACCCAACTTTTAAATTCCTCCAGACTGTATTAAGTGATGATACTAAAAATCAGAAGCCTTGCTATAGAACTCTATGTAATACGGAATAAACATAGCCTGGCTAATTCAGGATATGAAATGGAGGAAAGTCTGTTCCTTAAAAAAAATTTACTTTTTCAGCAGTGCCCTTGCTGAAAGTAGGCTCTTTCTCCCGTCTTACATTTATTCCTAAAGACTCTCTCCATCAGTGTATGACAAAGTAATTCTTTTATCTTGATTTTTGTGAAAAACTGCTTTTCCCTTATGGCTTCTTTTGGCCTAGAGCTTGTGAACCTTCAGTCTTTTTCAGTGTGGAGTGAAAGAATACGAAATTTTCTGCAAATTGCCCCAGTGTATTAGCACTAGGGCTATGCAAACCTTTCCAAGTGTGATTTGAAAGGGTTACTTTCAAGCCACGACTTCTATGGAGATCCAGTTCATGTGGGTTCACAGGCCAACCAGTTAAAGGAAAGGTTTCAGGCTGAGCCGCCCCCTCCCTTCTCCCTACATGTTTTCCCATGGGTTGGATCTCATTACAAACCCACAGGCAAGGTACAGGGTCAATCACATCATGTTAATTCATACAGGTTGACTGGTTCACTGGGGCTGGAAGCTGAAAAGGTGAGAAGTTTATCACAGCAACAGAACTCTGATCTTAGGAAAACAAACATCTCTAAGCTAGGTCTCTTCTTATCATATGAATCAAAACCTTAAATAAAAACAAGGTAATTTTAAATAATTGAGGGAATCATACAGGGAATCAATCTTCCCCTGCTAGGAGTACTGAGAGGTTGGCTTTACTTCTAACACAAGAAGATCTCTGATCTCAAGGAACTATTCCTTTCTGAAACTTGGATATAATTACATGGGCTGAAATATAAAATAATAATGAGTCAGTTCTATATACCTGGGAGAATTACAGTGAGGCACACAAGGGGAGGAAACATTTTAATGACTTTTCTGGCTGGAGAGGTAAACTCAACTGAAATGTTTTATCTTTCTGAGGCGGGGGAAAGAAATAAAAATACCCTCTGCTGAGCAACTATGACACCAGGCAGCGTTGATCCCATGCATTATTTTAAGTTATGGGAAATGTAAGAAGCATGAAATACTTTTCCTCCATGAGCTCTCTTATGGAATGTATTTGAAATAGATTATAAACATCATGAGTGTTACTGTGCTTGGTCTGAAGACAGCCAGTGGTATCCCAAACAGTTTTTTGTTTCATTTCTCTTTGCTGCTTAGTATTGCATTATTATCAGAATGTATTAAAAAGCTTTTAATTCTAGACCTAAGCAAAACCAAAAGGAAAACTTGGATTGTTACCGCTTTGTGGATGTCCATGCAGGTTTGTACACATCCTTTTTCTTTGTGTTTTCACTTGACTAGCTTGCTGCCATCGAAAACTGAGTTTGGCTTGATTTGAATATGTGCTTTGCACACCTGAGTTGTCTTTGGCAACTCTGGGGCTGTTCAGAAATGGGTGTGAAGTATGTCTGTGTCTGTACTGTACCTAGCATTTGCTCTGCGTTGGAAGGTAGTGCTGTACAGTAGATTTGAACCTAAAATGGCTGACTAGTTTCTAAATAATCCCTAAGGAAACAGTTTAGTCTAGGCCATTATCTTGATAGTTCATAATTAGGTTCAATAATAAAGCTTGTTTTGCTGACCTAGGTCAGATCATGGCGTCCACCGCATCTGTGCGCAGTGACCTTGCTCTGAGAGTGTATTGTTAGAAAATCCATTATTATCATCACATACACTTCGGAGAAGTGGCTGTTTTGTGAATTGATGGTGTGATGTTGCCACTTTAGATAAAAGAATCCATGAATTATTGACTTAATGAGTTAATGTTGCTTGATTTCACAACAAGGTCTTTTTAGTCTGGGTGCTGTTTACTGAACACATAATCACAAGGTATGAAGGAAGGCACAGATAATAGTACAGTGCATTTACAACCCTCTTCACTTCTAATAAAGCAAAGTGTTAGCTAAGAATTTTTGTTTCCTTTAGTAAACCATTAAAACTTAGGTAACTACAAGCAACTCCTATTTAAACAATTAGCAAATAAAATGTTTATTTGTCACTGATTTCTTATCCCTTCCCTCTGTTTGGCTTAAGGTCTGCCCACAAGACCCTACTTATTTCTTTAGAATCTTAACATATCTTTGTCCCTATGACTAAGCCTAATGCTGCTACCACATGGAAGCCCAGGAAAGGCTGTTAAAAGTCAATCAGTGTCATGCAGAGTTCATTGTATTAGCTTTTTTCTTTTAAAGGAGAGTTTTCTGGTAAATTTATGAAATTCAGAATGCTTGAGAATATAAAGGTTTTATTACAGAATATAACTTGTGAGAGGAGTGAGGGAAAACATAGAGAGCATGTCCCAGAGCAGATATTTTAATGGTATAAGCGTCAGGTTTCAAATACCTATGCTCCTTTGATCCCAAGGTGCAAATCCCAGCTCTGTTAACTGGTCACTCCTACACGATAAATAAAATAAGGTCTGTTTCCAGTATCTTGTGGAAATATATGTCCTATGAAAATATAACTCTCACTAAAATTTACCAGAGACTGAGGACAGTAGAATTTAGGTCTACATATAGGTCTTTTGAAGGGGACCATATCAACCAAGACCTTCACATTCTTCTGAGAGTTACATTGTTTTTAAGTAACTGTATGCAAACCAAATAACTGCATAGAGTTGTCCCAGTGGGTATTGATCTCTATGTAACTCTCACACTAGAGTTCTGCAGAAATAAGTATAGGTAAAATATACTGGCAGAGTATGACTTGACATACCATCATGAGAAGACTTGATTCTGGCACTTAATGTTCTTTTTTGTTTCAGTCTTTAAATAAATAGTGTTAATTGCATCATCCCTTGTACTGCTGTCCAGTGGTCTAAGGATGTGCCCGAAGCTCTGCATGTGCAGGCCTGCTCCTCCCCCAGGTCTCACAATGCACTGGATCGTGCTCACTCACCAGTCGTAGATCAGGGAGACGACAGACAAAGCTTTCCTTAGTGTGTGTGAGAGCTTTGGGGTACATAAACATCTGATGTTTTACAGTGTCTTGTATCCCTCCATCACAGTACATTACACAGAGGTGGAAGGGAGGCAGTGGTTTCACTGGTGTTTTGGTTGAATGTTATCTCTGTGTGCAGTGGAGGGATGTGCTGCTTAGCCCAAGTTCCCAGTGAGAACTGCCTGCCTTCCCCTGAGGCAGAGCACAGACCTCGATTTCTGTAGTTCTCAGTACATGCACCCACATAATGGAAATGCTGGCAATGTGTCCTGGTATTTTGTTTACGCCGCAGAAGGAAAAACAATTAAATCCAAGTGTGTGACAAACTTCAGTTGTGCTTGGAGTTGATTTGATGTGAATAAACTCAGACTGGTAAAGCACAGAGCCATGTAGCAGTAGATGTATTTTGCAATTTTTAGGGATCGTGTGTGTATGCCCTTCTCTTTACTTCCTTTGTACCAACCTTCTTCAGAGCTGTAAACTTAATTTTACAGACCTTTCAAGGCAGAGAACCTGAATAATTAACTTCAGAGCATTTAAACATGAGCTGAGAGCCTTTCTGTGCCTCAGAGCACTGGAAATTGAAAAATTGACATCTTATGATTTACCATGACTGAAATAAAAACTTTTACTTCTGGTCAAGCCTATACTGAACAATTAGGGAAGTGAATTTGTTCCTCTTCCCCATTTATATAAAGTACTCAGCTCAAACCTTCAAGCGTTCTGAGATATTGAACTTTAAACTTGTCAGCGCTCCAAGAATGCCCTGAACTTCGGACCAATACATTTTGGGGGCAAATTCCTCATTTGTAGGAAGGAAGAAAACATTTTTTTTAGCAGGTTATTATCTGAAAAAAATGATGGTTGTCTGCAAGAAGCTGATAGGTTTGGAAGGTTAGAGGTAGTCCTGGCAAAGATGGATTAGTGGGCAGAGTGCAGGTGAGGCGATCAGAGGTGCTGGAGAAATGCAATTTATCACTTGGTTTCAGAGTTTGGTACATGTATGTCACTGCTGCATGTGTGCTGTGTGTAAATATTACATGTGAGGGATAATACTGGTTAGCTTTGCTTTAAACAGAAGCAGTGCCTTGATTAGTGAGATTATATGAATTAGCAGAGGAATTTTAATGATACTAATTGGAAATCCTTTCTGGAAACTCTTTAACCAAGCAGATCCCTATGCTTTGTTAAAAATACATGCTTTTATTTGCCGTTTTGTGTACTTGCAGAGCAGAATCTTTATACTGAGATTTGGGTTTCATTCTGTGTTTAGGTTATATATTCCAAATAATTTGAATTATTTCATTAGCTGCTCTTCCAATCAGTCTCTTGCTCACTTTCCTGTTTTAGTGTCCTGTAACTCCACGTACTTCCCTTTAGCTCCCATATTAGTCAGATTCATTTGGGCTATGATGTCTCCTAGAAACTTCAAGTTCTTATATAGGTTATTTTGAGGGTTATTTCCTCTTTCTGAAAGAAAGGGAATTTTAATTTTAGATGCCTTTAGCACTGTATTAGCTATTAGCACTGTAAGCAAGAGTGGCAGAGTTTGGCTCATTTGATTTACTATAAATAAAGAATTTTTTTTCCCCCATCAGTGATTGATACCTTCACAGCTAAGATAGCTGCCAGGTATCAAGGAAGGTGCTAAGAGCATCAGATGATCTTTCTGCTCTTGTCTAATAAAATAATAGTACTTGTTGAGAAATCTTCTGCAAGGCTGACTGTACCGTTTTGTTGTAGTTTTCTGTAGTCAGTGGTCTGCTTTTATAATTGTGGGAAAAAGTAGTAGAATACTGGCACCAGAAGAAATCTTGCTGGTGAGGGCAGAGAGACAGTGTTAATGAGAGCACATCTGCTTTTTGAAAGCATCAATAAATTATTCAAAATACTAAAATGCTTCCTGTTCATTCCTACCTATAGCAAAACAGCACAGTGTTTTGTTGCATTTCTCCACTGGTATAATTTTGACATCTGCTCGTATTCTCTGGTGGAAATGGGGATCTAATGTAATTTGCGGACACATTAAACTTATATGGCAGTGAAAGCAATAACATGTTTAGGAAAAAACCCAAACCAAACAAACGTGTAGTTTGGATATAATTATGTGTAAATTACAGTCTCTGTTTTGATTTTCTAACTGAATTAATTTTTTACATTGTAAAACACAAAGGTTAGTTTTATTTCTCAGACAGATGCCTGCTTTGCAGCCTGCTAGAAGTCACTTTGTTTGAATCTTGCAGGGTTTTTTATGTTTCTCTTCAGGCAAAGACACCTGTCACTCACCCTCAGAAAGGCTTTTGAGCAGCACTGACAGCAGGCACGTCTTTGCAGGGTATGCTCTGTTGGGCATATCTCACATCTCACAACACCAAGGAACTCCCTTAGAGTGGGCAAGTGTGTAGGTAGCTGAGGGAGTGAATTGCAGTTTTGTGAAGGAATTAATACAGATGGTCCATTACACCAATGGATCACGTATTATGAACAGTGTAATAGAAATCACAGCAAAATCTGAGAAAGTAACTTTTAGGGAAGAAAGCTGTCTAAACTGTTTAAACACATCTTCAACAGGACCTGTTATTTGAGACAAGAAAATACCGAGCGCAGTGCTCGCTTCTGTTTTCAAGTGTAAGTCAGAAGCAACTTTGGTTTGTTATTTAAACCAGCACAAGCAGGGGCAGACTATGTCCTGACTCCTGTAACAGTGTCAATGGCTCCTGACACTGCAGTACCAGGACCCAAATGTGATCACTGCTTCAATTACATTTTGCTCAAGCATAGTCCATGCCTGCCTCTGCCAAGCAAAATAACTTCAGTTACTGTATTCCTCATCCCTTCGTGAATCTCTTCTTTTCACAAGAAACTTGACCACTGGTTCAGTCTTGACCACCAGTGAAACACTGAATTGACTCACCGTAGTCAGACTTGACTATAGAATCTTTTTGCAGATGAAGATGTCAAAAGGCAATCTGTAGTGAGAATGACAGCATGATTAACCAGACTGAGGCCTAAGTCTGAAGTAGCATGGACCACTGGGAAATTAAGGTACCAATTTTCACCATCAAGATTGGCTGTGATAGGGTGGCATATCCTAGCAACAGCATAAACCTTAACCTGACCATCACAGCAAAAACTAATTTTGTTGTGTTATCTGTTTCAATATCTTTTAATCAAAAAAGTCTTTAAACAGAAAGTAAACACTCATGTGTCACTTTTCCTGGAAGTGCTTTCTTTTCTAATTGGGAAATACCTAATTTCATGAATTAGAGGTTACAGAAGCTTTAACACAGATTTCTTTTGCCTTGTTGTCTTGAAAAAGCGTTATAGGAAAGGCTTGGAATGCGTCTTTGCAGCTGCAACAGGTTAAGAAAAGTTTTAATGGGTAACAGTTTTATTCATGCTTAGGATAAAATCTGTATCTTAAAATCCATTGCAAAGCTGCATATTATAGGTTGAACCCTATGAAAACATCATGAAAACACTTTAGAAAAATTACTAGTAGATAGTGGGGTCAACTCTCATAAGAAAAACTGTAGTATTAAACACGTTATTTTTATGAAGGGCGTGTACGTCACATATGGAGAGAAGTATAACTTAAAAATCGTTTTATTTAAAGGATAATGTAGCTGTCTTCAAAGAGCACATCTTAGTTTGCTTCTTACCTAGTAAAGGATTTCACAGTCAAATAGTCATTAGTGGATTACTTTGTATGTTTTTAGAAAGGTACTGGCATGGTCTCAGCAGTACAGTTTTTGTGAGCTTTGGATGACACTGGTAACTCTTTGGGCAAGGCTTATATAATTTGGGTCAGACACCCATGATACTGAACTTGGGTGGACATATATTTCCTTCAATTACGGTTATGCAAAATATCTCTATTTTCACACTGTTTTTCTGATTTGTGTGTACATATATAAAGGCACATACATCTGTGTGTGTGTATTTATGTAGTTATAATCTGTAAGAACAGGTGAGGAGCCTATTTCTGTATCCTGCCAGTTCTGGAGCTGGTTCTGCAATGACAATGTGACAGTCCAGGACTAGAGCAGCAGGTCTGAGACTCATTCATTTCCCTTTGGGGGAGATTCCACCCCACAATTTCAAAAGTGGGCAAGCTTTCATCTGGACAGAGTATTCTCTGGGATTACTCTCTTTAAGCAGTTTTGAAAACCTTTAGAATGTGATAACTTTTTTTAGTCTGATTTTCATGGAGATATGCCAGTACATCTTGGCAGTTATGAAAACTGGGCATTCTATAGACTTGATACTAAAGGCTGTGCATAGTTTACACTGGTGTGTGCACGGTAACCTCAATAATACAAACATGTTTGAACATGGTTTCCTAAGTATGGACTCTATCCCATGCTCCAGCATCTAGGTAGAAGAAGCTATGTTTCACAAGCTGTCAAGTACCTGAAGTACCTCTAATTGCACTGGGATTTCTGGACGTGTATCACTCCTGAAATTCAAGTCAGTTCTAGCAGGTAACCCAAACTAGGTTCAGAGTTTTGTGGTTTTGTGAATTAAGATTTCTGACTTTTGGACCAGACACCAGGAATATAGTATTTTTAGCATACAATCCAAACATAATAGCTTTCAATAGTACTAGTTGTTGCAAGACCCATACTCGTAAAAAGTAAACCAGATACTCCTTTTCAGTCTACCAGTTCTGGGAGATTAGAGCCACCATTTTGTAAAATTTGCAAGAAAACAGAGTAGAGCCAGAGAAATACTCCACTGTCTTCCTGCTATACTGGTTAATTTACATGTGGAACATGTATTCCTATTAGCTTCCAGGAAAAGTTTGAAAATCTAGATGTGAAAGTTTGTCATGCTGTGAGCCAACTGTCCCATATTGATGCAAAAGGGAGAGAGAAAAAGCCAAGAAAGTGCTTTAATTGATTCATCAATGCACCAAAGTGTGAACAGGCGTGATGAAGTGTAAAGAGGGATGTGACACCAGTGTGGCAGAGCTGTCACAGTGGAAAGGATTTCCTGTAAAAGTGATGGCACTTAAATGTTATCTAGGCTTCCTGTCTGAGCTTTCATATTCCCTGGAAACTTATGTCTTAGGGGGAAGTGTCTGACCAACTTGTGAGCAGCCAGGCATTGTGCCATCTCAACAGGTAAACACACGGACTGTGAAGAGCCCCTACTTGTATCGAGTTTGGGAGTTATGGGGAGTAAGTTATCTCTGACAGATCTAAACAGTTAACCCATCCACAGAGATAATCTTGGGAGAGAGGTGATGATCAGTAGCAGTGGTTCTATGTGGTATATTTTGCCCTAAAGCGTCAATTTAAGCAAAGTTTAAATTAGGGTTAATATCCTTGTTATCGAAATGATGCCCTTTGCAAGGTTTAATGCAGCAGCTCCTAGGCGTTGGATATTAGACTGTATTACAGAATGGTAGAGTAAGACTGTGAAGGAGAGGCTATTGATAATGAAATATAATTATAGCAGATGGATTTGAGCCAGACTGTTGTACTGAAGGGTTGTTGCAAAGTTCTCTAAGGGATTTTTACTAAAGAGATTGTAGTGTGCATCTCATCCAAAGAATAGGAAATCAAAGAGGGTGGAAGCCCTTAGAGTCACTCTGAGGTTTTGGCTCTGGATTCATTTGATTAACTGGGTATGAATGTTACTGATTTAATACTGATGCTTCTTACAACACCTAAAATCACTGCTGTGGATATATTCAGTATGTTAAGTTTGCTTGTGAGGGATTAGACACAGGAATTACTCTGAAAGGGGTTTTGCCAACTTTGGAGGAATATATTTGGAAAGGAGCCCCTACCATCATGGCTTAGGCGATTTGCTTTTGCCTTCAGAGATGCATCAGTTCCTTTCTAGCTCTGGGAAACCAGAGATTCAAATACAGTCTTGAACGGAAAACTTTGGCAGAAGTACAAATGCAAGCAAATGTGTGTTGTTACTACTACAGTTACTCTGCCACTTTGAAAATCGCTGGTCAGGTTCCATTTGGAGTATCTGCAATTCTGCAATGTATTATAGGAAGGACATTGCTGACTGAGCTTGTAAAAGTGCAGTGGAAGGCAAACAAATGCATGATTTAAGGTTTTGGAAGTATGACTTATAAAGAAGGATTGAACTGACCTCTATTCTTTAAGTTAGAGGAAAAGATTTGGAGGAGTGAGGAATCCTGGAATGGGCAAAAAAATACTGAAGTCATCTGAAGATAGATATATGTTCTAGTGCCACGCAGATCATATAGCACCAAATCAATGGCATGTCTGAGGCTAATTTAGACCACTATTAACTGTCTTATCATGAGATGGATGACTGCTGATCCAAGACCCTGTGCTTGGTGCTGTGTCCAGCCAGGGAGCAGGCTGGGGGGCTGAGGTGCCTTGGGCCAGAACATCAGGCAGTGGCTCAGCATAGGCCTGAACTCATTTTATCGAGAGCCTGGCTGGCATCATACAGAATAGGGCTTTTAAACTGATTTTTAGGTGAAAATCCCTCTGTAGCTTTCCAGAGGTTTCTGGAAAGCTCAATCAAACTAATAAGGATGACACAGGAGGGGATGTAAGTGACGGGTTTTTTTTAAAAAAAGGGTGGTGGGGTGAGATGAAGAGAGGCAGGAACTTACCTCTGGCAGTGAGAGTCAGCAGATGTGGGGAAAACAGGGTGTGCCTTGTAAATAAGAAAGAAAAAAGGTGGATTTTTTCTTTTATTAATCAGAGAAGTTGGAGCCAAAGCAAAAGGCCAGAGGATGTTGAAAATTATCTTGAAGTAGGGTCCCAAACATGTACATTTAGAAAGCATGGCATTGAGTGCTGCTGTGAAAATGCATAATGCTGGCTCAGAACCTAAGAGTTTGAAGTGGTTCCTTTGGTTCCTGCTTGTACTCCAGCTAAAAGAAAAGGAGGGCAGAGTCTGAATTGATGGGTTTATACGTTCAGCTCCCTAGTTTCTTGAGCAGTTGCAAAGACTGCTGCAGTAGGAGAGGTTGTGTGTGTGCCAGCCGGCTACACACTTTATATCTTGAAAGATGTGTGTGATGTTGTCATTGCTCCTCTCAGTGAGATCACACAGTGCATTTATTTTGTTGCACTGTGCACTATCTGTAGTGAGAAAGATTTTGAAGCAATCCCATTTGCACCTATTTTTTTTCCTATTTTCACGAATCTACAACAGTATAGATGTCCAGTCATTCAAAGCTTATTTAACGTTTCCATCCACTCATCACTTCTGATTTTTCTAAATTTTTAAGATCTGAATCTTTATGTATATGGAGACAAATGCTCCTCTCCTGTAAAATGGTTGTGAACCAGGTCTTTAAGGATGAATTTGTGAGATGCCTAAAATCTTAGAACAGATTTCCAATCAGTATGATACCTGACAAAATCGAGTCTTTGACTTAAAGATAATTTGTACAAAGACCAAACAATTACCATTGATTTTTAAGTTCCGAATTGTACCTTTCTTTCAACTACAAATATAGCAAATACAGTGATAGGGACATAACCCAGAACTGAGGTTTCTCTGTCAGTAGTAAGAAGACAGCTCGGGTTTCCCCGCTGTCCAAGGAACTTCTGGGTGGGGATGAATTTCTCAGCCAGCTATATGCTATCTCTGTCAGAAATGAGAGATGCTGCTAGAAAAACATCTCAAAGACAGGTACTGGGAATGAAAAAGGGAAGAGATCAAACGAAAGGTGTAAAAGGCCTTTAATTAGAATTTAAGGATTGCTGCCAAAAGATCACTACTTTAAAGGGACAAACTGTATTTTTATGCCATATGACAAACTGGAATCTCAGGACTTTGTAAGGAAACTGACATTCATCTAAGGAACAAAATCAGTATAAACAATCTGAATATGTAGCTTTTTCTTGATTTGATACTCATCTATCTAAGGAATAAAACTGTCCCATTCCAATAATATTTTAATATCCTGCAAGCATGAATATCCAGCTCTGAAAAGCATTGATATGCTATTTTTCCGTACTAACTGTCTGGAGAGGAGGATGAGAAAATGAAATGGTGCGACCACGGTCACACAAAAAATTGTGACAAATTGTACAGCTTACTCAGACTAATACCCTGTCTCCCTTCAGCAGCATTCTGTGAAAAATGCTGATGTATCATTTTGGGCTAGGCATTTCGTGGCTGGTAAAGCACAGGTACAGGTTTAGTGCTGATAACATCAGAGCCCTGTATTCTCTGTTTGCTGTCGCATGTTCTTACCCATCTATCAAACCAAACAGCTGAGGAACCCCAACTGGCTTACAGGCAAGAAACTTAACATACATCACCAAGCTTAGAAGACACTAAAAGAATTCATGGCATTGGAAACTTAAAAAATGTTTCAGCAGCTGAGTTATGCAGAATTTGTAACAATGAGCAAGAGCGCAACTGAAACGGCTGTGTCGCTACCAAAGTGCAGCATCATGTCAGCTCTTGCCAACTGGCCTATATTAAATGTGTGTTTTGTCTTCTGTGGTCAACTGAGATTGCTTACGCTGGGTTAGTAAAGGAGATGGCTTGGGTTAACACAATGTCTAGATCTCCTGAAGCCACAAACTGCCCCTGTCACTCACTCTGGCCTGGCGCAGCTCCATGAGCTGCAGGTGCATGCTGGACTGCTTGCTACAGTGGGATTAGGGGACTTCCACCTCTCCCCTCCCTCCCACAGAGGACACTCCCTCCCACAAGAAGAAAATCCCCCATTGTCCCGGAGAATCCCTGCCCACAGAGCCTTTCCCAGGCAGGTCTGAGCTGGGGTAGGGTGAGTAGGGAGCATCCAAGAAAGAAGTGGAGTGAACCTGAGCTTGGGGGATCTATGGCTGCAGATAAACCACACAAATGCAGCGGGGCAGGTCTTCACGTGGTGCCTTGTGCCACGGACAAACCAGGCTGAGCTGCTCTAGAGCAAAGGATTGACAAATCCTATGTGCTGCTTAGCTCCTATACTGGGCGCTCTGTCAGTGCTGGATTCCTTCTATGTTTTTGGGTTCTTTAATTTATAGTAAGGATTTTATCCTTAACCAAGTTCCTGTTTTCTGCAGGACACAAATCCTGTAAGGACACTTGCCCCATTTTTTTCTTTTGCATCAAATATTTACACAAAGAAAAGGCATCTACAGCTTTTTAAATATCTTCAGCGATGTCTCTGCTCTGTGGTCATGAAGAACTCATATCTGTGAGCTGGAAAAAGGGACATTTTTTTCCTTGGTGGGTCAATAAAATGATAGATGGATTTGAGTAGAACTGCAGTAGAAGGCACACACTTCATTCGCTGTAGAAATAGCTGAAAAGACAAGTTTATACTGAAGTGGATAACATTGGACTGTCTTGCAATGTACTAAAATAAACTAGAGAAGATTGCCAGGACTATGCACATTCACTTGCATCAGCTTTCACATCTCTGTGTAATACACATTATGGTGAGCAGCAGATTTGGATACAGTCTCCACTGGGTAAGAAGTAAAGGTAGCTAGGTTTTGTAAACATAATCCATGTTGGGTTTATATTTAGATACATCAAAGTCTGATCTTCTTCTCTCTGTGATCAACCTTGCTTGATTTCAGAAGAGATATTCCTGTTCTGTACTTGTGGAAAGACGAGAATCCCACTCCTGAGGCTGATTTTTTTGTTTGTTTTTTTCCCTGTTACCCACATGCTGAGCATTATAGTTGTTCCTGCCAGGTGCTGAACCCCTCTGGGGACGTCTTGGCTCTCACTGCAGTACCCAGCCCACTAAAAATTTTGCATTTCAGCCCAGTTGAATCCTTCGGTCCTCTGAAAATGTACAAGTGGTTGAAGATTAGCAGGCAGTATTTTAAGTCAGCAATTTCTATTCTGCTTGGTTCTAAAGTAAAGAAATAATGTTGCTGAATTTTCCCCACACGGTTTTGAAACTCTAAATATCTGCATGTAACAGGTTCTATTACAACATTACATCAACAGCAGATAGCTAACTTGATATTTTAAGGACTTTAATAAGTACTTTTCTCAGACACAATCAGTGCTGAGCAGTGATGAGCTCCACTCTCTGGGTCAGGTTTACAAAAGAATGTAGGTGTTTTAAGTTTTTGTCAGGGAAAATTCATGGTAGATTGGCACAAATGTCTAAGCACACAGCTATCTGCCCTCATAGACACTTGCATACCTTTGATTAGTGTGGCTAGTCTACAAATATGTAAATTGAGATATGCTAAAAAATCGTAGTTGAAATATGTCAGTATGAATCCTCAATTGAGTACGCTGTATACAAACTTTTTAAAAAATGTTAGCATAAACTTAACATGTATTTCATGAAGTATTTCTACTGGAAATGTCTACAATTAAAAACTAGAACCCTAAGCACTAAAACCCTAAAACTCCTTGTGCTGACCCGGTGGAAAAGTCTGAAAAATATTCAATAGGTCTCAGAACTCTTTCATTTCTTTCCCTTAGAGGACTGCTTTGGCTATTAGGCAGAGCTGCTGATTAAAGCAAGTAGAGCCTTGTAGAATTTCTGAAGTTGCAAAAAGTAACCTCAGAGGCTCTGGGAGTTAGTGGAGAGTGTTTCACCTTGGGTGGAAATGTTACCCCAGTTCAAAGGGAATTTTGGCTACCACGTGCCCAGGGGCTCAGCTGCCTGCCTGGAGCACAGGGAAGAAGGTGCCAGGGCTGCAGCATCACTGCCTGGGCCCAGGATCCAGTGTAAATCCTGAACAAAATCCCTTTCCCAAAGAGTCTCCAGGGCCTCCACAGCAAGGTTCGTGTGCTGTGACTTCAAGCTGTGAAAAAAGCTCTCAGGTGCTGCAGATTTCTTGGCTGACATTTGCTCACTTACTAGGCTGACAAATGCTCCGACTCCTGGTAACGATCAGGACTGAAAGAGGGGCCTGGGACAGCTGCTGCAGTGTGGGGTGGGGATGGGCTCATTCGGTGCCACTCCTCCGAGAGAGACTCGAATCCGTTTTGAATTTGCAGATTGGATTTCCTGCAACACTGGCAACAGCAGCTCTGCCACTCAAAGAGCAGAGCAGATGAAAAGAGCTGTTTCTGCGCAGCTGCAGACTCACACATAGACTTAGGAATAGTGGAATTTATGTCTGAGTTGGAGGTTTTTTCCCATTTTTTCTGTTCTGAACACTGCTGCTCTTCGTAACTTCTGTCTGCAGTCTCTTGTGAAGACTTACTGCTTTTAAAGTTTGTGCATCTTGTGTTGGGCAGTGTCTTTAATCTGGAGGTGCTTTACTCTATCTCCATTGTATTGCAAAACTCCTCCTGTTTCAGGTGTTAAGGTAATCAAGAATAAAATGCCTGATGTTGGCCAGATTCCCTGGCAGAATAAGCAGGTAGAGTTCCACTGACTCTAATGGCTTCTGACAGCTGTGAATTTGATCCCATACCTTCCCTGCATAATAAGATTTAAAATAATGTGAGTTTAAGGTAGGGCAGGAAGCCCTGGATGAAATATCTTATTGCATTGATTTGTCTCTTATTTTCTGTCCTATGAGAATACCCAAGTTGCAAATAAAGGGTCAAGAAGGACATTTAGCAATATATGGTTTATACAGTATTAAAAGACCATCTCATAGTTAATCATATGATTAATTTCTACAAGAAGGCTCCACTAAGTCTGCAATAAAAAGAAGTAATGAGGTTTTATAATAAAATTGAAAAGCTTCTGTGGTGCACACAGAAGTCTTTTATATAGAAAGGTAAGAAAACCGGTTGCCTTCCTTTCAGTCCCCAGATTGCTACAATAGCTTTCTCTGTGAGAGTTTTGGGCCCTGGAATGGACATCTACTCCCGGCTTGAAATGGTCAAGTTATAGGCTCTGTTTTAGGACCCTTTTCCTTTTGCAAGATGTATTTTAAGAGTGAGAGGAGTTTCATAAACTGTCTAATGTACTCTTGTTAGGTTACTGGCATTTTATAGTAGGAGTTGTTGATCTACAGGAGGGTTGACTCTGAGGTGCATAGGATGTCACTGTAATTGTGTAAGAACTGCCTGGTCCCTCAGAGATTGTGTGGAGGCACACATTCACATTTCAAATGGTAAGCAATAAATCCTACTGCAATGCTACACCAGCCATTGTTGTAGTGACTTGGCACTTGTGCTCTGTATTATGAGGATTTTCAGCAAGCATATTAAATTCCACTGAAAATCTCAAGATGTATATAAGGACATCAGCTTTCCCGAGGACTAGAAAGATCAAGGATTTGTGAAAAATGCTTGGTTGAAGCAGGGAGTCCAGAATAATGCAGCTGAATACTAATCCACTGGCAAACCCTGCTGTAAACTGACTTAAGTTGGGTCCTATTCCAAACTGAAGAGAGTTTGCTTGTATGGAACCCAAATCCTGGGGCTGTTGGGGGAGAAACCCTCAGCTTGTGAACTCCATCAGTTCTCTGCTCACTGAAGAACGTGGTAATTTTTGAAAATGTCAGAGAGGTTTCATGTACTCTGTTTGGGAACCAGCAATGTGCAGTAGCAGCTATTTCAGCTCACAGGAAGCAGTTTTTCTGCCAAGTCACATTTGCAGCCTCAGTATTAAGGCCAGCAGTAGGTTTGACAATGCACTGGTGGTCCAGGTGAGCCTGAGGTTTGAGTCTATTAAGGGGATTTCTGTAGCACAGTACGTTTAATGTGTGTGGATATGTATTTTGCTGAATTTACTGTGTCAATCTACTCACCAGTGATCAGTCAGTGTATATAATGTTTCCAGGACAGTAGTTACTGTGACATTTGTTCTCAATGTTCCTTGCTTAAGTCATACTCTGAAAAGTACCTCAGTTTACCTCATTGTTAAACAAAAGTATACCAAAGTGCCTTTGGCCACTATTTGCACAGAGGCCACTACTTAAAGCATTTTATCCAAAATTAACAAACTCTCCCAGGCTCCAGAAGACCAGGAATTCCTAACTGGAGCAAGCCATTAACTCAGTTATGTCCTGCTTGGCTGTAAATATAATAATGAAAAATCTGCAGAGAAACTTCCAGTCTTGTCCTCAGGGAAGGCCAAAAAAATAGTTGTAAGTCCAAACTGACAGTACCACACATCCTGAATCTGAAATTCTTCTGGTTGATGGGTCAGAAAGGCCTCAAGTCCTTTATGAGAGTCAAATATTACTCAAAATTTTTCAATACTTGGAATATTGTCTGATTTTTTTTCCTCAGCATAACTTCGAACACAGCCCCTTGAGATGAGGTTGTTGGAGGGTTCTGACTCTTTAGAAACAGAATATGCTGTTAAAATAAAAAGGAGTTTCTCACCTTTTATAATGTCTGCATAATTTTCTAATTTCACTCATATAATCTTTCTTTTGTGTAAACTTGCAAATTTTAAGCATCTAACGGGAATAGCTATTCCAAAATATGTTAGTTTTGCTTATTAAAAAGAAAAAAAAAAGAAAACAGCAAAAAAAAAAAACCCCAGACAACTAACAACAGTTATTTTGACCTATCTATATGTGCAAGAAGTATTTGGAATTTGACCAGTGTGAATGTTTTGTAGGAAAAACTATTACATTACTCCAGTTCTAAAGCCAAAGACCCTCCTTAAGTCTACAGAGACTCTTTTAGGATCAGTACCTCAATTGGAGTTGAAATATGCCTTATTTTAGTTTTTGGTAGTTCAGGAGTAGTAGGAGTGTCTTGGTTTTTGCAAGTAGAAAGGTCTTTAGGGAATTTTGTGATAACTCTTCTTCAAAAAGGCCTCCAGATTCTGACTGATTCATGTGGAAAATGTCTTCAGGCAGATTAAGTTCTTTGAGAACCTCTACAAAATTCAATACAAAGTTTCTTCCTTTAGTTTACCCTAAAACCCTTTTTCCTCTTAAGAAGTTAAAAAAAAAATACAGGCAAGATTAAGGAATGGCAGATCTACAAAGCTGGGCAAGCTGGAATGAAAGCATTGCAAATATGCAACTGTAATATAAGCAGTCTGAGAGACCAGCCATAGAGCTGCATGCAATTTCAAAGATTTACAGTGAAAGTAAGCTAAATAACTTTTGGAAACAACCAAAGAATGTCAGTGCCTGCAGGTCTCAAGAAACACTTAAGGCTGAATATCAGGCAGAAACTGATCTCTGGATTTGTAGTTTTGTTTGCTATTATGGTTTTTACAGCATGCTGAGATAAACTGGTGTTTCTGCTAAAGGGATTACATACCTTGAAAATCTCCCAGACTGCAGAATCTGCCTTTAAGAAAGCATTTCTTATGAGATCTTCCCTAATGCACTAAATATCCTTTTAGATTGAGGGCAAACTGGAAGTACTCTATGATCCCTCTTCTGCATTGCTTAGTAAGAGTAGAACAAATCCCTGAGTCCTTATAAAATCATTACTGAAATTATTAGGCATTTCGTCTGATTAGGGATCGACTTTAAACTGGGCAGAGGCTTCATGACTTTTCCCCATGGGACTTCCAAGGCTGATCAAAGTTAGATTACTAAAGCTGTATGACTTATTCCCTTATGACTAAAATTTGAAGGGCACAAAAATAGGTTGAAACAGGAGACAGTCATCAATTCTAAATATCGGAAAACCTGTTAATCTTAGAGGCACAAGTGAAACACATGTGTTATAAACGAGGCCAGGACTTTTTAAAAGCAAAAGTCACTCTTTTATTATAAAAAGCAACTAGGAACAGAGACCCAGGAGTAGCCCAGGCCCCACCCGACCAGCCAGAGAAACAACGTAACAGAGTGACACTCTGGGTGCTCCCTCGGATACCGAGCTCCTCAGGAGAACCCGGGGCGGAGCCCCGAGACAGTTCTTCTACCCTTTGCTGCTTTGTAATTGGTCTGGTGTAAGATCCTCCTCTGATGGCTCGCTTCTAAGGGCTTTATTGGTAGATAGCTCTGTCTTTCTCAAGGACGTCGAGTGATTGGTTCATCTTCTATCCAATAACTTCTTTGAGGCGTTGACATTCCTTCTAATACATCAATCCACAGAATCTTCCAGAAGATTCCCCATCCTTCCCATTTACCACCCCACCTAGTGATCACATACAAACATTACAACTATACAACTCCGCAACCCCCAACCCATTTAATTAACTCATTAATTCATTAATCCCCATACAGTTACAATTCTTTAAAAAAAAAAACAACAACACATTAATTTCATTCATAACACATGCATATGTATTTTGTTTTCCATGTATTTCATACATGAGTGTGAACACTTTTCATTCTCATCTTTCACGTGTCACCTTGAACACATAAGCATGTGAAAATACGGGAAGCAGACTTTAGTATTCTGTTACCTGCAATACTGATGTTGAAACTGAAATACATAACAAAACAATCACTGCCACAGAAACATCAGGTTACAGTGTCACACACCACTTCTGACCATGGAAAAACTGTTCATATGGGTCAAAAATTATGGAAATTTTCCTCTTGTATATATGAATTCTTTAAATTGTGGTACAAAGGACGAAGGCAGTGTGTAGAATAATAGCTTTTGTGGGTGAAATCCTTGTCTATTACTGTCAAAGGGAAAATTCCACTTTGTCATGGGAACAAAACTTTATTGTTTGTCATCACATCTGCCCAGATAGTATCAGTGTTGGCTGCTTTCCCCAAACTACATGACGATGTAAGCAGCTGGCAGACCTGATGACAATATGTAAATTACTCAGAGTGAACCTAATCTTGTATAATAAATGCCAATTTGACTCTAAATTTGTTAACAATATTTTAATGTGGTAATTGAGGTCAAGGGAGACTCCAGCTAAATGCTAAGCTATCTATAACTGTCGGTGTTAAATAGTGCTTAGGTATCTTTGCTGAAAATCAGATACCAGGTTAACATATATCATTGTTTTTTGCAGCCAGAAATCAAATAAAGTGTATTAGTCTTGGCAGCATGTAAGTATATTAGTTTAGAATCGTGCAGATGTGATTATCCATAGTTTTTTGGACTTGTTTTGTATCGCAACAGACCTGTAATTGCACTTTTTCCTGTTCTGTATATAATTTTGATTAGAAATCAAGTAATAAATACATGCCTAAAGGCCTCTGGAAATTAACTGGCATGTTTCTGTTCTATCAGCTGATTGACGAGGTTCAATTTTAACCATTCTATTCATGGATTCACTTATCATTGCTTCTTTAAAAAGCTTTCCAGCATCATGATAGACATGCAAGTGATGAACTTCTATATCAACTACACTGCACTGAAATGATTTTGTCTATTAAAATATTCTGACTTCCCCTGAAGGTGCTGGCATTCATTAAACAATGTATAGGTAATTGTGATCCTCTATGTGTCCATCTCTTGTTGCAGCTTGGGTGTAACTGCAGCAGGTGTAGAGGGGTTTATGCAATAATCTCCCTCATTTAGCATGGACAGTAAACATGAAAGGTCCTATCTTTCCCTTATACCCGGGTGCAAATCCATAGTAGATGACATGAACAGACCCTTGTAGGCTCAAGGGAATCCAAAAATTTATTTTTTTAGGTGTGGAAAAAGATGGGGATTTTTGTTTGTCGGGTGCATTTATTTTTTTTCTTTTAGTGTATGTTTCAGCTGAGTGTTATTTCAGCCAAAGCACAACTGTGCAATTTCCTTATCCCAGCTTTGTCACTTGTTAAATAGCCTCTGTGTTCAGCATAAGAGAAAACATTTTCTCCACTGGAAATCAGCCTCCCTTAGTGTCATCAGGCCCCTGTTTGCAAGGGAAATCATCGACTGAGAAGAGTGGTCTGTCTCCTTACGCTCCACACAGTAGCACACAGCAGCTCTGGGACCACCAGTGGAGTCTCACATGGAGTGTGTGTGGAAGAGATCGTGTGAAAAACACAGCACGAGTCCCTCATTTTCTTTGGTCCCAGATAAGGAGAATGGGGAATCCCCATGCAGCCCTTGGCACCGACAGGGACTTTCTGTGTGCTGTGAAACGTTTACAGGATTTCTCTGCACCACCCTCGGTGGTGAGGAGAGGCAGAGCAATCAGATTTTGCATGCACAGGTACTGCTCTTTAAAACAGGTCCTCAGATGCGTCGCACGCTCGGGTGCTGGGAGCTAATGATGAAGCGGATACAAGGCCATGCTGGGTGAGAAAGATGGGTTTGAAGTACTACAGAATGGAAAGGAGTTTAATAACAGAAATAATTTTAAAATAATACTGTGGAAAAAGTGGAAGTCTCCTAGCTCATTTGGTTCTGACAATGCCTGCTCAGGACAGACAACAGCTGCTTCTCTAGAACTCCTTACCACTGGGTCTCTGTTCTTAGTGGAGCACAGTATGTGAAAATGGCCTAATAATAGTGATTTCCAGTAAGTTTAGAGGAATTATTGTTTAGTTCAGGATTTCAAACTTTAATGAACAATTCCTATTCAATTTTGATTCCAGGAAGGAAGAACAATATCTTATTTTATCTGATCCTTTAAATATAAAACATTGTCTTCCATTCTGAACACTCGGGACTCTGTAGAGGCACTACTGCCTGTAATTACCCTGACGTCTATCTCAGCTAATCTGGTTGGTTTGGGTACTGTCTAGCACCTTGTAAACTTTGCAGATCTTACAGGTCTGCACTGGCCTGAATCACAAGATAAGTAATAGCTTCAATAAAATCTCCTTTGGTGGAAACACTTCATGATCAAATTTACAGAACAAGTAAAAAAGTTCTGTGTATAATCTCTCCCTCCTTATTAGTGCTCATAAAGGATAACACTACTATAAGGTATGTTTATCCGGTGAATAACGGTACAGCGTGATAAACCAGTTACCAAAAAGCTGATGTTAAATTTAAGCAGATTAGATTATTTCTACTTCCGCTGATTTCAGGCTCCTGTTGCAGGCTGTGGGAATGTTTGTCTGGGGGAAGAAGGGAAGGGCTGGGCAAGGACTTTAGGATTTAGCCCCAGGCTTCAAAGTGGATTTAATAAAAACAAGTAATAACCTGCAATACACTGTAAACCCTGCAAGGTATAAGGAAGGAGAAGGTTGGCTGAAAATGACTGTGCTTTTCAATACCAGTGAAGTGTGGGCTATTCATAGTTAACACAGTAAATCTTGAAAGCCTGATTCAAATCCCTTTGAAGTCAGTGCTTGTTACACAGACTCTGAATCAGGTGAGTGGTTTGTGCATTCACTGATCAGCATGGCATTTCTAGAATAATCAGCCCTTCTCTGTTAGTGTAGTTATAATTTCACTGATTCCCAAATACATTAAAAATAGCATCACAGATGCTCTTAGTTCCCATCTACCTGTTTGCAAATTACACAGCAAGTATTACTGTGGCACCTGAATGAAAGATTGTGATATAATCTGGATAAGTAGCACTATCAAAATCCCCACCAGGACTGAATGCAGTGTCTTGATTATCACACCTTCACATGTCATTTAAGAATGATGTCCTTGTCGTTATTGGGAGCCAGGGCTGACATACGAAAACATTATTAGTAGCTCTGCTAGAGCAGCTGGAGCAGTGCGATCGCTCTGAATGCAGTAGAAGCAGTTCAGCCACAGAGCATCTTTTGTCTAGCAGTATTTCCTGCTCATCCTCAAGGGAATCCAGCTAAACCCTGGACATTCAAACCCAGAAAATTGCTCTGGCCTTGGCTGGACTAATAGAAGTCAAAACTTCAATCAGGCACTTATTAGTTACTTTGCACACGCAATATAAGGTGCCTTTGTTGGTGGCAAACAAGTGCAATTGCAACTTGGAATTGACAATGAATTTTTTTGCTATCTTTGACTGCTCAATATAAGGTTAGGATTGGGTCATGTACCAGGGCTTTTACCAAATTAATGCTATCGGGGGAATTAGGCTTAAATGGAATTCTTTCTATCTAAACAATTTAATCTAGTTTTTCTCTGTGTTTTTTCTTTGTCAGTTGGTATGAGTTTATAAAATAATTCAGACAAGTCAACAAATGAAACAATACATAAAATGTCATGTTTTGAAAGAGAAACAATGGTGTAGGCATCAGATCTTGTGTTGCTGTTTAAACCTGGAAGTTCTAAGCAGCTTCTGGTTTGTTTCAGTCTTTGCTTAAGATTTTCCAACTTGCTTTTGATAGGAGATCCTCATTTAGGTTAAATCTAGGATATTTCCCTGAATTTTAAAAAGGTAATTTGCAGTTTTACTGAGTCCTATGCAACATCGTCAAGTACTTACCATGAGTAACTCTGTACTGCTATAATGAGAAATTATTCATACACAACTCAGTCAAATGCCACTGCAAAGCTGTAGCCACATAAAGACTATTTCTTTATAGATGAAATCTGCAGAAATCAACCAAAGATGCACCTTGTGCATTTGCCTTTCAGGGTGATGCTTGATCATGTGAAATGGCAAAGCTGTTCTTGCCCAAGGGGTTATTCCAGGTGTAGAACATTGCCAGAAGCAGGAAAAAAAAAATGTATATAAGCAATATAAGGATTTAGTCAGGTTCCACAACAATATCTGACTTCAGATTCCTAGATTAGAAGAATAAAAAGAAGTCTGAACATAGACTTTCTAACGTCATGGTTGATGGACTAATGAATGCAGAGCTTGTATTTGACTGATGACTGCAAATCTCCCTGGAAGTAACTGAGGACTGGTATCCCTTTCGACCTGCCTGAGTCAGAAAGAAAACTTTTTGAAACCACCTTATCCAGTGCCTCATGCTGACCACAGGAATCGTGGTCAAGGCTGTCAAAAGGGACCTGTTGGATTTGTTTGAGTCTTCAAACCTTGTTTATCTCAGGTGGAAGTTAAAACTGACATTGATGTTTCCTTAGCTACATTTCTGCCGTTTGAGCTGAAACAGGACTCTGCAATACTCAACCAAAAATGGGTTTTGCTCACAATTACATATTTATCATTTTATTAGACTTTGGGTTTGCTTTATATCATCCCCTTCTTTTTTTGACAATACTTACATTGACATTATACAAAGATAACCTTAAGCAATAGTTTAAGTGAAAAATATTTCTAATAGAAATGGAAAATTATTTTCATTTAATAACATGGCTCTATCAGCAACAGGGAGGGAGACGATGTTACGGAGTCAAATCATATGTTCCAAGAATTTAAAATTAAAGGAATTGAGGGATAAAAGGAAGTCTGGGTGATAAGTTTTCTGTACAGCTATATCAAAGCTAGCTTTGAAAGGCAACAGTAGCTAATAAAAGGTATAAATAACCTACTAACAAAAGCCTATGTGACCTAAATGGCAACATACAGGTTTTCTCTAAGTGGTGCTCTTTCTTCTTTATTACATTAACAACATTTTGCATGTGTTTAATCAATTGATTTTTAATCAGTTAATTTTGATTGTATTTGTGTGCTTGATAAATTATTTTAATATACTCTAATTTTAACTATGCATGTATAGGCTGGTGGTCAATGAAGTTTAATTTGAAAGGAGTGCTTTCACCACTGACAAGAATTTAATTAACTTTTTATATTCTTCATGGCTAGGAAGCAATCCTTTGTTGTCCTACCACCTGAATGAATTGTGCATGATACTGGAACATAGCTAGAGCTTTTTGTCTCAAGATATCTGCCAGTTTAAACCCCATCAAGAACTTCAAGTACATCTCTATACTGGTTGTTGATTGGCAGCACTTTATAGATTGCTAAAATTTCTGTGATGACATCGTGTGAATAATGTCCTCATTAGAATATTATACCACATGATTATTTTGTTAGATCTTACTTAATCCTCTTTGAAATAGAAATAAATCGTTTTTACTAACAACATTTGTCAGCATCCTCTCCCAGACTGTGTGAAATAACTTTAAATGCTTTTAGAATATTACCTTTAGATCGAGCA
Organism: Rhagologus leucostigma; assembly: GCA_013397725.1. Taxonomy (NCBI): domain Eukaryota; kingdom Metazoa; phylum Chordata; class Aves; order Passeriformes; genus Rhagologus; species Rhagologus leucostigma. The sequence goes on along the minus strand of VZTD01001046.1, from coordinate 2,012,050 downwards.
CTTCTGTACAAGTGTGAACACTTGCACCATGAGAAGTGAAGAAATGCTAGGAAATACAGGGAAAGAGCTGCAATCAGTTGTAGACAATTTCTCTCTATCTATATTTTCACAGTGCCTACATTAAACCAAGAGGATACAGCTGTTCCTTGGCCCTTTTTAAGTGCTGAGCTTCCCCCTCCCGTCACACCCAGAACAGGCATTTGCAGACTGGCCGTGTGCTCTTATCTCCCTGCACATATCACAGACTTTCCCACCTGTCAGTCTCCATTTCTCAGTAGCACAGGGATCACTGGGGAGCTTCATCTACATCCTTGATGCTCCTGTGTTGTGGGTTACAGAACAGCCGCAATCTGCTGGGGTGACACTCTGGATCTTCACTGCAGTTCCAGGTTTGAAATCCTGTTCTTCCACATGCCCTGTGAGGCTCTCATGTGGGTCTTGATTGTCACCCAGGAATTCTCCAGGAAAGAAAAAGAAAGGCTGACTTCTCAGACCGCCACGTGTCTCTGCATGATTCCCTGCAGTCCAGTCTCTAGGTCTATTTCAGTTAAGCCTTAACCTTTCTGCTGCTCTCTCTCTCTTATGTGGACCAACTTTTGAAGGATCTTTAGTGGTTCTTGTCACTTGTGAAAATGGGTTTCATGGAGGTTGTCCTCATCTTGGATATTTATAAGATCCTCAGGTAACTTCCTTTTCTTTTTTTTATTTTATTTCAAGGTCCATCAAAATAGAATGCATTGGGTGACTGAATTTTGCTCTCTGCAAGAGCCAGTCTCCTAGAGTATTTCAAAGAGGGAATGCCTTAGAACAAACCCTACCATGAAAGAATGCTCAGAGCTGACTTTAGAGCTGGCATTGAGCAACACAGAGGGTGATAAGGTTATACAGTGAGAAACAAGTGGGTTTTATCTTAGTTCCATGGTATGGGAGTAGGCAAGAAACCCAAGAAGTCACTATAGTACCTAATTTTGACATTTTGATAAGTTTCTTTAGACATTATTCCTTTCAAGGATTTGTGAATTTTCCTGCATTTCTGCTGTCTTTTGTTCAAGCAGTAGATGAAGTTTTTAATTCTTTGATGTTTTTGACAAAAATCACTATGCAAGGGAACTGTACTGGATATTTACACCTCCACTCTGGTGCAGGTGAGATGGATACATATTTTCAGACCAGAGTGAAGATTGTGTCTATTACTGGCTATCAGTTGTGGCAATAATATAGCAGGACCTATAAAATCAGAATGTGTTTGCATGGACATCCCATGGTCTTGTTAAAATTTCTAGTGCCACTACTTTTATTTATTTCCTTTTCTAATTTCTCTTTTTGTATGTATCCCACAAAATAGGCATAGGAAGTAAAGATGTTACTAATGACAACTTGTGCAGATTTATTGAGCTCTAAAAGGTAAAAGGGCTTGAAGTGTTGATTTGAAATATCAGTAACAGGTATTACCTTGCAATTATCAGAGATGGCAAGCTATAAAAGAATCCTCTTTTACACTAGTAATAAACTTTGGCAAATTTGTAATTAACAGACACACCTTGAGCAGTAACATTTTTAATGGCTTGAAAATTTGCCATTTTTTCATGCATGTGAGAAGGAAAACAGTTATCACATAACTAATCAGCCTCAAATGCTTGCCGTGATGTCTAGTGCTATACAATGTGACCTACAGTTATTACATTCAAGTTTGTAATATTTCTTTGATAAAACTTGATAAAATTCAAGTTTAATCCAATATTGAATTTTTATGTCTAGAGATGCCTGCAAGTTTGTTTCAGAATTTCTGCTGACAGACCTTTTAACTACAGCAGTGCATTAAATTCACTATCATCAGAATACAATTATTCGACTGATATTATAAAACAACTATGTTACTGCCTACTAATCTGAAAGAAAAAAAGAAATAAAAATTGCCTACCTTAAATAGTAGGAAAACAGTGATTAATCATCATGTTCATGTAAACAGGGTTATTGTTCTTTTTATAACATGACATTGAGCCAAAAGTATGTGATTGATTTTATAAATCAGTCACTACCCTGTTCATACCATAATTTTTTTCTTTTAATGCACTCTGCATTAATATCCTGCCTCTGGCTTGTTTCATTTAATTTCTTCCTTGCTAGTAGAAAGTAAGCAGCTCTGTATGTTTGAAGCCACTAAGCACTTCTCTGGGAAAAAAAAAAATGCACTGGAAAATAAAAGAGAAAAAACCCACAAGAGAAGGTAGAATTTGGGGATCTTCCAGTGGGAATTCAATGATAAGCATGATAAGCTTGTTTTGTGTTTGGATCTGAAGAGTTAGATTTTCTGTTAGGCTTTCAGAAATTGCCCCTGCAATAATAGCTTTACTGATGTTAAACCTCTCACATAATATGCAACACCTTTCTGACTCTTTATAAGGATTTCCAATATCTAGCAATGGTAGATAACACTCAAGACTGCATCCTGACCTTCAGCTCTGTGACTGACTAGGCCATTTTTGCACTGTCCTTGTGAAGCACTAAGCTTTTTCTCAGCCTTTGTTTTTATTCTGATTGCTAACCAGGCAATAACTCAGCTACCTTTTTACTTGGTCAAAGAATCAGGGAATTTGACCAAGGCAGAAAGCCAGAAATCCAACCAGAGGGAATGTGAACTACAGTTCAAATTTTGTTTTATTTGTGTTAAACTATTTATTGACCCTCATGTGCTGGAGTTCTTCGTAGTCCATTTGATAAATTCATTAAAACCATCATAAATACTTAAAAGTGCAGAGTTTGTTTTTTGTCACTGGCCCCTTCTTACTCAAAGTAAAATGTTGTTTCTACTTTATGCCAATGTAAATTCTACTTTATACCAATTCTTCATCTTGTAAGAATTAAAGTACTGGAAGCTTTAGCATACATTTTAATATTTGCTAGATCAAGAATACACTGATAGAAGTCCCAAATAATTTTCTAGTATAGGCTGTAATGATCTTGTAATCTACTGTCATTTATGGAGACCACCTGCCTTGGTCTGCCTTGTGCTGTTGGTATGGATTGCACTGCCGTGTTGAAGTTGCTTCTAAGATTTCTCTGGAAAGACCTCTTTGCCTTACAGTTGTTGGTTTGCCTAGGATATCTTATAACTCTTTCTATCGGTATCCGGTGTCCGCATCCTAAACACACTCAACATGTCCTCCTAATTCTGGAGAAGACGAGTTGTTGGCTAAGATTTATTGAATTTCTTTTTTCATGATGAATTCTCTCCATTTAACATTCAATATCTTTTATAAATGCATATATTTTAGAAGATGTCTTGTTTCCTGCCTAATGTTTCAGTAGATCTCTACTTCTCCCCAGCTATATGTTAACATTTGTGGGGTCAATAATATAGATTGGTCTTGGCACTTGGCTCTTTCAGATGTCCTCGCACTGGTCTGTCACATCATGAAACCTTGGCTTGGTTTGTTGTTGACACTGCAAGAAACATCTGAAGAAAGGCAGCATAAAATCACCTTGCAATTATTTTACTGTAAACATCATGTTAATTGTATTGCAGCAAGGTTCTCTCATACCGTTTTAGTAAAACTATGGTATAGTGGTTATGTATGTATTGATGTATTTTTTTAATTTTCCATTCCTTGTGTCAAGAAATTAGTCTTGTTATCTGCTAAGAAATGTTAATTTCACATTTCTTACAGTTGGTTAAAAGATGGTGCCTCTTATTTATTTACTGTACCCTTTTCGTTCTTCTGTCTTCAGTTTCTGGGCTTCACCCTACAAGCCTACCAACCTCTACTCCACATGATGGTTATGTAAAAACTTTTGTTGCTTCTTGTGCCGCTTTGTGCTACTTTATACTTCTGTTAAACATCCGGATCATGTGAAAATTATTCTTTTAAAACCAGTGCTTTTTTCACACTGTGTCTTCTCCTACACCTGAATTTCATACCTTGAAGTATGTACCTTCCAGAACATTAGTTTTGCTCTTAAGATTCAAAACTGACCTGGAAGCTATTTCAGTGCCAGTTTACCTCGATGTGTACTCGTTTCTTTTTTCCAAGAGTATATGGCAGAGGGTGAACGTGCCTCCCCTTACCTTGTAGATACCCAGGATTTTTTCCCCAGGAAAATATGAACCTCTTTCTCCCTTAGCCCAGCTGCTTCTTTGCCAGGGCAGTTGAGCAGCCTCTGCTGTGTGTATGTACATGCAGTGAGGCTAAGACACCTGCAGCATCCTGGCTGAGCCAGGAACATTATTGCCATGTGGAAAAACCCTCAGACATTTGTCATTTACTATGTGCAAAATGCCTCTCTCTTCTCTTGTGATGCACTGCTTGCATCCAGGACAACTGGCCTATTCCTTCTTTTCAGTTATGTGTTGTTCTTTTTCGTGGCCTTATTTAACATCTGTTGGCCAATGCTTTTAGATAGCAAAAGGCAGGACATGGCCTGGTTGCATTAGAGCAGGCAACTTTTAAAGGTTTTATGTTTGGGATGGAAAAAAGGCCAAGAGCTTGCTACTAACCACATGATCAGAGTAGTTAAATGGACAGGCACATATTTAAAGCTGAGGCAGTAGATGTGGGGCTGTTTGTTCAGTGCTATCCCATCACAGAATTACACAGCTCGCTGTGGTTGCAGTCTGATAATTATTATTGATTCGCTCTCAGGCTGTCAATCTGGGGACAGCGCTAAAGCAGTCCATGATGGACAGAAAGAGGATTGGACAGCCACCATCCAACGAGGAAACTTCATCTTGAAAATGAACTTAGATGAGATGGTGCTAGTGGATAAGAGTAATTGATGATTGTTTCAGAGTGGAAGAAGGGAAAAAGGAGAGATAAAAAATTCTTCTTTGGTATTCATCCTTAGTGTCCTGGAACACTCCAGGGACTGTCTGCAAACTCTATAAATTTAAAGTTCCTATGTTTAATGGTTAGGCAAATATATTGCACTTACTGTAAGTAGTGATTAGCTTAGGGTCATCAGGATCCATGAGAAAGACAGAACACTACCTGAGGGAAATAACTTTTCTCAACCCAGACGTGTTATCTTGATCTACTTTTGAGTTCCTAAACATAAGCAAATTTTAGCACATTTAGGCTGGTTAAAACGTTTACTAATTAAGATGTAATATTAGTACTGTGGATCACTACATCAACCACTTGCACCAGCAGTAATGAGACAGTTATGAACTGTATTTTGAAGCATCCATATTTGTTGTATTTTTGTTTTAAAATCTGCTCTATTTAAATGCCAACTCTTAAGAGAGTAAACAGATATAACAGAAGTGCTGGACAGTGCAAGCTGACCAGAATCTCCATTTATGATGTGGTCGGCCTTTATACTTTTGAAAAGCCGTAAAAAAAATGCTTGAGATGGAGAAATCATAACAGAAGAAATAAAAAAACCTATCTACACACCTTGATATATGTCTTTAGATGAATTATGCCCAAGCTGATTTCAGCACTGATAATGCTTGTTGCAATTTCCTTTGCTCTTTTGCTAACTGAAGTTGATCTGTTGTGGTTTCAGTTGGGGTTTTTCCTTCTTGGTCATCTTGGATGTGCAGAATATCTGGGATCTCAAATTTCCTATAACCTCCAGAAACCACAGTGTGTGAATTCAAAAGTGCCAGCTGGAAGCAAGAATTACTGACGTGCCTGCCAGCTGATGGTAGTGCCTCTGAGTCTCTCCTGAAAAATAAACCTCGGAGCAAATGATGGTCCTTCCCTCTTCAGAAACACCAGATTTACTCCAGTGTAAGTGCTGCAGAGGGAAAACAGGATAAATAAATAAAAGCAGCCTTTTGCTACCTGTGATGTCTTCTGCAGGTAGGGAGGGCTCAAACCTTCTCCTCCCCCTTGACAGGACAAGGTCTCTTGCAGCCCCAGGATTTGGGGTGAACACTGCTGGCTTGGTCATAGGGTTGACTTCTTGTTCACTGTTGTGTTTAAATCTTTCCTTCATGTTACCTTTCATCCTCGCATCTGCTGCGTTAATATAAGTACTTTCCTTCTTTTTTTTTTGTTTGACTTTTGGAGTATTAAATATCAGCCTCAACTGGAAGAGGTCATGTACTAAGGAAAAATCACTTGGATTTTCATATAAGCCCTCACAGGGACCTGTCTTAAATGCCTAAGGTGTGACACCAGTCTTGCAAGATTTGTATAGAGATGGGCTCCTGCAGAGAACAAGTCTGAGAAAATATCTGATTTATGTGCCCTGGGTCAGTTCTGTGCAAAAGATCTCTCCTTTTCCCTTTGTTGCTATCCCTACGAAGGCTGAGGCCAAGAGAGATTTTTTTTTTTTTTTTCTCTCTGCATCCGGGGAGTCACATAATGCTTGCTCTGAGACATCACATTGGTTGCTGTTAGATCTTCCACAATTCCCTAGAGTCCCCAAGCCAACCAAGTTTCAGCCTTCAGCACTGGAGAAGGGCCTGAGCAGGTCCCTACTTTCTAGCTGAAGGTAGAACTAGGTGGAGCTTTAGCAAGAAGAGTCTCAGACTGGAGACAGTGGGACACAACTGGGATGTGCAGCAGAATGTGCACTCCATGACCAGAGAGGCTGTCCAAATTTTGATGCTCTGTTTACAAGGGTTTTTAGGGTGGGTCAGGTGGTACCTGCCAGGTACTGGCCTCTCGCAGGCTGTCCAGCTGTGTTACATCTGTTTGGATTTAATGCCCGTGATGCCCTGTATCTGTAAAGTCCCTCTTTTACTCAGATTTGCTGACTTTGACGGTCATGGCAAGGTCTGTCTAATCTTCCATCCTTTCCCAGAAATTGTGAATTGAATAAGGCTGTGTAAGCTGAAGAATTGTTTCTCTGATAAGATTGTGGTTTTTCACTGTGGATATTAACTTCTATCTTTATTATATATATTAGCTAGATTTCTTGGCTATTCCTACTTGCAGCAACAATAGCTTCTGGTCCCGGTCCTGGATCAAGCTCTGTAAATGCCAGGAGAATCAGCTGTCCACAGACTATTTGTGTGCTGCTCAAAAATGACTTCAATATCACCTTGACTTTGATATCTTGTCCTACAACTGGGTTGCCCTGTGACACAGGTTATTGTTTTGCACTCCCCTGTCCCAGGCAAGCTGCAAACCAAGGAACTGAGCTATCCTCCAAGGATATCAAAGGGAGATTTGTGGCTCAGAGAAACACAGTTGCTCCCATCTTTTATCCACTTGGTAGCAGAAAGAGTCTGTGGCTCTATAGATCCTCACTTCTAGGAAATAACAGCCCATCCTGTGAGCTTGTCAGCCTGGCTCTGCCCAAGCCCCTCAAACCCCTCCCAAATGAGAGAACTAAGGGTGTCTGGGGCCACATGAGGGTCATATGTTGTGAGGAGCAGGTACAGGAGGCTAGAGCAACACGTTGATGGTGCAGGTTGTGCTTTGACTTTAGGGGCCATTTTTTTAAGTTCCAAGATGTAATTTGAGAACCTCAGCAGGAGCAGATTCAACATTCTGGTAAATTGCTCCAAAGGCAGCATTGAGGACTAGGGGTGAAGGCATGGCAGTAATGGCTGTGCTCCAAGTGCTGTGCCGGAGTAGAGGAATAGTCGACTACAGCGAGCAAATGATGGGAGATGGCCGTGCTCTGACAGGGAAGCAGGTGCCCGTCTCATAACTGCTGGAAATAGAAAGTGGTGGCTACTCACAGAAATGATTAATACAGGAAAGAGACTGATCCATCAGTTCCTTTGAAGAACACCAATGATTAATGGGCATTAGCACCAGAATTTTCTCCTAGCACAAAGAGTGCCTGCATGCTCTTAGCTGTGAGGGGCACAGTGTTACAAACTGGTGTGTGGGGTGGATTTTCTGGAAGCCAGAGGTCTGCAATTGCTGGGAAGAATGCTGCAGCTGACAATATTGAATTTCTTTAGATCCCTAAGCAGACCTGCAGGTATAATAATTGATCACAGAACATTGTAGGCTGCTCTGAGATGTGCAGAGATGAGGCAGAAAAATGAGCTATTCCTCAGCTGCCTCATTCTGCTTCTGCCTCCATCAGGCTTTTTGTGTCACATCTGCTGCCCTGAGTTTTTCAAGCATCTCCCACACCTCTGACTGAGTGGCACTGAGTGGCAGCTATTGCCAGGTGATGGCCATCACTAGAGGTTCACCTTTATATCTGTGTGCACATGCATTTTGTTAGCACTGTAGTGTTTCAGAGGAGTCCTTTGAGTCTCTCACACCACTGTTTTTTCTCTTACAGTACCAGTGTCATACTCTGGGCAGGCATTAGGAAGCAGGAATTCTTTAACAGTCGGGAAGCTTTTTGCGTAAGGCTCAGTGGCCTAAAAACAATGTTCTGCACTGGATAGTTTAAGTTTCGACAGGTCTCTAAGCATTGCTGTTCTCCTAGTAGCAGAGCAATAATCCAGAATAATAATGCCTAAAACTACTGTGATATTTATTCCCTACATTCCACAGCTGTGAGTTGGATCTCCCCCAGAAGTACCATCTCTGGATTTCTGACATGAGTTGGGGTGGGGGTGGGCAGTAGCCTCGTGAAAGGAGAGCACGATAATCCTGTAAATGGTAGGGACACACTTGTACATCATTTGAATGAGACTCTGTCAGTCAGCAGGTAAGCAGTTTTGTAATAGAAAAGAAGCTGGTTTGCGGGAGCTGCCCTGCAGTCCCACCACTTGGAGCAGGTGTTACGATAAGATAATGGTCGCTTGTAGTAACCCTTGTGAATCACAATCCTTGAGGAAAAAGTAGGGACAAGCCCTTCAAATTGGGTTTCAAAAGCATATAAAGAGTTGACCTTACAGAGGTAGTTCAAGGAATAACCTAATCTTTCTGTCCCATATCCCCCCATGTACAAAAGCTTGCCTGAAATTGAAAGTGTGTGTAGGGGAAGCTTGTAAAGGCAATGTTGATACCAAATAAAGAGACTGGTGTCCTCACAAAATCATTTACAGCCTCTCTCTGCAATCTGCAGAGGATTACAGGTTTGCAGCATGTTTATGTCTGGCTGAGACCAAGGAGGTTTTGCTGCAAAATGGTTGTCAGTGTAGAATCAAAGCATAAACAACAGCACCGAAGTAGAAAGCCTAATGATTCGAATGAATTGAGGGGAAGAAATGATGTATCTTAAAGACAGTGTTGCTTGAAGAAAATTTATTTTCTGCTGTGGGTTTTTCCTATTATTAAGCTATAGCAAACCCCTGTACACTCACAGACTTGCCTTCTGCAAAACTAACATAATTTTAACAATTAAAGGTTGAAGTGTGGACTTCTGAGATGATCCCTTATGACCTACACTTTATTAGATTTATGTTACCTTTTGATACATTCTATTTGCTGGAAGCTCCAGCATCCTATCATTTTGATTCAAACGTGCTTTGCTCTCTGCTCACAAATAATTGATGCTCCCTTTGCACAAAGCATAGTTTTCAGCTGATAAGCAGCAGGGTAATTGGCACCTTCACAGGATATTAGGCAGAAGAAAAGCATCACACTTAGCAGACAGGAAGCAAACAGGAGAAGGTAAAATAATTGCGGTAGTGTATGCAGGGCTAAAGGCTTCTTCACAAGTTCTGTATGTTTGCATTCTCCGTAGTAAATATTAAGATTTGCATTTATCAGCAGAGGGATGGGGGTGTGGAAGGGGGAGCCTTTGTGACAGGAATACTTGTAAAGGATGTGCATTGCTAGCAGTGTATAGATAGAATATGGTTTATTCACTTAAAGCCACTGTGTAGTTTTAATTGCGTCTACACGAAGCACCTCCGTGGTGCCCTGTTAGCTTGTGGGTGTGACATAAATTAACAGCACTTTCATACCAGATAGGTGGCAATGAATAACACTAACTGCAGTGGGTTCCTGTGCAGATATGTATTACACATTGTGCCTACAGCCTTGCAGTCTTAAAAAAAATTATGTGTATTTGAGGCAGCCAAGAGACGCTTTCAAGTCTAAAATCGTAGTCTACCCTGGGCAGATAAAAGCTGTTTGGCTGCAGTCACTGACAATGTCACTGTGTCTGTCACGATATTTTAGTTTGTTTGACTTTGTAATGCTATTCTGGTATGACTTTTGTGATGTCCAGCAGCTGATAGCTACACATTTATTTTGAAATTATTCTTGCAAGTTCAGCCGTGTACCTCTTAGGACTAAAACAATCAAACAAATGAGTCATATCAAATGCGCAATCTCATCAAATATAGCTTTTTAAGCTTTGAATGGTATTTTTAACAAGTGTGGTATTTCTCACCAGTAATTGCTTTTTCTTTATCTTCTTTGTATATATTACGGACTTCACAGTAAGTGTATTAGTGCATCTTTAATCTTGTGAGTCACTTGGATACTACACTGAGTGCACTGGAAATGTGTATAAATAGAAAGGTTAAAAATCAGCATAACTCTGTGATGCACTATTTTTAGCAAAAACATTTCTTTTTACTAAGACACACCTCAATTAGCTGCTACTCACAACTTCCTTATGTGCTGTGTAAGTGTATGAGGGGAGAAGAATATTATATTTACAAAATAATTTGGTGATGAACTAGTTTTTATTTTCTGGACATAGGCCAATTCTTAATGTTTAATAGTTATTAAAATATCATTGTGAATGTGTACAGAGCACCAATGTATTTGTATGAGGTTTAATTGTTACTACTGGGTTACAAAAGCTGTGGCAATGTACTTTATTAGCTAAGAATAAAGAGTGTCGGTGGAAATAAGACCTAGCACATTATACAGCAGCTCGTACCCAAGACAAGCACTTGTGTCTGTCCTGATGATGGTGTTGCTGTATTTGTTTTCCAATTACATCTTGAGTGAACTCAATAGAGCACAAGGCATGATGGGAGAAATCGCCTTTCCCTGCAATTACTCTTTGTGATCTGCCCACAAATAGGTGAAGAAACATTGTGACTTCCCCTCCTTACCTGATTTCTGAGCTCACTGCTTAGTCCTTGTGCTGAAAGATGAACCTGTGGCCAAAGGAGCCACCTAGCAGAGCTCTCGGGTTCGGTCCTATTTCTCACTTGCCTGCACAATTACACCGCGGAAGAGGATTGATTTCTCCAACCAGTTATGCTTAAACATGCTAAGCTTGTTATCGAGCCACGTTGTAGTTACGTAGAACACTGTGCTTGTGTGGTATGGCGCTTCCCACCAATGCTAATTATGAAATGAGTTCTCGCTTCTTCTTCATCTTCACAGATGGTGACAGTCTTGGTCTGAGTAACGCACGAAAGGGAGGCAGCGTCATAGCTCTTCATGAAGCATGTATTTGGGTACTTATGGCTGTGCGTCACTTACTGGAGTACTTGTCAAACAGAATTACTATTTTGAAAGCGCGCAAATCTGTTACAGTAATAAGTTTCTTATTTAACATGTCCAGAAATAACAATCTGTTTGAACAAACATTCAATTTTTCTCTTTTGGGCAGAAATATAAATACTAGTTTTGTTGGACAATATCCTCAGCTGCTTCTTTAATATTACGGAAATTAAGATTTTTCTCAGAATTGTGGAATATCTAGTGTAATTATAGAGCTTTCTACTCCATTTTTTGAGTTTTATTTAATTGTTTTCTTGTGCTTAGCGTTGTTGGCCTGTTACTGCAGGTATACATGGACCCTTTGTATATGTGTTTCTCTTATTAAGTACAGAAGGATCTTTAGCTCATAGCAGATTCTGTTATTCCCAAGGTACTTCATTGGTGTCACCCTTGTGGTACTCAGCAACCCAGCTGCTGAATAACAATATTTCTGCAGCTCTGATTTCACAGACTCCACCAGGGTCAGCCCATGGAAAGTCTTGCTGCTGTAGCTCATCAGGCCACCACGTGGGCATCTGGAGCTGAGCTGCTGTTCACTGTGCTCCTCCAGAGCCTGCTGTTAACCCCACAGATTTAACTCTGTGTTAAGAGACTCTTCTAATAAAGGAAATATTACTTTTCCTCACACAGGACATTAACCCTGTATTGCTCATACAAATAATCCATAAATTCAGCTACAACTTGAGTTATAACAAGAAACCTGCCCTAGTCTAAGGAACAAAAATCTTGTTGATGTGCAGTCCCAGCACCTGCCTTGGACAGCTGAGTTGCAGCCGCTTGTGATGTCCAGCCTTGCAGCTCTCCCCACTGCTGTGGGCACAGCAGGCGCTGCTTGCTGAGGGGTATCGAGGGCTACAAGATCCTCAGCTGTGAAGGCCTCCTGTGCTTTGTCATTCTTTTCCTGCTGGGGCAGCTGTTTTCGGCAGTCATTCGTAGTATTCCTCTGTTGCTAGCAGGAAACTGCGTCATTGTGGCTCTACTTCACAATCAGCCTTCTAATCCAGTAAGTGACAGTGTTCTTAATATTGTTACAGGCATTCATTTATGAGTTGCACTTTTTATCCTCCCCTACCTCCTGAGTGTAAATTAGGATGATGCTTCCAATGCCAGGATGACAATTTGGAATTCTTGATACGATATGCAATAATGGAACACGGGGAGGCAAAGCCTGCCTGTTTAGATCGCTTTATAGGATACTTACTGTTCTTCTAAAATCATTGTTAGGCTCAGTTAGTACATTAAGTGGTTTGAGATTTTTAGGTGAGTATATTGCTAGTAGTGTTGCTTACCTACTACCATTTGTATAGGGAGGAGGGCTGGTCTGGTGGCTAATGCAGAAAGTGTAGATTCAGAAGATGTGGCTCCATGTCACAACTGTGCCAAAGTTTTGATTTGTGTTGTTTTGCTTTGTTTTGGGTTAGGGGGTTTTTGTGACAAATCATTTAATCTCAGTGTTTCAGTTCTCCAGCTATAAAATGGGAATAATAATGGTGCCTTGTTCCCAGGTTTTTTTTGTCTTATTATTGATGACTGCATTCTCTTTGGGGGTTAGACTTTCCCTTCCTTAAAGGCTTAACACAAAGAGATCCTAATCTCAGCTACTTTAATACAAATAATAGCTACAAAAAATAGTGCTATTACTACCTGGGCATCAGCATGACATGTGACATCAGTATCATGCTGACAAGATCCTTACCTCTCAGGATTTGCGTTGCCCATCTCTGCTCCTAATCCTGATGCATTCAGTCCCACTGGTGTGGGAAAACATCTTGATGGTTAATACTCCTCCCTCGTGAAAGGAGAATTACTCTGGTTTTCTCTCTATCTCTGCTTGCCAGGAGGAGCTGCTGGCACAGCATTCTGCATATGCCATTGCTCAGCTGTTACGCTCCAAGAAACCTTTAGTTAGTCCTGGCATTTATTTCTCCATTGTGTGCCCACTTTTAGAGGCTTGGTTCTTTCGAGAAGTGCAACCACCTCTTCTCACTTGTAAGCATTTTCTGCTGCACCATTCATTAAAGTGGCACAATACTTCAGCTCCTCCTCCTCTCCTTTCCCTAATCATCTTCACTAGGTTTATACAGACCTTTCCTCAAACAGCAAAAATACCAGCATTGAGCTCATCTGTTTTATTCAGGACAGAGTTTCCTGAAGCTCTCAGTTGAGAAGATTTCAAGACCTTTCCTAGAGGTTCTTGAGGATCATATGCCCTGTAATCAGCCCCACAGATGCTGCTGCCATCTCCAGGTGACTGGGCACTGGAGTGGAGCTGGGTTTCTGAACAGTTCCTGTGGCTGCAATCCTGCTCTCTTTTCTGGACTAGTGACCTGCAGGATTTCAGAATGATCTATTTGGTCTGCATCAGCCTCTGCAGACAATGTGTAGCCTGCCTCGATACAGTAACACAGACTATGGCAGCAATGCCTAGGAACAGGACAGTTCTCTGCTACAGTCCTCGCTAGCAAGAGAATGAAACGAGCATTTATTCAGGAGTGGATTTGGCTGGCAAGGCTAATACACTAAATGACTGTGAAGTCCACCTACCAGAACGTGTATTATAGCCTTAAAAGATCTAAAATGATGGAAATGAAACCTACCATTAAAGAAAATTTAAGGCCAGGTTAAATGCTTTTATGATGGGTAGAAGTGTCATAAATTAAAGTATTTCATAGTGTTTATTACCGTTTCAGCCAAAGGAAATAATAAATGCGATGAATGGCTGATTAAAAAAATATCCTATTATTGGGTAAGTTATTAGTGGGCAGTGACCCTAATTAACAGGGTAATAAACCTGAAGATTTGCTTATGATGCAGCTGTTGAGACACCATATGGTCCAGGTAGAGTTTTCCCTGAAAATGAGGAGCCCAAGGTTCCCAGAAGAAACAAACCAAACAAAAATTGGTTGATGAGGGTCCCTGGGTTACTGGAACTGACAATGCATTGTAGGTTGCAGGCCATAATTGTCTTGTAAATTTATGACTTGAGTAATAAGAAGAGGCTACAACATAGTTCTTGTGTAATGCACCGAGCAAATGTGGAGGCCCAGATAACAAAGTTCATATCCAAGCTCTTCTAGAAATAAGACTGACTTCTATTTTCTTTATTGCACCTCGCAATTAAGCAAATGAGTAAACATGAACTATTAATTGTTGCCTTGATAAAATACATAATACAAGGCATTTTTTGAAGGGAAGGGAATGAAACAACTGTCATAACAAAATTCAGTGGATCTGAACTTCTTTGCAATCAGTCTCCGCTTTTGGGGATGTCTCCCTTGCAATTTCTCTTTTCTCTGTCATTCATTTGCCTCGGTCTTTCTTTTTAGTTCCTAATCTCTAGGTGATCATTGCCTGGTTTGTGCAGTGCCTAGAACAACTGCACCCTATCCCAGTTAGTGCCTTCATAAGGGTTTTTTCAGCAACTCATCCTGAAAAACCCAGAGAAATCTCAAGTTGCTCTGTTTCTTTGATAAACTATAAACACGTTTTCTGGGAATTTATAAGTGTCCAGAAGCATTCTCTGCATTTGTTGATGCAGTTTATCTTTAGAAATAATGTCAAACTTTAAAATTAATTATTTGTGCAGGTTTATAGATTCAAGTTAGGGATGATTAATTTAATTGTGCTTACATGTCCAGCTATCTGATTTGCATGTTTAATCTGGTCATCAGATGTCTAAAGGCTATGAAGTGCTCCTGTACTTACTCTGGGTGCAAAACTGATGGATAAAATTAAGGTCATTTTCCAGCATCAGGCCTAATTATGTGCAGGGTGGCCTTCAGGCAGCAAAATTAATCTTGTGCATTTAGTGGGGCAAAACGAGCTCCAAGTCAGAGGGCCATCTCACTGCTGAGATGATTTGTTTCACCACAAAATAGTGTACAAATAGGAAATCCCCTGGTTCACTCTTTCCTCTCAGCTGCTCAGGGAAAAAGTAGTTATTAGACAAGTCTGCTGTACGGATAGCTATATGTTCTGAATTTCTCTAGCCATTTTGTTTCTTGGAATTCTTGTTTGAAAATGATAGGGAAAAATATAGAATTCTTAATTTGAGTTTTGCCTATAGTTAGGGATGGAGTGGTCCCCATTGTCTCTGGGGGCTGAATCAAATTCCACTGAAGCTTTTGGATGTTTCCTAGCTGCTTGTGAGTGGTTTTGGAAGAAGCTATCAATGGCCTAAAATGAAAGCACAGAATTTCTTAGCCAAAAGTTACATTTGGGGATAGAAATTTACAATTTGACTGTAGTTCACAAACCTATTGTTTTTAAGGCAAACTCTTTGAAATACGGGTGATGCCTTATATGTAAGTAGTTTCACAGCATTTTTCCTCACAAACGTAACTTATCAAAAAAAGTCAAAGGCAAACCAGTATTTTTACTGCAGCTGTTCCTTGGCAAAAATCCCTGCTTCCCATAATGCCACCTGACATTGCTTGCTCTGTGGAATTTTTACTGCTACTGTGATTATTCAAAGAAATTGCCATAAAATATACATTAATAATGTTCAGCAGTAACCCTCAGTGTCTGGGGGTGTGATCAAACACAAAAGCTGTGTGTAACACATTTCATTGGTTTCGGTACCTTGCGTAAGGTGTACCTGCTGCATCCCCCCTTATCAATACTGGCATGACTAGAATCTTGTGCTGTATTTCCTACCCCTCATAACTGAGGCTCCACTTCCTGCTGAAATTTAGAGGCAACAGAGCATCATCACCTCCATCATCTGTGTGCGTATGTGTATATAAGTATAATAATGTTTGCAAAGCTTTCATGCACTTCCTCCCTCTGCTACCTCCTTCCCCAGTGATTCAGTCACTTCATATTGTAATACTTTGTTGACTATTGATTTTTGGTTAAGGTTGGAGCCCAGTACAACTGTATGAGCATTCGTTGGCTTTAATTTGATGTTATGCTGCTGCCTTCCATTCCATATTGACAGGCATCCTCTTATTTTCAGATTGGTGTCCATTCACTGATGAACGCGCACTAGGGGGATCATGACCTTTTCTCTTATCTGGACAGCTCTTGGCTTCATGAACATTTTTTGCTGCAGGGTGTTATTAACAACAGGGTGATAGAACAAAGAAATGAAGCAATGGGAAGCACATCAATGTATGAAATTTGCTTTATTAGGATTCCCCCGAGGCCAGAGCAGTCCCTAATTACAGAGGTGTTACATCCCTTCTTGGGATAACAAACTATATTTTTATCAGTAATGAGAGCATGATTTTGAAATCACTGTGTGGTCATCCTCCCACTGTACAGATGCTTGTTAATGCACATTTTCCCAGATACTGATTTTGAGAGAAACGTACAACAAAAGGAAAGCTAAAATCTGTGAAATTACCTACCTCCAACTGAACAAAGCATCATGCATTTCAATGTATGTATTTTGAATTTGGAGCTTTCCTGCCATTCTATTTCACTCTTCAGGAATGCAGTGTAATTTTTAAAATAACCCAGTTTTTTAATATGCTTATGCAGAGTCAAGGCCACAATGCATTGGTGATGTGAGTGAGTCTCTTGTAGCATCAGGATGCTCTGGTTTTTTCATCACAGAAATCTCATCTGAGCATGCTTGAGAGGTGAGCTGGCATACTGAATTTCCAGGAATAGGTCTTGGCTGATAATTCCCAGATTCTTCATTCCATCTCAGTGTGTCTCCAGAATATTCCATTTTAATCGTTTGGTCCTCCTGCTCCCAGGCTTCTGATACAGACCAAAGATAAAATGAAAAGCAACGAAAATATGTTTATTCCGCGTGCACATGCTTGTTATAACCCATAGAGCTTGTAAAAATGGTGTGAGCTCCACAGAGCTTATCTTGGCCTGCACAAGCTGGACATGCTCCCAGGCACGAGAGACCAAGAGGCACCACTGCCGAAGGTGGAACCTTCTGATTACCCAAGAAGTGGCCCCTATGCTACTGCCACAACTTCTGACCTCTTGTGTCAAGTGTACCTTGAGGGGCAGTGTACGTGATGGGCAGCTTGGCCTGTCTCAAGACTTTTAGTTTACAGACCTAAAAAAAAAGGCAGGTAATCAAAAAAACGAACAAAAAACTCACACAGAACACAGGAGCCAACCTGAGCAATTCCACTGCGTGAGTATCCTCAGAGGTTTCTATTTGCACTCCTCCTGCTCAGTCCTGCTCTGTCCCTTCCTTCCCAGGCTGTGGTGGCAGCACTGTGTGTGACAGAGGCAGTAGCCCTGGCAATAGCTCTGGCTGGGCTGTCCCCAGCTGTGCCACGTTCATCCAGCTCTGTGTGGATGTCTCCCATCGCTCTGTGTTGGGCTGATCCAGCACCTTACTCTTCCAGCATCAACCAACTTTGGCAGGTGGTGGAAGGTATTTTCACTCAGAGCAAGGCCCTGTGGGGCAGATTTCAGGTCTAGAAGGCCACAATAGGTGGTAAAATGGCATCTCTGGTTTAATCTGATTTTGGAGATATTTCTTTGGTTGTAATTGAAAAATCAGAAAACCTTCTAGCAGAGACCTTTTAAAGTTCTTCATTACATCAAGATTTATTGAAATATTCCATTTTCTTGCCACTCTATTTGCTGTTAATTAAAAAATTGTGGGATATAAAACAAAAAACAACCCATCTTTAATTGATGAAATGTTTTATAAGTGTTCCTAACTGCATGTAAATTGAGACTTATGCTGTGTCTCCTTCAGCTCATAAATACTTTTCCTCAACAATAAAAAGACTGTAAAGGATGGAAGTGCTCCCATGTGTTTCAAAACTCTGATGGCAATCCTGGACACTGCTTTGTGAAAACATGTCTGGCCAGAGGAGCGGAGAGTAATTTTTGGAGCTCAATAAGTAGGACCCTCATTTGGGTGAGGGGACAGGAATTCCTCTGCCTGGTTTCATGTATGATTATTTATATGAGAGAAGAAGGTTTTGGAAGGTGAGAACATGGAAACCTCACCTCAAAAGGTCCAGTGTAAACAGGGCGAGTCACTCACCTGGGAGCTGAGGGGGACAAGTCCTTGTCCTTGCTCTGGGGCAGCCCTGGGGACTGCTCTCTGGGCTCCAGCCCTGCAGTGCTGCCTTCACCCAGCTCCCCAGGGAGCTGCCTCTGTGTTGCCCTTACACTGTCTTTGCTGCTTAGGACAGACTTCTTTTCTTCCAAAGTACTTCTCGTTCAAAATGCCAGGAAATGAAAGAAAAGTTTTGCTCAGCCTGAAATTTTTAAAAGTATGAGGAAAAAAATACAGTGTAAATAGAATTGTTGTTCTGTTTTGTTAGGTAATTCAAACTTCATGTCAGAGAGGCATCTACATATGCAAGCACTGCTCTGTGCTCATTATGCTTTTTGAGGATTCTGGTACTTTTTTAATGTGTGCTGTGTGCTTCACCACTCAGGATTGCATTGCAGGCATTTCGCTCTCTCTGACAGTGATTCAGTCAGCCAAATACAAATCAAACAAAACACTTAAGTGGCTCATTTCATTTTAAAAGAAAAATGATACCAATAAAAATATTTGGCTTTAGCCCTCTTCTGCCCCAGAAGCTCCTTTCAGTCTCTTTTCTCTCTCCCCAGATAGTTGTTTATTCAATATTAAGCTCTCCCTTCCCAGAAGACCAAAGCATCCACATTCACACTTCAGCAGCAGCATTGTGATTCAGTAATGAGGATGAAATGCTTTTGGGATCCTGTGCTCATTGAAAGGCTGAAGCTAAACCAATCTACTTGGTAAGAAGATGACTTTGTTCGGCCAAGAAGTATCTCTTTACTGGGCTTCTAAAGCCCACCCTAACTACCAGAGAGAATGCTAATTAAAAGATGAGAGTGTAATTGCACCAGACAAGCAATTTTTATTGAGTAATTTTTCAGTGTTAGGTGGGCAGAAACAGCAGAGTCTCCTACTAGCGTTAAGGAAAGATGCACAGCTGAATCCCAGAACCTGATAATGAAAGTTTTCCTCTTTATTGTAACTGTTAAGGCACATGAAATGCCTCTGCAGTTAAAATACAATTAAATCCTTTCCTTTCTTTAGATGACTGACAGATTTACAGAGCATTTTACCCTCAAATGTGTATCTTTACGCTTAGTGTACCTGTGAACACAGCATTCACTGGTATCATTCAAAGTACAGAGAAAAAACACACATACTTATGTGCGGAAAAAGAGCCTTAGGTGGCTGATCTTTCAGCTAAAAGAAGTGGTTCTAGCACTAAAAGGGAAGAAAGGAGAGAGTATACAGCATCTTCTGTTGTATGCCTGAATTGTGCCATGAAAAGAAAATGGTGAAAGCAAGGGAAAGATAGCAACTCTCCACAGTCAGGTGGTTTTTTCTGTTTTGGGAGATAATCTGATTTAAAAGCAAAATTTGAAGGTCCTTGTGTTTAAAACCATTTGATAGTGAGATTAAATTGGAACCAAGGGTATGCTCGAATCTACAATCTACTGTAATGCAGTACAGCTTATTAAAACAACAATGTCTGAGACTGCAGGCTCAAAATTTTATTTTAAGTGCCATCGGACATTTACTTTGTCTTCTTATAACCCCACAAACATGGGAAGTTTCCTCTTTTAATGTAACAGGTAATTCAAACATCAGGGCTATATTTAATTTTGAGGGCTCAGGTCTGTGTGTGATGAAACAAAAGCCCTCATAAACACAGGAGAGAATTCCCGTGTCCTGTTCAGGCAGTGGGCACTCAGCGAAGGCAAAGAGCTGGAAAGAATATGTTGTCCTTTCCTGAGTGCTGGCAATGTGTCCAGCAGTGGAACTGGTGCGTGGGGAGATGGGATTGCTTTCACAAGGAGTCCATAAATTTTGCTGAGGGCACTAGGCAGGATGTTTCTTGGAATGTGTCAGTACTAAAATTCCAGGTCAGCAGGGGGTCTGGAGTACAGGAATGCTGCAGGACATGGCAGTACCCCCACCTGGGCTGGTGTTGCTGGCTGAACGTGTCTGGTGGCATCCCCACCTCTGGCAGCGCGCAGCTGAGGGAGAAAGGTGCCTCCCCTCGTCGCGTGGTATTGCTGTGTGCTGCCGGAGGAGGAACACAAACACGTTTGTTCCATAGACCTTATGCAAGTTTCTTCAGCAGGGAGGATGAGACTGCCAGAATAAGAATTTGGCCAGGTAACTAGAGATACTGTTCATCTTCTGTCAAAAAGAGTCACAGGAACTGCAGTGAGTACAGCAGGCAGAGGGGCTAAAAATAGTGTCAAGCCCACTACCATTATATCAAAATACTGGTTCAGCACTGATTAACTCTCTGCTGCTCACCACCCAGTATTGAGCTGTTGCAGCTCCGGTGTCTTCCTCAGCTTCACAGCAATATAGAAGGTGGCTTGTTAAAATGAAAAACTCTGCTTTGGGTAACTAAAAAATAATTTGTTTTCTATGCAAGAGAACACATACAAAAATGGGTTGTCTTGGAATTTCAGCTGTGCGCAAGGGAAAATCCTCCTCACTCTCCTGACAGTGTGATGCTGACAGTCTTTCCTTTGGCTCTGGAACATTTGCAGCACCTGGCGTGGTCTGAGCTGAGAGAGCTCAGTGTCTTGCAAGGTTTGACTTGTCTTGAAGGGCCAGGGATGAAGGGGAAATAGGCTTCTGTAGCAACTGACCTGTCATGTCATAAGCAGCCTTAAAGCTGGTTTTCCGCTCAAAATGGACAAGAGGGATCTCTTCTATATTAACCTGTGCAAGATTATGGAAAGCTACTTTACCTAAATATGGAATAAAGTGCAGTAAAAAGAGGTGCTGTGTGTTATTTTCAAACCATGGCCGAACGAATTGCTGGTCCTATCAGTTTAGCTGTAATGAATAAAAAAGAAATTAAGTCAGTCAAATATTTAGTATCGACAAAACAAAGAATCTATATAATCTAAAATAAAGACAAAACAAATGTGCCAGATACATAAAAGCTATTTCTGGGTTTCAGGGCAAGCTTTCACTTACTTATTTTATTTACTTATCTAATTGACACATTAAACTGAAATTCCTGAGATACTTGGAACATGTGGATGATTCACTGCATCCAAATTAAAATTGGATCTTAAAGTGCATTATTATTCTTGGAGTTCCTGAGGCTTCCCAGGACTGGAACTCTTGGAATGGACAGTTTGTGATGAGCAACAGCAATCCCAAAAGCATCTTACTATAAGCATGTTCACTACAGAGCAAAGGTGTTCACTGCTTTAGGGGAGGGAGGGGTATACTTGGTGCATGTTGTTTCCAGCTTGGTTTTGTACTAAGTCTAAACACCGTCTGCATTCGTTTTAGCTTTCACAAGGCCTGAGAAGAGGTGAAAATGAAACTGAGACTAGTGCACATCACCAGAGGATGAGGGCATTTATGATGCAAGAAGAGAAAAATTTAGAGCTAACTCGGTAATATCCAGGCCAAAAACTTCCTGCTGAAGCCTGAGATAAAAGTGTTTGTATAAATTGGCAGTGGTACTGTACCATCATGAGGGTGGCCAAAAAATGTTTGCTGTGATGCAGATTTTTAGAAGTGCCTGAAACAAGGCCCGGTTATTTTTATTTGGCTTGTGAGTTGAATCCTTCAGTTTGCTAGCCACCTCTTACAGGATTATAAATCCTTCCAGATTCTGTTGGCATCAGAGAAACTCAAGGACAGTCAACACTCTCAGGATATATTTTTTCAAAGCACTCAGCATTGAATTAAATGGTTGCCAGGCTGGCTAATATTGGGTGTCTTGAAAAATCTATCTGCAGCTACAAGTCATAAATATCAACTATTTTGTAATAATTTTTGAAAACGCAGGTCTTACAGACCAATGCTGCTGGCAGAGGCTCCAGGGCCCAGGAGCTCTCAGCCAAGGAGAGAGGTCAGGAGCCTGCCCCACACGTACTGCCAACCTTTCTTTTTCCATGTACACTTCGTACTTGTCAACGTGAGGCTGCTATGGTCACAGCAGCAGACAGCACCCTTTGAAATCAGTCTTGCAAACACCATTTTAAAGCTTATTTTCAAAATTAGATGCTATGTTTTAATGACAAGCTTTGTAACTTAGCCAGGACAAAGCTTGGATGGGCTTGGGGATGCTAATTTATGCGACATATACCATGCTTCAATAAAACTCAAGTATTCATTCAAAATATCTCATCCGTTTTCCCAGCATTAAAGTAATGATATCTGCCACTCTACGTCAGCTAACATTTGATAGACTTAATTTTGCTTTCTTGCTAGTTCCATGGGAAAGTTGTGGCAGTGAGCACTGTCGGTCCTGGCCTGTGTGCAGAGCTATGTTTATATAAACAGCACTATCTGCAACTCCGTATCTGAACAGACATCAGCAGAGGAAGCCATACAAAGGTGTGGGAAGAGACTGATGATTGTGCTGAAAAGGCCTTTTTTTTGTGACTGTGAGGTGCTTGCAGTTTGTTCCTCTATAGAAACACTGCAAAAAGGCTACTTTTGAACTAAGTGATTAAATACCTGGTTTGAGGTCTGACATTCACGTCATAGCTGTAACATTTTGTTGAACTTGACTGAAACTGTTGAAATTTTTCGCTGCACTGTGTTTTACAGAAAAAAACACATAACAAAACCTGCAGCTTGGGGCTTCCCCTGCGTTTGTCCTGCATCAGTACAGCCTCACCAAAGTCAGCCCACACAGCTGTAGAACAAAATTAGGTACAAGCAGATGAGGTTAAAAGCAAAATACTCATAATATCTCAGGTAATTTACACGTTAAAGAGCACCGTGTAATGAATTACGATGTCATGTCAGCAGCCAGGCTTCAACCCCAAATCTGCCAATCATTATAAAGCTGAGTTTGTTGGGCCTTAGATACAGGGACCTCACCAACTGCCTCAGGCACCATCCATACTTATTAGACAACATGGACCCCAGGGAGCTTTTCAGAGCGTGGCCCTCACCACCTGGCTAAAGCAGAGAGTAATGAAAGGCAGCAGTACAACAAAGCGCTAAGTGACTCCAGCCCTGGCTGCCGAGCGCCAGCCCAGCGCCTCCTGGGGCAGTAGCCTCAGTCCCAGCGGACACACAGACGTGTTAGCTTTGGCTTTCACATCCTCTGTGTTTAGCGCTTTTGTCGGGAGATATTCCGAAATCCTCGCCGCACCCGTGATCCATAGGGCAGCGGCCCCGAGGTCCGCGCGGGGCTGCGCAGCTCCAGCGGAGGGGATGGACGGGGCTCCCGCGGCTGGCGCTGCTGAGCTGGGCAGGGGAGGGACGGAAGGACGGAGCTCCCGTGGCTGGCGCTGCTCGGGAAGCTGAGCTGGCCAGGGGCAGGATGGATGGATGGATGCACGGACGGAGCTCCCGCGGCTGGCGCTGCTCGGGGAGCGGAGCTGAGCTGGGCAGGGCAGGGGCAGCTGCAGGCTCGGGTATCGATCCCGGCCCCTGCTGTGCTGGCAGCCGGGACTAGAGGGAGCCCTCGGCGCGGGCTGCGGCCGGGAGCAGCAGCAGGAGGAGGAGGAGGAGAGCGTCCAGCAGGACGGAGCGTAATGACAGAGCTGAGATTTTCCTGAGCCTTTTCTTTGCTCTGTTAGTAGTGAATATTGTCCAGAAGAAATGCCTGCGTGATGCAGGTTTTGCAGATATTTTATACTCTGCTGATGAAAAGGACTGGAAATAAATCAGAAAAGCAATTTTGAAACGTGAAAGAAATACCTAAAATTCTTATCCATGTCACAGGCAAC
This sequence comes from Rhagologus leucostigma, assembly GCA_013397725.1. NCBI lineage: Eukaryota > Metazoa > Chordata > Aves > Passeriformes > Rhagologus > Rhagologus leucostigma. Next base: position 1,988,111 of record VZTD01001046.1, on the reverse strand, counting down.
AGGACGCTTTCTTTCTATGCATTCATTCACTGTTGTGTAGGGTACAGTAATATTTACAGATTTTCTTTTCCCTGGTTAAAGCAGTTTGTCAGTACAGACNTTTTTTTTTTTAATTTTTTTAAGCTCTTCTGCAACCTGCTTTGTAGTATAATGACTAGCTTTAAATCCTTCAGAGTGGAGGACTTAAACATGAAGCCTAGCACGAAGTCATACTTCAGCAATTCAGACTGGGAGATGAAGTAAATTTTGTTTTCTGTTCAGAATGGGCTGGTGCAGAGGAGCATCCCTAAGGCAGGAGATACCATGCTGAGCACAGAGGCTGTCAGTTCTGCTTCCTTTATCTGATCACCTTAGATTTTTCCTCTCTTTTGAAATACTGTGGGAAGCACTTGCTCCATCACTGTTTGGTTTTTACACATAGGTATTGATAAAATCCAAATCCAGTGAGCTGTTTATCTGTCAGTAGATTGCAGCTATATTCAAGGCACTTTTGGGTTTAATATTAGAGAGCATGCAACAATAATAATGAATACACTTTTTTCCTAATTTAGTCGTATCTATATGCATTTTTAAGTGCATATCAACGAGGGTAGCAGTAACGAGAGATAGTTAACACTTCCTATTGGCTTTTTAAACCTTCCCATTGCTGTTTATCTGCCTTTCAGAGGCAGAAAGAGCATGAACAGGATGGGGTGTGTGTGAGGACAATTCTATAAAAGATTATCTTGCACACAAAGCAAATGGCCCTGCCCCCATTGTGAAGGCAGAGATTCCCCCGAGATTAGGAGAGGAGGAATTGCTTGTGGTCAGAAGAGGCAGGAGAACAATAGAGCCCAAAATGGGCAGCAGTGGCGGCAGTCGCTGAGGTGGGTGGGAAGAGTGGCCAAATGGCCATTGCAGGCTGCGTGGCGTTGTCACTGACACCAGAAATGGCTAAAAGGTCTCAAATTAGCAATTGTTATGATTAGCAGGTGGTTTGAGAGATACGAGGTCTAGGGAAGTGATTGGTGCTTTAGACATCACATGCTATGTGGTCCAAAACACTCTTCACTTGTTCATTAACACAGAATTATGAAATTACTTAAAGGAAAACAATTCTAATGAAAAGTAGAGTGTTATAGAAATCAATTCTTTAAAGGGATCATGATTTTTTATAAAAGTATTACAATTCCAGCAGATTTTAGTTTCGTGAAGGAATTTTGTTGGGAAATTTGGCAGGGAATCCAGCGTTATACAACAGTATTTCATCTGACTAGGAAAAAGTGATAGAATTATTCTAACACATGCATTCCTTTCATAAATAGCTCATGCATTTAGATTGTGAATCTGCTCCTAAGAGAGGTCCAAAGACACATGGCTCAAAACCAAATTTATAAGAATCAAAGCTCGGCAGCGTTTTGGTCCAGAGACTAGTACAGTTTAATCTACTGCACTAAAGGAAAATCATATAAACAAAATGTGCATCCTCTTCTGTTTCTTGACTTTGAAGATAAACTCAAGGATGTCAGGCCTTTATTATCACCGGCTCTTTTAAAAGCTAGGACTGGAATCTCCAATTTCGTGGATGTGCAGATACCAATACTCTCCTGAGGACTGTCTGTGTTCCAGACCCAAAATCTGGAGCACAGCAAGTCCAAAGACACTCTTGAAATAATATCCATTACACATTACCAGCCTGCTCTTCTCTTTCTTGAGACTTATCCTACCTACTCCTATTTTCACACCAGAGCGCAATGACTCGTACCCAGACTCAATGAGCACTCACTGACTGATCTACAGAATCCTGTCCTGTACGTGCCAGGGGAGTTCATTCTGCTAAAACGTCTCTAGCTAGGAATTTTTTTACAGTATTTTATGTTTAATTGGGATTTTGGTGTTCCTGAAACATGACAGAAAATACCAAGCTGACTGCATTAGTGCTGGACTGTATCACTGCTGTCTTTTCGTGTGCTGCAGGCCATTGGGCAGCTATGAGACCCTCTTTGCATTTGCCAGAACTAGCTTTAAAAGTACATTCTGAAAGCAAAAACTTCCGTGTCCTGTCCCTAATTCCAAGAAACCTGTCAGTAATTGGTCTGTCATTAGCTCAAGATACAAAATCAGATTGACATATCCAGTTCTGGTGGTTATTTTGGAAAACATTAGCTCTACTGTCAAGAAAGTCACAGCGCACACTCTGCTCCCAGAACCTTCTGGGTACAACCAACAGGACTGTGAGAACAGCTCTGTGCAGGGAAATGGTGGTAGCCCAAGGTGATGTCCCTTAAATTTTAGAATCAGGCATCTAAAATTTAGTTGGATATATCTGCAAATTGAGAGATCTCGTGAGAGAGGAGATACGGAGTTTGGCAAGGGAAGGTTTGCTTGCAGGCTCATTGAATAAGCATAAATAAACATTCTGTCTGGGCTTGTTGAATAAGCTGCATGAGTTCAGCTGCCCATGCCACAGGAAGTAAATGGAATGGGTTAAAATTGGAGAAAAACAGTGTGAAGGAAGATGAAGAAATGCCAGGTTTTACAGTCTTTGTTCCCATAATTATTGATTTGCCAACATAAACAGTGCAGATGTAGTTGTGTATGTATTCTAGAGTTATGATATGGATATTCTGAGAAGGTTTTTAAAAATATCTTAAATATTACAGTACTTGCAGTAACTCTGCCATTAAAGATACTGTTTTTCCTAAAGATGCCATTTGGTGAAGCCCCCATGGCAAACCCTTTGTTTTATGTTCAGTGAAGCCAGAGGTGTTATTTCTCGCAAATGAGATAATTTCTGACTCCAAATGATATGTTCATAATCATATATATTCTAAATAAACTCTTGTCAAAACCCTGCAATTTCCCCATCTTTCTGTCACATAATTTATGCTTGCAGCTTGAAGACAGAAAATTATGCTGCGGGTATGTCTGAGTATTTTTTCCTTTGCTGAGAAGCTGGGTGTGAAGGTATCTAGACTTGTACTCGTAAATTAAGGACAAGAACCCAAAATCTAAGGCAAGTAAAGTGACAAAAGCCACTCTTCCTTTTGAAATAACTTACTATGAAACAAAACTATAATCAAATACTATTGATAAAATCTTTCATGGATAAATTATTTCTATCCTTGCTGTTTGTTTCTGAAAAAATTGTTCTTTGTTCTGTTTTATTTTCATTATACTTGGAGAAAAAAGTACAGTAATAGTTGTATGTATATATCTACATGCAATTATTTTTCCCATTTCTTTCTCCTAAAACCAGGAGCATTATCAAAGGTTTCCAGTGCTCGTGTTTCCCTTCTCACTGGGGCTAACACAGAACATCTATCGGTCTCTGTTCCTGTCCCGTAACCACCCAGGTGTCCTCAGGTCCAAAGCTGAGAACTTGGGCTTCTTCCTGATGCTCCACTTTTCCTTCCCATGCTTTTTTTGCCTTTTTTATCAATGTACGTAGTGAGCACAGGAAACTCTTCTGTAACTTTCTCAAGCTGTTGCAACTGAAGTGTAGTTTTTGTGTCATAACACAACAGAAAGGAGTGTTAACGAGCAATGAGGTGGGAGGCTTCCTGTTGCTATTGCTTTTCTCTAAGTCAGATGAAGTGCAGAAAATCTTGATTTTAAAAGATAGGTATCCTAGTGGTCATTTGTAACAAAACCTGGAATTTTCCCCCTGGCCAGCATTTATAAAAGTTCCTAAACCTTGTAAAAGCCAAGCTGTGTACAACATTCACCTTTTCTCCTGTGGTGAAAGAGAGCAAACCTCACCTGAGAGGTGATACCGAGGGCACCCGAGCTGCAAAGTGAATGAGAACGAAGCCTCAGTGTCATGGAAATGGGCGCTTTTAACTCTTTTCTCTGAGTTTAGTCAGGTACCTTCCTTCTGTTCTTCTGTTTCACCAGTTTTATTCTGAGGTTTGGAGGGGTAGGAATCTGCAGGTTAAGCATCTGTCTTGTTGCAGAAAATATCAACTGAGCCTGGGAATACAAACCTTGTTTACCCTGGAATACAAACCTTGGGTCCGGTGATTTGGAAAATGGAAATTTTTATGATCTACCTTGATGCTTATATTATGCTCTTCTGTGGGGAGGAATAACAAGGATCTACCTAAAAACCAGGAGAAATATATTTTAACTCCTAATTCAAAAAAAGAAATAAGGCTTAAATCTCCTGTGTAAAATTTATTTAGAGACACTAGAAATTTCAGCCCCAAAGGATGAGCTTTTGAGAAAGCTGTGGAAAAAGTTGAAAGGGAAACTGCTTTGCAGAGCTCTGCTGCTGCAGCTGCTGTTATGGACATCCAGCAAAGTGTGTAGAATGAAACAGCACCAATAATCCTCATAAAAAATTTATAATGGATGCAGGGTTTGAAACTTTTCTACCCTGAGTGGATTTCATTTGCTTGGTCCACACCAGAATACCTGAGGGCTCATCAAATGACTGAGAATAATAAATAAGGAAGTAAGAGAAATTGCAGTTTTTCATTAGTCTTTAGATAGTTGAAATTATTTATCTGTTTTTGTCACTATTCTCCACTATTTTGTGTCATATTTAATTCGATTTCTATCAAAAGAAGCATACAAAAAAGGAGAATGATTAGAAAACTCAACTTGCTAAAGCTAATTTGCTGCCATCTATAGATTTTCGAGTAGAATTCAAAGTGAGTCCTGCAAAGAATTAAGAAAAATATTTTCCTTGTAAGAAATCTGGATGAGGATGAGATCTTTGAAAATAATACATACGTTTAAGTGAGGCATCAGCCTTTTTTCCCCAGACCTCCAGACATTTTGAGTACCACTTCTCATAATACTGTCATTGGCTAGGAATTAGACTGCTTTGTGCTTTTTGCGACAGATCGTTCTTTGCTTAGGATGTTGTGACAATGAAGAGAAGCTGTAAATTTTGTTTAGATATACCTGCAAGTTTCCCCTTTTGAAGGAGGTAGAAGCAAAATTAGAATGAAAATAAGAACGCGTAGAGGGACTCCCAGTCCTCTAAGCTGGGGAGAAAACTGGGCAGAGGGATTGTGCCTGAGCCCTTCTGTATTGAGGGGTTAAAATACATTCAGAATTCAAAAGCAAATTAAGCACATTTTAAATATGAACAAGGCTCTGTTGACTTCAGCAGCTTCTGTCAAAACATAAGAGGAGTAAAAGTTTTCTGATATGGGAGGAGAGAGGCAAATCTTGCAGGATACGGGTGTAGGAATGTGTCTGGAGTGCTGCACGGGAAATAGGAAACTCCGCGGGTGCTTGGCTCAGAGGAGGATGGAGGAGGCAGGAACAGAAAGTGTGAAGAGAACTTTGTATTCCAGTGGCAGAGAGGATTCAGAATACCACTGAGGTTCAAAGAAGCTGGACAATTGGAGATTTTTGTTAATGGAAGGGATATGGAAGGTGAAATGGAGATATAACCTTGAGGCAGAATGTTAAGATGTGAAAATTAATCCAAAAAGATCAAAATCCATAATGCTGGAGTTCATTCAATACCCAAAGAAGGGTAAGTCTGACTAGGATCTGTTAGTCTTCGTTTACACACACGGAACTGCATTGACTTAATGCAGCAGATTTGGTTCAAATCACTGCTGCTGAGAGCAGAACACCACTAATACCTGTGGAGGAAATTATTCAGTGTTCAGCATTTTCAGAGAGCCAGCATTGGGAAGACTGAACACCGACTGATCAGAGACTTTGCAGGTCCCATTCTCAGACGTTTCACTCTTTGCAGGGAAGTATGACCTTGCTTTAAAAACTGAGATAATACACAAATGGTCAAAACAGGAGGAAAAAACCCAAAACACATCAGAGTAAGCAAAACCTGAAATTTATTCAAAGTGTCCAGTTCCAGTTTGTATTTATGGAGGTGCACATGGGCTATAAGTGCACTTACATAAAAGACATATTTATCTACACGTGTGGCTAGTGATGCTTTAGTTTAAAAAAAAATATGTACTTTCCCTCTCTTTTTTAACCTTATCTGTGCATTCGTGGGTCATGTAGCCTTTGTGCTGACTCTAGACAAAAATCCTCCTTTGATGGAGGATACATGCTGAAAGGTAGAATTCTGAATTATGTTCTCTAAATTATCCCGTGCTCAGAGAGCAAGTATTGATTTAAAAAATGACTGAGCCAGACCTCGCATTGCAGTCCCCTCAAAGCACAACAAACAGCAGTCATGTGTTCAGCTACCAAGAGGCCACTGTGCTGGCATTGTTTCAAAAAATCAGAAAGTCATCAATCAACCAAATAGTAATCGGAATAAGTACATGGTATCTAAAGACACATTTTATCCAGTTACATGCTCCAATTCAGTTAGCGACGAGGAGAATTAGAACAATATTGGGCCGATTAACAAGTCTACCTTGGGAACTGTGAGCGGTTATTTATTTTGCTGCCTTGTATAAAAGAACGAGGAGAATTTCATCTGCATAGTTAAGCATTCAGTAACTTCCCACAATAAATAACCCAGCATCTCTCTGTGCTGGAATGTTTTTCATGCATCCTGATTGAGAACACAGAATTTTATTGTAATTGGTTTCTGTACCTTTCAAACGGTTTGGGCACAATTGTGTTTCAGAGGAAGATTTTTATTTTTTTCTTCAGGTGCTGTTAGTCACCAGTGCCACAATGAAACTTCACAAGCAATAAAATTATCAGGATCAGTGTATTCAAAACATCACTGAGTTCTATTTTAATGATACGATTTAAGGATCAATGTGAAAAGCACGGTTTAGAATTTCAGTCTTACACAATTCAATTGAATCAATAAACTACGGAGTTTCTATGAGGATGCACTTCACAATAATACAAAATACACCATTTCTGAAGAAATACATGGCTGAAAAACACACCGTTCAAGTGAATGCTCCAGCTCTGTATATTTACGGCTGTCTTTTGGGAGATACAAGAGAGGAACAGACAGATTACACAAAATGCTTTGTAAGTTAAGGTAACAGCTCATACAATTAAGATGGTTGAATTTTTCATTATTGCTATATAGCACTTCCCATAATGAAATCTCTGATTTTTAGGTTTAGAACTCTCAAGCTCTGATTGTTATTAAATATAGCACAAGGTTTTCACTGTAGAGGGAATTAATTTAGAACTATTTTAATTCAGTAAATCTGGAGTTTCCTAATGAAAGAAAAGGAGGTACATGCATGCTTAACATGCTATAGTGCTACCTCCTAAGACCTAGGGTGAATTTTACATTTAAATCTTACATACATTTTAAGTGTCTGGAGGAGAGCAAGTTTTGCTGTATTCTTACTAACCAGAAATACAAATGAGTTCATGTTTTCTTTCGTTGGAGCACCCCACCTGTCTGTGTTGTGTGATTATGTATGAAAGCTGCAGGTTTTTATTTACATTAATTTGTAGGGGTTTGCTGTAACTCAAATTTAGTTCGAGTTTGTGTCACACAGCCGCTCCCTGCTCTTTGTTTCCTTAGTTTTCAAGAGATGGCAAGGGTGAAGGAGTGGAGCTTTAATTACCTTCTCAGCACATGAAATGGTGACTTTTCCAAATCCGAGTTTACAAAACGGAGCTGGAAGAATCAGAATTAATCTGTGTGATACCTGGCAACGTATTCAGCTACTTGAGGGTCATCATATTAACATGCTGTTAAGTCCCATCGCTCTCAAAAGTGCTTACTTCTGTTCTTTCTCCTTGGGAAAAACCAGCTCCTGGGCAGCAGTGCATTATTTGAGCCAGGTGAATAAGCTGGACACAGGTGATGCTGATAGGAAATGTTTTAATCTTTGCTTTCCCATGCAGGGCTCTGGAAAACAGGCAAAGGGAGCGTTGCTGCTTTGTGCAATAGGCCTATGTATTAAGGAAACAGCATTCAGAAAGGAGATACATGATGGTTCTTCCTCGCTGTTTTCAGTGAAAACACAGTTTTGAGAACCTGAAGGTGAAGTGTAGGTGAGATGTTCAGGTCTGCTCAGGAACTTTTTGATCTATCCTTCTCCAGGTATTTAAGCACAGTGGAAAACCCAGCCTGTGTGACTCAGAAGCTCAATCCCATTGTAAGCAGGACCTGTTCTTTTCAAGAATCATAGTGCTCTTCAAAGTTCCGTTTCAACTAAATATACATTAATAACAAAACTAAATAAGGTTTACTTTAATAGTTTTGTGGAGGTATAAATAATTTTGTGTCTTTGCTCTTTAGGTCTCATTTCAGGGTGTTTTTCTGCTGTGATGTGGGTGTCTGTCTCTGCATACATTTTTCTGGCTTCACTGAGATATTGTCAGAAGACTCCGCCCTGTTGAAAAATAATCTTGCTATACCTGAAGGGCACTTGGAGCATGGAAATCAGAGCTTTTCAGTTGAGTCTTATTAATACTGTCCAACTTAAGCTCATTTGAGCCACATCATAGTTATCCAGACATTTTACCCTAGATTTTCTGTTTGATCGTATGAATAACGATTAACTGGAGGGGCAGCTGTTTGGGTGTGTGGGTTTTGGCAGCAGGAGCCATCACAGGGCAGAACATGTTGCTCAGCTTACAGACATAAGAGCTAGAAATCGTTACGGGTAGTGTCAGCTGCAACACTGAGCTCATACTACTTCTAGAAAAAAGAATCATTATTTTGTGAAACAGAAATACAGAATTTTAAACTGCAGCATGTTCCATTTTCCCATTTCCCCCTTCCACAGTCTGAAGAACTAGCCATCAGAAAAAAATAGCTCTTACATGTGGTGATCAACCTGTATGAAAAAGAAAGTTAGGAAAGCCTTGGAAAAATCTAAATAACAGTGTGGAAGTGGTTCATCGTGTGTTCTGGGGGTTGTCCAAAAAAATGCAAAGTGAGACATGCTTTTTAAAGGACAACTGCCTGACAGTCAGGGCTTTATTTTCCTTTCCAGTTCACAACAGGCATTTTTTCTCTTCCTACAGTGTTAAGCTGACAAGATTTTCTCTGAAGTAATAGTTTTGTAAGAGCCTTGAGTTTTTCACGTACAGATGTTTGTAATTTGGGAGTAAGGAGGGCACGAACAGGAGAAGATAAAAATGGAGGTAGTGTAATTCTTACCTGCTTAGAAGTCCCATATGCTACCTAAAAATAACTCTTTGTGGAAACTACCTGCTTTACAAATACCCTTATGTTCCAAATGAAACTTGGATTAACTCCAGGTTAAACATGGATGCAATGTTGGGTAAAGTAGGTATTTTCCATTAAAGTAGAACTCATAAGGCTTCATGGAGTAAATTTAGGCCAGCTGATGAGGGCAAAAGTTAGTCTCTGACCACTTACCATGACCTGCACCTGCCTTATCTGCCTGGGTCTATTAGTGAGGATCAAGTAGCCGTTAAACCCTCCTAGATTTGTCTTTAGCTTATCCAGACTTTTCAGGAGAGCAGGAGGAGGTAGGACCTGGCCATGCTCCTACACTGAGCCATCATTCCCTGTGGGTGGCTCTGAATAGATTCATGTGCCAGAGGAAAGACCAAAACATGTCAGTGCCGTGTGTGTGTGTTTTCTGTAAGGTATTTTATTTTTAGGATGACACTGGGACCTGAAGCTTAAAGGAAGGAGAGAAAAGAATGTAGAGAAAGAAGTCTGGGTTCTTTTCCCCTTCTGCCAATATTTTACTTCAGCCTAAAAATCCTAAAATTACTTGTTCTGTCTCTTCATCTGCAAAATGAAAAGCAGAGGAGTTGCCTGCGGTATTTCAAATGTATAAATGCAAAGCCCTAACCCTCAAACTGTTCTTGTATATTGCAAGAGGTTTTTCAGGTTCTAAAATGTATGTGCAGCAAAATACCTTTATCAGAAAAAAAAAGGCCAATTTACCTAATCATTTGATCCTTTTTTCAGAAAAAAATCCTCAAACATTAAATTATCTTTGCTCTGTTAGACAGTTCAGTTGTTCATTTGCTTATTGCTGAGGGCCTGTATGAATTAGAAAATGTAAATGAAGCAGTGAGAAACGTGGCTATATCCAGCTGGGGCAACCCTCTGTTGGGAGTCAAAGTTTGGTTCATGTTCACAGTCCTGGTGGACTAGAATAATATTAAGTGAAATTCACATACTTCAAAAAAGGTTCCTCATTTGCAATTTATGAGATGGAAGTGCATCAAAGACCTAAAAGCAGCAAATGGTCAGAAGTTAAAAGTGAGGGGTAGCCAGACTTCAGAAAAATTAGTTAATTGGTGATGTCATTCTATGAATAAAATAATTTACCTCAAGAAATCTATAGTTAGACCATCTCCCTTCAGATGAGTATCTCTATTCTTAGGCTGTAACTTGCTCTGAAAATTGTTTTCAATGTAGTTTTCCATCTACTCTTGCAAGGTGCAGGAGCCGTGGGTTTGTGGAGTGCTTGAGTACGGACCAAGTGATTCCTTACAGGGCAGCTGAAGAGTAGCTCCAGGCAAGGCAGGGTCTGTCCTCAGTAATCCCAGACCACTGGATTGACTCCTGGTTTTGCTTTCACCTCCTTGACTTAGAAGCCAAAACCACGGGAGTGAAAGGGTGGGCAACAGACGTGATACATCCCAGATTTCCATTCCAAGGTGTCCAGTGAGATCTGACACAATTCAAAGCTTTTTGTTCTAGTTTGTGCCATTGGAGTGGGTGTTATCTTTGTTTCTCTTGCTGTTTTTTTTCGTTTGTTGACTTTGGCTGTTAGGAGCCTTGGTTCAACCTACTGTCTCTACCTCTAATGTAATTTCAAGCTGTTATTGTGGTTGATGAGTTCAAGTTCATATTGACTTAATATTTCAGTTGTTTGGGGTTTTTTGTGTGAATATTGACTAATATTTTATAGTGCAAAAAAGGAAAACCCCATCTAAGGAGGTAGCAGCACGCACTTACCATGGTCTCTTGCACCTTTTCATGTAGGGGTCCAGAGTCTGGGTGAGGACTGTTTTGCTCCCTCTGGGAAGTGTCTGAGTGCAGTTGGGTACATCACGAACGCTCTGAGACAGGACAGTCCTTTTGACCTGAGTTTCAACGAAGCTGTCACCGTGGGGTCCGTGACTCTGAGGTGACACAGCCCTGGTCCAAACTGGTATCACCATTTCTGGAAGTTTGCAGCTGCAGGCTGTCCAGCCTGTCTGGTGCTCCACTAGACTCTCATGGAGAACATCCCATCAACCATCTACGATATTTGCTTTCTAATCCTCTTTTCCTGCTTCCAGAGGAAGAACATTTTTTCTCATTTTAGGACCCTATTAGATAAGAGAAAGAATAGGTTTGGCTCAACTACCTTATCTACAGATGTGTTTTCATCAGAATATGAAGGAAAAAAAATATACAGTAGAAGGTCTTTACCTATTCACTAGGCTGTTTATTCAATAGTCACTCAGGAATTACTTCTAACACGTTTCGCTGATTGTTTTCAACCTTTTCTGTCCCCAGTATTAGTGTTGATACCTGTGCTACCGGGTGAGTTTTATTTCTCCTAAATAAAAGCCAGGTACAGAAAGGGTCGTCCAAGTGTCCCAGTGACATTCCTGCTCAATGGAGGGATTGCACCAGGACTCCAGGAGCTGTCTGCACCCACCTTACCTGTTTCTGCATGTTTATATGAGGACTGCTACATTCTGATTCCTTCAAATCAACAATAATTCCCTCTGCACAATAAGATGCCCTAGATTTCTCGTGGCTTTCATATGTGTTCTTAGGGACTCTGCCCTTAAAATTCATGGCAGGCACTTGAGAGGTTATGTCCTTTTCATGACTCACTTCAGGGAGTTTCACAGATGTCTTCAGTTTGTTCAGGCAAGATTTCTACCTCTGACTCTCCAAGCAGAAGAGAATTGCCATTAGCCTTTCATACCAAGCTTAATTGCCAATTACCAGCGAGTGAACAGCCTCATAACACTGTGTTGCTCCAAGCCTCCATGCTTTGCAAAGGAGATCTGTGCAGAGAAATCTCTGCACAAGGAGCGATAAAGGCCGTTGAAGAACCTCCCCATTTCCACCAAAGTTTCCAGTAGCTCCTTGTAGTTTTGAGAGCTCCTCATGCATTTAACTGGAATATTCCTACTCAAAAAACTCATGTTTCCATCCAAAAGTAAAGGCAGAAAGCATTTAAAAGACTTGTCTTTCAGAAAATAAGACAAATGTATTCTGAAAATTGTATCAACACAAGAAAACATACTATTCCAGTTCATTTTTGAAAAATAAGAAATTGTGTATGCAAAATGAAGTAAAAAGGGAGCAGCTATTTTGTTCTGGTTTATTTAATCCCATTTCTCCATATTTTAAGCAGAGCAGGTCACAGGCACAGTCCAGTGGGGGAAGTTCAGTATATTAAATGCACCAGCAGTTTTCTCTTGCAAATTGATTATTTAAATTGAGCTACTCTCAAGTAATGGACAATACCCGTGCTTACAAGTATGAGTTTGTGTGGAGATTTGCATTCCAATCCATTCTTCCTTCTGTGCGCTCAGAGACATCCAACTTAATTTCTTTGTGCTTATCTCAGCACTTACATCTTAAAATTAAAACTTATTAGGTGTTCATAAATTATTGTGAGGAATTTTTTTTTTTTCCTGCTTTGTTCTTTTCTGCGTATGGACACATCCATTTATCTGGATGCAGGACTTTTTTTTGGCTGATTAAACTATTGCAGACATTTGGAAATGTTAAACAAAAAAATTGCTTTGACGTTTTCACTCGGCTGTGATATCTGTAGTGCAGGACTGAAAAGTGGGGATTAGTGATGATTCCTCCTCCAGTACCAGCTCCAAGGTGGGAGATGACTTTTTAAGAGGAGATAAAGGAAACACTGGGATTGGGAATTCATCCAAAGATTCTTGGAAGGATACCCAGGATCTAGTGGGTTTTGTTGCTCTGATTTTTGGAGAATTTACAAGCCAAATTAAGTTGTTCTCATATTTTCGTAAGTATCCACTGCTGTCAACAGCATCATCACAAACAGAAAGTTGTTTTCTCATTTTAATTAACCACAGACTCTCCTGATTGCTGTACATCCAAACCTGCCAATTGCTGTTTCACTGAGGAGTTGGAATGTGAGTCTCCTTCACTGTAAGGAGTAGAACAATCCTGCTTGAAGCAGAGTTCCCGTGTTCTTCAGGGTCAGCCCACAAAGGTTCCTCTGCAGATCTAACTAAATTTCACTGGCAGATCTTGTCTCAGTTATGCTTTGTTCCATCAGGGGTACTTGGCAGCTTGGCCATGTCTCATAAGCCTTTGCTTTTGGAGTTAGACTTGCCAATGCAGCTTTAAACTAAATGGGGCTGTAAATCAAAATGTCCTCATCTGCAATTCTTCCCTAAGCATCTGATTACAATCATGCTGCATGCTACTTGTACAGGGATGTTTAAAGCTGCCTATAAAACAACAGCTAATTGCTGATCTGCTTAATTAAAGAGAGCCTTTTGTTGTCACATATACAAAGATAAATGAAATAATCAGCTTTGGACTAATGAGAGATAATTAGATTATGCAGTCTGATAAATAAAGACAAAAATCCTGCAGATTGCCACTGTACTCCGGGCAGCTGAGATCACCACAGGATTTAGAGGTGCACTTTCCTCTCCTTTCTTCACCACTCTTTTTGAATTTTTTGCATCCCAGAGTTAACAGGGTGATCAGATCTTCCAGGCATTAATGACTGTTGTCATGTACTAGAATTTAGGATTTGTTGTTTAACAACAGGGTGATTTGCACGGACACAATTTAATTTACTCCGAATTTAAGTTCCTACATAAAAAAAATTACTAGATCTGTCTCTTCACCAGTGACCTTCCAGCCTGAACAGACACATGATGCTGACAGTCCTCTTCAGGGAGGAAGCTAAATGAAATGCCTTTGTTTGTTCTTCTTGTTGCTCTATTTAGATTGATAAACAAAGGGTCGGTTTTGTCCAGAAGGCCTAAAATGCATATGCTCAGTGGGTGTTAACACCGAAGTCTAGCAGAAATTGCTTATTTTAATGGATTCAAACAGTTTCTTCTAGAGTGGTGCCTAGAGCTTTGGGGGAATACCTGAGCAGCTTTCTTTATTCTTCATTTGTGGTCTCTGAAGAAATAACCTCACCAAAAAGCTTACCAAAAGACGCTCTTCAGGCACATGCCTAAAGCATGCAAACCACAGGATCAGACTAGAGCTTGTAGAAATTTGACTCATCACACCTGTGCAGAACGGACATCATTGGACCAACTGTTTTATTCTTCAAATCTCCTTCTGTTATGCTGCACTACTTGGCAGTGTTGGCAGATCCCAAGATTTTTTGAACAAATTGACAAAAAAACCCCAAAAAATTGCCTTTAATTATCATTTTCCATATCAGTTCTGTAGCAGCTCTTTTTTTTACACAACATGTGTGTTAAACTCAGCAAAACCTTTGCTTGTGTGGGGGTATCAATAGATGACAAATTTACCAAGCCAAGCGTAAGTGAGATGTTTCTCCTGCATGGTTTCTGTGGCAAGAGTCTGTTTACAGCTGGATTGTTTGGTTTCCTCCTGGAACTGGGGTTTGGTGTCGAGAGCCAACACACAGGAAAAGCAGTGGTTGTTTCCTAAGTGAGAGGGAAAGGAATTTCTTGGTCACCTCACCCACATCACGTGATTGTCAGCAAACAAAGATCAGTCATTTATCAGCATTTTTGTCTTATTTACAAGGTCAGAACAAAACATCATTTTGATAAGATGTCTTCCTACTCTTATGGCTAAAAGCCCCCCTAAAGAGAGTCCTGAGTCTGTAATCAGTCTTATGCTGCCACTGTGATACATGAACAATATTCTAGTGATTTGAATAATTTTCACCATATTTGCCAGTTAGATTAATCATATATAAGATCAAACAGCTACTGCTTTCTCCTGTGTCAGCATTCACCATCCTGGTGCCACAGCCAGGTACTCGCATGTCCCCAGCATGTACCAGCATGCTGCAGCTGCTCCAACGTCTAGAATTAAGGTCACCTTCACAGGGATATACTGTCACACTGGCACCTATTTTCAACCTATTTTTCAAGCCTCTTAAACCTAGATTAGACCGGTTAATTATTTTAATGCCTTCACATTCAGAGTTAGGATGTTGCATAGTATTAATGCCCATTTAATTAAAGACACCCAGCCAAATCTTCCATTTAAGCTTCATAAGTTTTGCCTATTAACAACACTGTATTTTGTCTGTCCTTACATGGATCATGACATGGACACAAAGAAAAAAGGTGGAGAAGTGCATTTAATTAAATAGCAGGCGTAGGTCAAGTGTCTGCCTCATATGTCATTGTACAGCAAAGATGACTGCAGGAAAATCCCAGGAAAATCAGCTGCTCAGTAAGCTGAGTCTGCTGGAGAGCCCTGTGGCTGCTCTCCCTTGGAGGAGCCATCCACAGTCTCCTGCCCTGCCTTATACCTTCATCCATGTTAAGTTGTGTTTATTTTCTCAGGAAAGAAGAAGCAAGCAAGGGGACCCCCTAAAAGGGTGGATGTTCCTCATCATGAGCAAAAGAAGGTGAACTGGACCATTTGTTACTGGGCAACAGCCTTTTTTCATGGATTTTCAGAAAGATCTATATACAACACACATCCTCTCTCATTAAAGGCAGCTCAAACACTTAGCAAAGGTCAGCTCCTACCTGGGGTAGAGCTGTGGGGAGACAAGAGGTTAAGGCTGGTAAAATTCCCATGATATCTTTTATGGAGGTGAAGAGATAGCATATGAGAAGAAAAAATCAGAAGAAATATCATGTCCAGCTACTTAAGAGGAATGAGCTTTTAACTCTTGGAACTTCCACAGTAAGTATTTGTCAGCTGATATCTGGACTGCTCATCACTAGCTACTCAAAAACAATCTTCTAGCAGTTGGTTCCTGAGAAGCCTTTTTCCTATTCCCTTTATCTCCTGGAAAGCTGCTGTGCTGCTGCAGGAAGCCGGCCAGCACTCATCCATATTATCTGGAGGCCTCAGTCCTGAATTAGGACTCTTCACTGACAAGTGCTGCCCAAACCCAGAGCAAAAAATGATCACTGCATCGATAGTTTGTGATCAAATTATTCTCACACAGATTCTTCTTTGTCTGTGGGTTGTGTCAATCAATGGCAAATAGTTTCTTTGAACAATTCCTGACACATTTAAAATGCTGCTGGATATGAGGAGTAAGGTGGGAGAAGTGAGGGTGTGACACCATTTCTCACAGCAGGCTTTCAGGCAGATCAGCCTGAGGTGGGTGAGGAGGGTGCTGGGCCTCTGCAAGAGGCAGTGTTTTCTAATGTTCCCATCCCCAATTTGTCTTTTCCAACGCACCAGTGAAGCCAATTGTGTTGCAGTGCTGATTTCTTCAGTTTGGACACACTCATCCCTGCAGGATGAGAAGGTGCACTGGTTAGAGGTGGGAATTTTACCTTCCTGCATGCTTCTAACTTTAGTCTAACCTAATCTCAAGGACCCAACAGCTACATCTCATCAGTAAAAGAATTGACCCTTGCCCTCTTCCCCCAGCAACATCAAACAGTGTTGACACAACAGGGATGCAAAGCAGGGGAAGAGCCCCAGAGCAGGCATCAGATGCAGACGTGCAGAATTAGACCAGCTGCTGGTGTAAAGACAAAGAATATTTATAGTGAGCTAAAGTGAACTTGTAAATGTGGCTGTATTTGAGATTTTAAAAACTAAGATGAATACGCTTTTCATTATCTTAAAAGCACATTACTAAGTGTTTACAGTGATGATCTGTAATTAAGTAATTTAGATCTGTCCACAAATTCTCACGTAGGAGTGGGTGTCACGTTACCTGCCTTCTCACCAAAGCTTTCCTAGAAGCAGTTGAATCCTGACAGAAAGCAAAATCCATTTGAGCTAACATGGAAATCTCAGGGGAACTTTAAAATGATTCTTGAATAATTTTAAAATCTAATTGTATTTACACTCCTAACTGCTATAAGCCCTTTTTCAAATTCATTGGCAAACAAGTGAAACACGTCTGAGTTGTATGATTTATCACATGAGATTTCATCAAGGATAGCACAGCTGAAATGAACTGCGTGTTCTCAAAAGCTAACAGGCAGATCCTGCCCCTTTTGGACATGCTGCATGTTTTGTCAGTGACTTTTAGGGGGAAGAGTCTTATTCGTTAAAAAAAAAGTTCACTTCTCTAAAGAACATTTAATGTCATGACTTATAACATTTGCTGCTGGGGACATTTTGCAAGATGATGAGAAAGCAGCATATAAATTATCAGACTCACAATTTTAATATTAATAACTCTTTGCGTTCTAACAGCACTTTTCAGCCTAGAAACTCAGTGCACTGCTGTGCATAGAAATGTCTGTGCCAGTAAGGTAGTGTTTGTAAGGAAGGGTTTGTTCCTCGGAGGCCAGCTGCTGCTTAGCAAGGTGAAGCCACAGCTCACATCCCTTGCAAGGGGATGATTACAGTGAGACAGAATCCTGCTATGCTGTCTTGTCATAGGAGGCTAAAACACTATCAGCTCTTAGTGCCTCCTCAGTGGTGGGGCTGTCAGCAATCCTCCAGTTCTGGGTATCTCTCAATTTTCAGGTATCTAACAATGGCCCTTCACTCTTAGTAACCAGGGAATATTCTCTGGAGACAGAAAGTCCTGTCAGATCATATAATTAAAGACTGTTCCTTTCTGTTTTGGTCCCAAAGCATTGCGTTCAGGATCTGTTTCCTAAAACACGTAGTTACGGGATTTTGCTCTTATTTGGATGTGTACAGCTGTGGACAGGAATGCAGCCACAAGGAAGATTTGTATCTGATCCGTGGAATCAACTGCATGTGTACAGAGTCCCAGAAACAGCCTGGTCCTTCCCAGGTTCAGCAGCACACGTCCAGCCGTTGCAGGCTGTGAGCGCTACGTTTAACACAGTATTCGTGGCACTGAGTGCTCTCTGTTTTTCAGTCAACATTCAGTAAAATAGTTTCTGGCTCAATTTTAATATACATTGTAGTAAGCAATGCTTTTCTGTCTTGCATTGAGTTGTGCAGCTTTAGCTTATCAGGGGCTGATATCACCAAGGCCCATCGACTGCAGCAGAATTAGTCACAATATTAAGTATGAATGCCTGCAGACATTTTTATGGGATCAGACCCTCCACATTGTAAAGGAATAAATTGAAATTCACATTTTATTTGGTTGAAGGCGGGCACTGAATCACTGTTTGGATGGAAATGCTTTTCATTTTGCAGCATAATGTCTCTTGGTAACAGAAAGAAAACTTTGTAAGAAGTGAGCACTAAGCAGCTAAGCAACAGGACTGTAAAACCTTAAAAAGTTGTCGGGGCTGGGGGAAGACTTTCAATAAGGTGTGCAAGGAGTGTTTTGAAATAAGAAATATGTATTTTGACTGTAGGAAGTTTCAGAACATGTCTTTTTCAGAGCCCACACAGTGACCCAAAAAAGAAGAGAGAAATGCAGCCTTATTTCATAAGCAAATAACAGAGATGCTGATGTAGTGTCCCAAAACAGTTTCTGGATGTTTGCTGGTCTTTATTTGCTGTGTTTCCTGTAAACCAAAGTCCACATTAGAAACGTAAATATGACAGACTTCAAAATATCTTTATGATAGTATTGTCTTTTTGGCACATATTTCAGTTACTTCTTGTCTATTTTGAATCACATAATGGTCATAAAAATGTCATGTTTTCTGTGCCCACCAACAAATGTACCAGTACAGAAGGGCAGCCCATGGGGCCTCCTGGAATGGAGGAGCAGGATTTTTTGTTGTGTTATTTACTGGTTTACTCTTCCATGGGAACAAAGCACTATTTGATCCCCCCTTTTATTTCCACTAAATCTCATTTGCTCTGTAGTTTACCCCCATCCGTGTGTTCAGCAGAGGTATTTACAGCACTAATAAAAGCATTTTTCTGTGGAGGGTCAAAAATCATTTCTCTTAATACATTTGTGGATCTGTTTTTAAGCATCATCCATTAGTTGTAGCAGTTATATTACAGTAGAAACTGAAAAATAGGTTTTTTACTGTCAGAAATAATTAATTAATAAATAACTCAAGCCAGTGTTAGAAAACAGTCTTTTTCTTATAGCACTAATGGTACAAGTGACCCACAAACTATTGCCTTCATACATTATTTTAGCCATGTACCTGCAGAGGGGAAAGCTTCTGCGTTCTCACTGCTTAGCATGTGGGAATGTAGCAATCTTCCAGTATGTTATGTCTGCAGATTAGAAGAGACACAGACTCATCCCTGGCCAGGAAGCTGCTGGCTCCATCCTCATTATGGCAGATTGATCAGCTTATACTGATTACAGGAAATGGCTGTTAACTGGGTGAATAAATAACACATCTGTGAGCAGGGCTTATCTTTAAATTTATTGTTCCTTTCTCCAAAAATGATCATGTAGAAAATCAGAGGAGGGACAACAATGTTCCATTCAATCACAGAAAGATTTTTTTCATTTCCAATAATGGTAGATGTTCGTTTCCCAGTTTACCCAGAGTAAAAAGCAAGCATCCTTGCCTGTCCTTTCAAAGTTTCTCTCCCACGCGTGCTCTCTCCCAGCTAATATTAACACCCACTAGCACACAGTGCCCTTGAGTAACTATTACGTCATTTTGAGGAGTGGTAGGTGGCTACTAAAACCACAGAAAAGGTGCACATTACCTGGGCTGCAGACTGACAGAATGTACCAGGCACGTGCCTGGGACTCTGGGCGGTGCTTTCTGAGAGGGCTGTTTTGGTTCGGGGAACTCCTCCCACACCGTGCACTGTGGCACAATTTGCCACTCACTCCCCAAGAGATGGGGAAAGGCTGGTGAGAAATGGAAGGGCAAGTTCACGCTGCAGTTTTATGTCTTGAAAGCAATCTGTTACACTGTCCACACTTCTCTGCTCATTAGTGTCTGTACTGAACAAGAGTATTTTATTCTTTTTATTCTTTTCTCACTTGTAAAAATAAATTATATACCTAAACTTTTCACATTTGAGCCATTCTCACCTTTCCATATTTTAGCATTATTGTGCTCCTTATTTCCATTTCCAGTCTCATTCACAAGAAAACAGGGGTTTGCATCGTATTAGAATTATATGCAATAATATAATTGCATATATTAGTGATCTTGCTTTATCAAGAACCTGATTAAAGTCTAAAATAAGAAGAAATTCAATTTTAGTATCACTGTATGTGTAGAGTAAATATGTCGTAGGCAGTAAAGTTTTCACCTCCATTTGCTTTTGATGCTTATTATAACTTAATAAGTTTTTTATTCAGTTTGTAAAGTGCCCCTTTTTAGCCTCTGGGTGACACCATCTGTGATTTCCAATGAAATTAAATTAAGTGAGAATTCAATCAACATGAAGATTGTTGCTTCCACGACTTCGGTGAGAGCCTTGGGATCACATATAAGTGACACGTCTTTCACACAGGAAGCACAATCACTGTGTGAGCCAGTTTAACTTAAAGGGGAAGATTTCCCAGGGAATGGAGTAGCTAACATACTATTTCCAGTGTATCATGCCTGGTTTAATTAATGATTAATTATCATTAATGACCCTAGCTCAGCCCTTCTTGGCAACAGGCATTCAGGGTGACCTCTCCATTATTCTTCAATAAGAAGCCTGTCTCCAGGTGCATCTTTATTATGTCCCCATGCTCTGAGAGCACAGGGGTCGTTACCTGAGCACTCCCTGCTCCCAAGCAGGGCCTTTCCAGCTGAGGGAGAGGAAGGCTGTGCAGAGCCATGCACCGAGGAGAGG
Source organism: Rhagologus leucostigma (assembly GCA_013397725.1). Lineage (NCBI taxonomy): Eukaryota > Metazoa > Chordata > Aves > Passeriformes > Rhagologus > Rhagologus leucostigma. Next base: position 1,967,473 of record VZTD01001046.1, on the reverse strand, counting down.
GCACAAACACTCTGCTTAGACACTGGAGCATGGACAGCACGGCACGTTTGTTAGTCTTAATATACCTCAAATGACTGGTAGGATCTGAGGTCCAAGAGGAAATCAGGGAATTTAAAAAAAAAAGGTTAGGGTAATTTAAAAAGAAAAAGATCTTTTTGCGCCTGCTATTCTCTCCTTTTTCTTTTTGCTGAGATGCACTTCATTATTTTTGCCTTTGTCACAACCATGTTATAATATTCTCTTTAACCAGCTCATGACAAGAAGCACAACGACTGAGTTCAACAAAATACTGGTAAAAACATCCCTAGGGAAACAGTCAAGTGGTCAAAGCTTGAAAATGTGGCTTGTGCTATTGTACCTGCACTGACATTTTGCTCACCTCCCCAAAGAGATGAACATATCCAAATAAAAACATATTTAGATATTTGTGCACATATCTAAATAAAAAGTAAAAACTAATTCCCCTTTCACTGTAGTCCTCTTTGAGTCATATGAGTATTTTTCACCACATAATTTTTACATGATTTTCCAGTAGGACTTTACACAATCCGTGGCCTAGATGACTCATAGTGTTAGTTACCAAAGAAGACAAGTAGTGATTTCCACCACAGTGGTGAGCTAATTTAATAATGGACACAAATGAAAACTTACAGTACCAAAACATCAGAGTATTTGACAATAATCCCTGCACTTCCCAGCAAACACTTTGAGAAAGTGGGGATCAATGTCTAATAGTATTGGTTATTATTAGTATCCTCCTGACACATCTAGCTTTTTTCATCTTCTTTAATACAGAAACGAGGTCACTTTGAGAATATTTTGGCAAAGAAACTTTACAAGAAATCTTGGAGGCTTAGATGTTTGGGGTTTTTAAACCAGAATAATTTTCTATCTTTTAACTGTTAAGTTTGCAGAATCCCTTCCAAAGAACATGCAGTCCTTAGCTCAGGGAATGTGGACTACAGAGAAAGGGCTTAAGTGACGGCAGTGTAATTCATTGTTCATTTTATATTAGTGTCCAGCTACAAATCTATTTTCCAGGTGGACCATGTGGCCTCTTGTACATCTCCCTGAACGTGACAGTACAGTGTGTAAACCATTTGATGAAGGTTACTGTCAATAACAAAGGCGAGAGCAAAGAGTAAAATATCAATCCAAATTCTTTGAGTGTTGTTCTGTAGTTCTAACCCCGATCACTTAGCATAGATTGGGAGTTTTCAGTAACCTAGTATATTTGGAAAAAGAGGTGTGTGTGCGTGTGTATAAGCAAAACAATAGGTGTCACCAGGTGTCACTATTACACGGGGTTTTTTCCCTATGGGTGAGCAAATGTCCAGTTTGGGGAAGATATTATCAGTTCATGCTTAAGCATTTGGTATAGAACCATCAGTGTAGGTAGAAAAGGCTCTTCAAATGCAGGGGAACTTGCTATCTTCTCTGGGCTGATGTCATGCACATCATTTATCACTGGGGACAGGGAGAACCGTGGCGCTGAGGTTCCTGCTAGGTAGAGTTTCCCCAAATACTGTTGTAGAATCTCTGTTCTGGAATTAATATGAATATGTATAAATAAACCAAAATGCACGGTAATATTTCCTGTAAATGCATCACTGCCTCTTCTTTGCTGACAAATTGCCTGTAGAAGCCTGATCATCTACTGCTATCTAACAGAAGACAGATGTAGTACGAAAACAAGGGGTACCACTCGTGTGTGTTTGCTCTACAGTGCTGGTGCATTATACATCAAACAGTGAAAACAAGCTTAAATATTTGGAGAAGAAATGGTAGAGCCTAAGGACAATGAGGGCTGGAGACTGACTTTTACTACAGAACTGCAGACATGGACTTACCCGGCCAAAGAATGCACGTGCTGTGTTTGAAGCAGGGGTGTATCTTTCTCAGAGGATACCTGGTGACTTCCCGCAGGATCTCGCAGAAATCCTAAGTGATGTGTGGGTAGTGAACCGAGCGACTCTCAGACTTGACCCAGGCTGTAGCTTCATGACAAATCCCACTCATATTGCCAAGCAGCTGGCAAAGAACCCACTTCTATCTTGCCCTGGGTGAGAAAGAGACAGGCAAGCACGGGAGAGGGTTGGGATGTCCACTGAAGGAAGCAATACTGCCCAGCCACTGCACGGGACAGGCAGCAGCCTAGGCTGGTATTTGCTACCATGGACACACCTGGTGCAGCTGCAAATATTTGATCTGAAGTGAGGTTGTTTATTTTGGAGGAAGCTTCACATTCAGCCTGCCTGGTGGCCATAGGGTGTTAAGGAAATGTGTCTCTCCAGACCCCACAGAGTGAGCTGCATGGGGAGCTCTGCAGAGACAGCACTGATATACTCTAGGGTGCAAGTATTGGTTGCTTCAGTTTTAGTAATCCACCTCAGAATGCCATTTTCAGCAAAAGGAATTTCTGACAAATAAAACTTTCCTGTTTTCAACAGCTGCCTTTATCTAAAGCTCACTGGGGCCAATAGGAATCTTTAAGCTGACTGAATGGACTTTGCATCATTCCTGTTTAGAATATTTCTTGCTTCCTACCTAATAGGAGTAGTGTGTCTTGTGATGTGCTGCATTGCAGTTTGGTCTCTGGAAGAAGCAGTGTTGGAACTGATGAATCATTCTCCTCCTTGAGCTATTGCCATCTAGGACTGTAACTGTCATAAACAGTATTGCAGCGACTGAACTTAAAAGTCTCGATCTGTGGAAGAATCTAACCCCTTTTGAACATTCACAGCTGCCTCTTTACCACCAACTTTACCTGATTCGCTTCAAGGGGGAAGCCTCTTTCAAGATATTTTCTTTCCTTTGCTTAAGAAACACTATCCGTTCCTCTGCACACTCTGACATTGCTTCTTCCCCTGAAGGCTGGTGCCCTTGGACATTTGAACCTCATTAAATTTAGAAAGCCCGGTAACTTGGGTTTGTTCCCATAGTGATGTTGCAAATCTCATATTTGCAAGGGATTCTTTTTAAACATTCATTATCTCTTGTGGTTGCTAACACTAAGTATTATATCGCATCCTCTTTTATTTAGAAAACATGAATTCTATAAGACATGGAGCTTTATAGCAATGTAAGGAAAAGGAGACAATGCAGCAAAGAAGTAAATGCTCAGTACATTTACTAGTGGAGAAAGCTGCAGAAGGCAAAAAGAACAAAAATAGTTTGAGACAAAAAGCCTGACAGACGTGACATGTACTAGTGCAAATTGAGGACAAATTTTAGATATGTGGGAAAATGTTCACAATCCTCTCACCTGTCTCAGGATAAGATATGAAACAGGGGACTTGCTATGCCAGAGTAACAAACCTCTAATGAGTAACAATTCCTTCTTCTGGTTCAGCAAGCGCTGTCCCGGTCACGGCTGCCACAGCCTGCAGGTGCTGACTACCACATCTCCATCTTAAGTACTTGCTCCTGGGCACTCAGAGGAGGGCCAGTTTTATTAAGCCGGTTTGAGGCCATCAAAAAAGATGATACTCCTGATAGCTCAGGACTATAATAAGGTAGTGCATTACACATTGTGTAATAAATATAGCTGGAAGCATTACAAAATGGCTGGAGAAATCTCCAACATTAATATTTGATTCAAGATCTTTTAGTTGTCTGTGGCATATTTTGATTGAGGAGGCTTGTGAGTATATTTATTTATTTTTAGATTTATGTAAATGTGCACAGTCAACATCTCTTGAGGCACCAGTATGGCATCCAGTAATATATACTGTGTAGCCTAAGCCCGTTTCCATCAGAGTAAAGGAGCAATGCTGCTCAACCCACAAAACAGCTACTCCTAAATTCCCGGAGGGAGCCCCTGACAAAGCAGGTATCAGCCCTCAGCACCTCCCCCGGGCCAGCAGCAGAGCCCCACAGTGCGCGGAAGGGATCTGGGTGCCGGGGTCACGGGCTCCGGTGCGACACGGCTCTGCCCGCTTCGGTGGCCCGGCGGGTGCTCGCTCGGCGCCCAGCCGGGCTCCGGGGCTGCTCCTGGGCTGCTCCTGGGCTGCTCCTGCTCCTGCTCCTGCTCCTGCTCCGGGCTCGCTGCCAGGAGCCCCCCGGGGCAAGGCAGGAGCCCCGGCGGGGGCAAGCGGCCCCAGGGGACGGTGCAGAGCCCGGCCCTGTCTCCCCGGCCGCAGGCAGTCCGAGGGCTCCGGGCGAGCTGCGCGGGGACACCCTCCCTGCCAGCGCCGTGGGGAGCAGCTCGGGGCTCCAGGCCGGGCAGGACTTGCTCAGGCAGGAGGGCTCGTGCCTGCAGCCCCTGCTCCCTGCCTGGACTGCCCGGATTTGCTGACGTACTTTTTGGATTGGGGTAGATAAATGCTTGATGTTCCTGTTCGGTTCTAGCTCTAATGCCCTATCTGCCAAGGAAATGATGCATGATTATTATCCTCTAAAAACAAAATCTATCCTGCCGAGCACAAGTAATGCAGTTTTCTAAACAGGTTTTTCTAATGGGACAATGGTTGTACTGAGGAGCCTTTTGAAAAGCCTGTGCGGTTTGTAACGATTCGGGAAGCCAGAGTGCGGCGAGGTGGTGCCTGTTACCCCGAGGCAGAGCGCCTGGGGAAAGGGCTGCCCGGGGCCCGTGCTGAGGGATGCTGTCTGGGCACCGCCACCCCGCCGGGGAGCCCGGATCCCGCCTGCCCTGGCCCGGCATCTCCCCTGCCGCAGAAGGGCCCGTGAGGCTGGCTGACCCGGGGGCTTGCCCTGAGCAGCCGCGCTCCCCGCAGCCGCCCCCGGGGCTCGCTGCTGGCCTGGCTGCGGCGGGAGGGCCGCAGTAGCTGGCGGTCCAAGGATGCCCTGTGCTTGCTGTCCGGCAGGGACTTGCAGCACCTCCCGGGGGATTGCAGTGGGCAGATCCAGCGGGTTCCTGGGCACTCTTTCAGGGCTGAAGCACCGCTCGAGGCTGGTTTGGTTTACCCACGTTGCTCTTCTCCGAGTCTGAGCAGGTCAAACTGTCGGATGAGAGCTGGGTTTGCAGTATTTTTGAGCAAGGTGCTTCGTGAGGGTAGAAGTATGGCAGTTACCAAAGTTTAAATTATTGAATATCATCTACTATTTTTTTAAAATAGAACAATTTCTAATGAACATTTGTGATTTTTCTATTGTTTCGAAAGCATAAAGAAACATCTGCCCTTTTGCAAAATCTTTTGATTTTTTTTGTTTCCTTAAGAAAAGTGGAGTGACAGATTTATTTTTTTTAAAAAGAGGTTAAAGATGAAAGAAGTTAGGACCTCAACTTTTATGTCCTTTCCAACAGCAATATTTCAATGCTCTTAAAATTATTTTACACTTTAAACATCTCGTTTAGTTAAACAAAATCCCATTTAAACAGGTTTTTTTATGCCTCAATTTTTCTTTTAAGTAAGGTTGATTAGCAAAACAAACTTTCTTATAGGAAAAAATTAAAGACAAATTAGAAGGTGGTCTCCACACTCACACACTTACATATTTTCCAGAATTTTCTTCTCTATTTCACGGCATGAATTGGGTGAAGATGAGTGCTAAAACTTCATCTGAACCTCTTTGCCCTCCTAAATTTTCCTGTACTCAAATGCAATCATTTTCCCACTTTCATCTCCATTTCACGTAAAGAAATGTGAGGTCAGAGAGGGGGGTTCTCACTCCATCTCATTCACGTGTTGGAAAAAAAAGTAAAGTGGAAACAGTCAAGTGAAAATCTGATTTTCCAGAAATATTTCAGGAGAGAAGTCCCTCCTGTCCCACAGGACAGTAGCACTCTTCTCCTTGTGATGTCCCCGTTGTCCAGTCCCATCGACATTCCACCTATGGAAGGTGTTTCTCTCTCCCCCTCTCTCCTTTCTGCTGGCTTCTCTAAATAAGCAATAAACACAGTTTTAGACCCGTCACTGTTTTCCGCCGGTTGGCAACTTCCGTCTTTCTGAGGACTACTTTTGTCTAATTGTTCTGGTGAGTAATTCAGCTGCAGCCTGCGAGACGACAGCGATTCCTCGTGGCTGACGGGCTGCTTTGTGCTCATGTCACAACGTCTTTGGAAAATTGTTAGCTCGCACTGTGGTAATTCAATTTTGATGAATGCCCTGTAACTTAATTTACTCTGTGGCGAAACACAATTGTATAAACAAATTGGTTCTGTCCACACCCATCGTACCTTCACAAGGCATCATTTTAATATTAACCGCTTTGAGCTATGAGAGATTATATTGTAGGCTCTGAAGCAGGAATGTGTCTGCGAGCACAGGGCAGATGGTTTTAGTTTCACATTGCAGCTTTCACAGAGGTCATTTACTGAATGTGAGAACAACAGACCAAAATAAAAGGAATTGGCATAATGTATCAAAAAGGGTGAGTTGTGACAGCAGCTGGGAGGCCCTGGCAGGAACTGGGACACTGCTGCGTGGTGTCTGCACTCAAACACAGCAACAGTCTATGTTCCAAGGAGTGCAGAGCACAAATACTATGGAAATAAGTTTTAGTTCAGCAATTATGTTGAAAATTTGTGAAATATTGACCATGGTTAGCATAGGAGATATTGCAAAGTTGTTGAAGAAAATGAAAAACTCCTTTCCTGCTAGCAGGAGCAGCCTCCAGCCTGTTGTGCAGCTCAGGCTGTGCCTGCACCATGAACCCAGGGCCCCAGAACACCTTCCAGTGAGGAAAATAGCTGGCCTTAAACTGCTGCTGGAATCTGAAATATGATTAGTTGGCCTAAAACCTGGGTAACTTCCTTAATTAGGTTTGATGCAGGCCTGCCTGTGGTCATTGACTTAGGGGTTGCATTGCTGAGAGGAACACCGTTCTAGTTTTTGGATAACAGACTATTGAAGGCAAAATCAATAAGAGATTTGCTGTATTATGCTTCCTTTAAATTATGGAAGTGTTGTACACAAATATGATCAAAATTGTAATATTTGAGCCTAATAAAAGAGCAAAGGCAACATTAGGGATGTTAACAACAGCAAGGCACTCCTGGTCCCTTTATTTCCTTCACAGCCATCCTGAGAATTAGGCTTCCATTTTCCTGGGAAAAAGGGTGATGGAAGATGTTTTAAAAGAGATTAAAGAAACTGACACCCTTTACACTGTGACAAAAATGCAGTGTGAAGCTCGCCAGACTCACTTTTTAAAAAATGCTGATAACCCTATTGATCAGAGTGGGATTATATCGGAGGTCAGATCAGCCCAGTGTTATTTCCAGAAACGCCTTTATCACCACCAGTTCCCATCCCATGTTCTCCAAATGTCCAGTTTGAACCTACAGATGTTTCCAGGCACTCTCAAGGCAAACATGTGGCACCAGCTCCTTGCGGGTTTTCCTTTAACAGCTCAAGATGGTCTAAAGAAGGTATTTAGCATATGCTTCCCATGTGGCCCCTCTTGGATACACAGAGGGGTCCTGTAAGTCTGCAGACACTCCCCATGGCCCAGGTGCTGGCACTGAGGGCTGGGTGCTATTTTAAAACCTCACTAGAATTAATGCTGTATCTTCCGACCTTTAGATGTGTCTGAAAGTCTAGTTCTTCCTTCTCACCAAATCTCTGTGCACACCGAGCTGCATCGTGTTCGGTCCCTTCGTGACTCGAGGAGAGCAGGAGGTGCCGGGCACACGGTGGCAGGAGGGGCTGTGTTCCCAGCACTGCTCCTGCTCAGCAGCTACCAGGGCCAGCCCTCCAGGGAATGCAGTCAGGCTCGTTGAAATCCTGTGTGTAGGTTTCAGCCAGTGGAAAAGACTAATGTAGGTGCAAATAAATATTTGAGAAATTTACTTTTAGAACTCCGTTGTGACCTTGTCTTGGGCCCATCACAAAGGGTGTTCATTGTTTGTGGTGTCTGCCTATGGATCTCCTTTTGGAATCTGTGGAGCTGTTATTAAAGGAGAAACCTGGAAACTTGAAAACTGCTGGTCCCAACCGTTTAATGGGTATGGATTTATCTAAGGATGCTTTGCCCAGCATCCGTAAGAAGACTGTGTCGCTAGTTCTTCCCAATGCAATGACCTGATGTTGTTTCTGCTCTCTGATTGTAGCAAGCTTTGTTTTTTGACCAGGAGTTTTGGTCAATGCTATCTTGGAAAAATTCAGGTTTCCCTAACACTTCCGTGAATATTTGTGGCTAATGGAGAACATGATTGTACAGACAATAGCAGTTTGCATTTAAATTCCTTATTCACAGGCAGCTTCAAAACTTCTTTTCTGTGTCTAAGTAGTTTTGCAGGTCTGAGAGAGATTTTTAGCCATGGACTGCACTGGCCTTCAAGAACTAGAATTGTTCCATGGTGTCATGGATTATGAACTCTTACCTTGCGCTCCAAGCACTCTGTATGGAGCTGTCATTTACCAGCACGTGCCTGAACGCTGTCCTGAGCAGCAATGGATGCAATAATGTCCTCGAAGGCTTTGCTGGCTTGGGCCTTGCTGTAAGAACTTAAGCATGTGCCTAAATATTTGCAGCATTGGGACTACAGTAATTGTTCCATTTTACAAAGATTAGAACAAAATAGGATCAAAATGTTTCCCCTTAATGTAGAGCAGATATCTTTCAACCACCGTTTTGGAGTCTGATCTTTTGAATTTTATTGCTGGTTGTGGGACTTACTCAACACTTCTCTGAACTGCTGTGAAGTGTTATTTCCACCAAAGGTGGTCTCTGCATTAAGATGCAAGCTGCTTGAACAGTAGATTAACCATTGTGATTAATGATGATAATGGATGAATGCTTTTGTCACTAACAAAACTGCATGACCGCATAGAAGCCTTAAAAACAGAATTTAAAAAATAGCATTATTTAATCTGTTTCAAGAAGATTGTAAATGCCTTGAGATATTGATCCAGGCTGCGAGGCTGCTTATAAGGATACTCTCTGCCTGCTGTAGTGTGCTTAGATACAATCTAATAAGAGCTCATTGAATAATAAACAACGGTAGCCACCCAATCCTAAAAATTTAGATTGACGGAATTCCCTCCCCAGTGAAGAGAAAAAAGCTGCCCATAAACCCATTACTGTCCACTCACCCATAAGCCAATAGAAGATCTTGGATTATTGGAACTCTTAGCTTTAAGAGAAATTGCTTTCCTAAATTTGACCTCCCACACTAAATATAAAATATGGACCATCTGTAATGAAGGGAGTGCAGCCCAAATAGCTATCATCTCTCGGTGGCAAAGGTTAGAAGGTTGATGCACATTGGTTCCATGGGGATGGGGATGTTGGTGACCTTTTGGCATGAAAATGGTCACTTGGAGCTGTAATGTGAGAGAAAGGGGTCGGGTATTAGCCACTAAAGACTCTCTGATGCTGTGTCCTTGTTAAGCTTTTACAGAAAAAGCCGTGGAGGCATTATGGGAAACAGCATCAAATCCCATCTACCAGATCTGAATATGATACAGAGGAGAAGTGAAACTGGATATATGCTCCATTTAGGTAACATTTCTTCACTTCTTAAAAGGACAAATGTCATCTGAGCTTATAGAGAGCATTCATTTCAAAGAATCAGCAGGTAAAAACAATAATCTTTTTGCCACTCCTGGGCTCAACTTTATATTTGACTGCTCATGGGCCAGGTGTATAAGTTCCAAGATGCATTCCCTTTCCTTGTTTGCTTAAGGAATCAAATACTGCAGAAAGCAAAACAAAAATACAGTGTGCGGTTAAATGAAATTGCTGCTGTCCATACCCTGTGTTTTAGTGTAATTCCTGTAAATGCTTGTGAGGGGCTATAGAGGGAAACACAGTGAACACAATGTTCCTTTTTGATCAGCAGCTTTTAACAAAGGAAGGATGTTGAACATCTGAAAGTAGGGAGTGCGGAGTTCACTGCAGGTCACCATTAAGGACAAGAACAAGGTAATGTAAGAGGCTGTGTGATTCCAGGTTGACAGGAGGATTTTAAAAGATCAAAAGTGTTTTATATATATGTTTTAGAGGACCAGAAGTGCTTTCAGTCAACAGATGAAAATGCTAATGTTTAGAAATGATGAAAGCAAGACAAATGTGGTGGTGAATTCCAACTGAGTCATCAAAACAACAAGCATTCTTAGTCTGTGGTTTTTAAAAGATTATTGCAAATTGTCCATCAGTGCAGGTGTGGTAAAAATGGCTATTCTGCTGCTATATGAACAGCTCAGTGCATTTGTTATTTTGGGATGGCAGAGTTGACAGTGAGTTGTGACTTGCAGTATTTCTCCTTTTAGATCTAGATGTATTTGAAGAAGTCTGTTAATTATTTAAGCTTTACATTGTGCGCTCTTCCTGTCAGTAACAGCAATAGAAATGTTTTTACTGTATAATTAAGCAGCTTGAGAGAAAAGAAAGAAACAATTAATAGCTGTTTCTGATAGAACCTTCATCAGTTTAGTGTGAAAAAGAAAAATGATGGAGTAATATTGCCACCAGCAATCCCTCAGTCAGGTGACTTTTTTGCTGGATCAATTCTGGTTGCTAAGCAACAAGCAAAAAGGCACGGTTATGTTTTGGTAAATCTTTTGTTTTTGAATATTCTGTGCTGGAGTTTCAGATACTGTATCTCTTAGTAATGCTCTGGATTCAAGACTCAGGGTATCTTCTGAGCCATAGAAGCCCATCTTTTCTTATTTAAAAGGGATGATGTTATTTAGTTTTCAGAAAAACTTTTGTGGCTAATACACACTTGAAAATGCAAAACTGAACCAGTGATTAGAGAATTTGTTAAAGAAAACCACAGAAAAATCATTACAACAACTTTGACATTTTTGGTTAATGATACCTACATTAATGAGTTAATTGCCAATGCATCACATTTTATGCCACTATCAAATATTAATGTTATCAATGTTATAATAATAGCATCTATTGATATAATTGAAGCTTGCTTTCCAATAGGTGTCACCATGAATAATACCATTGCAGTATTAAAATCAATAATAAGAATATTAGGAGGGCATTATAAAATGTCAATACAATGAAAACCACTTAAATGAATGCTTGATATAAAACAAACTGACTAAATATACTAAGCTATAATTTAAAAGAATAAATTCACAACCCTGTGTATAACAGTTTGGACATTGCAACTCTACCGTTCTTAAAAGCAGCAGACTGAAACTAATAATCAAAAAAAGTTAAGAAGAGAAGAAATCGTTGTGCATTCAGTGAGAAAATATTCAAAGAGTATATGATATGTCTGAGGAAAGTAGAAATATTGTAAGGGGTTTGATGTTACATTTAAGATAAAGCCTTTGTGTTGCAAGTGTCCAAAATCTGCTTGCAAACATCAGTGCCTTCCTTCCTTTGAGGTCAGTTCTAGCCAGACACACAGCTGAGGCTTGGCAGGATACGTGCACTGCGTATGAAGAAATCACCTGCCCGGCCCTGGAAGAGGACTGGAAAGACAAAATTCCGTTTTTCCAACATGAAACGTCTTGTCAATCTGTGGCCATTGTTTTTCCATTTCAATTGTGGCAAACTGGCCCAAAGCTGAGGGTCTGAGGGTAATTCTCTGTGCCTTTCAGCACCTGAAAATGATGCAAAAAAAGAAAGGTCACAAGTAGGCTTGAAAATGTAGCACCTGAATATAGCCAGTTCTGTTTATGCGGAATAACAAGCAGAACAAATATTTTGGAAAATAAAAAGCATAATTAAGGTGCTTCATTTCCATCCAGAGGACCGAGTGAAACGCCCTCAGAGTCTGGACTGGTTTGGGCATTTATCCTGGCACCCAAAAGAGCGAGGTGGGCGCTGGCAGCTGCCTGGTGTGGGAGCGTTTGTCCCTCCGCTGGAGCTTTTCTCTGTCGTGTCTGTGCCCTGAAGCGAGGAGGAGGATTGCCTCTGCTCCCGCAGTGTGGCTGGACTGGGGAGAGGAGGGCTGGGGAAAACGACCTCCAGGAAGGCCCATCTTGAGACACGCTGGTCCTCAAAGGCGTGCCTTGCCCCTGGGAAGTAATAATTTAGTGCAGAAAAGCAATTTCACACTTCTTTTTGTCCCACGAGTTGTGCTGAGCCGAGTGGAAAGGCAGCAGGGTGGGCAGCCAGGGCCAAGCCCCTCTTCCCACAGCCCGAGCTGGGCAGAGCCCAAGCCGCCCTCCCAGGGCACTGTAGCAAAATTTATAATTAAACTGAGGGGGATAAAGGTGCTTCAGAGAAACATCCAAGTTGTCATCTCTGGCCGAATTGCCATTTTTGACTGCTCGTGGGGATGATCTCCATTCCCCACCTCACAGAGTTTGCTGCTGGAGATGCAATGCATTGGAAAGTTTACCTGGGAACTTTGTAAATCAGAATTGTTAATCTGAAGGCTTTTTATTACCAGTGTTGTCTTCAGCTATATCTGCCAAAAAAGTTTTAGGACAGCTCAGACTTATTTGCCCAAAACCATTTGACATTTACTTCATTACTTGCTGGACTGCGTTCCCTTTAAATAAATTTTCCAGTGATCTGGACTTTCACCATGAAAATCTGTACAGTGAACTCCTAGTTTATTATGCCTACTTGAAAAGGGTAATTTAATAAGGCATCAGTACAAATACTTAATTGTGCAATGGCTATTGACAATGCCTTTAAACAGTTGCATATTTGCCAGATTTAGCTAATGGAAGTAGAATTGCCACTTAATGTCTCAGTTTGCACTGGCTGAAAATAAATTGTATCTGACATTCCTTTGGCTTTTAAAGGACATATTTGGATATTTACAGTCAGATTGATCTTTTGTTGCATTTATGTTTCTTGTGTGAAAAAGTATGAAGTAATTTAGATGGAGATACTTATTTACACATACAGTATTTGTAATAGCTTCACTCAGTCTGATGTTTCACAGACTTGAGATATTGGTATCAGGGAGAGTTGATGGAAAAATAACTTGACAAAATCTATTTTTTAAAAAATGTGTGGATTTGTCAAAGGTGAAACTTGCTGCAACAGGCTACCTCTAATGACATTTCCATTTATAAGAAGTTTTGAAAAATAAATTACAAGTAGTTCATACAGACTTTCGTATCATTTCCTACAAACTGGGGTTTTTTATGTTTCCTTTTGCAATTTAATATAGAACAAAATCAAGTCAAAGAAAAATTCTAAAAACAAAATGGTGGCATTTTGAACATAGGCAAACAAAATATTCTGTTGGCATAAGGTGAATTTTTTCTTAGGTTTTTGGTTTTCAAAAAAACTTTTACAGTGTTTCATTCTGATTCAGGATGCAAATGAGGTCTGCAATACTGAAGATGGGAAAAAAAATCATATTGAGTTCTAGTGCAGATACATTTAGCTCATTTTGTATTCTCTGCTAGAAATATAATTACTTATCTCTGCACTTCCCCTTTCCTCATACCTCATTTAAGAAGCAAAAATTTTTTTTTAATGAAGCAACTTATCATCACATTAAGAGGCATAGGAGCAACTGAATTACAAGTATTATAATACTGCAATTTTTTCAGTTGTAATGAATGTACTATCAAGTGTGAATCTACTTTATTCTGATGAAACAATTTTTTTGCGTTTGTTTTCTGTAAATGTTAAGGTTTGTCTGTAGATCGATATGTAAGAAAGTTTCTACTTTGAATTTCTGTATTGCTAACACACAGCAAGAAAACATATAAACACCTGAGGGGCGGCTACTGACTTGTGAATGACTTGAAATCAGCCCTTGAATTCTACATTTTCCAGAATCCAGGGAAATTCAGCCCGACTTTGTTGTCTAGAGCAATTGCACCACACATAAACAACCTGTAGTGATAAATACCCGTGTTTTCGGTCCCAAATGCTTAGTCAGAGACTTATGAACAGGCATAAACACAGGAATTCATTACACAGAGCTTTCTCCCCTGCTTGGAAGTGGTCTCCAGCAGGTTGCCAATTCTGAACCTGCAGAATGGCTGAGGGTAAATTGTGGCAGAAGTCAAGTGCTCAGGGCTGGAGCCATTACGTGCTTTTGAGGGAATAATAAAACTTCAGATTAAACATGGGAATTTTATGAATAGTCAGTGTATGGAATGTATTCTAATGCTGTAGTGATACGTTTGAATAACTCAGTGACAGATACTTAGACTAACTGCAGGTCCATTGCCTCTGAAAATATTAATTTTAAACAAAATAGAAGGACTTAGATTAAAATAAATGTATTAATCAGATGAGGATTAACCTATGAGATTGATGCTGTGTGCTTTGTACCATCCAGTCTTTTTCACCGGGGTTATGTTTTTTTAGTTCAGAGATAAATTTTGTTACGTGTTACAAGTCTACTCTCTCTAAAACCTCAGGTAGTTGTTACACAGGCATTGAAGGGTGAGGGGAGATTTTGCCTGTACTTTTGGTGGGTTAATTTTGCTCATGCATATGCTTTGATGGAAATAACCATTGGAATAGAGAAATAGTAGCAGGAAGATTAACACCTGGATTCTCAGCTCTCAAAGCTTCTTTTATGGCATGGAGAGGAACTGCCTTTCCATTTCATAAGAGGATTTCCTGTTGTACCTCCTCTTGCTCGGGCAGCAACATTCAAGCTCTGTGAATTCAGCCAGCTCACTACTCTTTTGATTCTAAGAGGGGGTTAAGAATTGCTGTACTTTCCCTCCCTTAGCCCTGTTTTTCCTAGCTGGTTTTATTTCTGTCTTCTTCAGAATACCTGGTTGGTTGCATGTCAGTTGACTTCTCCCTGAGAAGAGCTTTCTGTTCCTGGGTATTTCTGTGGGCCCATACTCCAGTGTGCTGTCTCTTTCTGCACACTTCGTAATGACCACAGAGAGAAAATTCATTGCCTTTTGCGACTGGTCTGTGCTGGACCATTCCTTAACTCCGTGTGTTCTTGAAATGCAGACTCTATATGCTGATAAGGAATTACGCTTCGTTTAGAAAATATCAGTTTTTTCCCCTGGAAAAGATCACTGCCTACAGTGTTACAGTGAGTCATGCACTAATGTATGGAGAGGGGCAGAACACAAAATGATAGTACCAACTTACGAAAATAGGATAAAGGAAGTAGAAACAGAGAAACCAAATCATGACCCTGGGGTCCAGCAGGATTTCTCTCTCTGTCCTCGGTGGTGTAAGGACAGCTCAGCACCAATGATGCAATGACACAAACTGCCACCTAAGCTACAGGGTCCCGTATTTGCAGTTTGCACTCAGCTGATTTAGTTTTGCCAAAGTTCATTATTTCAACATTAAGCAGCGCTGGAAAATTCCACCCACTGCTGGAAAGAGAATTGCAGCTAAAAACAGTGAAAAAAAGCCACTGTCTATGCATTGTCTATGAAAAAGTGCACACAGGATCTCCGACGTAGGAGCAGGTATTTGTGTGTGTGTGTACATCCATTCTTCAGTGCTTTTTCAGCAGTGAAGCAGATCCTCCAGACTCCCAGACATGTCCCTGTTTCTGTTGCATAGCTGTTGCCAGATCATTGGGAAAGTTCTTCTGTTGAGATATGGGACACACGAGCTCTGTGAGGGAAAACTATTTCATGCTTCTGCAGAGAACAAATCTGTAACCAAACTTTCATTCAAAAGCCTGTAAATGTCCACAGGGAAGATAACAATTTTCTCCTCTTGCCACTGTTCTGTTAAAAAAAAAAAAACCTAATAATAGAGAAAAAAAAACTTACAACAAGGAGTAATAAAAAGGTAATCCATAGTCTGGGGCCTTGTGTAAATGCAGTAAACATGAAGAATTTATTAAGTTTTTCTTATTCCAGGTGGAGATTGTTAAAGGCAGGCTTACTTCTCTTGAACTGTTCAAAATTAACTTTCTTGGAGTACAAAGTCTCCCTAAATGTCTTAAAAACAACCTCAAGCTGGATAGTCTGAAAAAGTGATGGCCGAAGCAGTACAAGCACAGTGAAAATTAGGAGAAAGTCTGTGTGGGGGGAAGCTCTGTCCCTGGCAGGCACCGGGAAGGGCAGGCTGGTGCCCTCCCAGAGGGACTGACCTCCGCAAAGATGACCTCTCCCAAAATTGGGAGAACCAAACCAAATCTCCAAAATGGTCCTCAGAAAGGAAAAAAGAAAATGTAGAGAGGATCTAGCCAGGGGCACAAAGGAGCTGGAGCAGCCGTGCCCTGGGCTGGGTTCAGTTCAGGCATTTTCTGCCTCTTCACTGCCACTGCTTCCCCACTGTGTGAGTCGTGAGTCAGGTCCAGTTCCCTCCACTCAACGTGCTGTCCCTACCTCACCCACACCTCACAACACCCTCCCAAACAAAACAGGGACAGGAACCTCAGCTGGGTGCTGGGACTTGGCCGGGTTGTGCATTCAACACCTCATCCCTCCTGCTGGTGCTTTCTGTTAAGATTACTGGCTGCTTGGGACAGGCTTTGTAGTTTGTTTTTGCAGGCTGTAAAAACAGGGTCTAATTTTAGGGTTTCCACATAATGGCTATCATTATGCACTCCACTCCAAGTCCAATTCCTCATAATTAATTAAAACTACTCAGGTGGGAAGGTCAAGGCAAAAAACTCTTCCTGTTGGTTTGAAGCACTTTTTCCATTTGCTTATTAATATCCTAACTGATGTTGAATTGTTGCAGCCGAAACCTCTTTCTATCTGGCATTTTAGATCACAGCAATTTCACAAGGAAAGGACCCGATTCTGAAAATTTTAAGAATTTGTGCAGTCTCAGCTAATCAAAGTCTTCCTATGGAAGACCCCTAGCCTGACCATGGAAATGCATGTCCTTCTCTCTTCCCATTGTGTTCAGTGAAACCTGTTATTCTGATTCTTGCTACTAATAAAATTTCTGTTATGTTGTCTGTTAGAGTTGAGATAAACTCTAATCTTTTTAGAAACCTTATGTTTTATTGAGGAAATCAGAAGAAAAGCATTAGAAAGCGCACATCTTTCTAAGCAATCAAAAACCTGAAAAACTGTGGTTGTTTGTTTCATAACGTAACGTGACTCTGTTTCTAACTGAGATATAAATAATTATCATTTTCACACTATATCAAATTTTGTATTTAATGAGACTTCCAGATGTAAGAACCCCTCAGCTACAGGTCAGTGGCAAGAACCAGTATTTTTTTTTCTGCAGGCAAAGTTAAGATCCTTCTCAAGTCTCATAATGTTTTTAAGGCAAACTGTTAAGGTGTTATCAGGTGTGCTAAGAAAAGCTACACAGAATATCAATATGTAACATCAGGGTGAATCCTCTTTCTTTTGAAATCCTCCACGAAGTCTTATAGGTGCATACCCTGCTCATGACTCATTGTTAAGAGTCTAAACCACAGGAAGGCTCACCAACATCAAATGAGGCTGTATTTCGGATATGAACAAAGGAAAATGGCTGCTTTGGATTGCACACACCTGATTTCGCAGCAAAATACCTGGGCCTGCTCTCTACGTATTACCTATTTAGTTATTTTATTGTTGATAGTATTACGGGCGCTAAGAGATCTTGCTGAGTTCACAGGTTACCCTGGTAACAAAAATGAGTGTGCACATCTTTCTGCATCTGACAAAGCTGAGTTTGTTGCTCAGCCTCAGAACACACCTCTCTTGTTCCTACCTGTAGCACAGACAATGGTTATATGTGTGAATGAGGTAAAGGTGATTAACATCAAACCTGAAGAATCACGTCTCTAAATGCCGCCATCATGCAGTACCTGGGAAATTTGTAAATATTTAATCAGTTCTGAAATTAACAGACAAAACCAGACAGAAATTGCACAGTGACTCTTGGGTCTGCAGAGCCTGGCTGCTCGGCAGGATGGCACGGCACACACAGCCTGCCTGCTCCGAGATCCAGCTCTGGCACGCAGCAGCCAGCTCCTCCCCAGCCCAGCTCTGGTGCTCGCCTGCGTGGTGAAGTTGTCTGCGGCCACACAAGCACAGTTCAGTAAAATCAGTGGAACCATTTCCACGAGGCTCAGTAGGTTTCGAACTGTGTTTGCAGTGCGCCATGAATGACAGCTGTAGCAGTGTGGCGTGGGTCTGTCTGCACGTTTCGCCGTGGCGTGAGGATGCAGTAGAAGGAGGTCGGTGTAGTGGAATTAAACAAGATGTAGTTATTGTACGTAAAATAGGGTCCTGACTTCACCCTACACCTGGTGTGCTGCAGAGGAGACACCGATCGCTTAGTGGATTCCCCTATTCTTCACACAAATTTAGTGGTAGAATTCAGTTCCTAGTTACAGACAGATTGCTGAAAAGGGAGTTACTACTCAAAGCCAAATTCTAACCTCACTTGCTGAATTGTAAATGCAGAGTGAACTCTCTGGTGAAGTCATCTGTGTTTGGAACAGCATAAATAAGAGAGAATTAGGAACTATGTTATAAAAATTCAATGCTTGGGGTTCTTTGCGAGATAATGCATCAGGGCATTAAAACATGAGTGGATACATTTGTATTTCATCCTAAGAGAAGTCTACTTTTGATCTACTTTAAGATCATTTGTGGTGTTATGTCTTCATTGTAGATTCTAGCGTTGATGATAATAGCATTAACACTGCAGCCCCTTCTGATGTGGTGTCAGTTACGCTCTTCACTTTCATGGAGTAACACTTTGAAATTTCAAAATACTTGAAGATACTGTAACAGCCAGTGCTGCCAATATAGCATGGAACTGCTACTTCACAATTCAAGTAGTCAGCTATTGACTCGTGGCAATCTATATCTGCATTAAAATGGTGAGTTTTGGATTAATGTGGAGCTGAAAGCCCAACTGAGGCTCTTTGCTGCCAGCCTGTCTCTGTAATTGCAGCATGGATTTCACCAACCACAAAGGGCAAAATGAATGTGATCATCCCCAGCAGTCGATAGCACATTGATTTTTTTCACTCTACGATTCACACAAATATTGAAGCTCATTTTTTAAGCAAGGAGGATTATTAATCTACATTTCTTTAAAAATAAGTCCATTTTGGAGCATGGTACCTTGCAGGGCTTATTTAATGTGCAATATGCAAATGGGATAAGGAAAACATTATTTTATTTCTTTCTAATCAAAAAGCGGCATTCTCAGCAGGCTGTGAAACCTCATCCTCACCATTGTGCTGTCATGTGTCGTATTGTTTGGTTAAGAGATTAGAGAAGGAAATGTTGGCGGGGCTCATTCTGGTCAATGGTTGGCGTTTTCTTAGTTTGGTTTCATTTTCACTAACCCCGAGGTTGTAAACAGACTGTGTACAACATCACCCGTGGTTCCTAAGACAAAACAATGATTCAAGGCCATTTCTTCCCTAAATGGATGCAGTTAATCTGTGGTATAACAAATATACTTTAAGTCAGGGAAAAAAGAATGTTCCTGACAAGTAGCAGTGGTGTTTCTGAGAACTGCAACGTTTCTCTTCGCCGTTGGCATCACCTCTTTCTGGAATTATGTCTTCAACTGTGTGACTGTGAGAAAGCTTCAGTATTGAGGACTAGATTTACTTCTCTACCCTCTGTGTGTACACAAATGGAGAGTGGTTATTAAAATGTTCCAGCTGTGAAATGGGCTGCTGGCCTGCATGAACAAGATGTATTCAGTCAGTCCTTGATGTCCTTGTAGTCACTTGCATGTGGATGTAAAACGAGCCCTATCGTGGCTGCAGGTTGACTTGTTTGACTGTAGACCTTCCTGGTTCTGATTTTACCTTCCTAATTCTGCAGGTCAGAATGCAGTAATTTTCTTCAAGTCTGCATTTCCACATCACTTGAGTCAGCTGCTGGGCCAACTCTGTTCTGGATTTGGTCTATTTGGTGAAACTTATCTCAAGGGAAGGGGAACTCATGATAAGAAACATTCCAGGAGTGGCTTTAATGAAAAAGTAGCAAACGAGCACAAATTAGATTACCTTTATAAATGTCTAAGGTCAATCAGGGCTCTCCTGTTCCTTCCTTCATCCCAAGGCAATATTAATGAATGCAAAACTCCTCTTTGCTGAGGGGCAGCCTTGAATATCAAGTCTTCCTTTGGATGGATTTAATTCAAACCCCTGGTAAACCTTGAAACAAATGTAGCGTGGTAAAATACAATGTAAAAAAAAAATTAAAAAAAGAGAGAGACCTACTACTTACCATTTGCTTTGGTCTTTTCAGAGGCACTGAATCACAGACTCCCAGAAAAAAACCCTTATTCAAGGCAGTATTTCTTATTTCCCTCCATGTTCCCAGCTAAGCTGATGAAGAACTTTTCATGAGTAAGAAATGCTCTTTTAGGTAAATGTGACTGAATAAGATGCATTTGAAGCTGATCAGGCTCCTCAGTGTCATAAACTCTGCTTCTGGTTGTAACTGTTTGTCCCAGTAAATCCTCAAAGTAGAGCAGTTGCTGTGTGTCATTAGCTGTGTGTTTGCTTTCCTCAGGGTGTTTAGCTACTTTCTCTGCAGCTTTTATTGCACTTAGCAGTACAATAACATCTCAAAATGCCCTACCTTCAATTCCAGAGAGCAGTCAAATGATCGAACATTAGTCACACAAAAAGATAATTCCCTGAAATAAAATACCTTTCGTACTATGATCCTAAGAAGCTCAAACCTCAATTTCCTTTCCTTCCCTAAATGTAAGAATAGCGTCAAATATGAAACATTTAAGGCTTGAACTGTGCTTTCTGCTTTTAGTGTGCAGAATAATGGGACGGCAGTTCTCAGCTCAAAGCCTCGTAGCAAACCCTGCTGCAGCAAGTGCAGTTCCAGACCAAGTCGGTGGTGACTGGTTGAGTTCTGAGAATCTTCTTTCTTTCATGATAGTCACCTGCCACAGAGGATGAATTGTGATGAAAGATAGCAAGTCATGCAGAGCCTTCCGGCTCTGCCGGAATATATATATAATATATATACTACATAAATAATGTAGTATAGCAGGTGTATATGATACAATCTCTTACCTGATTATATTCTGAGGTGACTACTTGATTACCCTGTGAAATCCCTTGGCTGGACTTTACCCACTATTCTGGACATTTGGAAGTAGAAGGAAATTTTCCAGAGGTACTCAAGCAGAGGTATTGTGGCCTTCCCCAAAGGCTCTCTTCTATCTACTATTTATGCCCTTTTATCTCCAGCTGTTTTTTATCTAACTTCCTGCTGTCCTGCACACGTCCTCCTGCTTCCACTCGAAGTGGGGATTTCAGGTGACGTAAAATCACTTCAGAGGACTGACTCTGACTGACCAACAGAAAAAATGGCCTAAAGGCATAATTTGGGAAGGCGTGGAATTAAAATAATGTATGTGCAACATTACAAAACAGCTCACATATGGTTTTTTGTCTATTAATAAAATGAACAGCAGAGTTCCCCCTCATGCAGGAGCCCTTGTTTGGCCAGAGTCCTTCTGAGCTGTGGGGTCAGCTTTTGCAGTGTCTGTCTGTGGTACTGATGACAAGGCTGAGAATAACTTCATGTGTTTCCAGAACCATTTCTGCTGCATGGCTGTGTAACTTCTGATCAGTGACCTTCGCTTTGCCCTTTTATCAGCTCTTTGATGATGGACAGACTTATCACAGGGAAAGAAAGATATCTTTAAAGGGAAACGTTATTCTTATATCCAGCAGATTTTACCTATAAGATCATGGACATAATACACATTTAAAGTATTAAGTTCTCACAAAGGAGGATCATGCCCCACTGAGTAGTGAAGAGCCGGTGTTTTCAGGAATGTTTTAGTCCCTTGACTAATGAGCTAGTAGTTGTAGGAGAGATACAAATTCATTATATTAGAATGTACTTTCCAAACATAATTCAAACAGAAATAACTTCATCTGTTTGCTCTTCTGTTGTTTCAGGGTACTTGCAGTCACTCTCATGCTGAGTTTGTTTATGCCTTCTGGTTCTGTTTCCATCTCAGTCTCTGCATACTTGAATGTAATAGTAAAGCTTTTAAGAAAGACAGGGTGGTCTTGGGGTTAGAGCACAGTAATAGAATTCTGGAGACCTCAGGTCTCAGTGTGATGCTGCTACAGCCTTCCTCCACAATCTTAGGCAGATTACTTAGTCTTTGACTGATTCTTCTCCTCTGTAAAAGGCACATTAGGATATTAAGCTCTTGGAGAGTCATGTATCAAAATATATATTAAAAAAAGTACAAAGAAATGGATTTTGTAAGGGCAAAAAATTAACACCCCACTATCCTGATGCCATGAGGAGAAGGCTGTTGAATTCTTTTCCAGAGTAGTGCTGCATCATAAGCTCTCAATTAAAACTGTAATGGGAGCAAAGAATACCTGCATTTTGCAGTGCTGGATAGCTAATGAGCTGTGCAGAAAAAACAGCCCAAGAACAGTTACAGAAGTGTGCTCTGTGCAGTTTAGCTCATTTGCTCTTAGACATATCTGCTCTAACTAAGCACTGAGAAGGCTGTCATCAGTTACCGTACTGAGATTATCGGTGTGCAGCTTAGTATAATCTTATATATAATATAAGCTTAATATGAACAAGGTCCAAAGACTCTTGTGTACAGAGCATCGTGGAAAGCACCTCCCCATTCCTTTGCAAGTGAATAAATATGTTTTCTTCATGGTTAGAGAATCTTCTTTACTTAGTTATTGATTAGCTGAGTCAAGCAAACTTGTTAACCTTACCTAATGCATTTTCACCCTTCATTTGCTGCAGCCATAGTTTAAAATTTGTACTTAAACGAAAGGACTCTTCCTTTCTCCACCAGTGACTCCACAGTGTGCAGCTCTGGGTGGCCTTGCCCCCTGTTCCCCAGCTCTCTTTAAAACCACCTTAGATATTTCTGTGGGGACAGGAGTGTCAGAAGAGGATGGATTCTCCCTCGGTCCCTTTTCTAAAAGAGCAGACAAGTCAGGACTTGTTACTTTGACGCTGTCTATAGCCAGGATGGTGGTCCCAGCTTTTAGCAGTGCTGAATGCTCCTGTGTACCCCTCCACGGGGCCGAGATTTCCCCCCAGCCCACAGAGAGAGATGTGAGGCCTGACCTCAACCCACTGCGAAAATGGCACCTGATTGATGCCCTCCTTTGACAGGCCCAGAAGCAGCAGGGGAGTGCACACCCTTGGTGACTGGGGAGGCTGTGTGGGGAGGCAGAGGGAGCTGCACTGCCAACCTGCTACTCCACAAAAAGAACTGGCTAAGTTGAGTAAGGCTTGAGAGGAATGTAAAAGGTATCCAGATAACAACATAAAAGGTGTCATTCCTAAAGTGTGCAGGAATAAAAGACAACTGGTAATAGGTCATTCTGGAATCAGAATCATAATGACAGAAAGAGAGCTGGGAATGAAAGAAAGGGCAGGTAAATGTCAACAGTTAGGGAGCAGAGATCATGAACTCTCTCAGATGGAAGAAAGTGCTCAGAATATTCAGCTAAAGCAAGTTCTATTGTAAAATAAACTTCATATCTTCAGTCTGGCTGCCTGAATAGCAATGTTTTCCAAGGTATTGTGACAGATAGATGAAGGAAAGGGAAAACCCGCAATATTTTCCAAGGTATTGTGACAGATAGATGAAGGAAAGGGAAAACCCATCAGAGATGAGGGATCCAGCCAACCCGTGGAGTAAATGATTGTGATACAGACACAGGTACTCCTCTAAGATGCTGATGGCAGAATATTTTGTGTCTCCTGAAAGGGAGGCGATGATCTTTCTCACACCAAAATACACGCTAGCAGAAGGGGAAAGAATGTAAAGAAAGAGGGAAAAGTAAACAGGTACGGAAAATGAAACGTAAAGCACGTGGATGGAAGGAAGGGATTGTCCTTCCCTTATGGTGAAACAACTTCCCTGCTTTGGGACTTCATAGAGATGAACAGATGTCAATCAGCTGTGAATCCCAGCTATGAACGTGTCTTGTGCAATATTGATGAAGGACATTTGCCCACAGGAAGCTGCTGCTCATCCAGTGTTAACATTTTGTGCTTTTTTCTTAATAAGTATCCTTGAAGATGACCAAGAGGTTTCAGGACTGACATCAGGATGTGGAAATTCACGGGTTGGCACTAACCTAGATCACCAAGGTGTAGAAGTCAACTGCTTCCATGACAGTTTGTTGGCTTATATGAAATAAATAGTGTCTGAATGCAGTTTCTCATGCACATAAATCATGATATTTTTGCACTGGTTGTTGAAGGTGTTGGCACCAGACTACTGGAGGGTGCTGATATACCGAGTGAGCCAAGCTGGTGCCCTCAGCAGGAGTCTTGCACCTTCTGAAAACTGAGGCACTTTAAAGTCCCTGTGAACAGCCCACACTGACATATAATCTTTTTTTTTCCTGTGAATAAAGAAGACTGTTCCAGAGATTCTTAATAGAATACATTTGAAGTACATTAATTTTAAAAAAATTTAAAATCCATAATGTTCACAGCAAATGTGCAGTATTTGACAGATAACAAATCACATTACCTCAGCTCTGAGGCTGTCCATCAGACACATTTGATATGGAAGTGGTTGGTTTGAATTGGCTTGAGAAATTAGAGGGCACAAACTTCATAGCAAATGATGGGGTAGCGTTATTTGCGCTGTTTCTGTTTGTCAGCTATCATTGAACTGTCCTGTTTTCACAAGTGTGCCAGTTATTTCAGTCTTCAGGTTGATCTTTTTGACTAAACATTGAGTATTCGTTGTTTTGTAACTTATTAACAGTGTCTATTTGGTCAGCTCTGACACAGAACATCCTTCTTGATCTCTGATCAAATATCTGAAAATATTCAGCAGAAGGGTGGGGTGGGAGGGTGAGTGGTGTTAGACATGGGTATACACAAACTCAAAACAAATGCACCCATGTGATTATCAAAAATTACTTCCCTTAATACAAAAAGAAAATGTCCCATAAACAATTCAGATGACCACACAAGATAAAATGCATGCTCCAGCCAAAATTAACATCTTTCTTAATTTGAACAATTGTTGTCAGACTACTCTTTTTTGTAATAATTGCCCAGCTTCATCCAGAGCCTTGCAAATCACAGTAATAAAAAAAACCCACTGCCCCAGCTGGAGAGATGATCAAATGCTTCTTACCTTTCTGACAAACTATTTGTCACTAGCTTTCCTCTCCCACAGTGGCATTGCCTTGTCATGGGTGTAATTTTTTATCATTTCAAAGGCCTGTTGTTGATCTTCATACAGAGATTATAGATCTCTGCAGTACTTCTTCATTATTTGCAATTTACATCTTTCCCTACAATCTAAATACTGTAGTAGTCCCTCTCTCAGTTTTTGTCCTACTGCTACTTTATACCGTTCCTTTGGCACTCGCTGGTGAAATTAGTATGATTTGATTTGGATTTTTAATTACTATAAAAGCTGTGTGGCGTGGATGAGTCTCTACTAAATGTAAAGTTCAAACACTTGGGCACGCACCTGATCAGAACTCTGTTGCTGTATGACATCTGAGATGAACTCTTTTGTGGCTGTGGCTGGGGTAGAGCGTGGTGTCAGTCTTCGCATCCCTCTGTCCCGGGGAGGCACCGAGGCGGTGGTCAGGGTGGGTCCCGCTCTCTGCCAGGGTGAGCTGGAGGTGCTGCGGGGAGCAGGCGCGCGTGCCCTTTACCAGCTGCTCTGGAACTCCTGCCACGGGCTTAGTCTGAGCTGACTTGCAGCTCCCAAATCTACATTTGACAGTGTGCCTTTCCAAATAGGTCGTTTTCAACGCAGAGTAGCTTTGGAATACTTTTGAACTGGTTTTGCATCTTTTTAATCTTATATTGTTAATCCCTAAGTAGTAAATAGAATTGCTCTGGTTGGATGCTTTTCTCTGCAGCTGTATAGTATTTCTGAGGCTTCCTTCTGCCCAGAGAGGGCTTCAGGGTTAATTTATATCCATTTAGCGAACTGGTGCAATTTTAGTGCTTGTTCTCTCTTGTGTCAGACTAAGACTGATTATGCAAATTGAGTTCATGCTTGTAAATTCATCAACACAAATTAAACTAATGTATGAACACTCTCATGCAAAAGTTGCTCCAATTTAATTAAATCAGTATCAAACAACACTTTCCGTGTCTTTGTGTATGGGCCAGGCCTTAAAGGCTTTAGGTCACCTAGGAAAAAGTGAACAAGTCACCTGCTGAAGCCTTGAATTCTTTGGGAGAAGCTGCCTCTTTTGCAAAGTGAATTTTACAGTACCAAGCACAGCAGGAGACTCTTCACACACTACCTCACTGCAAATCCTATATAGCAATGTGAACATCCATTTTATAAGTACATGGAAGCTGTGCTGATTATTATGGCAGTTACATAGTACGCTAATTAGGTTTCTTGGTTTAGAGGGGCTTGTCTTTGCTGTAAAGAAAATCAGATTCAGACAGTGGAGCTGATTTCTAAAATTGTCTACAAATAAATTCATCCCTGGGCTAAAAGCCAAACTGAGCCTCTAGATGCATGTGAATGCAGCTCCCCTTTTCCTAAGAAGAAATGTCTGTGTTCATTGAAGAATAGTATTTTTCTGTTCCAGAAGCCTGGCAGAAGTTTTAAGGGCAATGAGGAAAAGAGTGTTTATAAAAGCAGGCATCATTGCAAAGAAGAGTGCTCACACTGCTGTGATTTCAAAAGTTGATCCTGAATACTTATCAGCAGGTGAAGCACAGAGTGCTTAACTTCTCACCATCAAAGAAGAGTTCTAGCAGAATTTCATAGTGAATTAGGGAGAGAGATAAAGCAGCTTAGGGGATCACACTGTTTTCCTTGTTCTAATGAACTTCTTTGTCGATGATGAGAAGCTACTTCTTCCGCGTTCCTTCCTCTTGTCACAGATCAAGCAGTGCTGCCACAAGGTTTCATCCAAACAGAATAACTGGTACAATTCTTTTTTGGTATTTTATTGTTTTATTATTTAATGCATCCTTCTTTCTCCTCTGTCTCTTCCCTTTTGTTGAAGATGGAGAACTGGAGGACTTCAACCCTAAGGGGGTTAGATATAAGAAAGCACACAAAAAGATTCCACATATGAATTCATTTTAAGAATCTCACATTCTTTCAACACAGCTCATTATTTTTTTAGGACACTCCTTTCTTCTCAGTGTTAACAGTACTGAAAGTTAGAAGGTATTTGCAACCTCCACCCACTCTGCTGGTGGAAGAAGACAACTTTCACTTGAAATAGAACAAGTTGCATACAGTATTCAGTGTCCCATAAGTAGCACTTCTTCCTAATACTTGACCTTGGCTGCAAAACTAAATCCCCACTGATTGTGAACACAAATCAAAATGCTTTTTAGTGTACTGCTCACAGTGTTTATTGGTTTTGTCTTTTTTAGAAAAACAAAATATTCTTCCAAAATTAACAACAGCTGAAAAATAAACCAAGAAAAGCTTCAGCAAACAACTGTTTCTGAAGTAGGGAGTGCCCTGGGAGCCCTACAGTGAGGACAGAACTCATACTGCAAATTATCCTTTGATATATTACTAGATATGGCAAGATGCCGTATATTAATTCCATTTTAATTAATGCAGTTACATTGTGTGACATTTACTGAAATGTGTATAATCACTTCATAATAAATTGCCAGGTGATTTATGTTACCATTTAGCTCTTCAAAACATCTATTTGGGTGCCAAACTCCCAGGCTGGACGTGTGAAACTCACCATTGCAAGATATTTGCTCTGTTTTCTTCCTTCCCTTGTGACTGCTTCCCTCCTCTATCAGAAATTCAACTTTATTAAATGAGCTGTGAGATTCCTGCCTATAATACAACTACTTATTCAACAATGTTCCCATTTGGTCTTGATGAAAAGTGAATGTTATATTCCTGGCCAGTAGGCTTTGAACCCAAGTGCTGCAGGTCATCATTACAGTAACTAGGGAAAAAAAAATAAAAAAAATGAGCTGGCTTTATACATTGCTCCAACGATGTGTCTGGGCTGAGGTTTCTGAGAGGGATTTAGGGAAAGGATGTCAAAGAACAGGGTATAAGAAGTGGAAAAAAGCCTCTCTTGGCCTCATCCAAAATTAGAAAGTGGCCCTGAAGCTCCTGAAGGTTCAAGGCACATAGATGGAAACCATCAAGCCCAGCTGTGTATTCCTAAGAAGAATGCACAGGCTAAGAACTGGAGAAAAGAGCCATGAAATGTGACAGGCCAGTGAAATAGCTCAAACTTCCACTGTTCATGTTATTCCTGGGAATAACATAACATTCCTGGCATTCCTGGGGTAGGATTCCTGGGAGAAACAACCTTTGTTGGCATGGTAATTTAGCAGACATATCCTAAGTTTCAAGAGGGAAAAAATCATCCGTGAAGTCAAGGACAGCATCAGGGTTCTGCTACCTAGGAGCAATCTCGTAGAAAAGGTCCTAGGCAGGTACTGGTTTTGCAGCTAGGAGAACATAAAATGAGCCAGTTCTCTGTGAATAACCCTGGTTTCTACATCCTTTGTAATGAAACTTCCACCCCATGATACTGAATTGTTTCTCCATTATTTTCTCATGCTGTCTGTATGACACTTCAATGCTATTGTTTCAGCTGATGGAAAATGTTTCAACTGGGACTTGGATTTGAAGGGAGATTGTGTTTTTCCAAGAAGTATTTTCTTGGAGGCAAACATTTCAGGTTTTCCTTCAGGATGTCTGGTTGAACATCTGCGGCAGTTGTTTGTTTTCAACCTCGTTTCAAGTCAAAACTTCCCTTTGAGAACTGGTTTGTCTGGGAATTGGTAATGGAATCTTCTATCTACACAGATGATAGCGCTTAAATGTTATTAACATTTAACAGTTTCTTGCATTGTGTGGCACGGTTGCTCCAAGCACGAGTCTCTTCCCAGTAATATGTGCATTTGGGCAAGTTCATCATCATTCTGTGTCTGGGATTTTTGAGAGAGTCTAACATCCCACAGCTCCAAGCAGGATAGACTGGGGCTGGAACAGGCAAGGTGATTCCGGCAGTGCCCCAACCTTGCTGCTCTTACAGCTTTCTGATCTGGACCACCCATGGCATTGGGTTTGGGTTTTGGGGTGGGGCTAGGTTTAGGATGAGGGTTAGGATTAGTGTTGCGGTTGAGAGTCAAATATTGGTTTGGCCCAGGCTTCTCTCCCCAGATTTGACTCCAGATAGCATCACGGAAACTGAAGTATGTATGATCTACATGAGGAAGTGATGCAGTGAAATGGGAACATGTCTGTGTCTGGTGCTGAGGACGTGACACCCTCACTCCTCACCTTTCAGGGAATTTTTGTCTGATTAGCTCTTGTTTGGTCCTATGGACTCAGTGGCCATCAGTGCCTGAAGCTGGTTGTGCACTTCTCCAGAAACCCTTCTGGCTTCGTTCTGTCTGCTGAATGAGGTGAACCAATACATAGAAAGTAGTAAAGATTGGAAATTTGCTTCGAAAATGCACTGTGCTCCCAACCAAAGCCTTAGCATAAATGCAGAGTGAACTGAAGAAACAAAAGAGTATCTCTGGTTTTGTATCAGTAGATTAAATTAGAACTTATGTTACTTTCTTTCGAGCCTCTTTTGCTGCCTGTTAGTGCCCCTGTTAGTTTAGCTTCCCTTCTGCGACTCTAGTCATTATTGTTTTTCCACTGGTCTGATTCCACAGCTGTGAACCTTTAGAAAACACTGGAAAACAGTATGCCACAGCTGGTTAAAATGACAGGTGCTATTTCTTCATTTTTCCATTTTATCATTGCTATTTTCTTTCAGCACAGAAATTCCAAACCTACTTTGTTACAATATGTGCAGTATATTTAAAAGAAAAGTTTTAATTTTTCACTTATTACTTTAAGACAGTTAGTGGAAAAGTGCCTTCCTTATATCTATCTAGAGAATGTGTCATTGTCAGCTTTGATTGCAGAGATATTGGGACTCTGACCTTCAATGACATTGCTAGCAAATTTTGACTGACAGCACGCAACACTGCAAACCCCTGCTGCACATGCCCGTTCTCCTAGCAAAAATCTTTTATTTCTAACAGTGTTCTTATGCTACTGACTGTAGGCTATCTTAGATGCTAAAATACAAGGTAAACCCAGCGATATCTAATTACACTTATCAAATGCGATCTGAAAAGACATTTGCAGTTCTTGTGTAACCAGTTATGCCTTCCGTGGTGTACTTTAGTGAGTGCATAAAAGCTGTCTTCAATCTAAAAATTAGGGATATGTATCAATAATATCTGAGTGCGAGCGCTGATACTGTGTACTGTGTCCACTGCTCACATTTACTTGCTTGTGCTTTACTGTGTGGAAAGAACGTTTTCTTTCACAAAACGATTGTATATGAACATGTGTATGTGGCTGAGGCATCCACAGGCTCTGAGGGCTGTCTGTAAGTCAGAATGCGCTTGGTGTGGCTAGCTCTGCAAGCAACCTCAAGCAATCAAACACCCAACAGATTGTGCCTTCCAATCATAGAAGCATTTAGGTTGGAAAAGACCTGTCAGATCATCAAGTCCAATCTAACGTCTCCAGAGGAACAGTGTTTAGTTTACTAACATCTCGCTACAGCAGCCGTGCTTGGGAAGGCATGGCTTTCCAAGAGCTACCCCTCGTGCATGGTTTTCGCGGGCTGCATCCTGACCAGCTGGCTGGGAAGCACAGCAGCAGCGGGTGCTCTGGCGGCCGTGAGGCTCAGCGGCTGTGGTTTCCATTTAGGGCTCTTTGCGGCAGCCTTCTCTGCTCCTCCGGGCGCTCCGAGCACAGCACGCGCTTTGATGCAGGCTCCGTGCTGCACCGTGCCCGGGGCGCTCCAGCCCCGGCTGAGCCTCTGACGGCAAGGGCAGACCCGAGCAGTGCAAACCCCGCCTGAGTGCCAGCTCTTCCTAGACACAAACCAGACATCCAGGCAACCGCCTCCCCTGGCACGCCGCTGGCAGCAGGGCACTGCTGCTGACGTCCTGCCGTGTGTCCTGCGCTGTCCCCGGCTGCCAGCGGGACACTGACCAGGGCAAAAGTCGGCGGCGCTGGGCCCTGGCGAGCTCAGCCCTGTGGAAGCAGCACGCGTGCTCTTGCACCAGCCTGGGTGGGAAGAGGAGAACTAGGGCCCCTGAGAACAGTGCGAGTTGCATCCTACCACGGCAACAATGAGGACCCCCAGGCCCCGTGCAGATGCAGCCTGCAGCCCTCCCTGCTGCCCCTTTTCCAGCCAAAACGTTTCATTAGGGGAGCCCAAGAGGCCTCTTCTGTTCCAGGTCTCCCTCAGTCTCTGTCTCCTTGTTTTAAAAATATTCAAAACATCTTAACTGTGTATTCAGTTTTATTTTTGTTGACCCTATATGAATAACATCTCTCGCTCCTTGACACCGTTGATCAGGTTTTTATTAAAACTTTCAGGCTGTGGCTCTTTAATATAATTTTTAATGCATTTTAGATTATTTCTGGAATTTTGTATGGTGTCTCAAATGCTTGAAGAGAGTAAGGAGATTTATAAATAAAATTATTTTTAGTAGACTATGAAAGAAACTGTGACATTAATGCTGCAATGATAAGATAAAGCATGTGTGGAATCCCTTTTCCTACACACCACGTGCTTCAAAAAATTCTGCTTATATGCAGTATTACAAATGAGTTAGACTAACCCAGAATACTATTCCCAGTACCAATCAATAGACTACGGACACATTACTATATTAGCAGTTTATGACAGTATTTAGGATCATATAGTGCAATAATGGAATACACTGTCTTCTGAGGTACCAGGCAGTCATATTGTCTGGCCCGGTGTGAGCCTCCATGTCCAGCTCCTGTGGTTTCCTAGGCAAAGCAAACAGCTTTTGCAGGTACTGGTTGTTTTTGCAGTGGCAGTACTCCGTGCAAAGGTCTCTGATACAGTGTGTTTGAACAATCCTTGCTGTATCTTATCTACTCTAGGTAACAAAGAAATTCAAATTTAGGGGCACAGCTGCTAAACAGAATAGTGTCCGTTGTGTCTAGTTGAATTTTTTCAAGTAATTTTCAGAGCCAGGAAATGCCCAATAACTCATTCCTTTAGTCTTGGCAGTACTTCCTTCGACAGGGTATGTTCCAGTCCTGCAAAGACTTAATCAGGCTCTTACTGAAATTGCTTCTGTGGTGAGCAACGGAAGAAAGGAAAATGTAAAATTTGTTAATGGGTATGTTTCTGTCATGGAAAGGGGCTTTATTATATGTCACCTGGGGATCCCTGTATGGCTGTCTAATGAAGACTTACTGAAAATGGAGACAGATTATGCAACATTGATACGATTCTTCTACTTATAGAAAAAATACCTTTTCCAGCTGTTCCCTTTGCATGCAAGACAAAAAAACCCAAACAACAAACCAGCAACACAACCCACCAGAGAACAATCAGTGTGAAAGCAAGCACATAGAAAGGCATGGTAGCAAGTGGCAGAGAAGGAAGTCCAGCCCATGGTTCCAACTGTCGTGTGATGTGTCACGCAGAAAAGCCCACAGCGAATGAGACAGGGCAATATTCAGGCACCCCTCTGTTCTTGGAAGTCCAAGGGGAGACAGAGAGTAGGAAAAGGCAGTCTGCATATTTGTTTGGAATGTGGAGCAAAGTCAAATTCAAGAACACAGCACTGCTGGCAAAAGTAAAACCTAAAATAAAACTGACACCACAGATTTGGAGAGTTTGCTGCCAGAGCTAGAAACCATCCAGAATGCAGGAAGCTGGTTTGTGATGGGAAATGCATTTTGTCTGAGAGAGCCCTCCAGGATGTATCCAGCCACAAAGAAGATGGAGAACTGACATTGCTCACTGCATGAGCATTTACTTGTCATCCACAAGGTCACAGTACTCTTTATTCAAGTCCTTCCTGGAAAGCTCCTTTTGCTTCACTGCCTCTGAGAAGATAATGGCTGGGGAGAGGAAAATACCCCTCCTCACTTCTCCCTGCCCC
Organism: Rhagologus leucostigma; assembly: GCA_013397725.1. Classification (NCBI taxonomy): domain Eukaryota; kingdom Metazoa; phylum Chordata; class Aves; order Passeriformes; genus Rhagologus; species Rhagologus leucostigma. The sequence continues at coordinate 1,934,831 of VZTD01001046.1, read as the reverse complement.
CAGAACAGGCTGCAGCAAAATAAACTTTCACGTGAATTAGCCCTGAGCCTTCACATACTTGCTGCCTACAACAAAGGGAAGCTTCCCTTTTTCTTCCCTGTCCCTCATCTAGCAGGCACCTCCTCTAGCTAAAAGCACCGGGCAAACTGAAAGAGGGAGGCTGCTACTGAGGAAATAGCAAAATAAAGACCATTTGGCCCTGAATTCTTTAGACTTCTGACCTGTTACAGAGATTCACTTCAAATGAAGAATGAAACCCTCCGATTAAGTAGGTATCTACAGAAACATTGTCCACAGCTGCTGAGCAATGATATCCACAGGTTGTTGGAGGCGGGACGTGGCTGGCCAGGGAAAGGGCACTCAGAGCTGTAGAAAGTGCTTGTTGTGGTCAAGTCAGTCCTGGACCAAAGGACTGCTGACCAAAGGATTGTTTCTGCCTTTAAGAACAAGTGTTTGGAAGGGACAACAAACCCAGTGACCTCCGAGGACACACTGGTATTCCAGTAATTTAGACCTTCTTTTGAGTTACCTTATGAATATTTTATATACCTAATGAATTTGAGTTTGTCCAAGAAATCTAGAAATCATCAAAATTATATTTGAATCTATGCACCTATTTGCAGCACTCATTCACCAGATAGTATTCAGGGAGCCTGCTAAATGTCCTCTCTTAGTGTTTGCAGTTGCAGCATGCCAGAAAACTGTGGTTTAATAGTTTTAGTCAGACATACTTTCCACAAGTACAGGAAAAGCTTTTCTTCAGAGGAAAAGGATTCCCCCACATTTTCCCTTCCCACCTCTGTTTTCTCATTGGCTCTGATCACAAGGGTTCCCCAGGATCTGGAAGAGCAGGACTCACTGAGACTTAGAGATACTGGGTAGGCACAATTCTCTAATGACATCTTCCAAAAATCATTTTCTAGGACAAGAACTTTTCCCTTTATGTGTTTATATACAAGCTACCTATGTAACAGGCATTATATGGAAAGCTTTAAACTAGCAAGTTTTGTCAAAAAAAGGCTTAACCTGTTCATTGCATCTATAGGAAGAATAGAAAAAAATATAAATATTTTTCACTATGTGGGACAATTTATTTTTCAAAATAAAATCATAATTTCATAATAGTTTATTTTAAATTTGTTCAAAGTAAGTTAGCAGCAATTCTACCAGGACTCTTGAACATTTAGACAAACATTTGTTACAACAACCAATTTTTTTTAGTATTAAAAAGATTTTCAATATCAACACCAGATATATCGAAGTATATTCTATAACAGCGCCGCGATATACACCAGTTTTTCTACTTTTTTCTCCATTTGTTTATTACTCAGTATGTATCAGTCTTGTGGACCCTGCTGAATGCTTGAAATACATGGCATCACATGCCAGACTTTTCTCAAAGCTCATAAATGATCAATATATCTTTGAGAGGGAATCTGATTTCTGATACATTTATGTTAATAAGAATGGAAACATAGGCCACTGGAAATTGAGAGATAAATCAATAGAGAGGTTGGACCTTCAAGAAGTTCAGTGTACAATAAAATAGACAGCAAAATATGCTTGCTGCTTGTCTGCAGAGCTTGGAGTGACTACAGCTGACCAACAAGGTAAATCAAATCTGCTGCCAATACATTCTTCTGCTGTCCAGATAAAACAGCGGACTAAGCCGGTGAACTTTCACCCTTCACCCGAGCTCTCTAAGCCAAAGTACAGATTAAAAAAAATCAATAACCCCAATCGATGGGAAAATATTTTTAGTCTCTAACTGAACGATATGTTTTGACAAGGCCAAAGAGGCGCACAAAAGAATGGGAAAAGATAAAAGACAGAAAATTAGGATTTTGTTTTATTGGTTGAGGTAGGATCACTATTCATTCCCCCTTCCTACAAATCCCATTGACACTGGCTAAAATTATCTCATAGGAAGGAAATAAAATGAAAGGTTATGAATTCATTAAATTGTCTGATTTACTGTGTATCCTTGTAACATGTTATCTTTGCTGGGTTTTGTTGCCGTTATCGGACACTTAACATTGAGAAGACACTTTGCAATGTGTTAACATGGAAATGGGCACTACAAGCATTTTGCAAGGGAAAAAAACCAACAAATATTGACAACTTGTGCCTTTCCCTCACGCTGATTTCCAGCTCTGACTTCAGTGTACCTAAGATAAACCACAGAATACCAGAAACCCCAAAGCGAAGCACGAAGCCGGTGCCACACCACTTGCAGAGCACTGAGGAGTTACGACTCACCAGCATGGACCTGAGGGTCTTAAGGACTGACAGAGGAGGGTTTTTGCTCAACAGCTGAGCAGCTGTAAATGCTGTGTTGTGCAGTGCACTAAATGCCCGGGCAGCAAGGCAGTGCTGTGCCATGGGCTGGCGCAGAGTGGGGAACTGGGACTTTTCTCCTTGTTCCTCCTCCCTGCTCCCCTCCCACAGAGCTCAGGATGCAGTCCCTCAGTGCCTCACCCCAGCCCTGCTGCTGGCAGAGGGGGGGTCTGGGGGCACCGGGGCTTGTGGGGCACTGCCATGTGACTGGTGTGGTTCTACCCACGATGAGCGAGGAGGATTTCCAGTTACTTGCAGTTAATAAGGTTTATGCAGCGCTTGGACATTTTTTCCCAAAAGGATGTCAGCAAGCTCTTTTACTCATTAACGTGTTATCTAAGTGGTCTCTGCTGTTCTGTTTACAAAACGTGTGAGGGGTGATTAGAGGCAAGTGAAAGGTGACGTTGAAGGGTGTACTCTTCAGAGAACAGCATCAGATCTTTTTATGAATGCTGATTTTTGTGTTGTTTCGTCAGTTAGAGTGATTACTGTTGCCTCTGGCAGAGCCTGCAGTTTGCTGTCAGTCCCAGGTCACTGGGAACCTCCAGGCTGCGAGAGCACAATGGCAAATGGCAGACAGGCGTGTGGGTGGAAACAAGGGGACAAAACCAAATCCACTGTGCAGAAATGGGAGCAGGGATGGGTCTGATCAGCACTGACACAGGCACAGTCTCTGACAACTTGTTTTTCTGGAACAATTTCTCATCTCAGAGTATGATGGCCATAGGGCATTTTGGGAGGTGGCAGTGGGGGGTGGGCTCAGGAATACATAGGAATAATATTGTTCTAAATACATAGGAATGAAATTATTGCCTTCTAATTCCCTTGTGATCATCCATCAGTAACTAGTTTTTGCTTTGAATTTACTTTAGGGATGAACTTTTTTGTTTCATAGTTCCACAGGAATGAGCGCTTGTCTAGGCCCCTTATTCCTAGTGATCTCCTGCTTTTAATCCAGAATATAATTGCAAGAAAATCAAAAGCCAGAATTCTGAAATACTTCTCCCTAACTTATGTGGTAATTATTTTCACATTCAGCAGGTGTTTCATCTTGGTTTTCTCTCACTGACATTTCAGAATGAACTATCCTGGAGCTTTCATGGAGTAGTGCTTGCAATACAAGCTCCCATGATTGAAATGCCGTAGGTAGCTCTTATCATCCTTGAAAGCTTTCAACATATGCAGTGAAGTATGATGACTGCTAGAATTAATTAGAGAAAACAGATGTCAAGCATTTGCCAAGAGTTATTTAGAGAAAATCCATTGCGTGCAGGTAGTTGATGGTAGGGTTTGAAATGTTACTAGCAGCTGAGAAGTGGCTAAACATTTTTCTGCTTGATAGAAAGCATATCTAAAATACATCAAAAAGAACGCTTTGGTCACCCATAAAAGTTAAATCAGAATAACACAATGGTGGCTGTATTTTTCTTATTATTAACGTTTCTGTGAGACCCTTAAAGATGATGGGCTTGCCTGGATTGTGAGCAGGAGAAGAATTTGACCCCTGGGACGGCTCCTGATACATTCATGGACAAGGTGAGACCTGGGATACGGAGCCCATTTCTCCAGCAGAGGCATTGGGAAATAAATCTTTCAGAAATGACAGGAAGAATTAGGAGGGTGACTTGGCCCCGGCTCACACACCAGCTCCGACAAGAAAGTATCTTGCTTCTGTTCCTATGCAGATTATAGCTGTGTTTCCACCAGCAGCACCCACCGGCTCTCTGACAGAACGAGTCTGAATGCTCTTCTCTCTGCAGCAGCCAATACACCCCGTGGCCTGTTCAATCCTTTCTGCTTAAATGACTTATGTCCTGGCCTTCATAATTCTGTCAAAGAAAATATACAGCCTTCATCTTTGTTATCTTTCATTGTGCCTAAAGAGGTCAGAAGTTCAGAGCAGTTCGTGTAGATAGCCTGGCTGAATGTAAATATGGCCATCAGTTTTGGTGCAAAAAGCCCAGGAGACGAAATTGACAATCTTCTTCCCACAAGTTTTGTGTGTGCAAGCATGCAACTCACCTTCCACTGGCGTTTGTACTGTCGTGCAGCATTAATGGAAAGCACAAATACGTGAGAATGCAGCTGAAGCCCAGTCACAGAAAGAGTGGATGAATGTTTGCAGGAAATTCAATGCTCCTCTCATCCATCACTATTCACATTCCTTTCCTTGCCTGCAGGTAGAGGCACAGAGACTTATTGGATGGGATTCATCTTACCTAACTTTAGACATATATAGTGTGGATATCTCTATCTCAGCTTGATGTCTAGGCTCTTGTGAATGTCAATAGTGAGAAGCAGGCAGTTCTGAGCCCAATTCATCTGACCTGTTTTAGACACCTTCTTCAGGAAGAGATGAAGTTTCCCTAAAACTGCCTATTTCTCTCTAGTGTCTTAAGGACAATTTAGGTCGTTCAGTCGGGTACAGATCCATTCATTGCATGGACTATTTACATGTGGTGAATCCCACCCCTCTAGCACATTTGATAATATTTTTTCCCCAGATTAATAAGACCTTTTTAGCCCCAAATTACCCTATATTCTTCTGGGGTTGTCACCCTCCGGAAAAGTTAAATCAGCTCTATTAAAAGGTTATTTTCTTGGTCTAAACCTGTCCTCCTCACACAGACAGAGACAATTTTTCAGGTCATGGTTTCCAAAACAGCCTGTCCAGCAGCCATGGAACACTGCCTCTGCTCACACCTGGAGGCTCCACATCTCCCTTGCTCCCATGCTCTCCATGCGCTCACCTGCTGCCTCTCCAAGCCAGCCCCAGCTCACCTCTCTGCCTGTCCCTCCCCTGCTGAGGGTTGTGGTGCTTCAGCCCACACACTTCTGCTCAGGCTTTGGATAATGGCTTTTGCTGTTCCTGCTATTGCTGTATGAGAGCCATTTAATTGCATCTTCTATTCAGCCTGGATAAAGGGTGAGTAGGACATCTATTTGCTTTGACCAGGCTTGTGATTGATGCAACTGTTAATACTTTCCAGCGTAACACAATCTTCCCTCACCTCCCAAGGATGCTCTGTTGGTAACATGTCCCTGTGTAACTTTTTCAAGGACAGACAGAAAGTGATATAAATGCAGGAGATGGCAGTGGAAATGCTGGTGAGCCTCTGCCCCGCTGCTGCAGGGTTGCCTCCTTCCAGCAGTTGTCCCACCCTTTCCTTTACTGCTGCCCTTGGCGTCAGCAGAAAAGGTGCTGCCTCCTTGCTCAGCAATCATTTCTGAAGGGCCACTGCAGATATGCCTGCAGTGTCCTGGGGTCATCTTGCCCCCTGGGAGAAAGCCAGGAGAGACACTTGCTGCCATCAGGCATATCCTGAGCTGAGCAAAGTTGTCTTCTCCATAGGGCTGTACTGAGCGATCGCCCATCCCTTGTCTTGGTGCGGTGAAGTTGTCAGGGATATCAGGTGCCTCTGCCATACCAGCAAAATGCACTGCTGGTTCTCACTCCAGTCAGGAACAAGGCCCAAACTGGGCAGGGGGAGCAGCCTCCTGTCAGATCTACAGATGTGCCACGTGTCTTTGAAGACAACAATTACACCCAGAAAACAAACTGCATAGCACAACAAAAAAACTACTGCACACAGAGCTCCTCAGTAAAACGAGTCCAGTTTGTACGGCATTCATGGTGCCGTGCAACAGAACTTAAGACATCCTTCGGGTTACTGCAAGTCCCAGAAAAGAAATCCAGCAACATGTAAGGAGTCAGGAAGGGAAGGAATGGAGAGAGAAAAAGAGTGCGCTGTAACCATCAGGAGAATAAGCACAGGGCTGCCAGGGAGGCTCCTGGGGTCAAACAGCTTTACTCCCTGTTGTGCACAAATCCACCCCTAGGCCCCCCAACAGAGCAAACTCTGTTTTTCTTTTTAGCAACCTCAGCAGAATTGACTGCATTCAGAGATTTTCAGCTGAAGACCAGTGTAGTTAGAGCAGTTCACACAAGCTGTGGGTTTGTTCCCCTGATGCCACACACAAATAAGTGCAGCTCATAAAGAGCAGTCATGCCACAATGACCTGCAGATGTAGGGGTTCTGCAATAAGGTAGGCTGAGCAGGGCAATGGTAACACGGGTAGGAGATATCCTACACTATCAGAATGCTCCTGAGGCGAGACATGGCCAGAGCACTGCAGACAGTGGTTGTGAGATGGCCAAGACACCTTGTTCAAAACATGAGGGGAGGAAAAAGACCTCCCAAAACTTGCACACAGGAATTCAGCGGCCTTACCTTCAGCACGGAAAAAATCTCCTCACCTCTGCACAGTCAACAAGCACTCCTAACAGTAGGAACATGTCTCAAATACCCCAAAGTGTCAGTAGGCGTTCCAGAATCAGCAATAGGTGCTCAGTAGGATTGGATGGTTACGTACCAGCGCGGTCAGTGCTGTGTAGGACAGGGCAGACAAATGTGTGTGTCCCCTAATGCTTGTGCTTATTCTCTTGTTAGTGTTTGATTTCTGACAAACCCCAGTCCTGGCGTTGGAGTACAGCTCTGGTATTGCTTAGAGATGCACTGCCCTGTAGTTTTTTCTCTGAGCTCTGTGCTTTTTACCCACAAACATGCTGGAGTGTGTGTCAGCTTTTGCTATGGGGCTGTTGCTGCTCTAACAGGACAACGGGAGACCAGGATCAGGCCACGGAGACTGGTCTGGGACTTATCATCAGAGGCAGGAGGAGTACCTGTCCTCGCGTGCCTCCTTCATGGTCCTCAATACCTCTGTGTTCTGCCACTTTTTTCCCACTACCTATTGCCAGTGCACACAGGTCTGTGCTTTATTATCTGCAGCAGGTGATGCTGCTCTCTTGGATCCCTCCTGAGCGTTACTATCCACAATGAGATGAGATTGGAAACACTGAAAAATTTCTTAGTACAAAATATTTCTTTTAGTAGGAAATAGCTTAAGGAATAGACTAAGTATTTTGAAAGTTTTTTAAAAATTATTAAAAGAACTAGAGACCTAAGTGGAGTCCTTGCAGGAAAATAAGAAATACAATAGCAGTGGGAGACCCAAGGGAAATGAAGTTTTGAAACTTAGAGAATAATTGTAGAACTATCAATCCTGGGATATAAAAAGATAATTTAGATACTGCAGAGCCTCACAGTGGCTTTCTGCTATTTCTGTCATAATTTTCTGCCATGTTATTTTCTGTCAAGCCTTGCGATATTTCTATAACAAGTAACCCATTTGTTTCCCCAAAACTTATCTTTGACAATTATACACAAGGTCAGAATTACACAACTAAACTCCATTTATTTTCAGAAACGAGAAAATCTGTCCGGGCCACATCACCAATTGTAGCTGTCCACCTAACAGGATGAAATAGGTTGCAGGGAGTGTAACTGAGCGGTAAAGAGAGGCACTGCAGGTGACAGAACAAGAGTGATAGGAGAAAGATCAGCAAAACTAAAAGGAAGAGAAGATATATCATTGGCAACAAAACCAAATCAAGCTAATGCCTTCTCAAAGCAAGTTGGGTAAAATAGAGTGACTCATTAAATGAGCTGAAGTCATTTGACAAAAGATCCATGTAGCAGATCACTTTATTCATAAAAGGATCTCACTGTCATACTTTGCACTGGAGTTTATCCCAATACACAAGTATTTTCGAAGTGACAATGGTAAAATTCTGCCTATCCAGTAAATATTTTCATTCCTAAAATGTGCTGGTACTGCGGTTTCAAACTTCTATTTTTAGTGCTTTCCCACAATTTTTGTGCTGCATCTTCCAGCCTGGGATGAAGAAGTATCACCAAAGCAAGTTGTAACGTTTGCTAGAGCTTGTCACAAAATAGGGCTCAGCTCTGAACCCTGAGTTGTCAGACAGTCCCAATGAAGTGGACACGAATCACGGTGTTGAAGTACTTGGATTTTCCGCAGGACATAAATTCTGCCTTTTGCTGAACTCTGATACACTTCCCACAGGGTCATACTGATGGCTGGATCTCACACACAGAAAACCTAAAAAATGTTGATGCCTTGTGAAAGCACCAATGGTGAAAACATGGTGAAGGACATGCTTCAGGGCTCATTTAAGTGATGTGATGCACTATGAATCTCATCTCAGTAGAGGACCTGTCTTCAGAAGAGGTGTAATCGATAAATCATATGCCAATTGTATTTATTCAATATGTCAACTTGCACTCTGCTCTGGAGTGCCTGGGCCAGTGCAGAGGGCTGGTGGTGTCTTTGCTGCACCTCTCACATTTGTGATGCTCGGTTGGGGTTTGCTGTTCGGCAGCTCAGAGAACCACAGCTCCATCACTTCCTTCCAGGGGAAGAGGGGAACTGGAAGGAAGGAGACAGTGGGAAATCCCACATGTGGGAGGCAGGGGTCTGTGAAACACTGAAGCAGGGTGCAGTGTGCTGCTTGACAGGGACAAACAAGTCATGCCCCAGCGCCCAAGGAAAAGGGAGAGGCTCTCGGTCCGGGGTCTCCTGCAGCTGTTGAGTCTGTTCAGTAGTCTGGGCCTGTTACTGACAGTGCAGTGCTGGTACTTTTGGCTGGCACGTGGCAAGTACGCAGTGAAAGCAGGAGATCCAGGCATCTCAGAACCTATCCAGAAATAAGAACTCTGCTGATGGGAGATTTCTTCACCTTCTACTGAAGTACGTTAATAAAGACCTGATAGAAGGTACACTGAAGTCCGGGGCAGACATAATGGTGCATTAAATGTGCTTTGGTTTGAGTTTTAATGTCCTGCTCACTATTTCACGTTCCCTTTCCACATTAAACAAACACTGATATCAGCCTATATTGCCTGGAACAGCCTGCTGCCCCTGCTGCCCACCCAAGCTCCCACTTCAGGGCTGCTCCCCGCCTGCTGCAGGTGCAGCCCCTTTCTCCAAGCCCTCTGAAAGATCCACCCCATCCCCATGCGCAGTGTGAAACAGCAGCAGACCAACCAGTAAACCAGCAAGGCTTAGAAAGAGCTTTCTGTAAATTTAAGAGGCCAGAGAGACTTTTTTGTTTAAAAAGAGAGAAATCAAGTCAAATAAGCCTGAGAGACTTACCTTGCATTTAGACCTGGACTATGTTTTGTGCTGTTTTTCCTCTCCGTTCTCCTGCACACATATGGTGGCGACGGGAGGGAGAAGGGGAGGGGGGTGGGGAAATAAGAACTGTAAGAAGTGTAATTGATGGCGAAAAAGGACCAAATGTGTGCACCAGATCCAGACACTCTCCAAAATGTAATCCTTGTTTGTCTATATGATGGGAATAATAGCCTTCCTCACAGGGGTACTGGGAAGATCAATAAATAGTTAATGCTGGTCCAGGGAAATGCACGATGCCTGCAGTGTAAATCAGAAGCAACCCACTGAAATGCAAGTAGTTACATATGGCTGCACCCAGTGTAAAATTGGGCAGATGCAGTTTCTTAAAAGAACAGTTCTAGTTATCCTGTAAACATTTTCTCCTATGTGTAGGGCAGAGAGTGGACTTGAGACAAGATTCTGTGCTACTGTAAATCTGCATCTTTTCGTTGACACCACTGGAAATATATCAGTTTAAACAAGAGCAGGCTCCAGCCACCGATTCCTGCTGGCCACACAGCCTTTCACCATGCCTGTAGCTTTCCCTTTTCACACTTCCCTATTCAGCCTTGAAAACTCTATGCTTTAGAGCCCCCAGTAGCTCCTCAGTGCTGTATTTCCAGCAAATCAGAAGAGACAACACAAACGTGGGGGTTAGTTTTTAAATGTTCACATATTTTTTAACTTCCATGCCCGAAAGGTCCCTCACTACGTATTGCATAGTTATCCTGGAGAAATACCAGCTTCCTCCCCACAAATCCAGCTTCTTCAAAGGAAAGCACACGCAGCTTCAGTGCACACAGTTCTCACCATCTCTCAGATGTACGTCCACGGTACTCTATACCAGCTCGTAATATTAGAGAATAATATAGCAATTTCTGTGATGCAATCAATTCTAGTCAGGAAAACAAATGCTAATGGATGGTAACTAAACTGGAGCAACTGTGAAGGGTGTTCTGTGGAGACAAGGTGTGGAGCAAGCGTTCCACTTGAGGCCTCAGCAGTGCTGAGTCTACCCATCCTCTGGGTACCCAGAGAGGCAGATCAGGGCCCAGAAAAGGCATTTTCCCACAAAGCAGGTCAATCTCTAAGGAGATAAAGGAGTAAAAATTCCTGTGAATCCAAGCTAAGGACTGTTGTAAAAGGAGGATAAGGAGAATATAAACAAATTTGAGTTTCTCAGCCTAAGCAGAGCCGGTGAGAGTTCAGCCCCTGTGCCTGGCTCAGCCCCTGCAGCCCCCACAGCCTGGAAACACGATTAACCCCCACAGATCTTCTGAGGGCAGAGAGGAGTGGTTTCCAATGGGCTTCTCCTCCTCTCCTTTTGTCTGAGTGGGAATTTGCCTATATGTATTCCCCCAGGGAGTGGCAAAGGGGAGGTTTGCACACATGAGTGCAGAGATACAGATTTAAGATGTTGTGATCTCCTGACAGGTGAGCAAGGCTGCATGTTTTGCTCGCCAGCTCTGTAGGCTGCTGTTTGATTTTGTCTCTCCTGCTCAGGTGCGTGCACTCTGAGGGCAGGATGAGAAGCAGGTATCAAATAACCTAAAGGTGTTTCCCACAAAAGTTGCCCGCAGTCAAACCTCTCATCAGTCTTTTGCAAGAAAAAGTGGGATTGTATTTACGGACATCAGTTCCACACCTGCTAATGTCCTTTCTTTTTCTGACATGCCATTTTGTTTGCTCTCTGAGTGCCAGTGCTGCTCTGGCAGCCTCAGGTGAGAGAAGGATGAGGAGGAGGATGAAGAGTGAGAAGGTGAACCGAAATTCACCCAAAGTATGGGCCAAGGGGCTCAACCAGGGCATCACTGCCCAGTGGGGCTGGCCCTGGAGCCAGGGTGAGGCAACCCACGGGGCATCACTCCTCAGCTGAGGAAGAGTGAGGCCACCAGAAACAAAAGTTTGCCACCATCACAGCTGAAACAGAACTTCAGGGCACCACCTCGAAGACTGGGGAGAAAGAGCAGCCACTGGCTCACTCAGTGCTCACCTCTCTGTGGAGAAGGATAAGCCAGATTGCTCTTTGTGACACAGACATCTGCCCACTGGGAGCTGTCTTGAGGTGGTTCTAATTTCATGCAGGGCTCTGATCTGCCAGCAGCCAGGAATAACTTTCAGTCACTGGTGACCTGGGCTGCATTTGGATTGGCAACCAGGAGGTGGAAAGCACACTACGCCCCTTCCCTGATTCAAATCTTTGGAGCCATCCTGTCCCCCATGGGCTTTGAAGTTCATAAAACATGTGTCTATTAAAGCACGCAGCGGTTTGCACTCAGGCAGATGCATGCGCAGTTGGGACGTGTGCCCTTTCCTTGATTGACTCAGAAAGGAAGAAATTTCTCTGACTCAGTAGAAATCAAGGATTTGCAATTACAAGCCATGTTTACATGCACATCAAACACCTCTTAATGATAGGGAAAAGATCTGAAGGGAAGCAGCAGAGGTTTTTAGCTGAGATGAACCAGTCGAATAGGCAGGAATCTGCCAGCTTTCCTGCAGGAAAAGGAGACAGGAGGCAGAAAGCGGGAGCGGAGGTGTGCGTGCGGGGTAGGGAGAGGAAGAAAAGCCTGGCACATTCGCCAGTAGCAAATTGGGCTCCCGCATGGTCTAATTCCTGCTTCACCACAGACTGCTAACACAGCTTGGATAAAAAGGGAAAAAGGGAGAAAAAAATCTATTCAGGAGGCTGCAAGAGCACATAGAGTCTGTTCTGAGCTCCTTCCACAGGCAGACAGAAATCAATAAATCAATAGGAAATGTTCGCTGGCTGTAAAATGGGTAGAGAAGCCAGTGTCAAGCTGCTCTAAGATGGATGGACAGTAGGTTTGCAGTTTGCAGAAGGGCTAGAGGTGACTATCACCTTGAGATGGGATCAGCGGCCAGCAGTCCAGCAAGGCTTTGAACCTTGAGTTTATGATTAAGGGCTGGGGCACAGATTGAAATACTCCCGAGTCCCCTGCACAGCCCTCCCTGGGCTTGGCTGGCTTCCCTCCTCAGCGGCACCGGGGCCTGGCAGCCGGGGCCGAGCAGCTGCTGGCACTGGCCCTGCTGTGCCACTTCATTGAAGTCCAGGCTACAGAAGACTGAATAAAAATTGACTAGATGCCTGGTGGTAGTGAGGATTGATTGAAGACGGGCAGGGGTTTTCTACCCCACAGTTGGATTTTTTCCCTTTCTATGAAGGATTTGACATAATGTGGGCAGAGATACTTATTCAGAGCATCGCGCCTTCATTCTCTCCTTAATGAGACAAGCACAGGGACACAAAGCAGTGCCAAGATGCTTAGGGAAAGCTGGCATGAGTGGCATCCTTCTTTTCTTTTAAAGGCGAAGTGTTTGCATGGGGTGGAACAGATGAACTTGCAGAAGCCTCGCTGTGTGTCTCTGTGTGCCCAGTCAGCTTCAGAGGGTGGCTGCTCTTCATTTGGTACTTTTCAAATGCAGAGATGATCTTCACTGTGCTATGGCTCCTGCAGAGCCAGACAAGCAATCTAGCTTCAGGCTTCCTTCCACAGCATCCCCTCCAGGACTTAGATTTCTTTCAGTCTCCATGAACTGCTGCTTACTCTGTTCTTTGAGTATACATGGACCTTTATAACCTCTTGTAACTGAGATTCTGTCTCTCATAGCCTTCAGAAGCAATAGATTTGAGGTCAGCTTCTTGCTCTCACCAAACAAGACTCTGTAACGCCACCATTGCTGCCATGTGTCACCATCACCATTGCTTACACACTGCTCTGCTCGAAGGCGGGCCTGGGCCACACTGGCCACAGCCTGAGGCAAAGCAGCAAGGGGGGCACTGCTGCCCAGAGTTAGTTAGTGCTGTCCAAGATTGCTTCCTTTCATTTCCCAGAAGGTTTTCCAGGACAGCATTCAGATTTATGCAGCATACACAGATGAACACTAAAGACTCACAGTCTCTTTACTTGCATTTGGTGGCTTAAGTTCACACTCTGCAGTGTTGACAACTAAATGTGTTTATTGGACTTGAATGCTTTGGTGTTCATAGTATGACTTCAGGGAACTACTCCCAAGAAATTTAAGTTTATTTTACAAGGTTTTTCTTTTGTTCAGTCAGATGGACAAACAGTCTGCTCTCTTACAAGTAGAACTGAGGCAAGAAAATAACAAGGGGCTGTACACAGACTATAATAGAAAAAAAAGTTTCTAATCTGGTAAAGTAGGACCTGGTATATTCTCTAAATGGTCCCCTGAAGTCATATTTTTTGTAATGCCAGTCAAGTAATCAAGAATTCAGTTTCCTGGACTGTTTTTTGAATCTTTCATTCATTAAGACCTTCTAAAGCCTACAGTGAAACTCCTATTGCCAAACATGACTGGGTCTCTGCAAGCACGAAACTGGGCACTCAGAGTGTAAGAAAGAGTCTAGGGAGTGATTTTGGATAGGAAAGTCAGAGAGATACTGTTTGGGGAGCTAGACAGGGCCCAAAATGGGCTTGTTTCACACGGTGGAAACTGACTGTGAATAGATTTTGTCTTCTTGCCTATATGGTGAAAAACAAGAAGTTGTGGCAAATAACTGTCATGACTTTGGACTTAACTATCTGTCATCTTAGGCTGCAGTGACCAGTAAAGTTTTCATCACAGAGCCTTGCCTTCGAGGAGACACTTGGGAGTATCCCAACACCAGGCACAAGAAAGGGAAAAGACTGTGAAAAGCCAGGTGCTCTGGCACTACCCTTGCTGCAGGTCACATTTACAGGCAGATCAGCTGGCTCCACAAATGCTCTGGTTTATTCCAGGAGTGTCTGTGGGAAGCTGCATGGATGCCTCACCCAGCAGAGCTTGGCATTTGGGCTCCAAAAGCCAGACCTGGGTTCACTGGCTGTGGTGATTAGAGAACCATCAAAGTAAACCCCCCTCATCTTGTTAGCATAATAATGGTAAAAAAGAGCTAAAATAAAAGACAATAAAATGCTTACAGTGGTGAAAGGGAAGAAGCTTTGCTCTCCTTTAATTTACTGTTAGTTTTCAGATTTAGGCTGTGTGATTCACTGTGAAATATGCACTTGCTGTAGAAAATTAGGAAATATCTTAAATCAAGGGGAAAAATCTGCTTTATTTTCTGTTGGATGGCACAGTGCTGCTGTTGTAGCAGAGTGGGTTGCCCAGGTGAACCTCTGAAGAAATAATTTGCAATATTTGGACCATAACTGAACCCCACTGAAGCTGATGGGAACTCTAGCCATGAATGGACTTTGACTCAGTATCTTCAGAATAAAATTCCAAGACTGTTCTTTTTTACTATTCATGTATTAGTGTCCAGAACAGATACATTTTATTGAAAATATATTTTATACTTCTGGGCTAGGTACATCAGTGATGAGAAAAGCCAGAATTTTCCATGTGAGCACTCTCCTTTGGTACTGCCAGTGCAATCCACACAGACACTCCAGCACTGACCCCTTTCACCTGGAGCAACAGCCGATGCATCAGCAATTAGTGGTACCTTCGTCAAGCACTGAGCTTCTGAGTCCTTCGCTTTACGTGGGCTCATTCTGTACTCTGCCCCTGAACACTTGGAGAAACATATATTATATTGAGAAACAGGTAAGATTTCATTCAAGAAACTTGTATTTGATGAAGTGGACCATGACAGATCTTGTGCCTGTTTCTCAGGCCTGATATCAGTTTGGGGGTCTTTTCAAATATGTGCATTCCTACCCGGACTTTCTGGAAAAAACATTCGGCTGCAGCCAGTTATGAGAACCAATACACACAAATTCAGACCTCTGCAATTAAATGTCTTAGCAAAGATACAAATCACTGGGGGAAAAGGCTCTTCTAGGGAAAATGGCAGGCACCTGCAATTTCAGGTGCAGCTGTTAGGAGACACACACACACCTGCACAGGCACAATAAAATAAGCAGAGGTTTAAACAGGGTCTTTCAGACCGCCCGGGTTTAACCTAGTTCTGATGAGGTGGTAGGAGCTGTTTCTAAGGTAAGGAGACTTTGGTCTCTCTCAAGCACTGCATGACTGTTTTGGAGATTTTTTTAGTTCATCTGCGGTAGAGTGAAGGATTTCTAATGAAAAATTCATTAAATTAGTTGGGTTTTTTTCTGTTTTCAAATCACTTGGAAATAGATGTTGACTTTGACTGATTTGTTTGTGGCTTGAAGTGGTGCTATGCTCTCTGTGCAAACACAGTTTATCCTGTAGCAGGCTTCGCTGTGTATCTTCACTGCATCTGCTGCTCTTGTTTTTAATGACGAGTGGTGATTTTGGAGTGCCAGCCCTAGAACATGCTTTCTGGGTGACTTACAAGAATTTGAGTTCCACGGGTGCTTTTTAAAACAAAATATTTAATTTATATGAAACAAAAAAAAATCGTTTAAATTATTCTTATTAGTAGTTGTGGAGCCTGGTTTTTCTTTGCTATGCTCACTCAGACATGAGAGTTTCTCAGATTTAGCAGAAATAATTGTAGATTTAGACACTGATTTGAAAATAAGCCTGTTAAATAGAGTAGCACTGGGAGTAAATAGTTGCGCTTTTTTCTTTTAGCAAAATGAAAGCTGTGTGGATTATTTTAAATTTCTGTTTACCTTTTGAAGCTTCTGTTTCAAAATGCTACCATATAGTCTGTAAAATTCAGTTTCTGTTGAACAGTTCCATTCTGTTTTCAAAACCAGCATTCTTTTCAACACTAGGAACGACTAATATAACATTGCAGTTGCTAGTTTCATTTTAATATATAAATAATTCTTAGGAAAGGAAGTAATTTCCTTGCAAAAGTAACGAAAGAGGTTTTTGTCACTTAGTACAAAGAGGAAACAATACAGCAGGAGCAAATATTCCACATATTGAGTAGCAATGAGTTCACAAACAGAAATCTGGTGTATAATAAGACAATGTGTGTAATTCATTCATCCTACTTAACCTTTCTTTCCTCACCTGCTGCAACTCCACACTGGCTTCATACAAGTAACAAATCATCCTATTTCTCTTACCTGGCAGCTCTCCCTTTACCGTTGTTTTTCAGGTTTTTATCTTTCCTCTTGTTTCACTTGTGCGTGGTGCCTGCAAGTCCAGCCAAGGATTTGTTGTGCTGGGATCCCACACAATGTTTCTCCCCGTGTAACATGAGGAAAACCAAAGCGCATCCCTAATTGTGCAGTGGTGGGGGCATCCCCAGCCCTTTCAGATTCAAGCCAGGGCTCATTCAGGCTGAGACAACACTTTCCTTTTGAGATCGCCCAGCTTCGTGAAGGGCGTCGATAATTCCCCTCTCCAGCTGTCCCGTGAGAGGGATCGGTGTGGTACCCGAGCCCTGCAAGCAGCGGGCCCAAAGCGTCTCGGCAGAGCCCGGGGCTGGCTCTGTGCTCTGCACGGGGTGATCCTGCTTCCCACAGCCCACGCTGGGGGCACAGGGGCAGGGGGGCAGTGCTGCCGCTGTGTCAGAGCCGGCCCGACGGCTCGCCGGTGCTCGGGCTGTGTTTGGCCAACGATGGCTCTGGCGTTTGTGCCACCCTTGCCCGGCGCTGGGCCACGTGTGTTCGTGGGCAAAAGCAGGGAACTGGCTGAACACTGATGTAGTTATAAAAAATGTGATCTTATCAGGGTATATCTTGCTGATAAGGACCTACTTTTGATGTACGATGGTTCGGCATGCTGGTAACACAAAAGCCAGAAGTACAGCAGCCTCCCCACACAAAGGGAGTGCCACGCTCGTGGCTAACGACATTTAATGCTTAGACAAGCAGACAGTGCCATGCCTCTCCCCTCCACGTTTCCCTCCAGCTCCCCTCCCCCAGACCCCTCCTGCCACTTGCTGACGCCATTTGCCTGGGACTGGAGGTGTCTGTGAGCTCTGAAAATTGGATCACAGGGATAGCTTTTTGCCGGCCCCGGTCACGCTGACGGCAAGACTCGATCGATCAATACTCTGTGTGACACTTTCAGAATTCATTGGAAATGATGTCCTTTTCAAATGACACCCACATTTTATCGAGGGCAGCTCCAACAGCAAAGTACCAAGTGTGTTTTTGCAAGATATGTTTTGTTAGTAGTAAACTTTGCTTTATTTGTAAGGTTCTCTGTATTTGGGATTTCTTCATCCCTCCCTTCAACCTCCCTTTTGAAGAGGGCAGAGATTTAATCTTTAAAGGTAGCTTTGTAGCCTGACATTTAGAGTGTGAGCTGTTCCTAAGCCTGATGTTTATTATGACATATGGCCTCTTCATGTAAAAAACAGTAAGCTTTGGGGGAGAATTTAAAAAGTAGCCTGAAGCTCATAGCACACAGCTAAAAACTGATTCACAATTTTATCCAAAACATTACGACCTCTGGGTAAAACTATTGCTCCTCTATGGATTCCCATGAAACTACTTGGCACTTCTATCTTGGAGCCAGTTCCTGTGGGTGGGACTACACAGGTCATTCAAAGCAACCCTTCAGAGCCATTAATTGCTCATGTTGACAGGCAGCAAAGAAGAATGGTGCTTGCAGCTGGAGGCTTCAGGGATAAGACACAGAGAGAAGAAGAAATGCGGGAATCGTTGGGAATCTGTTTTGAAGGACTGTCAAAAATAAGTAACCTTTCCATTGAATGTCAATACTGAAAAAAAATCTTTAGTCCTTATATTTTGTGACTCCAAAGTAAATAGCTCTGGTTGCTCAAGAGGTTCAAAAGCTGTGTACCAGGCAGCCTTTGGGGACTGCATAGCAGGGACTCAGAAGACCCAGCCTGGGGTTTAATTTTGCCCTTATCAAAACTAAAGCTAGATGTATCATTTGGACTTAGCCTTAAGCCGACCCAAAATGAACAAAAGGTTTAGCCTCGATCAGCTTCGTGAGAAAAAAGGGAAAAGCAATTTCCCAAAATAAATCCTATGTAATTTGGGATTTACAACATTCATCAAGGTGCACAGTGTCTTTGAAGTGGTGAGTCTGTGACCAGGTTAGCACGTGAGTACTCCTAAAAAGAAGTAGAAAAATTACAAGCCGTCATTTTTTGACTCAAGACGTCTGCAGAGTCCAAGCGGGGAAGATCATGGCAGAAAAGCAGTTAAGGTGGGAAGAGTCTTTCCAGATATACATTTGTGTTTTCACTCTGTGTGCGCATCAGGCAGGAGAATTCTCTCTGCACCTCATTGCTGTGACACTCTAACGTCTGGGTTTCACCTAACTGGGGTACGATCTTTCCTGGGCTGTAACTAGGGCACCACTGCCAGTCCTGCACTGACTCTCTGATACAGTGAATTTTATGAAAGTGAAAATAAATGTTGCAAGGTCAAAAAGCTTGTGATGGGGGAAAGAGAATATCAGAAGTGGACTATGGACTTATTAATCTGTTCAGTTGCCAGGAAACATCAAAACTGTCATAAATTATTAGATAGCAGTTTATAAGGGAGCTTTCAGTTGCTAATCCTGCCCTCGTAATAGCACCTAATAGTTTCATTTACTTTGTTTGTAAGGAGTGTGACCTGGCAAATTGGGTAACTACTATTCTGATTTTTAACATGGGGCTTGAGTGGGACAAACTAGAAACAGAGGTTAGAGTGACAACTGCCTGATTTTAGAAGTTAATTCCTATAGCTCTGCATGCAGAAGTAACCCAGCTCACTGGGAAAGGTACTGTCTGAGCTCTGACTGAGGGAGAGCACACTGAGCTAAAATGTTTGGGCTTTTAGTGCAAGCTATAGAGGCCGATGCTTCTGGTTCTGGTCACTGCCGAGTAAACGGAAGTTTGTCCAGGTGAGGATTTACTTGCTCTGGACAAGCATCTTCAGACTAAACACCAGTATCAAACATTGCAGTCACGGAGTGTTACAGCTTATTTTTCAATGCAGTTACAAAAGATGAGAGTTTAGTCCCCATCCCTTAGTTTGATTTAATCCCTTCATTAACTTTACTTTTAGCTTCAGAAATCTGATGCAGCTCTTTCTGTTAGAGACAGCCATCACTTCTTAATATCAGGGTAACATCAGAGGTATCATTCCTAACCTATATCCAATGAAGCAACAGAAAGGAATGTATTAGCGTAGTCTGATTTTCTAAAACAGATGTAAGAATACCACATATTGTTGCCAAACTGGCTAAGAAAAGAACGAATTTGGTGCAAGGCTGAGGTACACTGGTACACACCACAAAATATTACTGGGGTCTCTGCTTCTGACCACACTGGGAGAATGAGTTCAAATACCCGTGGCTCTGCAACTCCTATTGACTTCAGCTTCTATTAAAATCAAGAACAGTTTTACTATTAGCTTAAATAGATTCAAGGGAAGGTTTAGCATAACAAAAGAGGCTCTGCAGATATTTCCTTTATCATGACAGCTGTATGGATTTTATATACTTTTAAATATTTAGACACTTGTGTATACTAGAATCCTTAAAATCTCCAAAGATGCTCTCAGTGAAAAATGCTTTAAATCTCCTGATTGTGTCCCCTGTATAACTGACCAAAATGTTGTCAGCAGAGTGAAGCTTTTAGCCTTAAAGTCCAAGGAATCTTCTAGTCTTGCTGAGGTTTAATGAGTTTGGATTCTAAGCTGATTCAGCTCTTAAACAGTCTGATCATTAGTGCTGTATCATCTGTCACCTTTGGGTGATAATTAGAAAAAGAAAGTCAATAACAATAGTACATAACACTACTTTACCGAGATTTAAACAAGTTGTAATATTGTTGAACATCTATTGATGAGTCCAAATGTGCCACAGGCTATTGAGCACAAAGAGTGCTTTGATGTGATGTTTTCCATTATTAATTTGATGTGGTGGAGTTTGTAGAAGTGAGAACATTTGTTTTCATTTTATTACGTGTGGAAAGCGATGAGATACTTTACATATTCATTTTATTTTCTTCTATTGTTTATGCCACTAATGCTTTTGAGGACCAAGCGCAGGAGAAAAAGAAGGAAAATACCTCAGTTAATCACATTAGACTGTTTGTTTACCATATTTCTGATTTGTTTTGATTTTTATTGATTTATTTGACCTCCAAAATACTCATCCTATATGTGTGTTAGCAGCCCCTAGATGACACGGAAAAAATCTAAGCGGAACTGGTTTTTCCCCAGAATAGAACAAGCTCTCAGGAACTCACCACAGTGCTACAAAGACGGTCAGAATTCATTATTGCATTACTTTAGCAATCCGGATACTGGGCCTGATGTGTACGAGATACCCCAGTAATGCAGTGGTCAGTTATTGTTACTTATTGACCACTTCCTCATCTGTCTCTTGGTTCTTCCTTCGGGTGATTAAACTCATTTGTAAAGAGTACAATTATGGAAATCTCTGAAGAGTGAGCCTTTTGGAGTCTCTTTTATTGCCTTGTTTTGTCTAATTAATCCCTTAATGAAAATTTTTTCCCTTGCTCTAGTCTGTCCTTTTTATGCTTTCTGAAACCACAATATGTTAACACTTCAGTCATGGGTCTGAAAAATGCAGTTTTGCTTAGCTGATGTGTTTCAGTGTTTTAAACAGGAAAGTTGTTAAGCCAAAAATAGAGCAATGTACATAAAATATCCAAGCATAAGAGAAAAATACCTTTACAGATTGACTAGGTCCTTTTAAAGAAACACGAGCTGTTTTCACCTCATATCTGGAGCTGTCTGTTTGCACCGCACTTAAAAGAAAGACTAAATCTCCTGAAACTAACAGGTATATTTTTGCTTAGCAGTTAAATGAAGATATTTTATTTCTCTTCTCTCTTGCTTAGAAATAATAATATCAGTCCTGCTTTGGACCCTGAAAAGCACCACATCAAGCTAAATCACACAGATGTTTTGTGTGAGTGTGGGCTGCTTCTTAGGGGTGAATGGCATTTAACAGCCACAGATAGCACTGGCATAAATTCTAAACTCCAAGGGTTCAGTGATGAAATCCAGTTGTATTTTGGGCAATAACCACCGCATACTTCATCTGTTTTCCAAGGCTGCTCAGTACAACTGCAGCTAAGCAATGAAACAGGGACACACAATGGCTCAGGTTAACATAACAGACATTAAACCCAGGAATTTTTCACATTAAATGCTGGGGCACTACATGCTGCCATTCTCAGTATGAGACAGAATCGCTTTACATGGATCAGTTACTTCCCTATAAAATGTAAAGGGAAGCCCAAAATACAAATGTAACCCAGGTTCAGCCTGGGTTTTAAATTCTCCAAATATTTAGGATGCTTAAAACAGGGCTTCTCCTTCAGTTTTGCCTTAAAACAAAACAATGCATTTCATAGGCACTGGAGAGGGGTGAAAGACGGAGTTAAAAGCTGCTTGGTTCTTTCTAGTAGTCAAATGTCCAGATTTAGTGAATGAAGATCAATGAAAAGCAGGAACCTGCATCAGTAAACTATAAACCATAGAGTTTCGAGCTTTGGTTATCTACAAATCTCAGTGACACACAGCCTGCTCACATATGCCTCCACACACAGAAGCAGGGCAGCACAATTTCTTCCCAGCACTCAGCTCTAGCAAGTCCCATTTATTATACAGCACGTTGAGACATTTCCCAGACGAGGTATCCACTGCTGAATGTGGCTGCAAAGTCCACTCCTTAGACAAGGGGCAGAGAAAGATGATTGGATTCTCCTCCTGATAAGTAAACTCTACATAATCCTCAGGGATGATAAACTTTGTCTAAAGTCCAGAATCTGGGTCTGATTATTGGTTACCTCTACAGCAGTTACACCAATAACGAATTTGGACCTCAGACTTGACAACTCACAATATTCTTTCATGTATATAACTTCATTTTGATGTACACATAAAAATTCAACTAAGTTTGTGAAAATGTACAGAAAACCCTTCATGAACCTGAAGCATCCCCATTCCCATGCAAACCAGACATAATCTCTCAAAATAAATGGAAATATATTTTTAATTAATATCACTGCAGGAAGTTCTAACCTGTAGAGGTGCCCAGCATTAGATTATATAGCAACATAACCTTCCTAATTATTGTAAAATACATAAAGTCTTTACTCTTCACAGCTCAAATTTGTATACTCTGTGTCAATCAGACACACCAAACTGATGACCCTTCTGTTATTGTGAGCCCTGAACAAACGATTCAGGATTATCTTTTGTACCAGCCAAACACTTTCCTATTGGAAAGCTTTGCCAAGAGCCAGGCTCAGTCAGTTGCAGGGCGAGGAGCTGCATGAGGTGGAAGTGGGAGGGTGGCAGGGCTGTGTGTGCTGCGCTGACCTCCTTCCTCCCTGTGGCTGTGCTGATAGAGAACCCAGTTCAGCAGCAGCTGCTTTACAGCTCTGCCTTCCACAGCCATTTCTGCAGTGGCTGAAGCTCAGCCTGAATTTGAACCTGCTGCACCCAAGTGAAACAGGCAAAGTATTTCTTACTGGGCTGGATATAGGCCAGACCCTTGGAAACCTGCTGCAGTACCTGTAAACAGCTCAGCAAGTTAATTCCCTCTGCATCAATCAGCTCCTCACCCCCTTGCTGGGGTAGCACTGGGATGTGGTTCCACGTAATGCTTCCAGGCAGGGATAAGCAGAGAAATGCTCTCTCGGGGACCTGCTGGTTGTGTCTCCATCTGTGTCCTTGGGTTGTGAACCTCTTGAAGTTCACAGGCACAGCACCAGTGCCAGAGTAGCATTATATAGTTTTCCAGATACATGAGAGTTTACCTTAGATAAATGTCCTACACACGTATTTAGCATCCTTAAGGTAAGAGGTGTTTTGTTTGTGAGTTTTGCCCCTAGCCACTTTTCCCCTTTGAGGCCCCACCGAAGGCGCTTCTTGGAACCTGTTCTGTCTCCGCAGCTCGCTGCCCAAGCGCTCCCGAAGGACACGGCGGCACCGTGCCTTGGGCTGCGCCGCTGGCAGGCGGGCAGCTTCTGGTGCTGCTCCCCAAGCCTCCGTGGGGAGTCAATGCCCTGTGGATGCACAGGGCCCCTCCACAGCAGCAAGGCTCCAGTGGGGTCCTCGCCTGAATCATTAATTAGGTCATTGAGGAGTTAATGCTTGTACAGTGCTCTCTATTTCCAGTGTTGTGTAAGAAGTAGTGATTATTACCATTAGTAAATAAATATTTCTTTATTGATGTTTGTACTCAAGCTATTCAAGCCACCTTCATGTTTTTCTCTTCTGCCCCCTCCCTTCCTTACCCCTCCATGGGGTAGGGTTGATCACATGTGAATTAAATGTAATTAGGCTGAAAAGTTGATGATGAAAACTGAAATTCCATCTACATCTTCCTACTCACATTTGACTTCACTCAGGAAGTGCTCAGGCCATTATCATCCTCTGGGGCTAGCACAAGTGTGGGTCAGAAACCAACTTTAAAAATGATTGTTTTTCTGAATTCCATTAGAAATTATTTGGCAGTTCTACAGAGGGACTGAAACAGCCTAAAAGTGACTCTCATCAAGTCTGCCTTTCGTTCAGAACATTATGCAATAAATAGCAACTCACTATAGGAATGTTTTATGGTTCTGCACTGATCCGTGTGCTGTAGGAGGAGCTTCTTCCCTTGCCTTGTTCCAGGTATCTTTCTTGCTAGAGATTTTTATTTTGAAACTGTGGTTTTTCAGGTAACATTCAGAAACCATTTCTTTTGTTGTTGTTTTTGTAGTTTTCCTTGTAGTTCATTGATTTGTTCAAACCAAAAACTCAAAGCCAATCTCTGAGGCTGTCAGCCTATTTAGCTGTGGAGGAAAGTCCACTAACTTCTGTAAATAGAGACGATAGCACGTGGCCCAGCGGGCTGTTGGGACTCGGGGCCCGCCTGGCAAAGTGCTGTGCTCAGCCCCAGCTCCAAAGAGCCAGGGGGGCTATTTGTGGGACCCCAATAGCTCATGGGACCCCTTCCCTGCAACCTTCTGTGGCCAAGCAACCATCTGCAAGTTGTGGTGCAATAGTCCTCACGCCTCCTCTTTTATTGCTTCATATTAAATTACAATTGCCAGCAACACTGTGTAAGGCAATAAGCACACTGCAAGCTCTGAAGTCTTTTTTTTTTTAAGGTAATTCTCCTTAAAAATCTAACCCGTTTTAAAAACATGGTCACCAACATTTTTACTTTGAATTTTTTTTTTTAAAGGAATTAAGGTTAGAAATGCCAAAACAAAGTTTGGCCAAGGTGCCATACCTGGGCAAAGGGGAGGGCTCTGCACGATGGGTGCTTGTCATAGCAAAAGCTTTTGGTTTATGATTAGAGCTGTCTGTGATACTGAGGAAAGCAGATAGTGGCCTGTCCTGGGTTTTGTGTTCGTTTTCACTGGCTGGCCT
Organism: Rhagologus leucostigma; assembly: GCA_013397725.1. Taxonomy (NCBI): domain Eukaryota; kingdom Metazoa; phylum Chordata; class Aves; order Passeriformes; genus Rhagologus; species Rhagologus leucostigma. The sequence continues at coordinate 1,910,232 of VZTD01001046.1, read as the reverse complement.
TTGCAGGACTTTGGTCACAGAAATGAAACCTTAGCACAGTCTGCCTGCATGCATCAGCATGATTCCTTTCCCACTTCTACCACTTTAGAGCCTTTCTTCTTGCCATTAGCAAACCCTCAAGCCCCAGTAACTGCCAAAACCCTCCAGGCACATGAAAGGAAGTGGATCCATTTTCTCTAAACTGGCTCCATGACATTTTATGGAGAGCCTCTTAACAGATCCAACACTTCAGCTCAAGAATACCTTCTGAAGGCCAGCAGAGCCTGTGAGTGGGACAAGGATTAAAGTAATCCCTTCCCCTGCCCCATCTAGAACCTCTCCTGGAAGGAGTTTTATCTGCTCCCATCCTCTGCTGTCAGCCCAACCCATATGGGTCCTGAGCAGCTTTGCTGTTTCCCAGAGAAGTACATCTTTCTGTTACAAAAGGTCTGCAATAGTATCATAGAGCTCTGCGCTCTTGTTTTAGAAAAACAATGCATTTTGATATCTGCTCTACATGTAAAGAGTGGCAGATGATTTAACAGAAACTTTTATACTTCGTTTCAAATCTTTACATTGATAACTGTGCTGTCTGTGACTACCAAGTAGTGGTAATTGTTGTTATTCCTCTGTATTGGTGATTCACAGGGCAGAGAATGAAGACATTTGTGATCAGTTATATGTCAGCTGCAGCTATTAAAATGCAAGGAAGACCATCAGTTAGCTTATAAAGCCATAGACGATGATGCTGTCTAATCCCCATCTCCAGACAGGTTCTAGTGATAACCAAGTGCATGGGCTTTTTACGCATTATAAATAATGTACAGCCCTGGCCTTTGGATGTAAATGTTTTTTCTTAGAATACCTTTTTCCTGGACTGCCTCTTCTTCTGCCTGTGCTGGTAAAGGGGAAAAAAAAGGGGGAATTTCTGGAGATCTCAATACAGTTCTTACAATGCATTTATGTTTCTTCTTTATAGAAGTAAAATTTTTTAAAAACCCTTGATATATATTTAATAATACTCTATATGAAAACTTTGTCAGCAGCTTCACACTTTTCTTTGCAGTGTCTACATTCTTGGAAAACTTTTGGTTTATTCCAGTTGTGGTATGTACACTGCCCCTCAGAGTCACTCTGCGCTGAAGGAGGTCTGTAAAAAGGTACTTCTGTGATCACAGACTGCATCAGGCAGGAAAACTCTGTTAAAAAGGGCAAAAGTGAGTCTGGGCAGCTGTAAGATAGGCCACTCAATTTACCTTGCACAGAAACAACTAACATGTGCAGAAAGAGGCTGATTCTGAACAACTGGAACCAAGCAGAGAAAAGCAAGAAGTCTGGGAAGACTTCAGCCACGCTGCTGGCCGCCTAGGACTGACTTTGTGCCAGTTCTGTTCCAAGAACGATTGAAGCTCAAATATGCCGTGCAAAATATGCCAGGACTTGTTATGGAGGGAAATTTCAGATGAAACATGGATGCCTTGGTGTCGCTCTAGTGACTGATGCCTCTGATACCCATCAGTACAGGCAGGGCCAAGGCTGGTGTGCCATCTTCCAAATTTCCTTCCAAAACAAGAGCTGAGGAAGACACTGGCTGAGAGCATTCCATTCACCTGTTTGCTGTTGCTTTCCACTTGCATGCAAACCACGGGGACTGGCTGGGCTCTGTGCCCTGCATGCTGCAGACGCCATATGAGTATCACCCTCTTCAAAACTCCTCGGCACAGCTCTCACATTTGAGCTCAGCTAACAGGACAGTATGGAAGACAGCACCATTTCTCCATGGCCTCATCTTTTCACTGCTGGTTTGGTCATTTTTAAGCGGAAAAGGTGTTTATCTCAGGCAATTTTTATACAGCAGGCTGAATACAAATAACTTGCCTTCATTACATGTATGTGGGGAGAAAGGGAACCTGTAGTGTCAGAAAAGGCTATGCATTCATTTGTCATTGAGGAAAAAAAATCATATTTCTGACCCTTTAGGGCACATCATCCAATGACTTTGAGCTGATCCAAATGTACCCTTCAGGTATCTCAACTCACCCAAGAAACTTACCCAAAAAAATTTAGGAGGCTACATCAAGAATGTCAAATATCAACACAACTTGGTATCTGACGTAGACCAACACATATATGTTTTGGCTTTATCAGAAATTTTTTGGCTTCAAGGGGTCAGTTAAAATGGAAGTTATCGATATTCCTACTGCAAGATAAAACAGGTGGGGTTTTTCCTTTGCCTGTCATAAAGAAGTTAAAATCTGTGCAGACCCAGTTTCAGTAATCTTTGAAATCACATCTGCGACAGTTGAGGAGTAAAGTTCAATGAAAATTCACACAGCAAATTAAAAGCGTGTGTTACAGGCTTAAGAGAAAGCGGGTGCGTACCTATGTCCACAGCAAAGTGGGGAAGTGCTGAGGTATCTGGAGGTTCATTCTCACCTGTCAGTGGCTGGTAAATCAAAGTAAGCTCCACCGAGGTCAGAGGCAAAAAGGCACAGCAGTGCCAGCAAAAGCTGAACCTGGGACCATTGAAAGCTGAACGTGGTCCAATAACTGGCTTGGATATCAGACTCAGAAAAACTCTCTAGTTTCTCTTATTTTCCTGATGTGAATTTCTGAATACATTTTGGTTTTAAGGTATATCAGTAAGAGGTGCTTTACAAGAACAAGGAGCTTTTTAAACTTGGGCCATTTCAGCTTTCTTACCAGGAAATTAAAGTAGTCTTTCCCGGGCAGGAGTAACCTCAAACCAGCAAGAACCACTCCTGTGATGTTTCACTTGTGTTGCACAGTGTTGGGGTGTGGGGCTGCCCGGGGAGGCAGCTCCCCAGCCCCAAGGAGCGGGGCAGCTGCTGGGCAGTCTGTTGCCCTCGGACCACTGGGGACCTCTCCAGAGGAGACTTGGCAGCCTTCTGAAAACTGAGCTTGGCCATAACCATTTCCCAGCCATCCCTCTGCCCGTCCAACTCTGCATCCTTTGGAATATTGCTTCACCGAAGCTTTAGCTTTCCTTAGGCAAACACACCAAACCCCATCACCAATCCCCCAGGGGTTTGGTTCAAGGTTTGGTTTTGAGGGACAAGTGGGAGAGAAGGAATAAGAAGAAAATGCTGACTCCCTCTCAAATCTGGATTTGCTATCTTATAACAACTTTGAGTCTTCATTTAAAGCTACGTCGTTGTAATTTTCACGGATATACATTTGTGCTCTATTGCTCTCCATTTATGTTCTGTGTCAATACACTCAATCTCGTCCGCATTTGCATTCTGCAACCTGCGTGCTGCTGGAAGGTGTGTTTTTGATTGGACTTCCGTTCATCCTATTTTGTATTTTATATAACAGACTTACCAGGAGTATTCTGAATTCCACGTGAATACTAATGAGTGTGTTTGCTTGAGGTCAAATATTTCCTAGGAGCATTGCACTAAGCAGAATAATCTAAATGTCCAAGAAACTGCTTTCAGGACCATTCAGATACTGTTTCACTGTGGCTTCCTTCACCAGAAAAAAACCCAAGAGCCAAATGATGGGCACTCTCACCACAAAAGGAAGCAGAGAGGCAAGCTGGGGTGGGCTTCCTGCCCCTGCTCTTTTCCCCATGACTTGTGATGTGTGATTTTGTATTTCTGTGTGGGTGCAGCAGCTGCACAAATGTGCTCGTTGGCTGGCATGGCAGGGCAAGGACTCAAGGCTCCAGGTACCTATTGCCCCAAATTTCCCTGCCCTTGTGGCAGGTAAGCCCCATGGCAGCCCTGGGGAAATGCTCTTGCTGCCTTGCACGGCGACTGCCCTTCCTGGGCACAGCTACGTGCCTTCCACCCCTGAATAATGATCTTGTTTCTACAGTGGAATGTGTAACAGGGGAAAGGAGGTGGCCAGAACTCAAATGAAGGAATAAAAAAGAGCAGATGAATCGATTTGGGGATGTTCTTTTGATGCTCTTGCCCTCTATTTCCCTACTCTTCTTCCAAGCCCTCTGCAGTTATTTCAGTGTGAGTGCTGCTAGCCACATGGATAAGATTCAGCTTGCAAAAATGTATGCTTGCAGCAAGGAAGACTTACCCTTTAACCTTTAGCAGCCATTTCCTCTGAAAAGCACAAGTTTCATTTTCACTTACAGTGAAAAACGTGTGGAGGGGGAAGGGGAAGAGAACCTCATCTCTGTAAAACAGCAGAATGGTCTTATTTTCATCCTCTGCACCAAACTTCACATAGCTCTTTTTGCATTATGCAGTGTGCCCTCAGGAAAGAGATCTGGCAGCAAAAGCAAATGCAAACTCTCTCGTTAGTCTTGAAAGACCCGGTCTTGAGCATTTGGGGTCAATCCCCTTCAGCGGGTTCATTTTTCTTCATTGCAGTTTCATGAATTTGGCCATAAGCAAAAAGCAGGGTTTAGTAAAAAAAACAAAACTAAAAAGCCTATACAGTGTTCATTAAAAAAACCTGAAAATTGCATGCCATACTGCAAGAGTCAGGAAGGTAGAAGAAATTGCACTTCCCTGCAATATATCCCAATATATTGCAAACAGTGTACTGTAGCACCAGCAGCGAGTGGGGCTGTACTTTCACCTGGGGTAAACCCATGTAATGCATGCTAAGGGTTCTGAAAATGGGATGAAGAAGAAAGGAATTTTTTTTCCGTTGTTGTTTGAAACTCTTGTGCTCAAGTGCTTTTCTGCTTAGGACCGATGGGGTTTTTTTCAGGTCTGACATGACTTGAAAGGTAACGTACCAGAAGAATAAGCTTTATTGCAAGTCAGTGATTTTTAAATTCAGCTCATTTTTCTAATCGTCAAATACAGTTACCAAGAGAGAAAAGTTTAAGGGAACTTCAAGAAAAGCCAAAGCTCCCATCCATGTTTCTTCCTGAGCTCCTGCCCTCCTCCTTGGAGGTTCCCCAGGCCCAGCATTGTGTAGGGTGATGGTGCAGCGTGATGAATTTCCACATAACCCTCATCTTTGCTGCAGGGTTGCTGCAGAGGGTGCCCGTGCAGAGCCTTTACCCACTGTGTCCCAGCAGCCCTTCCCAAGAGGCACCCCTGAGCTTTCCCTGGCTGCCTCCTTCTCCACAATGGCATTTCTAAAGCTTTCATACATTTTAAATATGTGTTGTTAGGTGTCCACCTTCTTGTAAAAGCTTTTGAAATCATTTTTGAATGAAAAGTCTGTGATCTAATGAAAAATTCCACTTTCAAACTTTTTGTTCAAACAAGTATCATCACATTTTCTCAAGGCCTCAAAAAGATGATCTGAACGAAGCCCCTGGTCCCCCAGCTGTAAGGACTCCACTTGGTCACCAGACTCCTGTCACATACACATTTTAGGGACAGCAACCCTTGGGACCTTTCTCAGCACCCCCTAAGTCCTGCTAAAGCTCTTCTGTCTTTGCAGAGTTGAGCAGAGGGAGAGCATCCCCTCCCAGGCAGCAAAGGGTGCTGAACACCATGCTGCTGCCTTTCCCAAGAGGTCATTGTAAACCAGTGTGCATATAAACCACAAAATACCTGGTGAAATGATAAGATATCATAGTAAGCAGGATGAAGAGATTTGACTGAAAGACTAAAAAGCTTGCTTGTGAAATATAATTATGTGAGAAATTCCCTCAATGTATTGTAAACTGATAGAGAAGTATTAATTGCAAACCTTTTTTTTTTAAAGGAAAATGCAATGGATTAATTCTCTCATGGAAGTCAGCATAAATGACTCGGTAGTACGGGGAAAAGGTGTAAAGGAGAGAGTTGAGGCTGTGAGAACAGAGAGCGCGTAATGTATTAGCATCAGCAACACTGCCTGATGGGTGAAGGCTTTTATACTACCTCTCTATTGATAGGTATTTCAAACAGCGGTAAAAAACTGCTCTTGACACTCATCTGTAGGGAAAAATATCCACATCGTCTTTGCTGTAGGACCAATTAGCCTGTGAAAGCAGCTGGGGGGAGGGGGGAGGTGCGGGATATAAATGCGGGATGCATCCACACTTGATTACTCTAATGAAATGTCCATTGATTCCTATAGATTAATGTGAGAAGAACAGCAGCTGCGGAGTGGCTAACACCTCTAGGTCAGCAGCTCTGTGTGTGCGTGTGGACGTGTGCAATGGAGGGGGTAGCACAGAGCCAGACCAAGGTAGACAAGAGAGGGCTCGTGCGGCTGAGGTGCACGGACGTGACAGCCGGCGATGGAGGGAGATCCGCGGGAGGCCACAGCGAGGGGCTGCAGGGACAGCGCGGTTCCTCCCTGCCTCGCTCGCTGCCGCTGCCCCTCGCTCCCGTTTGACTTTGCTGTAAGGCAGGCTGAGCTCACAGGTCATCTGTTTTTGTTAGATTAATTTGATTCAGCATGTAGGAGTAGAGGGCTGAGCGGGCTAATGGCTCTCTGCAGGTGACATTGGGAATGGTCAACGCTCGCATCCTCCTCCCCCATCGCTGTGACTGCCAAGGGAAGCCGCTGACGAGGGGCTCCCTCTGTGTCAGGGATGCCGGTCCTGCACCGCAGCCCCCGCGCCCGGCACCACCTTACTCCAGCGAGTTCCTCACGTCTCAAACACTAATCCCTTATCTCTTGCGCCGTGTCATGTAGAAGGACTTAATTACAATAACGGGCGAGGGATTTGCTGAGCGACTGCAGAGCTTGGCGCAGGGCTGTTTCTATTGCGTGGGGAATAGAGTTATGGGGTCCCTGCCGTAATTGTCACAAGAGATGCACCGTATCCCCTCGTGCAGCAGTTCTGGTATTTCGGTGTTGGAGGCTATGTGCAGGCAGCAACCTGCCTCCCGTGCCGGGGAAGCCTGGAGGAGCCATCGGAGCCGTAAGTTGCACCAGAAGAAGAGGCTGATGTGGAAATATGGAAGGGTGAAATATTTAGGCTGGGATTCTAGAAATTACATTTCCGATTAAACAAAGGTATCCCTGGGCCACATTTGTGCTGGGATAGTACCCCACAGTTGTACTCGTGGTCTCGCCCCTCTGGTCACAATAAAGGGAAAGCTGCCTCTGTTACTCATTACTGAGGACGAGGAATCTTGTAGCTGTATTGCATTGTGAGGAGAGCTTGACTTCAGCTAAGAACACAAAACAACCAGACACGTTGTGGCCATTGTTTCAGTTGTTTTCAATGCACGCTTCACCACATCATTGTACTACTTAGGAACAAGTACTACAACACTGGCCAAAAATTTTAGAAAAGAAACAATGTTTCTTAGCAATACACACAAATGTGGCCAGGCAATTGCAAGACCCACGTGGCTCTGAAAAGATCAGGGTCCCCCAGGACGTGCAGGATCTGATGTTGGGTATTAAAATTCCTGCTGTATTGTGCTAATGTGGGGGGAAATAGGAATCCTAACTCTAAATCAGGGCCTTGAGCAACCCGCGACTGGTTTGGCAGCAGTTACATGGAATGCCCGAAACTGACGCTAAGAGCTAGTCTGGTAAACGTGCACGTATGCAAACACGGGCAGAAAGAGGTCCAAGTCCAGGATCATGCAGAGGTTTCTCCAAGGCAAGCTCTCTGCTGAGCCCAGCCCTGCCAGCCCCAGGGCTTCAGCCCACACTGGGCGATGCTTGGCACCTCCTGCTTTCATGCAGTTGAGTGACAAAACTTTTCATCACCATCTGAAGAGCATAATTCACCTCTGAAAACACAAACCCTTCCACAAACACACCGCGTGTTTGCGTCTGTTTCCCTAGGACTGCTCCATAGCCACACACCCCCGACAGACCCTGCTCCTTCTTGGTGGATGCACAAACCCCAGCGGAGCAGGTGGCTGGGACTGGGGCTGTGCCCCGCCTGTGGCCACAGTGTCCCCGGCTGTCCCACCTGCTAAAGGGCACTGCGGGGGGCAGGAGGGAGTTGGCCTCAGTGTGCAGTGCTGACCTTCACTACTGCAGCCAGACCTACCCAAACATGCCGCCACCTCCTTCGATCACTATAAAACACAGGCTTTTAGTCAATTTTTTCATTTCTGTCTATTCAAGAACAGGCTTATCAGTGATTCCTCTTTTTAGTTCAAGATTTTCCTTCTGGTTAACTGGTATTTTAATGTTATGCTCTCCTGCAGAAACACCTTGCTTCTCTCAGATAAATAACGGTACCTGAGTAAAGGTTTTTGTCATGCTGCTTTTCCGCTTTTTCAGAGTGGCAGGATGTACAGTGTGCTGTCAGCATAGGTGCAGTATGAATAAGGAATTAAAATGCAGTGCCTAGATGTGTTTGGCCACTCTGGCTCAGGGGGTGTGTGTGGAGGCAGCCAGGCACTGGCAGCAGGGCTGTCCCTTTAAGCTTCGCCAGTGTATTTTTAGAAAGCATAAATAGGCTGCATTCTCCCACTTGCTCACTATCCAAGACATAAAAAGGAAGGGCTTTCTGCTTTCTTCAAGTCTCCTTCCCCTGCTGGCACCATATAAGTCTGTCTTTTAAGCAGTACAGGTCCATAGCCCTTTTTTTTTTTATCGAGAAGCTGCAGAACTCTAACCGGTGGTTCAATAAATTGTATTACATCCCCTTCGTACTGAATGCCCTACAAGCTCTGGCTTTCCATGTGTAATTGCAAGCTGTTATTAGCCCAGAGCTTTGTCCGTTACTGTGCCACACTATTGCTGAGCGGTCAATTTTTTTCCCCTGCCATTTCCTTTGCTCACACCATGCTGACCACGTTGGCCAGGGGCTGCCCGAGGTTTATAGTGCAGCATTGATTTTTCTTTTCTCTCAATACTGACAGAATCATAGATCCAAGGCAAATAAAGAAATGCATTCTGTGGTGATGAAATGTCTTTCGTTCAGCCTGGATTGAATCAAAGGCCATCACAGAAATGTTCTACTCTAAAATGCTAGTGAAGCTTAAGGCATTGTTGGAAAATGAATTTTCCATTTTCTTAGCTGTAATTTGGATTCTCAAATCACTGTGCTAAAAATAATCAGATAAAACTGAATATAGACTACAAGCCTATGTAAAATGCTATTTGTTGGGTTTTTGCAAGCTGCTGCAGCTGATATGAAAGGAATCTGGCAATGGATCAGAAAAGTAATTGCTTAGGTGGATTTCTAGTAAATATGTTGCATTACTCTGAATGCCAAGGTATAAGATCACTTCTCTGCAATTCATAAACACCATGGTAAATAACCGAACCATAAAAACACATTTTGCATATCTACTGGAGAGAGACATTTCTAGTGGGAAAAAAAAATCTTATGTCACCTACATCTCCACGATGAGCATTATTGCTTTTTTGGTAGGAATGTTGAAGGGTTTCTTTAAATGGACCAATGTCACTGTTGCCATTATACAGAAGGAGATCTAGCAGTAAAGAGTCTGTGGGGCCAGAGTAAAGTCACACAGTGAATCTCTGGCAGGGCCTGGAAGAGAACTTTGATCCTCCAAAGCTTAGCACCATTTTCAATGCAAAGTAAAAACAGCCATGATTTTTGTGACATCTGTGGGAACAGGTCACTCCTTGTGACACTCACCAGCACAGGCTGTTAGAAACCAGAGGTGTCCCCAGTCTGTGTGCCTGGCTGCGCTGGCATGGGACTTCAGCACTCCAGAAAAAGGGAGCACCTTCACTCATTTTCAGGCAAATGTCATTTCCTATAACATAGAATCAATTAAGGAACTCAGACTTGTCATCTTGGAAGACAGAACCACATGGTAAACATTTCTCCAGATTCCGGGGTTTTCTTTCTCTCTTTTTTTCCCCCTGTATTATCAAGGCTCATTACTTAACATTAGAAATTGAACCTAATTCACATCAATACTTCCATCCTTGAAAAAACAGTTACTTTTGCCTTTCCTCAGCTTTTCATGATAAGTTCATAATAAGTTGTGCAGAAAGACTGTGCAGAGGATCCTTGTGTCCTTCTCCACAGGACAGTTTCCTCTGTGGCCTGCAAAGGTAAAGCCCCAACTTCTACAGGGTCCCAGCGTAAACGTCACCTTGCCTGGCAACCCAAAATGTTGTCTGACTCCACACTTCAGGGAGATCTCACATGTTACTGAGGAGTTAGCACAAAAACAAAAAAACAGAACAAAAAAATTTTAAAAAAAATAAAAAAAAAAAAAAAAAGAAAAAAAAAATTTTTAAAAAAAAAAAAAAAAAAAAAAAAAGAGAAGAAAAAGATACCCAGAGAACAGAAAGAGTGGAGGAGAGGAGCATTTACATATGAAAATAACAGATGGATTCAGCAAAGTTAAAACTACAAATTTAAAAAATAAATGTAGTTGAATGTAGCCCTTGGGCAACTTTGCATAAATTCTCTAGCTCTGGACCTTCCTTTTTCTCCTTTCTTAATGGCTACACATTTGATATCAATGTGCACTGGTTCACAGCTATTTCTTCACAATCGCATTCCTGGCAACGTGCAATAGGTCTTTACACTGCGTAACAAATCAGATTATTTTTCTTCACTGATGATCCAGAAAAACTCTAAAAAAAAAATCAAAACCTTTTTGGGTCAAATTTAGTGTCTTACTCAACCTCAAATGCTCCTGAACTTTTTTTTTTTCATCAAAAGGCCACTAAGAATTACTTTCTCTATCCCAAATTGTGCAGTAATTTTCCCTACAAAATTTCTCAAAAGGTGACTGAATCTGTGTTACTCACTGTAACAGACTGTGTTATATGAAGTGCAATGCGGCTTTCATTTGTCAGTTTTTAAAAATGCTCCACAGTGGAAACAAAATCAGGGATAGCTCCCTCCCATTTGTCTTCTCAAGGCGATTCTCACCTAAAGTTCAGAAACCCCTGAGAAATCTCTTATTTTCTCTACCTCCCATTTTGTCCAACTCCAGCCTTACAATTTTTTTTGTTCAGTAAAACCACAGCAAAGAAGGCTCTGCAAGCTGATCTGCAGTCAGCTGCAAACCAGCTCAAATCCTGGGAAGCGCTGATCTGTCTAATGCTTCTCTGTGTTAGACCCACAATGGTTTTCAGATCTTGAACCCTTCGTGGGTATCATTATACAGTTGCCATAATTGTTCCTTTCTAAGTAAATCTTTTCCAGAAAATTAAATCAAATCTTTTGCTTGCTGGTGTTCCTTATGCAGATGGATAGACCTCAACAGTAACCAAAATGAGGGACTGCTACTTGGGTGCAATAAAACCTTCAAATTCACTTCCCAGGATTTTTGACAGCAGGAGGTTTGCATTGAGATTCAAAATTCAAATTCAGGGTTTCTCTTTTGGACAATATCTCCGTTAGAAGCTGGACAAGACAAGGAGTGGAGGTTACCAAGTGTTGTTAAGCAGTGCACCAAGGCGGGAGAGTCACACTTACAAGGGTACTGGGGGTACAGCTGTACAAGGTAGAAACAAAATTAGGATGTGTGTAAAACTATGAACAGGGCTGCCCTTCTGCCTCTATCTATCACTGTATGGGTTTGTGACATCACTTATGGCTAAAATCCAGCCATTGCTCTGTACAGGCTGCAGTCAGGAATCTCCACTCTAAATTCTAGGAAGGCGAAAGCGAGGAGAATCTACAAACGGGATTAGTGTCAGGGAATGCAAGTGTGATGAATACTTCCATGTATTACCAAATTGTATATAATAGCCTAAGTATGTAGGAAATCATTGTCAGGGGAAAAAGCTGTTAATTGGATCATACACGAAATGTAGTTTTCTTAATGTCGCAGCTGGTGCATAAGTGCTTGTTGACTGGTGCATGATCTGTGTTTTTATCAAATGCCCATACGAGCAAGCAGCTATGATAATTAATTTTTAAGGGGAATGGAAAAGATCAGCTATGCTTGAGTCCCAAATGGATGTCTTTTCCCTGATCCACTGGGTTCGCAGCTTTAAGTGTAACAACCGAAAATGGTTGAACAAGCAAAGAGCAAGGGAAACTAGAGTGGCATCAAAATGCAAAGCAGCTCCACCATTACCTGCCATTCGGTGGGGAAGTGCCATTCTGCTCTCCTTCCTCTGCCAGCAAGGAGCAGCTTCTGGTTTAAAATGACAAAAAAGCAAAAAGAGGTTAGGATTTGTGTAGCTGTAGGAAAAGAATGTTAGTAATAATGATTCCAGCTCTACTGTGAAAATATTGGAGATCTGGCAGGAGCTGTCAGCTCTGGTTGGTCTGAGGGCCAAGTGTGGGGCTGAGTTTGCAGCTGGTTCTGCAGGAGGCACCTCAGCTAGAGCGCAGGGCCAGGGCAGCACCGCAAGCCAGGGCAGGCTCAGTCTGACTGTACAGCTCACACCCTTCATTAAAGATGTGCAACTTGAGTTTCCCCTGTTCTCTGAAATCTGCTACAGGGAATGCAGTCGGCTCCCAGCTGCTCTCAGAGGCTGAGGCCACGCTGCTTGCCAAGCAAGGAGCATTCACTTGTGTTTTTCCCTGCTCTGCCAGTGTCCTCTGAACTGGCAGCTGCCTCAGGTGATGTGATGGTCCTCTGCACCTTTGGCCTGCAAAAACAGTGACATCAGCAGAAAATCTTTGCGTGTGTGACAAAATAGAAAGTTGCTTGTTTTGTGAAGGACTTTCTCTTTGGAAGAACATTGTATCTATAAAGCCCAGCTCCCTTTTGAGGCACTCATCTTCCTCAACCTCTGTGAATGTCATATTTCAGCAAAAGATCAACAAGGATTCTCTCGCGTATTCATATTTTTTGGCAGTCCTCACCCTGAAACTGTCTGGGGACCTGATCCTTTTCTGTGTATAGGTCCCTGCAAAGCTACAGCTCAGTGCCTTCAGCCCTTCCTGGTTTGAAGCTTCCCTCAGCACCTTGTCCAGCCCAACAGGTGCACGCCTCTAAGCAGCTGCCAATACACACGCATTTGCATGAAACGTAGAGAAAACTAGCAAAATTATGATGTTCGTTGGGATGTTCTGTCTAAATTGAGACTTTTAAGCGCTAATAATAATTAACTACTTTCTTAGCAACGAAAAAGTCTTAAATGCCTATTTACTTAACAGTCCCCTAGGGTGTCTTTGTTCTGAATGGGCTAAAAAATCTTAGCTGCAAAATAAGCAGGCGATTCCAATCAATAGAGCCAGAGGACTATATTGATTACCAGAACTCCATTCTTTAGTCATTAACCCTGTGAATTCTTTACAAAAGCCGTACAGGACAATTCCTAACTGCTATACCATTTGAGGAGTCGTTCAGATATTTGAATGTCATTAAACTTTCATAGCTTGTTTACAGCCCTTTCAGCCTCGCCTGAAGGATTGTGCTCTGAGACTTGCTGCCACACAGCCCCGCTCTGCCCAGCTGAACTGACAAACAGCATTACTCAAGCCCAGAAATTTCCTCTGCAGATATGATTTTCTTGTTGGCTGTTGCTAATGTTGCTACAGAGCAGGGAAATGGGTCGTGGAAGGAGGGAAATAATATTCTTAATTTTTCCACGTTTCAGCTTCAAGCCAGAAAACTCTGGCTGATGATAAACACACCTTTTATCCATCCTTGTATGGAAAACTACTCGTGCACCCTGTAGGTCCCTTTCTTCATAGTGGATGCCACAGGGCTCCTGACGTGGACAGGAGGGGAATGACACAAAGTGGGGCGCTGGAGAGGGAAGGCAACAGCGAGGTGGGAGGGGGAAGAGAAGGAAGTGATGCCGGGAGAGCTCCTCGGATCTCTCCACCTCCTTCCCCTCACTGGGTCCTGCGGGACCTGCCCCCACGACACCTCCCTCTCAGCAGCCCCGTATTTAAGAGAAGATTCTCGCGTTTCAGATCGAGAAAGTTCATGACACACGGTAATGGCTCTAAATGGTAAATTCAATCACACGGTCAACAATTGAATAGAAGCGGCACAAATGAGCCAAATGCCAGCGATTTAAGGGGATGGTGAAGGAACTCCCAGCAATCACAAGGCCACTGCAAAGACGAGCACCCTTCCTCTTCAAAGTTCAGGTGGTTTTAATGTTTTCAAACATGCAGTATTCTATAATGTGGTGTTTCTTTGCTATAGAAACAGTGAGCTGCTCAGCATCTTTGTAAATATGCGGAATGGAAGTGGTTATTTCTGAATGTTTTCTTAATGGTTTACATAAATGTCAGCCACAGCTTGTCCTTGGGTTGCTTGCTCCAACCATTCTTTTATTGGTTATGGCTTTGGCCCAATGCCCACTGGATATGGGGATTTGGCTTAGGCTGTGTTTGTGCTGGTTACACAACACAAACATGGTTTGTTTCTTGCCTTCCACTGTACAGTAAAGCTTTTAGCCACAACAAGCAGATGAACACCAAGCAATCATTTGAGCTGAAGCTGAGAATCCCATTTAGAAATTAGGGAATAGCTTGAGAAACACACAAGAATCCACCTAAATATTTGCAAAAGGGGAATGTTATTTCAGAGTCATAACTGCGAAATATTCCTACTGTTAGATGCAAAATTGTCCTGCATCTTTTTTGCAATTAGCGCTTGATCCAGTCTAGCTTCGATGTTCTGCTGTTATCCTTATCTCTTTGAAAACTTCCCAAGAGAGCTATAGTGAGCTGGGGCCATTTTCATGACTATTGATTTAATGGTTAAAATTATAGTATTTGATTGTTATTTGACCAAACTGAGATTATTGTATGTTTTGAAAACAAGAGCAGTAGCAGCAGGAGTTGTGTCCCCAGAAAAGTACGAAGGCAGGAGGTGCCAGCAGCCCCACTGCCCCTGTGCTGCCGCAGTGCTCTGCGGGAGCCCCTCCGTGCTGCCGCTCCCCAGAGAGAGCAGAAGGCACGCGGAGCTTCGGTGACCTTCCCAGTGCCACCCCACGCATGGTGGCAAAGCATGGGATAGGTGTCAAGTGTCTTCCCTCCCAGCAGGTGCCCTTGCCACCAGCACACGTTTTCCTGCCTGGGACACGCTCGTACCTGTTTGCAGCGCTGCCTGTAGCCAGTGGGTGTGTTTTGTGGTGAAGACTCTTTCAGGACTGAAAGGTTTGAATTTCATTATAACTCATAGTGAATAAATAGGTACTGGACAACCATTTATGAAGTTTATTTTTCATTGTCACAGTACATTTAGGAAGTGTTGCTAAACCAAGGACTTTCTGCATGCTCTGGTTCCTGCATTTCAACAGACTAAACCAGTCACAATTAGCAATGGATTTCAGATAAATCCAGAAATGTTTTAAGCGAGTTCCTAAATGTGATAAGAACTCCAAACACCTTTTTGAATGGGGTGTTTCAAAGGACTATTAGGACTAAATGGCCTTAGTGCATTATGTGGATAGAACTGCCTTCTCTTTGTGCTTTGTTTTATTTTTTCAGTCTGAGACCTCTCTGTATTTTACTAGACTAAGAGCATAACTGACCATTCTTTTTTTTCTGATCAGAATGGTAGAATTGTTGATTTTCAGGTTGTAGTGACATTTTGAGCTGTGTGAAATCCAATAAGGCTACAAGTATTTCCTGGCAAAACTGTGGGCACCATCAGGGACTGGTAGAGTAGCGGAGCAGCAGGTCCCACCCCAGCAGGCAGGAGCTACCTGAGCTGCTGATAACTCCATGTAAAGTGGGGAGAATGTAGATGCAATTACCACTTTTTTACCTTTTTCTATCAATCCCGTGGAAATCACCTCTAGTTTAACAAGTGAATCTAAACATCTTGATGCCAGTAGCTGTTGCTGACTGCATCTTCAGAGCAGGAGCATTCTGACATCCCATTTTCTTCAAGCGGAGTCACAGGTCAAAGGGCAGTGAGACACCCTTCCCCAGCTGTCAGTGATGTGCCTCCTTGAAATAAATCAAAAACACCTGCCGCCAGAGAAGCAGGTGGGGACTTTGTGTCCGTGTGGGCAGGATGGCTTGGCTGTGCCCTTGCAGGGCTCCTGTAAAGCTGTTCAGTGTAAGTGATTCCATGCTTGGGGCTCTCCTAAGCATCACTGTGCCAAGCCTGACCTCCCAGGCCATGGCCCCCAGCCAGGGCTGAGCTTCCAGACACATGAGACTGCCTTGAGAAAGGCGTACAGCTAAAGCTGCTCACCAGTAAATACGGCCTGCTGCATTAGAGCCTCCTCCGACTCAGAATAATGTCTCAGCGAGGAGCGCAGGATCCTGGGGGATGCAGGGGAGAGCAGATGGAGGTGATGGAGCCCTGCTACACACAACCAAGGAGGAGGGGAGCACTCCTTGCCCACTCTAAGTAACATCTTCTTCTACATTTAACAGAGGAGAGTTGGCTGCTTTCCTGTCCTCTGCTGCCCTTTTACTTACAAGTCTGACTCCTGGGAATTAGTTTTGAAGTGAGGCTGCTGGCAGACCCTGACTGCACGTGCCAGTGCCCTGTCCGTGCGGAGCTGAGGAGAGAACCAAGCTTTAGACATACAGTGCATGCAGGTGATCTTGCAGCTCGCAGGCAGAAATGCCCACGATGGTTTAGCTAGGATAGGAGGAGGAGTAAATCCGAATATCTTAATACATGTGCCCGGAGCTGTGTAAGAAGCTCAGCTAATTGCTGTGGCACTCAGGGCTCTCTCTGCATCCACCATTCACAAAATATCTGTGTTGTCAACCCAAGAAAATGTTCCCCTCCAAAAGTGCTGAGTCCTGTTGCTTTCACCTGTGAAAAATCCAGGCCATTTAGTAACAGGTCTGTGCTCTCCAATCCCGAGAGAGGTGCTGGTACTGCCATCCTGTTGTCCTTGTGAGCCAGAGACATTTCTGTGGAAGAAATAGGTGCTTAAAGCCTTATTCTGATTACATCTACTGCACATAAAGCACAGTAAGTTAACTTGAGCCAACAGTCACCCCGGTGTAAAACAGGATCGTGGCAGATCAGAAGCTGGGTTGTAATCCTCTCATTGCCCCAAAATAAATTTCCTTCTTGGCAGCAGGGCTTAACAATAAATGTTCAGTCCTGAGTCGCACACGGCTTAGGAGCACAGGACAGGCAGCCCTGCGAGGGCTGCTCAGCGTGCCACGGCTGCACCGGGAACCGCGCCGGGGGCGGGCTGGGCAGCCCTGAGGGGCTCGTGGGGAGCAGCCCCTGCAGCCACAACTGCTGCCAGTGGTGACATTTCAGAAGGTTTTACCTTGCAGAGGCTTCATAAATGTCATCCTCGACACTCCCTGCTGAAGCTGCTGGTGGTGTCTGCACTGAAGGGGGTAGAAGCCAAGTGATTCCCCTGGAAGGGATGGCTCCATGTCAGGTTTCTCCATCACTGTCACACATATCTCTGATAATATTTACTTACTGTTTGAAGGGAAAATGGCTTTTTGAAGCCATTATTTCTTTCTCCCATCTGCTGTCATAAAGGTCTTTGTGATGGAATGATAGAGGATTCATCCACAAAAATGGACAGAGCAGGAAAAGATACCAAAATATAAGGGCATCTCTAGGTAGGGCACTGGAATATCACTGTGTCTATCAGTGGTGGACATGCTTTTGTATACGCAAAGGCAAAAAAACCCAGCTAAAAATAAATGGGTAAGATGAGCACTGATATTTGAAGGACTTTGAAACTAGATTTGATTAAAGTATTTTTTTTAATAAGACATTTCATCCCATCTTACCTTTTCCTGTATTCCTTTCTGTCCCATTTGGACTGAAGCCTCAACACAGTGCAGTCAGTTTATCATTAGTAAGATGTAGTGTACATTAGAGCAGCAATAACAGTAAGTCATTTAGAGTGTACGTCACAGGTTACAAAGCAAATAGGGATGCTGTTTTATTATGCTGAAGCTGTAAAGCTTACACTAATACAAAATATTGCTGGCAGTCACCTTGTTTTATTCTTCTTTTAACCACTTACTAACAGTGTGTAAATATAAAAGGAAACTTTGATTTTTCCATCCGGATACACTGAAAACTCTTTCAATAAAAATGCTAGGGTGCATTTAACACTGTGACCAGAAATATTGAAATTTGACAGTTAGGAGGTTAAAGGTTTCAAATTTATACACAGAGGTGTTTTGCTCCTGTCATGGCCACAGCAGCTTGCTCGGGATAACCCCTTTTGCTTACTGAACCTTTGAAAAGCAGAGAACATTAAGCAATACGTCTTGGCAGATGCCCTGGGATTTCACACCACCAGCAGAAGCCCATATGCACACAAAAAGTGAACCTCTTAGGTGAAAACTGGTCAAGCCTTTCTCCGCTTCTGCCCCGTGTGCTGGCAAGCAGCTGTCTCGTGCTGCTGCTGCCGCCATCCTTTCTGCTGGAATTAAGGCAATTTCTGTAATTTTCAGGTTTCAGGTGCTACTGCTTTTCATTTCCACGAAAATCACTCAAAACAGTGGCATCAAGAGAGCAGGTACAGGAGCTATTACTGAGAGGTAATGGCATCAAATAAATAGGTCTTTTACATCCTGCCATAAAATACCCGCATAAAAGATAAAACAAAAAGTACTTTGCCTCCCAAATGTCAAGATTTTAGATATCCTCTAGTCTTTATTTTAGGAATTTCAGCCTGTGGTATATGTGTGTTTGCCTCTGTACTGCCATCTGAGAGAATAAGTGCAGCTGAGAACAGACAAGGTACCACAGTGCTTCCAAGTTTTTTAAATTATATTTTTTCANAAAAAAAAAAAAAAAGCTATGTGTTGATTTACTGAGACACTATCCCTGCACAGACCTGCTGGAAATATTACAGCCTTGACACACCAGCAAGTAAAATGATCAACTTTCCTTTTTCTTTCTACATATCGTAGTATGCAAGAGAACCACTATGGGCATTTCTTTTCATATTCACCATAAAACTGTCCTCATAAATATTACTACAAATGCACGATGGCGTTTTGGCTGATGTTCTAAAAACAATTACAGTGAGCACACGTTTTTACACACAGGCATCTCTGCAATATTAATGCAGCCCTCTCACAGTGGAGCACAGCCCTGTCCCACCAGCAGCACACCGGGGCACAGAGGGGATGCTGCAAGGCAGGCAGCTCTGCTTGTTAAATGTGCCCCCCACTGTCTCCAGGAGCTTGAGAAATTTCGGGTTGGGTCTAAACTCAGGTTATAGCCCCTATTCACTTCAAACTGAGGAGTGTGCAGCCTCTGCCTTTGTTGCTTGTAGTGGGAGTGCCAGGCAAGGGGCAAAGCCCACCTGTGTGCTCTGGGGCGGCGATGGTGGGACATGCGGAGCTGGTGGGAGATCCTGCTACGGACTCGGTGCTCTTACAGTGAAGCAACGGCAGGCAGGAGTGCAGAAGCCATTTGCACACAGGATTTTAGCAGTTTAGTGAGTCTGTGAGAGTCACTAATTTGTTCTCTGGCCCCGGAAAAGAGCACGTGGCTGTGCTGAGGCTGTACAACACTCTCCCCCTTGCAGAGTGCATCAAGGCCAGGTGTATCTGAGGAGAGGGACTCTGTATCTTACTGCACAGATATTTGTTGTGCTTCAGGAACAGAGGCAGGAGATGGTGTGGGGGAAGCATGCAGAAGGGATCATGCTTTACCTGTAAGTGGCTTGGGCCATACAGTGTGCTGAAAAGTGGAGGTCACCACATCTCCTGCAATTCTTCAGGGTGTTCAGCTCTGCCATGCCTCAGCAAAGATGAGACTGGAGGTTCGACTTTACGTGTTCTTTCAGGTGCAAATACCCACCCAGGGTCAGGTGGCTGAGAGCTGAGCTTTCAGTGCAGTTAGGAGAGAGCACGTGTCTGTGCACGGCAGAACTGTATCTCCTGCAGGACCCCAAGTTTTTGGCTGTTGGAGCAGCTGTCAAATTAAAACAAATTAGCAGCTGTCAAATTAAAAAGTGGTAATAGTGAGCTGTTTTCCTTGAGTAACATCCTGCTCATCACAGCTCTCTCTCTGGCAGGCAGTTCAGGGTCCTGTGTATCACTAAGATCCAGCTTAAAGCTGATTGTCAGAGCTATGGGGTAGAGGGGCACTCTAGGCAGTGGAGAGAGGCTGAATTAGAAAACAACTAAAACAGAATTGTCAATTTATGCCATTAAAAACACTGGACTCCTCTTTAAGAGTTTCATTGGTCCCCAAGGCTTTCAGTGTGCCAGCTAACTATTAGAAAGAGCCTTTTGTAAGCTCCTTGTATTGGGTGAATCTCCTCTGTGTTGTTTTCAAGACATAGATCATCCAGGCCTTCAGAAATTCAAATTAAGTACCGTGAGGTAAATATGCTCTGTACTCTTTATCTGTATCTCTAGTTTTGCTACAGTTGGTTGATTGGTTTATCTTCCCCAAGTATTTCTTTATTGGTCGGCCTCCCTCTCCGGAGCCGAGGCTGGTCTGCAGGAGCCAGCAGCCTTCCGGGGTCCTGGCTCACCTCCGCTACAATCATGCAAAAGAAGCAATTTTTCATTATTGATAAAATGTAATGTCATAATGTCATGGCCTTTCAGGTCATCATCTTTGTAAGTCAGCCATGACATTATCACAATTTATAATGATAACAAATGACCATAATGTTTGCATGTAATTTTCATTGGCTATTGCAGAATTCCAAAATCACTGCTTTGAAGGAAGGATTTCATTAACAAGCTACTGCGATTACTGCTTCTACTGGGGGCTTTTTGCTGGCATGAAGTCTATTCTGTCTGATATGGGAGATTTATGTACTTAGCAGGAATTTAAGATTTGGTGGCTCTTGGTCAGGTAAGTACTGATGCGAACTGAGAGAACATTCCTGCCTTTTTGTGGTATCAAGAGCTTTATAATAGGCCTGAATACTGTAATTGCTACAGGTTATGTAAATGTGCACTCTGTGAAGATTGCTGGCTGGAAGGTCTGACTTGAGTGTCAGATTCATTCTTGACTGTAGTGTTGGCTTTACTTAGTTAATATTTCATGATAAACTTAAAAGATTTACAGCTTCAGGAGCTGGTGAGAATCATAGGGCATTTATTTTCATGTGATATTTAGAGGCTGGAGCTTCAGTCCCCCAAACACTTTAAACATATCCTTAGCTTTAACATCTGGACTGAGAACATCACTGGGGTGGGTTCTCTTTGCTCTGCAGGATCAGGACCTCAGAGTAAGTGCATAGACTTCAACAGAGACGAATCTGGAGCACTTGTAGGGAGCACTCTGTCAATCTAATCCATAAATAAATACTCCCCTACTCCTGAAGTCCTCTGAAGCTAATGCATGAAAAACAATGAACGCCTGGGCACTCCAGGCCTCTTGAAAAAACAGGGCCAGGCTTCTGTACCTGTGTGTGCACATGCCTGTGTATGAAATAAATTCAAACAAACAAAAATAAATGTTTCTGAAAGAGCAGCTGTGAGTTATAGTCTAACAGACTCCATGACAGGCCACCAGGCAAAAGGACTCAGAGCTGCACAATTGGTCCCCAAGGGACACAGTGCCTCAGAGAGGACAGAGCAAGAGCTGGGGACTCGGCTGTGCTTTGTTTTGGCCCACGAGGCTTATCAGACCCGTGTTGTGATTCATTTTTCATTTGCAGCAAGAAGCTTGCAGGAAAAATTTACCTTTTTCTTTCTTTCCTCTTCCTTGAGGCTGCTACTTCTTTTTCACTGGAAATTATAAAAGTACTGCCCTTATGAAAAATATTAGACTACGTTTCATCCTTTATCAGTGTGACACCAAGGCCACCTGGTTGTTATGGCATTGTCCACTAGGTCATGCAAACACGTAACAGAAGGCTTTCTTTCCTTTAGAGTGAATTTTATACAAAATGTCTCACTGTCTGGAGAATCACACTTTAGGTAGGATATTGCCCAATTATATTCATGGCCATTCATTTTGTAGGGCTTGAACATCACTCACATGGGGATCTCCTTGTTACTGCCATTGAAACCCCCACCATGAAGACTAGTTTCATCAATTTCCCAAGCCTGCTGGCCTACAAATGACCCAATAAGGTCACTCACGGCAGCTCAGTCTCTATATTGTAAATGCCCTCAGACCAGGGGCAGTGGTTTTGTTTGCTTACAAGAGTAACTTCCCCCTCAGCAGCACAGGGGCTGAACCCCACTGCAGTGCACAGGCACACTTGCATCAGGGTAAATTCTTTTAAGTCACTTTAGCGGAAAACTGCTTGAGCCGTCAGAGTCAGTATGCGCTGCGGGCAATGAACATTAACCAGTCTTGGGAGATACCAAAAGAAAACAGTGTCTGTGTTTAATTGTCCTTCTTGAAATACCTTTTTATTACACATCCCCATTGCTCACTTGATTTGCTCGGTCTGACTCGGGTTTGATTTTCTTTTTTGGATGTGTTGACATCACAAGGGCTTGGTTGTATCAGCGAACATTTTGCAAACTCTTAGTGAGATGGCTCAGGTTAATTTTAGCAAAGCTCCAGCTCTTCTCCTGTGGTTCGAGCCCAAAGAACAAACACAAGTAAGGATTGGGGACTTGAGTGGGCTTGTCTCCTTTTCTGTGTTGTTACCCCAAAACACTTTTCCCTGAATTTTAAAGCTGATGGCTACATCCCACTGCCTAATGATACTTTATTTGATGACACACATAATGAGATGTCTGTAGGATCATATGATGCCATTGCAATAGTCCTTGGGATTTTCGTTCCACCGTCACTTCATGGCTCTTCAGGGCCCCACCTTCAGCTCAGCCCTGGCAACTCACTGCTCTGCTCAGATGAGTCCTCCTGCTTGGCTTGGTCTAGCAGGGGCTCGGAGCAGAATCAGAGGCTGCTCTTCCAGAGAGAGAGAAGAATCTAAATCGTGCAGAAAGGGCCAAGGACCCCTTTGCATTTTCTGACCAAGCCTCCTTAAGCAATTGTGTGCCAAGGCACTGTCACCCCTCGGGTTCATCTCGCTGTTGTTTTAGTGAGCCCATCCTTGCTCCCTCCCACCGGATGCTCCTGATGCCTGAGCTCAGTAACCAGATGGGCTCCAGCTGTGAGCACGGGTCTGCTCTGCTGCAGATGGACAGAGTCTTCCCTGCCACCTGGGAAACAGCTGCAGAGAGCAGCCAAAGCCTGGTTTTTGCTTGGCATGACCTGGTTCTGCTGAGCTGCTTCTCTTCACGGAAAGCAGTGGCATGTGCTGGGCTCAGGGGCAATGGAGGATTTTACAAGCTTCAAGAAACAGCAAGACAGGAGTTTCAGAGGAGGGGAGGTGGAGGTGGGCACGGCTGCCAGAGCAAAGCCAGAATCATCTGATCCTCCCAAAGCACACAGTTTTTTTTCTGAAGGCTAAATGAGAAGTAACATAAGATGCAGAATTAACAGAGATTTGCTGTTTTGTCATTAAAAATGGGTTTGCTGCCAAAACAGCAGCTTTGCTGCCAGGGAATGTCTGTTTGTGCTGTCAGGCCTCGGCTCAGCGTGAGCATGTGCTGTGCTAAAGCAAACGAAAGGGGAATTATACAGTATTGAATGTGGACCTGTCTCTAAATGCATTGAAAATGTAGGTTATTGTCTTCTGGCATTTCCTAAAAAGCCTCTTGAGCTCCTGTTGGCAACCGCTGATATTGAGGGTACTTTTAGCTGTTTAAGTCTTCCTGTTCTAACAGGGGTCAAAGGGCTGTAAAGATCTTCTCAAAAGGATATAGAAGGAATCATTAAAAGGGAGGAGGAAGAAAGTGACAGAAGGTCAGCCTTTTTTTTTTTAATGGGTGCATCCCCGAGGGGGTCAGACACAGTTGTGCATTATACTCCAGCTCCGGTACCTGACTTTTAGAAACCTACAGCAAATCTTATTAGCACTTCCATAAGCATAAAATACAGGACAGAGCCCAATGTTCCAGGCAGAAGTAAGAGAGAAAAACCATGAAATAAATCAATTTAGTCTTTCAAATGAATTTAAATCAACATAGTGCAAGGATATGACCAAGATGAGGACAAATACTCAAATATGTGCAAGGCATTTTACGGTTCCTGGGAAGCATGTGCATGTATCTGTGTGTGTTTAATTCCCTTGTTGATCTTTCTTTCCTTTGAGACAAATTTACTGTATGCTCATTGCATGGCATGTCATGTAGCTTTTTGTAAGGACTGGTGTAGGGCAAAAAATTTACCTTTTTATGTGACACAGCCAAACAGAATTGTGAAGGTTTTCAGTGATTTCTAGACAGCAAGCAATAAACTGCGTTTGCACCCACACACTTACTGCCTAACACCCCATCTGGTAACATTTCCACGTCTCCAGGAAAGAAATCAATAGCAATAATCTGTGAGGGCCTCATAGGGTGTATATTTTTTTATCGCACTGCTATTTGAAATTTTTTTCCTATCTGCTTACAGCACTAGATTGTTCTTTTTTTGTAGCTAACACTGAAATCCTGGAACCATTATTATATTTTATAAAAAGCAGTAACTAACACTGGGGTCAGAATAATATATTCTAAACACTCATATTCAATAATATCACGGTGTTCAGATAGCAAAGTCCTAGTCAGTGAAGGCACTGAAAAATCTCCTACAGTAAGAACCTGTGCATTTAAAATGATATGCTAGCACACTTCAAAGACTAGCATCCTAAAAATTCATGATTACTTAAAGGTAGTTTATATTAAAAGAGAGTATACCTCCAGCTTTCATCTTGCTCCAATGCAGAGAAGAAATTGTCCTTATATTCTGAAATTTAGAACTGTGTCACTGTTGGTTTTCTGTGTAAGGAGGAAATATGATGCTTTGTTACTGGTCTTATTTATTGCAGACCTTGTCTGGAATCTAGTATTGAAGCTGTGCTTGATGAGTTGCTGCCTTGAACTTTTCCACTGATCAATGCTGGTGCTATGGCTGCATGAAAGAATAGCTTTCCTGAGGAGAAGCTATCACATGGGAAACACGCTACACAGTAAGCTAAGAAATCTGCTGTAATGTTGTATGCTTAGGCTTAGAAACGTGTTTCCCAAAAGAAATGGTGATAGTGAATGACCATTTTAAAACAGATGTTACGTGAGCAAGAGGTCAGGTCAAGAACAGGGAGGTATTAAAAAAAAGAGGTAGAGAAAGAAAGAAAGATTGGGATTGGGAAAAGGGAAGAAAGAAAGAAGCAGAAACTCTCCTTTCACTAACATGATAAGGCACAACTGGACAAAATGCACGGCTGAAGAGGACATTACAGAGCCAGGAGACAGGAATCATATTTCTTCTTCTCCCTGCAGTGACAAATAAAAGGTTGTTTTGATTTTTGCTGTACAAATAATAGGCTTTACTTAGAAACTGTAGCTGCTGGGTTGTTCTCCACAAAAATATTTTTTGCTTTTTGTTCTGATGGCAATACTAGAGGAAAGAAAAGGAAGCGGATCTGTAATCAGCATATATTTTATTTACCCATGGATTGTCCTATGCATCTTGCAGTGGGGGTGGGACTGACACTCTGAACACGAGGAATGTCCCTTGGAAGTGGGATTTCAGCAGAGTTTAGCATGGGCAAATCTGTGTCTGTGCTTAGCAGGCCTTGGCTTTTGTGCCAAGGCTGCCACTTGTGACACTGGGGTTTTTTTACAGGAGATACACTGTGATGGACCCACTGTGAAGTCTTTTGTTTTAAAGTCACCAAATTACCATCTCATTTGGTTACCAGCGGAGCACATAGCACATCTCCCAGGGTAGTTGGCTTTATTCACGACTCCCTCTAAATAACCCAGTGGTAAAAACAAGTAGTCAACCTTTTTGAAGCAGTGTTGCAATAGAGATCCCACAAAGACCGACTGGGGAGACACACAGGGTGCCTTTAGTTATCAGCAAAGACTTTTTAATTGTTTGTTTTTTAACCTTAGCACCAAACCTAAAATCTCTGGATGAGATAGCCTTGTTACTGCTATAAATGACTGCTCTTTTTCGCCCCTACAATTCACCTCTGGTCTGTCTTCATTTGCACTCTGAAATGTTGAGAAGCCATATCTCAAAGCTGAACAAATAACAACGTGTAAATAAGGATCTAGCAGATCAAATCACTGGTGGAAAGGATAAATGGGGCTGAGAGTCCTGCCCATGGATAGTGTGAAAAGAGTTACTGGATTTCTTTACTTTGAGTAGGTTCATAAGGATGGATTTGGGCAGCTAATCTTTGACTTCTGTCTGGTTTTAAAATCTTTCCCTTGATGTCTCTGCTCTTTGGGTTGGTGGAATGAGAAAAAATAGTGCTCTTCTTATTCACATTGTTGCAGTAAAAATAAATCTACAGTGAGATGAGTATTCAGCTGCCGTGGGAAGGAGGGCTATGTAAATACCTCAGTCAGTGTTTTTTACCTGGAGTCCATGGGCTGTGGATGAGAGTACTATAAAAGATAAGCAAGGATAGCAAATCTCTTGCCAGTTGGCTTAAATTTTCAGTATAAGGGTCCCTACCTCCAGCAGAAGATTTAGATACATAAACATTGAAGAGATTGAAAATCACTGATATAAAGAGGCTGTCAGACCACTGCAGGCACTGAGAGCAATATATTCAGCCAGTATTATCTCGGTCTGAACATTTGAGTTGTTTCTTCTAATACTATTGAATTTAATTTCTTAGTCTAAATTAAAACAGGAGTAAAAATAGTGTTTTTAATAAAGTTATATTTGAGCTCAGGCTTTGATGATAAATAAGCCATTCACTTATGTACATCTGCCAGAGCATTCATAGGAAGCACTGGGCTTAAATGAGTTGTGACCTTATGAGACAGTCTACTGTTTGGAGACTATATAGGTGACTGCTGGGTTTTGAGTCTTGACCTTTCTGTTTATATTCATCATGAATGTGCAGATACTTTTATTCTTTCTAGAAAAAGGCTGTCAATCTTCACACTAATTTTAATGCCTGTGCAATGCAGAACAGTGGTGGATCTTAGCAATAACAATCACCAACTGACTAAAATTAACTAATTCAGACTGCTATGCTAAATTGAGTACGAGCGGGTTTGTTTCAGGCTCGGCATGGAAGCACAGGTGCAGTCGATAAATAGGGACACATACGGTGCCTAAATACGCTCGTGCTCGTCGTGACCTCCCAGCAAAAAAGCTCTGACAAATCACTTGTGACTTTCCAGAGCCTGTCGAGCTGCTGTTCAGTTGATCTGTATTTCTCTAGACTGGAAGTGACAGGAAGAGGCACTGATACTTGTGAGCTTGGAAAGGACTTCAATTCCTATCCCAAAATCATGGTGCCTTCCAAGGACTGGCCATGTAAACAGCTCCTGACCCCTCCTGAGGCCAAGGCTTGTCAGTCTCTGTCCTTCATCACATCTCCTTCCTTACTTCTGCCACAAAGGTTCATTGCTGTTCAGAGACCATCTCAGGAGGGCTTACACCATCCACCCCATGGCTTCGGGAGACCCCTCTGTCCCTCTCTGCCCACCCCAGGGAGGCTGAGGCAGATCAGCGTCCTGGCATTGCTTCTGCCCCCAAAGCTGCTGAGATAGCCCACTGCTGGGAGGTCCCAGCTCAAATCACCCAAATAGCAATGCAAAATACAGCCTAAAATCATGATGAGACTGTTACAAGTATGGGCTGCTGAGGTATCCACGGGGCTCTGGAGCATCCCCTCTCTGCCTTGCTCAGACACAGGCATAGAAAGAATATTCTTACGGTAAACTCCAAAAATAACGTTCTTTTATGATTTTAACCCACTTTAGTGCTGAATAGAGATGGAAACTTCTATTAGAGCTTTGACACCCTGAGCAGAAGAGCTTTGTGCAGGCCAGACGTCTGATTCTGGGTGGCAGAGCTGTCCTGAGTCCTTATTTCCCTATGGCCATGGTTTTTACACTGGCACCACCTGCCCTTCCTCAAAATCCTTTCCTGCCTTTGCCATCACTCCTGCGTTCTCATGCTCCTTCTCATCCTCACGGAGTGTTTTTCTCCCAAATTATATCTTCATGTATAACTTCTTTATCATGGTTCTTCAGAGAAGCTTCAGCTGGGGAAGCAATTACCTGAAGAAAAATAAGAGGGAAAAAAAAGGGGTTTTCCTTGTCTGCCAACTTGCCAGGAGCCAGGTCAGTCCTAGCAAGGATACACAAAGGTATTTTTCAAGCAAATATTACAGAGCTCTTTCAGTGAAGGCATATTGGCTTAAAAGAGCTCGAACCCTACTAATATCTGAGCTTTTTTCACTCAGAATCCTTCAAATCAATGCAAGTTATATTGCTCCTTTCTCCCATGCTAGCCCAAGTAAGCTTTTATTGCCTTCCCTACCCTGCCAAGTCTCTGTGATCCCAGCCAGTGCCCAGCCACTCGCTGCTGGCAGCGTTTTTCTCTCTGCCTGCCCTGTGCAGAGCGTTGTGCACCAGCAGCTGCTTTCGCAGGGTGCGGAAAACACCACAGTGAGGCAGCTTCAGAACGACTCCACTTGCTTGTTTCTGCCAATACCTCTGTCCTTGTTTGCTTTACCAGTGGAAAAGGGTAAATTAAATTATAGTAAAATGTCTTCCTAAATATGCTTTCTCACTCCTCCTTCATGTATACAAGAGCGGCAGACATAGCGAGAGATTATGTATCCCAAAGGAATTTGGTGCAATATTTTGTAATTCTGATTGAAATGTGTTCTGTCTGGTCCCCATAGTTTAATTTAGAACAATTAAGGTTCAGAGTACATGAGCTTGCAAAGCACATTACAAACAATGGCTGCAGAATAAACTGCAAATCAATCCACACTAAATCACCCTGAAAATCCCTGCGAACACAACAAAGAGGTCTGGATTCACAGTCCTTTAATACAATCTCCTCTGTCTTTGTAGCCATAAGTAGTCCAGCTTCTTCCTTTATGGAAAATTTTTATCTTATTATTTCAGGTTAGGAGATTTTTTGTTTGTTTGTTACTGAAAATAAAACTGTAAGGAGCCATCCCACACGTGTTTATGCAAGCATGTCAAATCAAACCGCGAGAGGGACGCTGCCGCTGTGCTCCACTCTCTGCTTTACCTTGCAATGCTCATTTCTAATGATTGCCTTGCTGCTTTTATACAGGATATAGATGAGCAGCGGGTACTAATATAATTAAACCTGATAAGAGGGTGTCCTGAATATCATGCATGTGCGTGCACAGCCTGTGTAATAGGGCTGGTACATGTCACACATCAACTTTCTATGATTTTTACATTACCATTATTACACTGGCTGACACCCGTGTTCCTGCTTTTATATGACAGTAGCTTTTCACTAATACTGTACCTAAAACATTATTTTAAGTGAGGTGAAGTCAGGTTAAAAAGAAAAGTAAAGATCCTCTGATTTTTGCAAAACTAAGATTTTATTTCCTGTGTGTGCACTCTGAAATGTTGGAAGCAGCAGACAATACATGATGTTTTTAGCAGCAAGTCTCACACCACATATTCCCACATTCAGATGAACAGGCACACGTGTGTAGATAGTTGTGCAATCACATGTGGTGTTGGGACAAAACAGTGTTTTGTTTTGATTTTGACTGTGGAAAGAGTGGGTGCCTCGATCCAGCCAGGGTTCTGCACGGTCTCCTTTTCAAACCCCGGACAATAACCTATTCCTCACAATCAAAGTTCAGTGAAGGGAAATGGCTTCCAGGAGAGCACAGCAGCCTGGCCAGCCCCAGAGCAATCGCACTACGTGACAGAAGGCAAAGCAGGAGCTATCAGAATAATTGTCTCTGGAAATAACCACAGGGGAGGGCCTGATCCAAAACCCTCGCTGGTCAATAAGAGGCTACCACTGACGTGGGCTCACATCATCAGTGGTTATATCGGAAAGATTTTTTTCCAGGACAGTAGTTCTGATTTGAATGTTCTTTGCACAGAGCAACAAATAGAGATACCCAGCCACCAGATGAGGCAGGGGCTTATTTAAGGTGGTGACAAGGCTGGCACAGGGCTGACATGTTCAGCAGCACTTCTCTAGGGCTCACACCACCTCTGCAAAACCCCACAGGGCTCTCTGTACTTACCTGATTCGACGCTACTGATACGTGAAGAAGGCAGTAAGACAAAATGCAGCTGACAGTTTTCCACATCACCATTTTGCTGAATCCTGCAGCATTTTGTGCAGTGCACTGTCTGTCCCCCCAGCGTGGGCACCGTCCCCGCAGTGTGGGCAGGGACACACAGCCTCGTGTGCTGTCCTTGCAGAGCAGCACGAGAGCTCATCACATTGAGGTCACCAACCCCGCAGAGCAGATGCAGGGTATGGATGTTTGTGCTCCACGCAGTGGTGTCATGCCAGGCCTGCCGGGTGTCTCTCGTGACACCTCCCACCGCTGCAGCACCCTGAGCAGAGCGCAGCCCTGAGCCCCAAACGCCCTCGGCACATGTCAGTCACATCCCCATTGTGTTCAGCCCATTACGGGTTTTACAGTTTCCAGTGAGGGCGATGTACAGCCTGGATGAGGCCAATCAATATGTTCCAGGACCATTATCCTATAAAATTCCCACTTATTTAAAAAGGGGGTGGGGGGCACAGACCTTCAGTTCTGATCCAGCTCTGTAAAGTCAATGGCCAAACTTCCATTGATTTTCAGAGGCAAAGAGTTGGCATGTGCTTTAAAATATTCACAAGCCAGGAATAATAGCAACAAGAAGATATAGATGCAGCCTCTTTAATCCGTATACTATGGTCTACGTGCTACTTCTACCATAAAAAATAAACAATCCTATGTTTGGGAGAAAGTAAGGGTACATAAGCAATTGTGCATTACAGAATCCTTCAAAGCAAAGGCAGTGATTATAAGGGCAAAGCATAAAACGTGGGAGGTGTTTTATTTGCAAGTTGTCACACTGGTTTTTGAACCACTTTTTCCTTTCTCCTAGCTAGCGTTCTGCTCAGCCTCGCTGTTGTGCTCATTAGTCTGGTAAATCTGCACTGCAGGATTCAACTTGTTGTTTCAAGTAAAATAATTTAATTAATCTTGTATTCCATAATTTATTTTATTTTGGGAGACAAAGATACTAAATCTGAGTACAATAGTGTTTGTTCCCTAACCTGGGAGCCCTGGATTTTAAGCAGAGCCAACAGATAATTTTCAGAGGGGTATTAGCACAGCACTTCTGTCTGCAGTGGTGTCTGTGTCATGCCCCTAATCCTGCTCCACTACTGTGCAGAAACAACAGGGAGTGCCGAACTTGTAAAGACCTTTAGGAATTAGGGGACTTCCTCCAGGGTGTGAGGTTCTTCTGTCAAAGGTTCCTGGCATCTGTGGAGTTAGTGCTGATTTGTGAGGATTGCATAAACTGATTCTCACTGTCACAGTGCCACTGGTGAAAAGGGAGATGATAAAAGACTTTCCTGAAGAAAAAGTGCTGCCATTTTCATTTCAAACAAGACGCTGCTGTGGTTATTTTAGCTTCATGTTAACTGGGACAGCATGGATGAAAAGTAAGCATAAGCATTTCGCTTTGTAGCTATAGCGGGAATGGTTGGTTGCTCCTGGCAAGCCTGTCCTTGGATGCTGGATCATGTGGACAGCTTGAGGGGGGAGTGTCCCTTTGGGAGGCTCAGGCTCCCCACATCTGTGTTGGTCGTACAGGTGGGGTGCTGGGCATTTCCTTGGAGCGGCTCACATGCAGTGGTTATAGGGACAAACTCCAAACAGGGGGAAAAAACCTCTCTCTCTCTCTCTCTCTCTCTCTCCCTCTGGAAAAGTTTCTGAAAACTCTAAAAACCTTCCTGCCTGGGGTCGCTCTGAGCTGGCCATGCCATGCACACACTCCCAAGCCTGGGTTCACGTTCTTCTCTCCCCATCTCTCTGAGTCTGTGTTTTGACTCCATTCAGTAACGCTTTGCTATTTCTCCTGTAAATGCAGCAGTCCTACAGCTTCGTGGTGCTTCAGTATGGAGGAACCATTTCTATCTTAACAGCCAGTGACCCGGGAGGTTTATATATATGGGAGGACACTAACCTTTGGTCTAAGTGTTTCATCCTTGTTCTCAGCTCAGAGAGGGATTTTTATTTTCCTCTAAATATCTGTGAAATACTTCTTGGCCATTTTAGAGTCCTCCACATAAGGGACTTGAAAAGACACTTCCTTCTCTGTCAGTAGTATTTCAGACGCTTTTATACAAAAGGTAACATCAGATGACTATCTGCCTGTGTCTTTTTTAATTACATCAGTCCTTGAATGAAGTGCTTGGCCAGCAGGGCCATCCTGCCTGCTAGGTGAGTGCCTTACTCTCTCAGTGAAATGGTCAGGCTCGTGGCTGCTCTCGCTGCCTCCAGGGACCTTTCCAAATTGCATTTCTCAACAGGGGGGGTGAAGAGCAATTTCTGTCCTGGTCCCCTCACGAGCTTTCCCCGTGGAAGAGTACAGTTCAGTAGCCACAACTCCCTGTACACAAACCTCTAAGGCAGAAGAGGAGAAACCCTCTGCCTTAACCACAGGGCTTCACTGGGAAAAAATAAACCAAGGGAATGACAGCACCTCTCCCCCAGCTCTGTGAAAAGAGAGACCAGACAGCACAGGCAAGGCTGGGGGATGTGAACAAAAGCAGAGCAGATGGAAGATCATCCCCTTCTTGGACCTCAAGTGGTGCCAACCTACTGAGCCTGGTAGTGCTGGTTCTTCTGACAGCATGGACCTGTGTCCACTTGAACTCTTTGAAAATTAGGTTTAAGCACCTCAGAAATTAAAATACAACCAGGTAGTATTTCTAAAGTCAGGAACCTGAATTTCACCTAAAGTTCTTTTTGGATCAAACCTTTGACAGTTTCTACAAAATATTATAAAAATTTATTCTTTACGGTTTGACAGGGTTTCCACATGATTTGAGAGCACTGCTGTGTAGGAATGGACGTAAGTACATGTTTAAAACTTAAGCAAATGCACAGCTGCTTTTTTGAACCCGGGGGCCCAAGAGTATGTCATGAAACTTCTCCTGGCTTGACCTGTGCCAGCAGGAACAGAAGGAGGGTCATCTCTTATGCTGTATTCCATTTATTCATTTGGAGGGTTGTTTTCCTTCTCCTTTGAGGTTGCATTGTAACCAATCAACTAGAAAGTTTCCAAGCCATTAGTGTGTCCCAAATAGGAAAGCCACGTCTCCCCATTGCCAAAGAGCAGGAGGACAGGGCACAGCAGCAGCACATCAGGGTCCCAGCCAGCGGCTGAGATGAGCCTTGGCCACCACGATGCCCTCACCAAGAGTGACAGGTGCCCATTCAGGCTGCAGGGTCCCTGCCATGCCACATCCAAGGGTGGCAGTGCAGGTGGCTGGCTAGGTTGACGCCGGGTAGAATACTAATTTCACGAGGGATTTATTGGAAACAAGACTTCAGATTGAATTATGGTGTAATTATGAACTGTTTTTGTGTGTGCTACAGGGCTGGGCAGCTTGCCACTGGGCACAATCCGCTGTGCATAAAGCAACCGCAGGAGAACCTGACAGTGCTGCCAGCCCTCCCCTCTCCCTCAATTAAACACTCCTTCTGACTGCCAGTTACACGAATTAAACTGTTTTAGCCTCATTTACAATATCATAAGTGAAGAGCGACAGGCTGAAACCATCAAACACCCTCAGCTTTCAGCAGCCCTATTCCTGCAACGACCATATGCTTGTGCACAGTTGTCTTTCTCAGCTGATCTGATACAGAATTAATTGACACTCAGATTTTAGCTTTAACGTACCAGCTGTTAGCTGTAAACCAACAATCAGGGCTGCTCTTTAATCAGAAAATGTACTAGCCACCTTACGGGTCTAATTTTTTTGACAACTACGAGTGATTTCTTATGCTTACATGATCCAGCCATAATTTTAGATGAAGCTGAAATACTACTAAACGTACTGCTTAAAAAACCAAACACATCCCACTCTTTTTCTCTTCGGCTGGATGACGTTTGGCAGTTGGCAGAGAGACAGGCGTGGGGCTGGAAGATAAAGGATGCAGGGCTGTGACAGTGGTGCAGGGCGCAGACCGGATTTGCGGCCGGGGAAGCCCCGCCGTGGCCACGCCGGCCCCGGCTCCTGCCAGCAAGCACCCTGAGCCTGGTGCTTCTGTGAATATCTGGGAAACCTCCTCGGACAACTTCTCAGCTGGTATAATAGAGCATGAGTGATTTACCCCAGCTGGAAGAATGGGTTTGAATTTGGCAAATACATTTAACAACGAATGACTGCTCTTAAAAAGCAATTGTATCACAGGATAAACTAAGCTGTGAGGGCATAAACTGGACAGCAAATGTGGTTCTCACAGTACTTGGACGTCTCACATGGGCAGCCAGTTTCTAAATTTGGGCACCTAAGTCTCAACATATTTAAAAATACGATATTTTTCCTGTTCTTTTGTTTTTGCTGATCTTTCATTCTGCTTAGAATGATATTTTTCCTTGAGTTCTAATAAAATAAGTTAAATAATTAATGCCACAATCCAATAACTGATTATAGAATTTTTTTCAAAATTGCATGTAGCACTATTCACATACTAAATCTTTTTGATTAATGATTTTTAAAGAAGGCTTGTTACATCCATAATATAAAAAAAGTAGAGAGATGTAAGCTACTGAAGTATAATTCTAAACACCTTTTATGAACAGTAATTTATTGTATAAGCTTGATTCATAATGTGTGTGTAGGAAATACTAACGTGGAAGAAATACTCTAAAGAAACTGCAGATAGAAGCCTCCTCTTCCATACCCTTCTGAAATCTAGTTTATGTCCATAGGTGAATTGGTGCTGTGAAGCCACTGCAATTTGACTTTGTACAAAAAGGGTCATTGAACAGAAGGTCAGGCAGCTGGCCATTTCCATTTCAAAGATGCTATCAAAAGGGCAAGAGGCAGTTCATCCAGCAGCCCTTTAGCAAACAAGATTTTCTCCTTTCTCATTTATGATATTTTTTTATGCTAAAATAGTTTATAGGCTACTGAGAGAAGGGCCTTGATTCATTTTCTTTGGAAAGAAAGTGGACTAAGTGGAGCTTGGAAAGGACTTTGGTTCAAGAAATCATAGGAGCTTTTGAGTAATGAGGAGCCATTTGGTGTCCACTTATCAAGAGCCTGGCAGTGAGGCAATAAATCATTACGGGGGACTCTCTGCTTCAGCTGAAGACAATTGGAAAAGGTAGCTCTTTTATTATAAATTACGGCTTATCACCTCCTTAATGGCAGGCCTCAGCTTTATGAATACTTGAGCTTATTAATCAAGATAAACCAAACAAGTTCAGAAAAGTTTGGGGATCCTGCATGCCAGCGTGCCATCACGGAGGGAAGTCCTGCAAGGTTTGCAGTGCTGCCTGACAGCCAGGGGCACAATCCATCCCTCCTGCCAGTCGCTGACAGCTCAGATGATACTGGTTCTTCTGGGATTAGAGAATTGCCTCTCACCAATGAGCAGCTAAAATTCACCCATTACGGCGATTAAAAATAGGCTGTTCCTCCCCCAGAGCTCAGTGTGCACTCACATGGTGGGATGGACAGAGCAAGAGCTTCAACCCTGCCCAGGCCGCTTGTGAAAGTGCCCCCGCTCAGTGAGGGGGTTGGTAGCTTTAAGTTGCCACTTAAAGAAAAAGAAGAGTATCTTGCTCTCAGGGAAAGAATGCTTAAAACAATTTAGGTCCCATATTTTACTCTACTCACCATTCTGCTTGTCGTCTCAGAGAGCTTTTGCACTGCAGCTTCATGGGCTGTGCTTCACAAACACCAGGGGAAGAAGGCTCTCCCACAGCACGCTTTGGGACTGAATTACCAGACTGCTTGTGGGCAGGAGGTGCGGGTGCCCAACTCCACCACCCAGCCCTTGGGAGGAGCAAAACACCAATATGGAAATTTCTGAAAAGCAAATTAACCAACCTTTATGTACGAATCAGTGTGAAAATTTTGGGCTTCATTAATTCTTTTTTTATTGATGGATAGAACAAAGGACGATTTATGGAGCAAATTTTGCAAGTGGGTCCCCACTGCAAACAGACTCCTGACCAGTGCTTGGGTTTGTACATGCAAAACAACTGATAAGAGCCCGAAACTCTAGTGAATCTTTGGTCATTCTCCCAGCCCTTGCCATATCAGAGATAACTGACTGAGCTCACAGCTTCCTCGTCACCACAAATATTTTCAGAAACATGTCAGTGTAAGTTCAAAATATGTCACTGTAAAATGTTTATACAACATTGAGCTGAAAATCTATCGATATATCTGTGCTATACCAATACATCCTGATAATAAGAATGCTTCATCACAGCAGGCCAATATTTATTGGAATAAATCAACCCCTTGCGAGTGTGGAAATGAAGGTGTCTGTTACCTGAAATTGGAAGGGTTGTATATTCAATTATAAAAACTAACAAATGAAGGCTTTAGCTATAATACAACAACATCACTCCATTGACTTGATGGAGCTGCATCAGTTTACATCAGATAAGTCTGGTCTTAAAAGCCTTACCAGAATATCTGGAAAGGACTTCGGTGATACTTACAGGATGTAGTTTCACGGGGCGGTGCAGCCAGATACGCAGGGGCAGGGCGGTCCCCTAGCACCTGACAGAGAGGGTGACACCGAGCATCAGCCAGTGAGCAGCACTCCCCGCAGGTGAACACCTGCCCCCACTCAGCCCCCTGCAGCCCTGTCCTCTGCACCCAGGTGTGCAGGAATATCAGTGGTCCTGTCTGGCGAGACCCCTGGGAGGTGCAGAGGAAGCTCTGAGGCCCCACAGGCAAGGGCTGCACGCACAGGGAGGATCCTGGTCCTCTGGAAACACCTCTCCCAGCTGCTTTGAGAGCGCTGCCACTGGCACATCCCTCTGCTGCCAGAGTCCAGCTGTGAGCTGCATCCCTCGGTGCAGAGTGAGTAAGATCAGGGATGTGGCAATGGAGGGCTGGGGAGGACTGTGCAGAGAGAAATGAGTAAATATTTTTTGTCGTCCCTCCATAACTTCATCCCTGTTAACAATATTGATTGTGGAAAGTGAAGGTGAAGTATATGGTTTTAAATACAGATATTACAAGTCATAATTCAAATAAGGACATTTCAAACATGTCTGAAGCACGGCAGTAGCAATCAGCAGCACAGGGCCACTTGAAAACATGGTCACTAACAGTCCTCTGAAAAGCATGAGGCAAATTGCCAGCTAAATAAGAGCTAGAGGAGCACCACAGCCCGCTGTGTTTTCCAGAGTGGCCAGTTACGAGTTAGTTCATTACGTCCTTTGGAGAAGGAAAACCATTTCCCACTGACAGATTTCTCCCGTGCCCCTGCTCCCAAGCTCAGCTGCTCTGCCACTGCCTCCCAGGGCTGCGGGGCCGGGGCTGCGGGGCCGGCAGCACTGCCTGCCCCGGAGGTGCCCTGCCCTGCGCCGCTAATGACACCGCTCTGCTCCTGGGCAGCAGCAGCAGCTGATGCTGCTATTGTTTCTTTGACAATAATACAGATTTTAGACTTACTAGTCACGGAGACATTTTTCTTCCTCTCTTCCTACTGCAGCATAAGCTACTTTGACACCCCAGGGACGGGCTTAGGCACAGCTCTGCAGTGGGTTTGGTGCCGCAGCGGTGAACCTGTGACCCCTAGCACTGCTGTGGGCATGCAAGTGAATTCAGAGGGACCAAAGGTAACTCTGGGGCTCTGCATCTTCCACTCATCAGCTCTGCCTCAGCATCACAGCTACACCTTGTGCCTTTAGGCTTAGCCCAGTTTCCACTTGCCAGGAGGGGAATGAATTTAAATGTTAAGATCTGCAAACATAACTAGACCTTAAGGTGCAGCTTCCCCCACCAGACTGAAGAGTGGGCTCCTCTGGGATCGCTCACAACACTTACAAAATTAACTATGCAAAAAAAATTGTGAAGCAACCCATCAGTTCTCAGTCGGCTTTGAAAATGCTAGAAATTGTCCTCAGGTGTTTCAGAGGCGCCTCCAGTCAGCCCCAAGTTAGGGCTCGTTACCATAAGGGGCATATGTTTGGCTTTTAGGTAAACCACTGGCTCAGTCAGATTTTAAGGTACTGGCAACATCAGACTGTCACCTTTAAGCATAATATTTTCTCTTTAAAGTTCAAGCATGGTTTTTGTACCCATCAAAGTCAATGGGTGTTTCGTCGATGGGACCATGCTTATGTAAAAATACTACTGAAGAGGCAATCATTTCAAGGTTTTGTATTTCAAAAGTGTAAAACAAAGAGACGTTCCTTTCTACAAAGCAATAACATGTCAGAGAGCTGCAGACTTATAACCCATGGATCTATACCAAAAACCTGTAAAGGGAAAAGCTAACAAGAGGTTGTAAGAAAAGGTCGATGAAGCTGTACAAAAGGGTAAATATTCTGATGGTTTCCTCTCAAATACATTGATATTAGGTTCAGAAAGAATTCTCCAGGTATGTCTGGTGCTCACTTTCCCAAGTAAATACTGCTTACTTCTTTACTTACTGCTTTTAATCCAATGTAAGACCACTGGTAAAGGTCTGAGCAGTTTGTGAAAATTCACCTGAAATTATCCATCTTTTCAGTGTGACTTCATGCAGGTTGAGAGCTGGAACAATTGCTATTTCATTGTATAAAATGCTAACATTAAACTTGACAGCAATTCCAGGGCATAAAACTTCAGCAGAGCCGTGGAAGTGGTAGAGCAGCTATCTTCGACCTTTGGACCATCATAAATGGGGAAAGAGATGTTTGTCTGAAAGGGAGAAAGTATTACGCTTTTGGAGGTGGCTGCTGCTGCTGCTATCAAGGCAGCAGCCTCCTGCCAGCTGTGCTCCTCCAGCACGGGCTTGTGGGGCTCACACATCCGACAGGAGGTACGCTGAGTGACGGAAGGGTGCAGGGGAACATTTGAGGCAGAAACACCAAAAGGTGCCTGTGCCAAAGCCTACTGAGGGTTTGAGAAGAGCACCCTGATTAGATCTTTTGGGTGTATAAGCTGTAATGAGCTACCACCAAGAGATGCCAAAAAGCAGCCACCAAAAAGAGCTGAGGAGTGATTTGGGCTGAGTGAACGTCAGTACAGAGCCAAAGGGCTGAGTAAGTGCTACCTCTGAGTCCTGCTTCAAAGAGAGGTTTTTTAAGAGCCTTGATGAGCTGGGCACAGAAAATATTAAGGAAACACAAAGTACCGGAGACTTCTGATTTAGCTTAGGGTTGAAGGAGGTCCAAGTTTAAGGGTATAAATAGCAAAGGAAGATCTAAATCTGTAATATCCTCTGCAATCTTCTTTTTATCTCATAGCTGAAGAAGCTACTGATAATGTTTTACTTCTGCTGAACAAAACCTCATCATATCCATCCTGGTCCTCTTCTCTTTTGCTCTCCAAGAGGCACTCATCTTCCTGTCTGTCTGCTGAGCGTCTAAGCAGTTTTTCCCACTAACTCTGTGCTCAGGAGAGTGATGAAGATGTGTTTTCATTCACAGCTTCAGAGCATCCCCCTGGTTAAGAATACATTTTTCTGGGGTGCTGCATGTGTCCCCTTGGTACGCTCACTGCGATCCCCTCTTGCTGTCAGAGCGGTGCTGCTGTCACTATGATATGATCTATGAGTATGCTGTGATTTAAGGGGTTTCTAAAGCCCCACAGATGGAGCCAGGCAGCCAAAATGGAAAAAAATAACTTCAACAGTTTTGCTGCCTTTGCAAGGAGAGAGTGAGGAGAAACATGGGTCACTCTAGGGAAGTGAGGCCGAGACAGACAAAACGAAGCTGCAGCCTCAAAAAATCCACCCAGTTTAGTACAGGTAACGTTTGCCAAGTGTTTCCAGCTCCAAGTAGACACCCTGACCTGCAGCCCACGATCGTGAGAGGTGCACGCTGGCGGGGATGACCCTGCGGAACAGCCCGTCACTCCGGGCGCTTGGAAAACTCCTGGGTCACGGCTGAGCCTGCGGCCCCAGTTATTTTTGAAGTTATTTTTTCCCCGCCCTCGCACGATCTCGGCACTAAAAGTGACAGTCCGTGAGCCCGAGGCCCTGGGTCTGTGCTGGGCTCAGAGCACACAAACCCAGAGCAGCAGCTCCGGGGCAAAGCGCTGCTCGGCGGGTCCCGGGAAGGCCGCGATGCCCCGGGTGCTGGTGGCACCTCCGTCCGCGCCTCCCGGCCCCGCTCCCGGCCCCGCTCCCGGCCCCCTCCGGCCCCGCTCCCGGCCCCGCTCCCGGCCCTCTCCGGACCCCGCTCC